>JAAGEH010000076.1:62003726-62066802 GCA_011751065.1 Lasiurus cinereus
AAAAAAAAAAGAATGTAGTCCATTTTAATGTAGCATTGGCAAACCCATGGGAAAAAACTGCCAGATTCCACTGGATCATCAATGTCATATTGACATTGTGGAGGGTATTTTTCTATTGAAGGTGCTGGGTAAATAACTGAGAGTTCATTGTATTGTCAGCCTACAGGTATTTGACACAGCTTTGGTGTTCTCTGAAGCCAGGAGTTAGGAATTTACTCATTACATGAAATTTACCAGATTAAGATAGTTGCTCAATTGTTTGGTATTTCTATTTGATTACTTCTATTTAGTTACTTCTATTTGGTTGCTTCTACTTATAATATGAGTAGAAGATATTTTAGTCTTTCAGTAAAGAATGGCTTTGCTAACACATGATCAGCTGACTTAGTGCTTGGTATGTCATTCCCTGTCTTAGACTAACATAATACTTGGATCTGATCTCACCTATTGGACATAGATAGGCATGGGAATCCCTCCTCAATTTTTTTTTCTATTGCAGGACGCATCATGTATGCATGTGATATATTTGTCTCTCCTTCCTACCTTTCTAAGGACTTCTTGTCACTAAGAGGAGAATGCCCTTCAAAGAGAGAGGAGAGACATGAAACCCAGTAACATTGCTTTGAGGCTTTTGGATCCAACCACGCCTGAAGCCCAGATTTTTATTTCCATGAGGCAATAATATTTTTATATAAATTTATAAATTAACTTAAGTGAAGGTCACATGCAACCAAGGAGTTCTAATATAAGTAGTGAGCAATCTTCTACATTGCAAGGATCCAGCATCTTAGATTGTTAAGATTCACTAGAAGAATTGATAAATGTTAACTTTCCTAGTATCCATGACATTATTCTAAAAATGGTCTAGTTTTTTTACTGTCTGGTACTGTTTAGCTTATCCATTAGCCACAGAAATCTAATGACAGAGCTCTTTACTGGGCAAGGTCAATCTTGGAAAGACAGTATGGGGAGGAAAGGTAATCAAGTAGGCAAACCTCATGGGGAAAACGGAAGAAAACCCTTTTCCTCCTCAAGTTCTGCTGTCTCCTAGACTGACAGCACTTGCTTCTTTCGCTCAGGGATATTTCTTGGGGATCAGTGGGGTAGCATGTCCTCTGTCTCAAGCGTGAGAGATGGGAACAGGAAGCTTCTTAGCTTCCACAAGATGCCCCTGCTCAGTATCTTGGGCAGTACGTTGATAAGTACATCTGGATTTATAAAACTTATATGGAAAAACAAGTAGCCCAGAAGTCTGATGAAAAACAGGGTGGTGAAAAAGGAGTATCGAAAAATCCTGAAAAGAGAAAGCCAAGAAACTGTTAACTAGATGTTAGAAACCCTGAAACAAAATAGTAAGTCATATGTAAATGCATGTCTAGCTTCTTCTTGGTAGTCAAATGTCTCCCACTCATTGTTGCTTTTATTCTCAACAATCCCTTATAAAGGCAGCTCCTACCCACAGCTACTCTCTCTTATCACTGTATTTTACTTTCTTCTAGCATTTCTCACCGTCTGAAATTTAGTTCCTTTATTTTTATTTCTGAAAATTGTTTTACAAAGTAGTGGTACTAAATTATACTCCACCAGCAAGATGTATATTTCTGCATCCTCCCCACCACTTAATACAATCAAATTTTTTTAAAAAATTGGCCAATCAAATGAATGTAAAGTAATGCCTCAGCATAGTCTTGGTTTTTATTTTTCTGATGAACAATGATGCTAAACATCTGATCATAGACTTATTGGTCTTATGTGCTTTCTCTTGCCTAGTAGTGTTTGTGTTTACCTAGTAGTTTGTTCGGGCTTTCTTATTAATTATATAAGTCCTTTATATCTGATATAAATCCTGTTCCATTGTGTGTATTTTAATATCTTTCCTCTACTTTATAACTTTCACTTGCTAAAACGTATGAAAGAACAAAAATTATTAATTTTAATAAAGTCTAGTTTATCAGCCCTTTCTTTAATTAGAATCAATGCCTTTTGTGTCTTGTTAAAAAAAAAATCATTCCCTACTTGAAGGCCTAAGAGCTACTATTTTATTAAGAGTTTATGATTAAAAATATGTCCACAAATTCTTTGATATTTTTCCCTGCAAGAGATTCCCCTCGACTGGAATGTGGACTGGACTTAATGCCTTGTTTCAAAAGAAGAGAATATTGTGGAAGTGACAATGTGTGACTTCCCAGACTGCACGCTAAAGACAGTACAGCTTCCTCTTTATGCTTGGGAGGAAGCCAGCAGTCATCCTGTGAGGACACACAATCAGCCCTGTGGAGAGGTCCACGAGAAGAGGAACTAAGATCTCTTGCCAATAACCAATAAAATTTGCCAGATATGTGTATAAATTACCTTAAAAATTGACCCTCTAGTCCCAGCTAAACCTTTCATGACTTTGGCCAACATCTTAACCTTAACCTCCTAAGAAGCTCTGAGCTAAAACCATCAGCTAGGTGGTTCGAAAATTCCTGACCCAAAGCTGTGAAATAACAAACATTTATTGTTTAAAGCCACTAAGTTTTGGAGTCATTTTTTTTATTTTGAAAATTTTTATTTTATTTGATTATTTTATTTTATTTTATTTTTGCCATCACCATTTATCCCTTCTAAGCCCTCTTCCACCTACATCCACCCTCACAATCACCACATTGTTGTCCATGTCCATGATTTCTCTCTCTTTTTTTGTGTGGTGGTAGATAACTAATGCCCATTTTTTTTTTGACATTTCAGTCCTCAACACATATGAACTTGCTTTTTGTATATACTGAATAGTAATACAGTAATCTGATCTTATCTTATAAATATGGGTAATCATTTTCTCCTCACCATATTTATTGAACAATTTTTCCTTTCCCCTCTGACATACAATCACTGTCACATCAACGTTCTATAAATGCACTGTTTCAGAACTTTTTGTGTTATTTCATTGGTCAATTTTCTAAGTCCTGTGACAATACTACACAATCATAATTGCTGTAGTTTCATAGTAATTCCTGGAAGGGCATGTTCCCTACTCCTTGCTCTTTAAAATTGACCAGGTTATTTTTAATTCTTACTCTCCCATATACAGTATTTTTTAGAACTTTATTCAAGTGCATGAAAAACCTTTTGAGGAGTTTGGAATTGAATTGACTCTATTAATAATTTGGAGACAATTGATATCTTTATGATGTTAAGGCTCCTATCCATTAACTATGGTATTTCTCTTTCACTCATGTTGCTTTTAATATTTCCTGATAAATTTTTATAAACTTCCCTATGATATTCTTTATTTATTCTTTAACTGATGTATTATTTTGCACTTATGGTTTTAAAATGATTTGTAGGAGGAAACTCCCACCGTTCTTGTTTGTTTTTGTATTATCCTTATCTACCTGTGCTGGGCTTCTTCCTGCCCCAGGACAAATTCACTACCCACTTTCACCCACCAGTCAAAAACAGCCTTTTCCCACCAGCTTTTAAAGTTTTTCTATGGAGTTAATCTTGGTGACAGGATCCAGGATCCATTCTAGTACAGAATCTTGATCAGAATTAGAACCAGAAGTCCTTTAGAAGGCTCTTTCCACCACTCTCTGAAGCTGGATATAACATTCCTGAGAAGGTTTTGCAATGACATCTCGAGATGACATTTCCAGGGAAAATCCTAGAAATAACCTAGCTTTCTTATCTCTTGAGTCACTGCTCCACAGGATGTCAGAGCAGAACAAGAGGAAAGACATTTGTAGTTTGATGTGATGAACTAGACTTGCAAGATGTTGTGAGGTTCTCTTCTGGATATTAACTCTCTGTTGAAAGTATTTCATATGTCCCTCCTTTTCCCCCCAGACCACTTCCAGACCACTTCCACCTCTACCCCAGGCCCTCATCATCCCACTGACTTATGTCCATGGGTTATGCATATAAGCATACAAAGTCTTTGGTTGATTAACCTTCCACCTACCCACCCTCCTCTGCCTTCTCTCTGAGATTCCACACTCTATTCTATGCTTCCATGTCTCTGGATTCACTCCATTCATCAGTTTATTTTGTTAATTAGATTCCACATATGAGTGATATCATGTGTGACTTGTCTTTCTCTAACTGACTTATTTTACTTAGCATGGTACTCTCCAGGTCCCTTTATGCTGTCTCAAAGGGTAAGAGATTCTTCTTTTTTACTGCTGCATAGTATTTGATGGTATAAATATACCACAGCTTTTTTATTCACTCATTTACTGATGGACATTTGGGCTGTTTCCTGATTTTGCCTATTGTAAATTGTGCAGGCAATTCCATGCTGGGTACTGATATTAAAGTATAGGTAAAGAAATTCTACTAGTTGTTCAGAAAACTTTATATTTAGAGATATCAAAAATAAGTAATACATCACTTATCTGATATGAAAATTTCCAGACAATTGAAGCTAACCTTTAAGCACCAATAATTTCACATTAACTATTTTGATGGAACTCTTTTTAGATCCTATTTCAAACCACTTAAAAATATGTTTCTCTATCCCTTCTCAAACAGATTATATTGAACACAATTTGACCTTTTCTTGGAAATGCAAGGGCTTCATGAATACCAAATTTACTTTGCTATTACAGTGAGTCCCTCAGAATTAATAATATCCACTCAGTTGTTTGAATCTTGAGTTCTTATTTAGTTTAACAAGTATTTTTGAGCAATTTTTATGTGCTGGATAGTGTTAGGTGCTATCTCTTTTAATAGTCATTTCTCTCTTTTATGTGCTGTTAGGCAGTAGTATACTTGCATTTAGAAGTTCTATTCCTATTTCTTTTCTATGTCAAAGGAGTAATGTATTGACATTGTAACAAGGTTTGAAGGAGGAATATTGTACAAAATAGCATGAAAATCCAACCATCATGCTTATGAACCACAGAATGAACCCCCTATTTTCAATCTACTGATGCTACTAGGGAACTAGGTACATCAAGCTAATTCAAATTGTTAAAGGGAAAATGGAGTAAGATGAGATTTGCTGTATCTGTTTTCGGTGAATGATTCTTGTTTCTGATGGCCATTAGGCCATTATTTTCTAATACTGGAAAGTTGAGATTTGCAATTGCCTTTGAACAAAGAAGTCACATCATTAGAACTGAGAAACATAGTCACCCATGACATTAATTTGTTGACTTATCTGTTTTTGTATGTGTGTGTGTATACAAGTTCTCCTTGTCTAAACTTTGCTTTCAGCCAGGATGGCTAAGCATAACTTCCAGTTTTCCAGGAAGTGTACTCAAAGATATTTACTTACCTTTTACAGAACCATATTCCCTTCTTTTGGAGAGAATTAACCTGGGAAAAGAAGGAACATTGATAAACAATTTCTTGGAAACTACAATCACTGTAAAACGATATTTAGTGAACATTAGCTAATGTTACATATTATTTACGTAATATATTATATTTTAATATGCATAAATAGATATAATATTAAAAATGTTTTTATTGATTTTTAGAGAGAAAAGAAGAGGGAGAGAGAGAAACATTGATGTGAGGGAGAAATATTGATCAGTTGCTTCTTACATGCACCCTAACTGAGGAATGAACCCACACCCTGGGCTTATGCCCTGATCAAGAATAGAACTGTCGATCTTTAGGTGCATGGGGCAATTCTCAACAAACTGAGCTGCACAGGCTAGGGCAAAAAATGAAAATTTAAAAGATAAAATAATATATAAAATTTTATGTTTGCTTTTTACATACTGATAGGAATAAATGAAAGCATAGAAAGATAAAGCATGTTGCCAAAGATCAGTGTTCCTAGAGACCAGACATTCTGATTCTGGGCTTTTTCAGGTGCACCCTTATCTTCTCCTTAGCTAGTAATCCTTAAGAGAAGTTACAAGCTTTGAAAACCATGCAAACTTATTCAAAGGGATAATTTTTAAAAATTATAAAAATGAAAGGGTGATGATAGATCCTGAATTTCTGTGGCATCTCTATTCAAAAATATTTTCTTAGTTATTTCATTTTAGTTTAACTTTTAAAATAAAAATATGTATAGAAATTACAATTATTCAAAGTGGGGGAAGTGAGGCTCACAGAAATGGAATAAGAAACATTCTGGGTTACAGATATGGTTACAGCTGGAGTGAGATCAAGTGGCATGCTAGCTGGCCAGTTGCACAAGCAGCCTCTCTATAAAGATTGCTCAAACACCAGAGGTCAGAAAACCATTATGGGATTGATAATCTTGTTAAAGACAACTGTTTTTCTTCTGATAGGTGGTCAGAGGGAACCATGGCCACTGTGAACATTGTCTAACATATATCTAAACATCTGGATGACTCCAAGGACAATCAATGGTTAATTATTACTATTTTAAAATAGGTTTTTATTAATTTCAGAGAGAGGAAGGAAAAAGGAGAGAGAGAGAGAGAGAGAGAGAGAGAGAGAGAGAGAGAGAGAGAGAGAAACATCAATGATGAGAGAGAATCATTGATTGGCTGCCTCCTGCATGCCCCCTACTGAGAATAGAGCCCACAACCCCGGGCATGTGCCCTGATCCAGAATCAAACTGTGATCTCCTGGTTCATAGATTGACACTCAATCACTGAATAATACCCACTCAGGCTCAATAGTTAATTATTGGTACTTATTTAAAAGGAACAGATAAGATCGCTTCCTTAGATTATAAAGACCTTATATCTCAATAACATAACATTTCTGGTGAATGCCAACCTTGGCTCTAAAGCTAATATAAATTACAAAAGCAAAATCCATAAAGTTTTTTTTTTTTTTGTCTTATGTACTTGCTGCTACAAGATGTCACATGGGCCAAGAGGCCTGGTGCTTTATATCCAATTTTATTTCCTTCAGACCTTTGCATATATCATGGTGACATCATGATGTTAAATATAAATAGACATAAAGAAGCAATGACTTCTTATGTTTTAACTCAGGCAACTCTGATTAGACAGTGAGAGATGCCTGATGTTTTGTGTTGTGAAAGATTCAGGACCATGTTGGAATCACCAGGAAAGAGTATGTGGTTGTGGGAGATGGAAGGAATGAGTGGTATATGTGTCGTGTGCTGGCCTCCTCTCCATAAAGTGTACCTTCAGTTATATGTTCCTTCCTGCTTACATTCTGCATTCCCTGAGGTCTTAGGCTAGTTTCTTTCAGAACATGTCATTTGTGTGTCTATAAAAAAGAATGAAGACGATTGTTCCTCAGCATCCTCTTTGCTTGTATAGATTTGAAATGCCTTGGAATAATATCTGGTATTATTCTTGGAAAACATACATGGGAAGACTGGTAGATGATTGGTGGCTTGTGGTAGTTAGGAAACTCCTTTGAGAGGCAATGGCACCAAGAGAAGCTGAAGGGGCAGTGGAGTGCTTACCTTGTTATTTCGGCTGTTATACTCTTTTCTTGACGAGCTCATGCTGAAGACTTTTGATCTTGGGGAAAAGAACCAAAATAGTGAATAAAGTACACTCAAATATTCATATTATGGTTATTGAAGAACAATTTTAGATTATTATTTTAAAATAGTTGTCCACTATTGTAGCTACATGTAGATATTTACATGTAAATTAATTTAAAAAAATCAGTTCCTCAGTGACAACTTAGTAGGTGACTAGGTTCTATCTATTGGATAGCACAGAAAGTTCTCATAGGCAGCCGTGTTCTAGGATCTTAGTTTAGAAGTCAAACCATAGATAATGCTCAAGAAGAAGTTGGGCAATCTTGAAGGTGTCCTTTAGAGGTGAGGATCTCCAAGTCCTCGTACCTTACCCCCAGGCCACAGTGTGTATTTGGGCTATTTAGAGGCCAAATGCAGTCTGGGTCTCCTTCTCTTCATTCCCAAGATTCAAAGTTATTTAATAAATAGAAATACTTCTTGATTAAATTTAGATTTGACTTATATGGAGGGTCAAGAATTGGAAGTGAGATTTTTGGTTTTGGTTTCTCATCATTTAGACTCTTATTTATCATTTCTATTTTTTAAATTTTGTTTCCCCTCCATTACCATGTATCCCTCTTATATCCTCTTCCACCCACTCCTGCCCATCATTTCCAATGTTTAATGTTCATAGTTTAATATAGTTTGAGTTTTTACTATGATAGATTTAATGTTTGTCTAGGGATTAGTTTCATTTTTTATCTCTTATGGTTTCATTTTCATATATTTGGAGGAAATAAGGATGGTATTAAGTTTTAAGGAATTTTCTGTAATATTTAAGGAATGTCCTACTTTTCAAGGTGACTGACCAATAACCCTCTCTAAAGCATGTTCTTGACCTTAATATAAATTTGAATAGTTGATAATATGATACACTTATAAAGGGAGATGTGTTTCTCAAGTCTTTTAAGAAGAATGGGAAGAGGATCTGAACTTTAATGTTGGTGTGGTTTAATGGAGGTCTATCAGATCACTGGCAGGGAAAGCTGTGATGTTGGGGCACCCTCAATTCCAACTAAGAACTGGTCAGAGAAATGTTTGCTCTGACCCAGGCTGAGATGGAGTTACCACTAAAACCAGGATGTTCCTTTGTTTGCCAAAGCTCACACTTCTCTCTCAAGGAACCGAGTCTCTAATTCTTCTTCTAGTTTCCTCAAAGTTTCCTGGTACTTCTTCAAAGGGAAAGAAAAGAAACTGCAGTTATTAATGAGAACCTTTATGCTTTTTCTAATCATAATAAGCATGTATTATTACATTGTAACATGAATGTTTGGTATTCCTATTGCCCTTTTGTTTGCTTTCCCAAACCCCACCTCACCACTATTGATTTCTCACTACAATTCACCATTGGGCAGGACCCTGGGGTAATAGGGATTATAAATAGGCAAAGTGCTCAATATTAATTTAAGAGCAGACAGGTTGGGAGACCATGGTAGTAATAGAATTATATTAGTGGTGGTGATTCGAGGGCCCTGAAGTCTTTTGTAATACCACCTTGAAGAGTTAAAATTGTTTGAGATAGTATTCTTTGAAAAGCTGGTTACATTTTATCCTGTGCCTTAACAAACCCTTTGCTAGCTGTATCTTTACTTAGGAGCTGTACCTTTATGCAGAGGGCCTGGTCTTCACAGAGCTGGACCACAAATGCAAAGTCTTCCATTACCTGAGAAGCCAAAATTCAGTTTTAAAGTTCTCTCAGTAAATAGCTATAAGAACAAAGTATGTTTCTTTCATTCTACATCAAAACTCCAAATGTGAATTGTTCTAAGTATGTTTTAGCTGTATGTATATACTCATTTCATTTTTTTTAGGATAAACAAATGGTATTTTCCAATCCCAACAGGAAATATTTGGGAACAGTTGGAAAAGAAGAGATACTAATTTGTTGAATTTATGGATTATGGAATGTACCCTGTAACAATGTCAGAAAGAAGTGAACTTAGGGGACTGTATTGATGTTTCTTCCTCTCCTCTATGGTCCCTTCATGGTCTGAATCTGAAATCCTATTAGAAGTCAGTCATTTGAGAAATGCATTAGATGGTCTGACCAAGGATCAGTTTGCCCTTCCTTTGGGAAGTAACGTTGGCATTCCTGCCATTACCTTGGTCAGCTTCTTCTCTTGGTCAGCACAGGAAGCTTCCAGCTGCTGTAACTTAGCCTGTAGAAAGGAAGGGAGATTGGTAATACAGCAAAGTGAAAACCTAAGGGGACCCCATTCTGAAATGCTTTCTCAAAGGCTATCTCACAGGTGGCTGGATTACATCAGGCACGATTGCAGATGTCTTTTTGATGGAGGAGCCAAACCATCCAGCATCCTTTGCAGCTGCCTGGGGACCTGCTTTTCTAAACTTTCAACCTCTTCCATCCATCAGTGCTGCCTTCACCCCAAGACTTCAATTCTCTTAGGGAAAACATCAATCTTGAAAAAGTTCACTAGTCCTTTTTCTTTTATAAGTTACTCCATCTCTCCTTCCTCTCTGCATCCTTTCATCCCTCTTTCCCTTCCCTAAATATTTGTTGAAAGCCAGTTCTCTATTGGCCACTATGCTGGAGTGACAAGAAGGGGGCAGGGCAAGCACTGAGGATACAGCGGTGATAGGATTGATCTGCTCTCTGCCTCTCGGAGCTGACATTCTCATTGGGGGACATAACAAATAAGTCGACATGATAATGATAAGTGCTATAAAGGAAATGAAAACAGAGTAATGTGGTGAGAGTGAGTGATGGGGTAAGAGCTATTATAGGTGGTTGGCTGAGGCCTCTCTGATGAGATGCTATTTGAGCTGATGTCTAAGTGATAAATATTAGACAAATGAATATCTGGAAGAAATATGTTCCATGCAGAAGTCGCAGCAAGGGCCAAGACTGGGAAGTAGCATAATTTGGTGTGTATGGAAAGTTATGTGGCTGGAACATAAGAGAGACTGGTAAGAAGAAAATGAGGTAAGGAATGTTAGACACGAATGAGATTAGAAATTTTATAATTTCTAAAATTATTTTGATTCTTTATTCTAATTGCAGTGAGAAGCCAGGAAAGATCTCAAAGTAGTAAAGACACAATCTGACTTGTGTTTTTAAAGAGGACTTTTCTATGCGTGGAACATTGGTTAGGAGTAAGAGTAGATGCAGGAAGACTAGGTAGGAGGCTAGTGTGAGAGGTTATGTGCCTTGCAAAAGGGTAGTAGTAGTAGACAGAGAGAAATGGGTGCAGTTGGGGTATATTCTGTAGCTAGAGAAGTCATGACTGCATATACCTCCTTTTACTTTCAACCCTATTGTTCCCACTTTCATTTAGGTACCATTATTTCACATCTGTACTCTTCCAACAGTTCCTTTCCCTTCCAATCAATTACATCCAGAGCCAGACAACCAAATGTGCTTAGGCTATATTTTCAAGACAGTGATCTGAGTCACAAGGAGTTGAGGCAAGCATCCTATTAATCTGCTGATCACCCACATGCAAGAGGACCAGAAGTAAAAGAAATGTTGTATATTTCATAGAATTAGATATATCACCTGATGATTCTAAGATACAGGTAGGCAAAGAGAATGATTCAAATGGTTAATAACCCTCTAGAACTTTTTGGGGCTGGGCTGATCATTGCTAGGAAAAATTAGCCATTGTTCTGACAATGCCTGGAACTCTATCTAATGTCTATCAGTTCAGCTTACTTGACATAGCCAGCACAGCCAGATTTAAAGTATCACTACTAGTCTCTGACTGGGTTACTGTCAGAAAAACTTGTTCTGGAGAGAAGAAGGAAAAAAAAATCCTGATTGCTATAATTATATGGCAAAGGAAATCAAGGGAATTCATAATCCTTCTAGTCTGAACTCTAATTTCTTCCCAATGTACACTATGCCTGCAGGCTCCAGATTTATTTATTTCCAGATAAATTTTCTGGATAAGCATGGCCAAGCAAGTTTACTTGGTATATTTGGACTTCCTGTTTTTTTTTTTTTAAGTCATAAACACTAATTGGCTAGCAGAAGATAGAGGAGTAATTCACTGTTCTGTCATTTTCTGTTTCTATTTTTAGAGTGTTCACATCTTTGGAGATTTCATACATACAGTACAGTGTGGGCTTAAGTGTGGGTTTAAGAAACTAAAGAGAAGTTAGATAAGGCAAGGAAAAAGACTAATTCTATAGAAAGTATTTAGAATTTTATCTGCTCTCTGAATAAAATAAATATGTCTTTAATTCTTCTTGTATCTTTGATCAGATGGTTGTGGTTGTGCCCAGATACTTAGCTTTGGAACAAAATCAGAGAAATGGCAAGCACTGTATGATGTGCTTAGTAGGTAGAGGTCATTATATACATCATATAGACAACGGGGATACTTTTACCATGCTCAGAAAATAACAAAGTCTTATCACTCCAAGTAGATAAAGCAAACTCTGAGATGTGGATGGAAGGGTGGATTTTTCTTTCCTTTTTATTGTTGTCAGTATTATTTTATTGGAAATATTAGATATTTTCAATTTTCTCCTTTTTTGCCCTTCCTCCACCCAACCCTGCCCTACCCCAGGTCTTCTCTATACTATTGTCTGTGTCCATGGGTTATGCATCTATGTGTATATATATATGATATTTGGTTAATCACTTCCTGCCCCCTCCATCCCCTTCCTCATGGAGATCAGTTAAGTGTGTTCCATGCATCCATGCCTCTGGACCTATTTTGTTTGTCAGTTTATTTTGTTCATTAGATTCCACATATAAGTGAGATCATGTGATATTTGTCTTTTTTTAACTGGCTTATTTTGCTTAGCATAATAGTCTCCAGGTCCATCCATGCTGTAGCAAAGGTTAAGCGCTCCTTCTTTTTTTACAGCTGCATAGTATTCCATTGTAGGTTACTAAATATTTATGTGAACAATTGAACAAATTCTTTCTGGGTTGGAATAATTGACAAGGTGTGTGAATTGTCTAATGCATAGTAGATTTGCAAATCCTAGTTCTACCTCTGAATTCAGACATATATTTCAGTCAGACTTTTAAATAATCAACTTAAAATTATGTGACTTTTAAAAGTTTTAATCCTCCAAAAAAGGAAAAAATTATTTTATCCACACAAATTTTTGTATACACAACCTCATTCATTCTTCAAATCGAGGCTGGCAGTAACTGATTAAATTGCCCAATTTCATACATCAACTACACTAAATGCTGGGGCCAGGATTTAAACTACAGATTCAACTACCTCCAATGTTATTTATGTATTTATGTTCTGCTTTTCCTGATGGAAGTGAGAACAAAATGTGTGACTTCAGAGTGAAAATTCTTACTAACGTCAGAGGAGAATTCAGCATTCAGTGATTCTGTCTTAAGCTTGACAGGGACTAAAACTACAAACAATTCATTCCAACCTTGACAATTGTTTCCACTTGCAGGCTTATTTCCTGCTTACACACCCCAAACCCATTTAAAATAGTTTTTTTAGTTTACCTTTGACTCTTCTGGGGTTCCCTCTAGATTGCCTTTTTCAGACCTGGTTGCTTTAGGTGACTTTCTTGTTAGCTATGGTTTCAAATAATAATAATAATAATAATAATAATAATAATAATAATAATAATAATAAAAGCATTTCAAAGAAACAAAAATACATAAAATTAAAAGCTATAGAAGACAAAGGCATTTTCTGATGTATGGGGGCTAGTAACTTGGTCTTGATTAAAAAAAGCCAAGAGCCCTCGTTGGTTTGCTCAGTAGTTAGAACACTGGCCCACATACTGAAGGGTTGAGGGTTTGATTCTGGTCAAGGACATGTATTTCAGTTATGGCTCAATCCTGGCCCAGGTAGGGGAGTGTATGGGAGGCAACAATCGATGTGTCTCTCTCTTGTTGATGTTTCTCTCTCTCTCTGTTTCTCCCCCACCCTTTCACTCTCTCTGAAAATCAATGGAAAAAATGTCCTCAGGTGGAGGTTTAACAAAACAATAACAACAAACAAACAAACAAACAAACAAACAAACAAACAAATGAACTGCTAGGAGATGGTCCCTTGGTGGATACACAGGAACATCTTAATTCTACTTTCATCTTCTCACTAGTCTTAGCCACCAAAGCTAGAGTCCACTCAAAACAGGAGTACCTCCCTGAACCCAATTTTGGGTCACTCAGGATTGCAGACATGGGTCATAAAGTGGGGTAATAATAGGAAATCCACTGTGCTCTGAGTAGAAGTTGGGATAGAGGGAATGCCTGGACAAGGGAAAGTGAATTCTTGGAATTTGTTTTTTTTTAAGTCTCTATTGAAGATAAAGTTAACTTCACTGCAAAGGTTCTAGTCAATTACTTTAACAGAGTATCTGTTGGAATCCCTTTTCTTGTAGTAGAATGAAGAACCCATGGGATCACTGAATACCGTGGATATCCCACCAGCTGCTCTCAACTGGTGCTTCCAGGGAAAATCAATGGCATTTAAGTCATGAAGCTCAGCCTCAGGAGAGTGGAGCAGGAGTAGTACCCACCCCCCAGCTCAGGCCTCACTGACATCTGGATTCCTCTATAATGATTTTCCCTCCTCAACTCTTTTATGACTGGGAATGATGGGGGGACACTGGGGAAACACAGCACTCCATCCTACCTTTCTTTGAAGTTCTTCTATACTGTGGACCAGAGTCTCATTCTTTCTTTCCTGGTGAAAGAGGTAGAGTGTAAGTGTGCATCTATACACGGCCATCCTTCTTTACTCAGTGGATTGTCCTTCATTTCATCCCAGTGATATTTTCCTGCAGTAACTCTACCTTGCTTCATAAAGCACCTGTGGTTTGATCTCAATATATACACACCAACTTTCCAGGGACAGAGATGCCTGTATGTAGGGCCTACTACTATTAAATATTATCAAAGAAACTCTGCCTTCCACACATCCCTTTCCATGCATGAACCCATTCTGCCATGACTTTTTTAAAAATAATTTTATTTATTTACTATTATTATTTCCCCCTATTGCCCTCCCCACCCCCCAGTACATGCCCTCATCCATCCCAACTGTCCCCCCCCCCCCGCCTTTCCCCATTGCCCTGTATCCACTGGCTATGCCTACACACACATGCATACAAGTCTGTCATGACTTTTTTTGTTTTAATTTAATACTTTTAGTTCTTCTTTTTCAAATTTATTGTTGACACTATTACAGATGTCCTGTATCCTCTACCCGCTTATCCACCTTCACCCAACCTCTATCCCCCTTCTGGCCATCACCATTACCACACTTGTCTATGTCCATGGGCTATGCATATACTATGCTCTTTGTCCATCCTGACTTTTCAGTTGACTCTTCTTTGAATAAAAAAGGGAGGATTAGCTTTTCTGACAATTGATGAGGGACAGGTTGAGGAATAAAACTTATCCAATGGTGCTCCCCAGTCTCTAGCTTACAAGTCTGTCTGTTTCTTCTTCCAGCTCCTGCAAGGCTCTTTCCCTTTCCAATGCGGTACAGTTTTCCTTCTCCCACTCCTCATCTTCTGCTGAATCTCTGGTCTGTGTGATCTCACTTTCCAGCCTGAATGGTGCAAGCACAAACTGTGAGTAGCTGGCATTTTCAGAACTGATAAAGGGAGATATCAGTTTTAAGGGTACTTCAATGACAACAAATACAAATCTCAAGTTTAGAACCTTTATTTCCTGGATCCTTAGAATCTGATTTACTTTGAAGGTAATAGAAGTAATCCCCCGCTTCCCGGCTTTCCAAGTCACACACACACAATGTTCTTCCTACTCAGGTAAGTGTCACCTAGTCTCTTAGAAATCTGCTAGAAACTTACCATATTTCAGGGCATAAGCCAAAGAGAAATGCCAAAGAATGAAGAAGCAAGGTTTTGCAATATAAAATAGAGGTCTCTAGAGCAAGCTGGAAAATTCAGTTATGTCTCTTCTTCATCCTTCTTCCTTGTTTTTAGATTAGGACTTTCAGATATGAAACCCTAACACTCACCTCTGAATCTCATCTTCTTTTTCGTGGATTTTGAGGAGAAGTTCTTGATTTGCTTCGTCTATTCTCTGCATATCCTTTTCAAGGTCCATATTCAAACTGTTAATGTTCCTCTTTGACTGGGCCAGTCTTAAGATTTCCACTTTCTTTGACCTATAGGCTCAGCCCCCCAAATGAACAAGGGCCAGTTATCTTAAGATCAACAAACTTTGGGCTATCTAATAGACCTATCATTCATTAATATCACTCCTTCTAGGAGCAAGCCTTTTATTTCTCTTTCTTAAAAAATTAAATTTCTTAATCATGTTTTACAAAGTCAGCAATGGAGCTCTTTCCTTAAGCTTTTCCATCCAGCTCCATTCCGCTTCCAGGAGAAACTTTGCTTCCCTAAATCTCCTAATGCATTGAAGAGAATGATTTCTCATACACATTTTTCACAAACATCTGCTCATACCATACACTTTTATTGAGTACTTTTCAGGCAGCTTGCAATCACTCTGGTTGGGCCCAGCTTTGTGCAGAGCCACAAGAGGTTTCCAACAGCAGGTAGGGCTTTAGTCTTTCCCCTCCCTCCCATCTCGAATTTCCTCCATTGCTTGCTAAAAAGCTTGATAACTACCATGGGAAATCACACCATTGAGCACACAAATATGAGCGAAGCATTCACTTTCAAGAATGCAAACATTGGTGACATCAGAGGAATGGCAGTGTGAGAGGTTTCCCTATTCTCTCCCCTTAAAGTTACAACAATTTAAATGGCTATAATTCAACAAAGGATTCCCTGCTCAACACACAAACATGTCTGAGAGACAGGCACACTAAAACTTCTGAAGGGAGGTAAGTGGGAGTGAATTAGTGAGGAGGGAAGGGAAAAGTGTGGGACAGTAGCTCACTGTGAGTCTTGGGAGAGGGGAAGAATCAGGTTGCTTCCTGAACTCCCTGAGCTTAGAGAAGCAAGGTGATACTGTGAGCTCTGCCAGAGTGATTGGTGCACACTCTGGCTGAACCCATGTCTCAGGTTTAGAGCACAGAGGTTACTGAAATTGTCTGGCAGCTGCCATTGCCAGGCAGAAAAAACAAATCCAAGGAGCCTGGCCATTTCCCTTTACCCACCCAGAATTCGCTCCCTGTCACCCTCTCAGAGCTTGCAGCAGACCCCAGAAGAGGCTGTAGTGGTGAGTGCTGGGCTACAGGGCACATTGTATTCAACCCTGAGAACTGGAACAATGAAGGTATTCTTTCCCCTGAGTGGTGGGCATACAGGGGGTAAAGATACAGAAGTGATATCTGGCAGTCACCATTACTGGGAGGGGTGGGGGAAGAGACAAAGCTACAAAGGTGTCAGGTCGTCTCTCCCAGCTCATCTCACTCCCACTCATTGTGGCTACACTGTTGGCAGAGGCTGGTTACAGGAGCCTGGAATCACAATGCTCAGCACATTCCCTGATGGGGATGGTGCCCTGAGACCAATGAGTCCTGATCACAAAGAAGATGCTCACCTCACTAGGGAATAAAGGCATTTTTCACTACCCTCAGGGATCACAGGAAAAAGATAAATGGCTATAGGAAATTCCAGAAGCCAGAGCAGTGCAAGAGAAGCTAAAAAACTGTCAGTGCTTCAGTGCCCCTAAATGGAAAACAAAAGAAAGACTTCTCCTTATCAATCTATTAGAGAATGCCACTCTTAATAATATAATTCCGTCAGATGCCTAGACAGAGAAGGAATCTATCAATTACCTAAAATATCCAAAGTGATGAGGTAGCTCAGAAAGAAAACTAAAAAATCTCCAGAAAATAATTGTAAAGACAAAAATATGTGATTTCAATGACAAAGACTTAAAGATTTCAGTTCTGAAAAAAATTAAATAAGACATAAGAAAACTTAGAAAGTTTAATGGATTCAGAAATAAAATAAATGAACAAAATGAATACTTTACCAGACAGATTGAAACTTTAAAAAAGAACCAAATAGAAATTATGGAGATGAAGAACTCAGTAAAAGAAATGATGCACATGAAAAAAGAGATTTGAGAGTAAAAAACAAACAAGAAAACAAAAGATGAAAAAACTACAAGAACTATCTGACTTCATCAGAAAGAGTAATAGGATTACCAGAAGGAGAGGAGAGGGACAAGGAAATAGAGAGCCTATTTAAATACTTGATGAAAACTTTCCAAACCTCTGGAAAGAGCTAGATCTTTGAATCCAGGAAGCAAATAGAGCACTTAATTATCTCAATCTATAAAGGCCTTCTCCAAGGAACATTATATTAAAATTGTCAAAAATTAATGACAAAGAATTCTCAAAACAGGCAAGGGAAAAGAAGACAGTAACATGATAAGGAAAGCCCATTCGATTTATTAGTATAAACCCTACAAGCTAGAAGAGAGTAAAATAAACTATTTAAACTATTGAAAGAGAAAATCTACCAGGCAAGAATAATATATCCAGGATTGTTATCCTTTATATATGAAAAAAGAAAGACTATTTCACAGACATACAGAAGCTGAGAGAATTTATCACCACAAAACAAAGTGGATTAATTACATCTGAAACAAAACTATGAGTAAGATTACTAGACAGACAGAAGCAGTACATTGTAACACTTTTTTCAGAAATGGGTATTATACATTTAAAAACAAATTTTAAAGTAAGTAAAAACATTAAAAATGGAGAGAAGGCAAAGACAATATTACTGTAATTTGGAAATGGACTCAGCAAAAATAGAGATAATTTGTGACAATAAAAACATAAAAGAAGAGGAGGTAAAGGTCTGAATTTGCAAAGGGGAGTGGAGATAAGATGCATGCAGAAGAAAAAGGACTTTCTTTTGCCTATACCCAATGGTAACAACATACAAAAACAACAACAAAAAACAAACTAAAACTGAGATACATTAGTTAAAAAAAAAGAGAAAACAGGGGGAAAAAATCATATAATACCACCAAACTAAAAAAACAGACAGACACACAAGGGAAAAGAAACAATGGAGACAGAGAATTATTAGAAAACAAAAGATAAAATGGTTATAGGAAATCCTCATACATCAATAATCACCCTAAATATAAATGGTCTGAATTTAGCAATAAGAAGGCAGAGGAACAGATTAGATAAAAAACAAAACCGAATCATATGCTATCTTTAGGAGACACATTTTAACTGTAAGGACAGATATTGACTCAAAGTGAAAGGGTGGAAAATGATTTTTTGAGCAAATGAGCAGAGAAAAGTGGATGCAGCCATATTTACATTGACAAAGTAGACTTTAAGATAAAGAAGTGACAAGAGACTTCGGTGGACTTTTTATGATGATAAAGGGAACAAGCTTCAAAAAAACAAACATACTTTTCAACATACATATACCCAACCAGGGAGCACCAAAATATATAAAGCAACTACTAGCAGAATTAAAGGGAAAAACTGACAAAAACAGTTACAGTAAGGCATCTTAATACACCTTTGACAGCTATGATATATCATCCTAATAGGAAGTCAATAAGGAAATATTGGCTTTGAATGACACATTAGACCAAATGTCATAATAGACATTTATAGAACCTTTCATTTCAGAAAACCAGTTATACATTCTTTTCCAGTGCACGTGGAACATTCTCAAGGACAAACCATATTTTGGGATGCAAAACTAGCCTCAAATTTAAGAAGATTGAAATTATACCAAGTATGTTCTTATAGTTTTTTCATCTTTTTTTTGTTAGTTGTTGTTTACTCTCAAATCTCTTTTTTCCCCCCATCTGCATCATTTCTAGATTTCTATTTTCAATGTCACTAATTTTTTCTTCAGTTTGCTAATCATTCATGTTTTTTTTTTAATCTGAATTCTTCATCTCCAGAATTGCTATTTGGTTCTTTTTTAAAGTTTCAATCTCTCTGATAAAGTATTCATTTTGTTCATTTATTTTATTTCTGAATCCATTAAACTTTCTGTGTTTTCTTGTGTTTCTAAGCATGTTCACAATGTTCTGAATCTGGAAATCAACTGCACAAAGCAAGGGGGGATACCACAAATATGTAGAGATCAACAACATGCTACTAAAAAACAACTGGGTCAAAGAAGAAATAAAAGGAGAGAGAAAAAGATCCATAGAGACAAATGGGAATGAATATGACATATTAAACTATTGAGATGCAGCAAAAACAGTAATAAGAGGGAAGTTTATATCATTATAGGCTATCAAGAAACAAGAAAATCCTAAATAAACAACCTAATATTACATCTTAATGAACTAGAAAAAGAAAAAAAATGCAGCCCAAATTTAGCCAAAGGGAAAAAAAATTAAAGCAGAATTAAATAAAACAGAGAAAAAAAAGATAATACAAAAAATTAAGGCAACAGAGAGTTGGTTCTTTGAAAAACAATACAATTGACAAACCTTTGCCTGTTCTCACTAAAGAATATAAAGAAAAGACTCAAACAAACCCAGAAATGAAATAAAAGTGACCATAGACATCACAGATAAACAAAGGTCCATACACGAATACTATGAAAGCCTATATACCTCCAAACAAAAACCTAGAAGATGGGGCAAATTCTTAGAAATATACAATCTTCCTAGACTGAATCATGAAGACCTGAAAAATCTAAACAGAATGATGATCAGCAGTGAGGAAATTGAAGCAACCATCAAAAACCTCTCAAAAAGTAAAAGTCCAGGGCCAGATGGCTTCACTCATGAATTCTACTAAACATTCAAAGGACATTTAATACCTATCCTTTTCAAACTCTTTCAAAACATGGACACACATTTTATGAGGCCAACATTACCCTGATACCAAAACCTGGAGAGAATAACACTAAAAAGAAAGCTACAGATGCAAAACTCTGAAGCAAAATACTAGCAAATTGAATACAAAAATAATTAAAAAGATAGTATATCACGATCAAATAGAGTTCATTCCAGAAGCTCAAGGATAGTTCAATATATGCAAATGTATGAAACACCTCATTAACAAAATAAAGGATAAAAACCATATGATCTTATCAATAGATGCAGAAAATCAATTTGACAAGATAAAATATTCAATTATGATTCAAACACTCAATAAAATGAGTGTATAAGGAAAATATCTCAATGTAATAAAGGCCATATATGACAAACTGTCAGCTAATATCAGACTAGACATGAAAAAGTGAAAACTTTTCCTCTAAGATCAGGAACTCTTACCACTACTATTCAACATAGTACTGGAAATCCTAGCAGGAGCAATCAAGCAAGAGAAAGAAAGAAAAGTTATCCAAATTGGTAATGAAGAAGTAAAAATGTTACTTTTTGCAGATGGCATGATTCTTTTTAAAAAATATATTTTATTGATTTTTTACAGAGAGGAAGGGAGAGAGATAGAAAGTCAGAAACATCGATGAGAGAGAGACATCGATCAGCCACCTCCTGCACGCCCCACTATGGAGATGTGCCTGCAAGCAAGGTACATGCCCCCAACCGGAATCGAACCAGAGACCTTTCAGTCCTCAAGCCGATGCTCTATCCACTGAGCCAAACCGGTCTCGGCGGCATCATTCTTTATATAGAAAACCCTAAAGACTCCAGCTAAAAACTATTAGAAACAATAAACAAATAAAATAAATTTGCAATATACAAAAATCAATCTATTAACAATAAAATTTCAGGGTAAGAAAGAAAATAATTCCCTTTGCAATTGCAACAAAAAAAATAAAATACTTAGGAATAAACTTAAAGGATGTGAAAGACATATACACTGAAAACTATGACATTATTTAAAAAAAAATTGAAGAAGACACAAAGAAAATGGTAAGATGTTTTGTGTTCATGAATTGGAAGAATTAACATAGTTAAAATGGCCACGTTACCCAAAGCAATATACAGATTTAATGCAATCTCCATTAAAATCCCAATGGCATTTTAAAAATAAATAGAATAGCTGGCTGGTGTGGCTCAGTGGTTGAGCATTGACCTATGTATGAATCAGGGGGTAACAGTTTGATTCCAGGTCAGGGCACATTTCTCAGTAGGAGGCATGCAGGAATAGCTGATCAGTGATTCTCAACATTGGTGTTTCTATCTCTCTCCCTCTCCTTTCCTCTCTGAAATTAATAGAAATATATTTTTAAAAATATAACAAAGAAATCATTAGATTTGTATGGACCCACAAAAGACCTTGGATAGCTAAAGCATCCAGGAGAAAAAAAGAACAAAGCCAGAGGTATCACACTCCCTGACAACAAATTATACTACAAAGTGACAATAATCAAAACAGCATGGTATTGGCAGAAAAACAGACACACAGACCAATGGAACAAAATTGAAATTCCAGAAACAAATGCACAGATATATGCATTTCAAAAATCTCAACAAAATAGCCAAAAGCAATGGAGAAAAGAAAGTCTCTTTAATGAACTGTCTTGGGAAAATTGGAAAGCCACATGCAAAAGAATAAAACTAGATTGCTATCTGTGACCATATACAAAAATTAGCTCAAAATGAATCAAAAACCCAAATACAATCCTGAAAAAATAAATTACATAGGAGAAAACATAAGTACTAAACTTATGGACCTTGATCTTAGATAATATTTTATGAATTTGTCTTCAAAGGCAAGGGGAACAAGAGCAAAAATAAATAAATGGGACTATATCAAGCTAAAAAGCTTATGCAAGTAAAATAAACTTTCAACAAAATAAAAACGTAACCAACAAAATAGGAAAAGTATTTGCAAACAACACCTCCAAGAAGGGTTTAATATCCAAAATATATAAAGAACTTATACAACTTAACAACAAAAAACAATTCAATTAAAAAATGGTAAGAGGACCTGAACAGACCCTTCTCCTAAGAAGACATACAAATGTCCAACAGATATATGAAAGAAAAGATACTCAACATCACTAGCTATTAGGGAAATGCAAATATAAACTATAATGAGAGAGAAACCAAGATGGCGGCATAGGTAAACACCTAAACTGCTGTCTCGCATAACAATTTCAAAACTACAACTAAAAGACAGAACGGACATCATCCAGAACCACATGAAAGTTGGCTGAGTGAAAATTCTACAACTAGAAAAAAAGAGAGGGGCTCACAGAGACTCAGAGAAGCTGCAAAAAACTGAGGTACAGACACCCACATGTGGAGAGAGCGGGCGGCAGTGTGCCTGGCTGGCTTCCTCTGGCAGGAGGGAGATGGAAACTCCCAACTGCACGGAACCCCTTATCCTACAGCATTGAATCCCAGTTCCAGGCAAGACTCATATGGGGGGAGTCTGGACTGTGAAAAAGGAAGAGTGCATGGAAATTTAGGGGAGCCACGAAAGGGCAGAAGTCTGGGGCATGCAAACCAATGTGCGCAGAGAGGATGGACTGCTGATTGTGCCACTGGTTCTCTCTGATGGGCGTGAGACAGAGCCTCTCAACTGTGCCATTTCTAACCGCATTGAACCCCAGTTTTGGGTGAGACCCTAGGGACCCAGACTCATATGGGTCCTGGAGTGCAAGGGAACCAGAAAGGCAGAGGTCTGGAGGCACCCATGCGTGCACACAGAAAAGGCCACAGCAATTACCGATTAACAAGAGACACTTGAGACCCAGGGACCGTGTAGGGCGGGGCTGACTGGAAGCCAAGGCTGTCTCTGCTCAGCCCTGAGACTCCACCCCATTCAATCTGAACAAAGAGGCTTTTGCAGTTTTGCAAGTCTTGCATCATAAGGCTGATTCCAGCACAGAACTTCTCCCAGCATAGTGAAAATGCAGAGCAAAGGAACAGACCACAAATGAAAGAAATGGAGGAAAACAAATGACTGGATATAGAGTTCAAAACTACACTTATAAGGTTTTTCAAGACTTTCTAGAAAAGATGGATAAATTTAGCAAGACCCAAGAGGATATGAGAAAAGACCAACTAGAGATGAAAAAGGATCAACTAGAAATTAAACATACACTGAGTGAAATAAAAAATATTATACAGAGACCTAACAGTAGACTAGAGCAACATAAGAATCAAGTCAAAAATTTGAAATACAAAGAAGCAGAGAACACTCAACTGGAACAGCAAAAAGCAAAAAGAATCCAAAAATGTGAAGATAGTGTAAGGAGCCTCTGGGACAACTTCAAGTGTACCAACATCATAATTGTGGGGGTGCCAGAAGAGAGACAGCAAGGTACTGAAAACCTATTTGAAGAAATAATGACTGAAAACTTCCCACATCTGGTAAAAGAAATAGACTTACAAGTCCAGGAAGCACACAGAACCCCATATAAAAGGAATCCAAAGAGGACCACACCAAGACACATCCTATTTAAAATACCAAGAGCAAAAGACAAAGAGAGAATATTAAAAGCAGCAAGAGAAAAACAGTAAATTACCTACAAGGAAGCACCCATACGATTGTCAGCTGATTTCTCAACAGAAACTATGCAGGCTAGATGGGAGTGGTAAGAAATATTCAACATGATGAATAGCAGCAAGAACCTATAACCAAGAATACTGTTCCAAGCAAAGCTATCATTCAGAATTGAAGGGCAGATAAAGAGTTTCGCAATAAGATAAAGCTAAAGGAGTTCATCAACACCAAACCAGTATTATATGAAATGCTGAAAGGTACTCTTTAGGAAGAGGAAGAAGTAAAAGGTAAAGATAAAAAATCACGAACAACAAATACATATCTATCAACAAGTGAATCTAAAAATTAAGTGAATTAAAAACCTGATAAACAGAAGAAACTGGTGAATATAATAGAATTGGGAAAGGGGTGAGGGGTACAGGGAGAGACTGGACAAAATCAGACACCTATGAATGAGGACAATGTGGGGGGAGGTAATGTAGAAGGAGGGGTGGGAGGTGGTGGAGGGGAGCTAAGGGGGAAAAAGAGAAACAAATGTAATAATCCGAACAATAAAGATATATTAAATTAAAAAATAAACTACAATGATATATCATCAATAAGACAAGTAACAGTAAGTATTGGAGATATTTGGAGGAAAAGAAACCCACATTCACTGTTGGTGAGAATGTAAATTGGTACAGCCACTATGGAAAACATTACAGATGTTCTTCTTGTTGTGTCTGCAGGAGGGGCAAGAAGAAAGGAGAGAAAAGAGGTGTCTCAAAAATTAATAATAGAGTTACCAGCAATCCCTGTTCTCAGTACCTATCCAAAACATTTGAAAACATTTGTAAATATAGATATATCCCTATGTTCATTGCAGCTTTATTCCCAGTAGCCAAGACATGAAACAACAGAAGTGCTCTTCCAAAGATGATTGTATAATGAAGATGTGGTACAAATATACAATGAAATACTTTTCAGCCACAGGAAGAAGCTGAAATATTGTCATGTGCAACAAAATGGATGGATTTTGAGAATATCATGGTAAGTGAAATAAATCAGATGAAAAAAGTTAAGAACCTTATGATATCACTCATATGTCGGATATAAAACTGAAAACAACAAATAAATAAGACAAACAAACCAATAAAAACTCATAGCCACAGATAACAGTTGGTTGTTACCAGAGGGAAAGGAGGGTGGTAAAGGGTAGTAAAGAGAAGGTAGTAAAGGGTAAAGGAGGTCAAATATATGTTGACAAAAGGAGATTTAACTTTGGATGGTAAACACACAATGCAATATACAGGTGATGCATTATAGAATTGTACACTGAAATCTATTTATTTACCAATGTCATCCCAGTAAGTTTAATAAAAAATGCAAAATTATTTTTGAAATAAATTTGCAAAAATTCTAGAGTAGTATAGAAAGGGTTCTTGGCACATGTGAACCTCTCAATAAACTTTTCCTTGGGTTGTCTGAAATGATTAACCAGAATTAAGGTAGTGCTTTAAAAAGTCTTTTGAGTAGGAATGGAATGATTTTGAAGAAGAAAGTCCTACCCTGGAAAGCTGGCTTGGCTAGGAAATTTGCAAATGTTCTCATTTCAGGTAGGCATAAAGTCTTTGGGGTGGAGTGTAGTGGGAGATGGATAGATAAGAGTAGAAGGAGAAAGGGAGATTAGAAGACGAGGGAAAGCACCAATAGCAGACCTGCTTCATACCTTGGTCCTTGGATGTGGCTTTGCATAATCATGATTACTTACTCATAATCTAGCTGATTTTCCTTGTGTTCTTCCATTGTTGATTCCCTAAAATACCAGCAGAGATGTTTCTAATGAATTGGGGAAATGGATCTATGTATGAAACACAGAGTAACTAACTAAGAGTTCAAAATATAGGAACAAAATTAAATTAATTCAATCCTCACATTTTGACCATGGCAAAACCTAGCCTTTTCATTCTTCTACTTGTATCTGGTTATGCCTTAGTAAGGATACAGTGAGGAGATAGGGATAATGATGACAAGTTAAATATATGTCCTGCTAGTAGGTATATTCAGAGATGGATCACCAACTCAAAACCTTTGGAAGTTTATACACAGAAGTAAGAATAAAGATTATCCATTATTCTTACCTCCCTTTTAGCTCTTGCTGCTTTCTTTAAAGCCCCAATGAGAATGGTGTGCATAACCACCCTAAAAAGTAATCTCTCTGCTCTCTAGCCTGGCCTCTGCAGGAATCTCTATTTATTAAGATCTTTGATATTAAATTGGCTAAGAAAAACCAAGCCAAAGTTTTTGGCTCATTCTGCCCGTTAGTTTCCTCTTTTATTTCATTTCTTCAATAAACTCTACCTCCCCTCTGATGTATAGATCTTTCTGATTCTGCCCTAGTCAATTTTCTTCTGAAGAGTCTAATCTTTTCCCACTGGAACTATCCTGTAGAATCTCAGAACCTCCCAAGTGGTCATGGCTCTGCTGTTGACATTAGGTAGGTGGGGCAGCATGTCACAATGGGGAGGATGACAATGGGTTCTCATGATTGGTGTAGAGTTCAGAGCTTAGATGGGCGCACGTGTTTCATGGCCGAGTCTTCCCTCTGGTAGCAGTTGATTTAATGGGCCTGTTTTCTGGGGTGCATGAAGGGGTTTTCCTCTGGCAGGTTGAGCTCCCTTCCAAGTGTGACTAATATGAGAACTCTGAGTCCTAAGACCAGCAGTCTGATCCCATTACCTAGCTAACTAGCTATTCATTCATTCATTCATTCATTCGTTCGTTCGTTCGTTTGTTCGTTCATTCATTCATTCATTTATTCATCATTCATTTATTCATTAAACACTGAAAATCGAGAGAGCACCTGTATATGCCAGGCAGGCACTGTTCTAAGCAGTAGGCAGAGAGAGTGAACAAAACACTCTGCTCTCATGAAATTTACATTCTAGGATATGTGTTTATGGGCAAAGGGTAGCATAAGCAACAAAATAAATGAATGTATTTATTTTTATTTGGTGTGATAACAGAATAAAGTGCTAGGAAGAAACAAATGGGTGAGATGGGTAGGAGGAAATGCATCATGTATTGTGTGTGTGGGAGAGAAGATGTTGCAGTTTCAATAGGGAAGAGCAGAGAAAGCAGGTGAGCATTTTCAGAGCCGGTAGTGTAGATGTGTTAGGAGGCATAGTAAACGCGACACCTTATGTCCTGCTGAGATAGATGCACAATCCACAGACATCACAGTCATGAGTAATAGCGAGCCTGTAGTCAGTAGTAGCGTGAACCAGCATGCTGCTGGGAAGGCCAGTGGGCCCAGGAGCCCCGAAGGGAGGTATGAAGACCTGAAGCTCCTCCTTCAATGCTTTAAGGATACAGAGCTTTTCCCTATCCTTCCCACTTTTTGAGAAAGAAGAGAGCTCTGGAGAGGGAGAGTCTTTTTAAAACACCGATAAATTACCCAAAAGAGATTTTTTAACTGGGAAAAGTTCAGGATTATCTTGAATTGGCCCCATTGAGTCTTCCCTCCCTGCCCCCCAACTACAGGCATAGGAGCTGGAAGAGGAAGATAAAATCAATTGCAGAATACATACATTGATTGAAGTATGTATATTTGGCCTGATTCTGCACCATTGGTAACTTTTTTTGTGTGTGAACCATGTTAACCTGGGAAGTTTGGATCTTGACTTGATAAGGACCACATTGAGTTGATTTGTGGTCCAGTGTGACTTCTTAACACACTGTAGTTTCCAACAAACTATTTGTAAAATTAATGGCCTCTGATGACCCCATTACCATCTCCCTTCTTCCTGAAAGAAGGCATTTCATTGCTTTATGAAGCTGTACACAGAAGAGTAATTAAGTAACAATTCAGGCCAATGGCCTCTCCCAGGAATTAATGGTAGGGAGAGTTCATTAACCCCAGCAGGTTATAGCGTCTCCAGGAAATACCCTGGACCAAGGTTATCGTAGCTATTAATGCATTGGATAGGGACTTTAACTGGGATAAAAATAAAGCGCTCTCTCCTTCCAGGGAGCTTTTCTCCTTGAGGAGCCACCAAAGACAAGCCCATAGGAACAGCAGAACCCCAAGGTTGAGGCCTCATATGAGATGGGGACAACCAATTGCTGTTAGTAAGAATTGTTAAATCAAGGTAAAAACAGGGCCTTGGGGGCAAATTAAGATCCTTGATATAAGCCTTCCTGCTATTCAGGAGGTGGCTTGATTAACACCAGTGCAGCTTAGAGCAGCTGTTTTCACCGTGCTAACTTTTCCATGTCAGGCTCTGCCCTGTGCAGAAGAGTCACTGAGAGGTCAGATTTTGCCGAATTGCTGCCAGGAATGCAGTGGCCTTTGTGTAGAAATCTGCTGTGAAAACACTCTCTCTTTTTCCAAACTGGGCATTCAGGCTGTTTGCTGGGTCTTTACCTTTCTGCAGGAGGGGACTGGCTGGGGACATGAGCCATAATTGGAGGTCCTAGGCCTTGGCCTTCCTGCTGCCTCACAGGGGTGGAGAACTATTTCTTCTGCTCACTTTGCTTGCCTGCATGTCACTTCGACACATTTTTCTTAGATAATTTATAAATGATCCCAGTTTTGAGACTCATATCCAGACAAGACTCTAGAACCTCATTTTAAGTCATTGTTTTTGAATACAGAATCAATTTTGCTATTTTCCTTACTTCTCTACTTATTTTTATTTTTACTTTTTAAAAAATATCCTCACCTGAGGATATGCTTATTGATTTTTTTTTTTTTGAGAGAGGAAGCATGAGATTGGTTGGAAAGTTTTTAAGGAGGACATACTGATAAAAGGAAAGCTGCCTACCCTGTTTATCAGAATGCCAACTTAGGGGAGACTTAGGAAAATGTCAAAAGTGGTGCCCTAATTGTTCCTTGACCTTTCCAAACAAATCTGGGCATATGCAGACCCCTGAGTACTTACTGGAATCCTTATGCTTATCTTTGGGTGACCTTGCCAAGAGGACAATGCAAACAAATGTGTCTTCCCAAGATTACTCACCCTACTGATTGTATCTAAAAATAAAAATAAAAATAAAAATCCCAATAAAAGCCTAATGAGGCAGACAATTGAGGTTGCCTGGCTACTATCAGCCAGGTCGTCCCTTAGCCTTCTCTGTGTCAGAGTAATCTGTTCATCTGTCATTCAGGAGCTGCTAGTCAACCCCAGAAAGAGAGAAACATCTATCAGTTGTCTCCTATACTTGTCTCAACTGGGTATCAAACCTGCAACCCAGGTATGTGTCCTGACCAGGGATTGAACCTCCAACCAACCAAGCCATACCAGCTAGAGTTATTTTTAATTTTTGGTCCCTACTTATTTTTGATGACTATTTCTGTACAGTATTTAGGTTCATAAACTTTGTTTGAATTTCCTTTCAGAATCTTCTCTGAGTAGCTTTTACAAAAGTAAAAACACCAATTAAAATGTGAAGGAGAAAAAGAGATAGGGAGTGCCATTAGCAATCAATTATGGGAGTTTGAACCAGTAAAATGTTACATATTTTCTTTTAAAAGTAAATGTTTTTAAATTTATTGCACCATTGCAATTAGGACAACAATAAAAAATTAAAAAGTTTATCAAAGATCTCACCTTAGCAAAAACCTTGTATTTTTCCAAGTTTCTTCTATTTTTTTCTATTACCAAACCATCTTTTATTGTTATCATAGAATAGATATATTGTTGTGTTTCGCCTTTTTGCTTAATATTTTTATAAACATTTTTCAGGTTCCTACATATTCTCTATAATTATTTCATTCACTGCTTAAAATTCTGCTAGTTGATCAGATTCATAATTTGCTTCACCATTTCTTTCTAACCATACAGTTTCTCTGTTTGCATATCTGTCTTCTCTTGAGGGCCAGGAGGATGCCTATGTTCATTTTCTAGGGCTGCATAGCTGAGTACTACAGACTGGGAGGTTTGAACAACAGACATTTGTTTTCTCACATTTTTGGAAGCTGTGAATCCTGATTAATATGTTAGTAGGGTTGTTTCTCCTGAGACTGTTTTCTTTGGCTTGCAGATGACTGTGTTCTCTCAGTGTTCTTACATGGTCATCCCTCTGTGTGTGTGTTTCTGTCTTAATTTCTTCTTCTTATAAGGATACCAATCATATGGGATTAGGGCTCACCCCAATGACCTCATTTAAAATAAATTACGTCTTTAAAGACCCTATTTCCAAATAAAGTTATATTCTGAGGGATTAAGACTTCAATCTATGAATTTTGGGGACACAACTCACTCTACATGAAGTATTCAACAAGTGTTAAACTGTGATCAAGTTTATAAACACTCAGGTGGTTTTCCCATTCCCCAAAAAGAAGCACTTCAAAAATATGTTTAGCCTGGCCAGCAAGTTGAGCATCAGCCTATGAACCAGGAGATCATGGTTTGATTCTCAATCAGGGCACATGCTTGGGTTATGGGCTCGATTTCCAGTAGAGGACATGCAGGAAGCAGTCAATCAAGAGGACAATGCAAACACATGTGTCTTCCCAAGATTACCCACTCTACTGATTGTATCTAAAGATAAAAATTCCAATAAAAGCTAATAATTCTCTCTCATCATTGATGTTTTTATCTCTTTCCGTTTCCTTTCCTTACTGAAATAAAGACAAATATATTTTAGAAATATATATACATATATATTACATATATATTTTAGAACACACACACACACACACACACACATACACACACACACACTAGAGGCTTGGTGCATGAAATTTGTGCATGGATAGAGTTCATAGGCCTGGCTGGTGATCAGGGCCAACAGGGGCCTCCTTCTCTGGTGGTCAACACATGTCATAGCAAGCAATCAAACTTCTGGTCTCTTGGTGGAACTCCTGAAGGGACACTTTACATATTAGCCTTTTATTTATATAGATAGTCATTAATTTTTTTTAGGTATAAAAAAAACATGCACTTAGATTTTTTCCATTTTGAATTTCTATACATTTGCACATCAGTCAACTGCTTTTTATTTTATAGATGAGGAAATAAGGACAAGAGAATTTAAATGTCTTGTTGGGATTAAAAAAGAAGATTAAAATATCTCCTATACTGCCCTGGCTTAGTGAATGGAGTGTCAGACTGCAGAGTGAAGGGTTCCGGGTTCCATTTTGGTTGAGGGCACATGCCCGGATTGTGGGCTCAATCCCCAGTGGGGCATGCAGGAGGCAGCCAATCAATGATTCCCATCATTGATGTTTCTATTTCTCTCTCTCTTCCTTCTCTGAAATCAATAAAAAAACAAAAAGTCCTATACTTGAGACCTTACCTCTCAACATTTTTTCTGATTTATTCTTTTGAAAGCCTGAGAAAGCACAATAGGAAGGGGAATTTCCTTAATTATAATATGGAGATAATATTCAGTGTACCCTATATATTAGTGACATTATTTTTGTTTTCAATGAGGTCATTTCTTTTGAAATTAATTGATGCTTGAACTCTGCTTTAATCACCCTCAGCTTTATTTTAAATTTGATTCTTTGGCTTTACTTTTTTAAAATTTGCAATTACAAAGTAAACAACAGATAGAAGATTCCTAAAAAGGATAACTAGAGTTTCTGCAAGCAAATTTTTATAAAAAAATATATTAATATTTGGTGTAATTGTATACTACCTTCTCAATTGTCCTGTGTTCTTTTGCACTACACTAAAAAAATAGCCCTTTAATTTTTTTTGTTAGTCCTGTTTGATAATTATAGAGAAGTTTTTTATATGTTGAAATTTTGGGATGTATTTTGTTTGACAAAAATAATTTAATATTGGAATATTCATAGTATAAATGATTTATGATTGGCTTAGCTTTGGCTATATACAGTATATACAGTCATGCTTTGCTTAATGGCAGAGTATGTTCTGAGAAATAACTCCATAGGCAATTTCGTCATTGTGCAAAGATCATAGAGTATACTCACACAAACTTAGTGTAGCTCACTACTATGATTATGTGCTGTACTTTGTTATGACAGGCAGCACAGTAGGTTTGTTTACACCAGCACCACCACAAACATGTAATGTGTTACACTATGATATTATGATGTGATGATAGCTATAGTGTCATTAGGTGATATGAAATTTTCAGCTCCATTATAATTTTATGGGACTACTATTGTATATACACTCTATCATTCACAAAATGATATGTGGTGCATGCTTGTATTCCATCATTCTTTCTTTATTTAGCAAACATTTTTATGAGTAACCAATAAGCATTGATCTAGATAATGAAATGACCCAAAGATAACTAGAGTACTAAGTTTCGTACAGCACTACAATGTGGTAAATGTTACAGTGTTGGCAGGTAGAAAGAGTTTAGGAATACAGAGGGGAACATGTAACTATGAGTTAGGGAAGCTTCAAAAGGGAAGTGTCTTATGAGTTGAGCTGAGTCCTAAAGGAAGAGAGTAAGTTTACAGAAAATAGGAAAGGATATACTAAGAGAAGGGAACAACAGGTTCAAAGGCACAGTATGCTCACTGGTAAAAAAACTCACTGCTGTTCCTGTCTAGACTAGCATATCCCAGTGTGTGTTGCATGAACAATTGGTGGTGAAACAGATGGTTTTAGGTAGGACACAGAGGTAACATTTTTAATTTTAAGAATGAATTTTTTTTTCTTTTGAATTTTTTTCCTTTCTTTTCTTTTTTTTAAATTAATTTTTTAAAAATTTTTATACATATCTCCCCATTGCCCCTCCTCCCTCCCAGGCATACCCCGACCCCCCAGTGTCTGTGATCATTGGTTATGCTTATATGCATGCATATAAGTCCTTTGGTTGATCACTTATCAACCTCACCTAACTTTAATCTTTCTGCTGTAATTTCACAGTCTGTTTGATGCTTTATGATTTTTGTCCTCCTGAGAATTATCAGTCTACTCCCTTTCTGTGCTCCTGATTCTATTATATTCACCAGTTTATTCTGTTGATCAAATTTTTAATTCACTTAATTTTTAGATTCACTTGTTGATAGATATGTATTTGTTCATAATTTTTTGTCTTTTACCTTTTTCTTCTTCCTCTTCTAAAAGAGTACCTTTCAGCATTTCATATAATACTGGTTTCGAGTTGATGAACTCCTTTAGCTTTTTCTTCTCTGTGAAGTTCTTTATCTGCCCTTCAATTCTGAATGATAGCTTTGCTGGATAGATTATTCTTGGTTGTAGGTTCTTGCTGTTCATAACGTTGAATATTTCTTGCCACTCCCATCTGGCCTGCATCATTTCTGTTGAGAAATCAGCTGACAGTAACATGGGTGCTCCCTTGTAGGTAATGAACTGTTTTTCTCTTGCTGCTTTTAATATTCTCTCTTTGTCTTTTGCTCTTGGTATTTTAATTATGATGTGTCTTGGTGTGGTCCTCTTTGGATTCCTTTTATTTGGGGTTCTGTGTGCTTCCTGGACTTGTAAGTCTATTTCTTTTACCAGATGTGGGAAGTTTTCAGTCATTATTTCTTTAAATAGGTTTTCAGTACCTTGCTGTCTCTCTTCTTCTGGCACCCCCACAATTCTGATGTTGGTACGCTTGAAGCTATCCCAGAGGCTCCTTATATTATCTTCACATTTTTGGATTCTTTTCTCTTCTTGCTTTTCCAGTTGAATGTTTTCTGCTTCTTTATATTTCAAATTTTTGACTTGATCCTTGCCTTTCTCTAGTCTGCTGTTAGGACTCTGTATAATAGTTTTTATTTCAGTCAGTGTATGTTTAATTTCTAGTTGGTCTTTTTTCATCTTTAGTTGGACCTTTTCCATCTCCTCTTGGGTCTCACTAAATTTATCCAACTTTTCTAGCATATTCTTGAAAAACCTTATAAGCGTGGTTTTGAACTCTATATCCAGTCGTTTTTTTTCCCTCCATTTCTTTTGTTTGTACTCCCTTCCCTTGTCTCAGCATTTTCACTATGCTGGGGAAGCTTCTGTGTTGAATTCAGCCTTATGATACCAGACGTGCAAAGCCGCAGAAGCCTCTGTTGAGCTTGGGAGAGGTGGAGTGTCAGGGCTTAAGGGACCGCCTTGCCTTCCAGTCAGCCTCGCCCTCCACGGCCCCTGAGTCTCACGTGACTGGGTAATGGCTGGAGCGGTCCTTGTGTACGAGCCCGCAGTGCCTCTAACCACTGCCTTTCCGGCTCCCCTGCGCACCAGGACCACACGAGTATAGGTCTCCAGGGTTTCGTCCAAAACAGGGGTTTAGTGAAGTTAGAAGTGGCACAGTTGGGAGGGTCCGTCTCCCGCCCACTAGCAAAAGCCAGAGGCACAATCAGCAGTCTGTCCTGCGCAGTGCCATGCGCGCCACCAGACCTTTGATCTTTTGCGACTCCCCTAAATCTCCATGCACCTCTCCCTTTTTACAGTCCAAACTTCCCCCGTATGAGTTTCGGCTGGATCTGGGGTTTAGTGTCGTAGGATAAGGGGTTCAATGCCTTTGAGAGTCTCCATTTCCCTCCCGCCAGAGAAAGCCAGCCAGGTACTCTGGCACCCGCTCTATCCTCACGCACGTTTCCAAACCTCAGCTTTTTGCAGCTCCTCTGGGACTCTGTGAGCCCCTCTCTTTCCCTCTAGTTGTAGAACTTCCACTCAGCCAGCTTTCCTGTGGTTCTGGATGATGTCTGTTCTGTCTTTTAGTTGTAGTTTTGAAATTGTTGTGCGAGGCAGCAGTGCAGGTGTTTACCTATGCCGCCATCTTGGATTCCCTTAAGAATGAATTTTAATAGCAATAGCTAACTAGTAACACTATAAGCAGTACATAAAAACTTGATTTAAAGACATAGCTTTGAAGGAGAATAAATTATTTGAGCAAAAACAGTACTAAGTTAATATAAATATATTAAGTAGAGAATTCTATTAGAGAATGTGAATATAGCAAACACTGTGAAGGTGGTATGTAAGTAACTGAAGATGCTCTACAAGCATTTGTGGCAAGGTGGGGAGAGACAGCTAGGTCAGGTGGGAAGCACTGCATACTTGTGCTTAAGACTTTGGATTCATCTTGAAACACCCCACAAGGCTCAGATAGATTTTAGGTAGAAGAGTGGCATGGTCATTGTATTTAAGAAAGGTAATCCTGTGGGGCAGTGAAGGGTGCATGGGAGGAAGAAGCCCCAGTGCTGAATCACACTGTGCATTGCAATCAGACATCTTAGGGGAATTAGATTACCTTATGTTTCCATTTAGAATGGGGTTTACATTTTTGTTATATATATTTTTTCCAATTGAAAATTGTATATTGAAATTTCTCCCCCATTTGTATTATTTATTTTCTGGTTTGCCAAGGCAGCATTAAATCTTCATGGTTGAACAATGTCCACCAAACTTGCAGTGCAAGAGCTTTTATCCCTAACTCCTCTACCTAGACCTATGTGACCATTATATTGAACAACTGTATTATGTAGATTATTTGGTCTCCCATTGTTCTTTTAAGTTGTTTTTATTTGAGATAAATCTTCCCCCAATTAAAATTTGGCATTCTCGTGACATTTTCTGCTTGCTTTCGGTCACAAAACAATGTTCCTGTAATCAAAGTATCCAGTACCATGTCATAATCAAAACTCTAAATTTGATGTAGTGTCAAGGATTCTTTCCTTTAGCAGCTGAGGCCTACTGTTGGGTGGGAAGGCAGCAACTGGGAATGGGTTTACTTGACTTATCTCTTTCCACACAGAGCACATCTACTTCTCCTTCCCACTAAGCTGGTCACACTTTCAGAAATGCACTAGGTCAAAGAGGAAGGAAGGACTTGAAAGTCTTTATTTGATTGATACAGATGTGCCCTGGCACACTGTCCCCTGAGGCCTGGTTGGTGACTAAACCTGATTCTTTCTTTTGAGGGTGCTCTTACAAAGTGTGTGGAGATGTACTGTCACGATGTACCTAGATTCTCTATATCTGATTTGGGCAATTGCATGTGTAATCCAGCTATTCACTTGCTTTTTCCTCAACCACTAAGACTTTTGTCATTCTGCCAGCTTCTCTCTACTAGTCTTTGGCCCTTCCATGTGGCCAGCATAGTTACATAATTTGCTGAACTCAGTGCAAAATGAAAATGTAGAACCTCTTGCTCAAAAAGAATTATGAATTTCAAGTCAGTAACAGAAGAACATTAAACCAAGTACATATTTCTTTTGAAAGCAGGTCCTTGTGTAACTGCAGAAATCTCATGTCCATGAAGCTGGCCCTGCAAATAGTTTTAATGAATAAGATCTAAGGTAATCCTGTGTAGGCAGCACACACTCATGTATTCTTTGTCTAAACAGGCTCTGGAACATAGACCAATTACCACTTGTTTACTCTGCTGTCAAAGCAGTTAGCTAACCTGTGTCATGTCCTTAGATCCCCCAGATGAGAGTCAAACAGCTGTTCCTAGTACTTCCTATGCTTCAGAGGTCTTATAGAAAGATCTCCTAATGAGCTCCCCAAAGCCTTCTTTGGTTATATTAGTTTCCTATTGCTGCTGTAATACATTACCACAATTTTGGGGCTTAACACAACACAAATGTGTTATCATATGATTCTGGAGGTCAGAGTTTGACAAGGTTCTCACTGGGTAACATCAAGGGGTCAGGAGAACTGTGTCCCTTCTGATGGCTCCAGGAAAGAATCCGTTTTCTTGCCTTTTCCAGCTTCCTGAAGCCACCTGAGTCCTGAGCCTGAGGCTCATGGCCTATCCTTCATTTCCAATGCTAGCAGTACACAATCTTCAAATCTTGGATTCTCTGATCTTTGCTCCTATCATCACATTGCCTTCTCTCACTCTCAAGTTCCTACTTTCCTGTTAGAAAGACTGTATGATTACCTCTGGCCCATCTCAATAACCCAAGATAATCTCTTTATATCCAGATCTTTAATCACATATGCAAAGACCCTTCGTGTGAAGTAACATATTCACTGAGCATTAGCACAGACATGTTTGGGGCCGACCTCACTTATCTTGAGGAAAAGGAGAAGCAGCTCCCATCCTTCTGTTCTGCATTCACATCTTCCTGGGCTAGGAGGGTAATACTTTCTCCTCCCCATTGTGGGCATCAACTCACACACAGCACAGCCCTCTGAAGTCCTGGCTCAGGTTTAATTCTAAAAGCAGGGGAGGGTTTAAGAATCATCTAAGAAGTTTTTCAAATAAAGTATTTACACACTGAAGTCCTAATCTCATGTTCTGCTTCAAGTTCATCTTTTGTCTTAAGCTCGCCTAATTTAACAGTTAAAATGTTCCAGTAGCAATTTATGTCAACTTTGATATTTAAAAAATGTTATAATCATTGGCTAAGTAGGAAAAAAATTAACATAGTGCTTCAGTTTTTATGAGTTAACTGATTTATTCCCCTCAAATAAAGAGTTAATGTGAAAATTGTGGGAGGTTACACTTCTACTTCCAACTTTGAGTCCTAATTTCTTACAGTTTTTACATTTATGTGACCCATAGTAAAATCTTCAAGTGGCACTTCAAATAAAAGGTTTTTGCCCCACTTTAAAATTGTAATATTGGAGAAATAGCTGTGTGTCACCGACAGATTCAGCTTCGAGTCAGGTTCCAGAATCACTCCCTTACTGAACTGGGGTAGGATCTAGTTAGCCTTTCTTCCTGTCTTCTCTGGCTGTGCTCCTGATTTGGCACTTCAGCTTGTACCCAGTCCTGTGACTAGGAACCTAGTTTATTCCTTTGTTTCAGGGTCTGGAACTCTGTCACAGTCTAGTTGAGAATTTAGTTCTGCCTAATGCTGTTGTTAAGCTCAGTTCTTGCCACAACCACTATGCATGGATCTTTGACCCAAAGCTGGGGCCAGTCTGGTGTTTTCCCATCTCTCCTAAGACTTGCCTGCCCAAGTCCCCACATTTCTACGGTCTGCTTGTTTGCTGGGGCCTGCCCCAATTATCATTTGTTGGATTTCCTTGGTTTTAGACACCTGCCCTTCCCTCCTCCTTTGTTTATACCAGTTCTCCAGATCTCAAATGCTCCTTGGGCAAACATCTTCCCTTTTGCTGCTGAATCAGAACATTGAAGGCTGTACCCTTCTAGAAGTTGTATTTCACCCATGTTTCAGCAGCTGTGGGCAGAATGCTTGTTGTTAATGTATAAAATGGGGTATTTCTTATGAAAGTGAAAAATGAGACTTTAGAATTAGGATGTATTTTGAAAATTCTATGCATGGAGTATAGTTTGGTGACACTTGAACACATAAATCATTTTAGGGAGCTATTTTCACAAATCACATAGTATTCTCAAAGGTTGAGTTATGCTACTGTCCAGGAGAGAGCGTGCTTCCCTTTAAAGCTGACCTTTGTCTTCCAGTAATCACTAATTTTTATTTGTGTCCTTGTAATATTTAATAGTCCTCTTTCCTGAGGAGATGTCAACAGATAAAATTGCATGTTTTCTTAAGGCAACTTTAGTTTTGAACAAAACATATCTGAAAGGTGAAACTTAAGATAATTTCAGAATTCTAAACAGGTTTTATAACCTCCATTGGCAGGAGACCTGTATTTGCAGAATCCATAAAGCTTTTAAGGTATAGTTGATATTGAAACAATAATGACCCTGGAACAGGATATTTCCTGGAGATTAATGACGGGCTGGGAGGGGTTGATGGCCTGAGGTGTAGTTGAGGGCCATTAACCTCAGACAGTCATTAAAGCCCAGGAAATGTCCTATGTCTAGGTCGTTATTGTTATTATAAATTGAAAATGGAAAAAAGAAACAGGCACACAGATGATCTGAAGGGCGACTCCATTTCCAATGGTTTGAACAGGGAGCGTTCTGGGAGAATTTATTCCCCGTCCATTAGCCAACCAATCTCTCTCAATCCTCTGTCACATCGCCCTTCAACTGATGGGTCTTTGTGCTGGAAATCCTTTAATTCCCCAGACACTGGAGTGGAGAGTATGGTTCCCTCCCTGTGGCTACCTTTGCTCAGAGAGACTGGATTAAACAAATAATAATGGTGAATTATTTTGCCACTGCTCTTAATTGCATCCTACATTGCTGTCTATTTGCTTCCCTCGGGATCAGCTGTTTTCTCTATTTTGCTGCAGTAAATTTCCCACACCTATATTTTAAGCCCTTGGATATTTTATCTGTGCTTATTTCCCAGGTCTTTAGGGTGAAAGTGCATGTTATTCACTTTGCAGTTATACTCTCTCTAGTCCTGCTGGATATGGCACACTTGCCCAATTCCTTATTCACTTTTCAAATGAATTATAATTTGGGGTTGTTTTGAATTCCCAACTTGTAAGTATTGCTTATATTGGAATGTACTAAATTTCAATTTTATCTAAGTCCTATAACAATAGATTCACCTTCCTCTTTTTATTTTTTTTTAAACCAAACTCAAAATTTAAAAGGCAAAACCATCACTAAGTGTTTATAGTATCTTTGGGTATTTTTTGTTTTTTTTTTCAAATAGTTGTATATGATATATTCAGCTGGAATATTCTAAAACAGAAGTTGCCAAACGTGTTTTATTCATGGACTGTAGGAAATTTTATGTCAGATTAAAAAAACCAAAACAGTATGATCTGAGCATCATGTAGCTATGGCTCTATTGTGTTTCATTTATTAAGTTGTCACAAAAAGTTTGAGCCATGTGTTGAATCAGCTCAAATTAATCACCAGTGAATATAAAAAAAAGAAAACCCTCAAAACACTGACTTATAACATTGGTCAGAAACAGTGGCTTTGTAGAAGAATAGCATATTAATGTATAATTTTAGGCTGTCAAAATTATGAATTTTATAAATATACTAGAGGTCTGGAACATGAAATTTGTGCATGGGAGGGGCATGTCCCTCAGGCCAGCCTTCACCCTCTCCAATCTGGGACCCCTTGGGGGATGTCCGACTGCCTGTTTAGGCCTGATCCTAAATGGGCAGTCGGACATCTCTCTCACAATACAGGACTGCTAGCTCAGAAATGCTCGCTTGCCTGCTTTCCTGATTGCCCCTAACTTCCCTTCCCTGCAGGTCTGGTCCCCCCCCAACTGCTTTCCCCTGCAGGCCTGGGTCTCCCCCAACTACCCTTCCCTCTAGGCCTAGTCGCCTCCAACTTCCCTCCTCTGCAGGCCTGGTAACCCCTAACTGCCCTTCTCTGCAGGCTTGATTGCCTCCAACTGTCCTCCCTTGCAGACCTGGTCCCTCCCATCTTCCTTCCCCTGATGGCCATCTTGTGGTGGCCATCTTGTGTCCACATGGGGGTAGCTATCTTTGACCACATAGGGGCAGCCATCTTGTGTGTTGGAGTGATAGTCAATTTGCATATTACTTTTTTACTAGAAAGGATTAGGCCAGGGTGTGTGGAAAGCTTGGTTTCCTCCATTACCAGGAAAACCCAAGCCTTCTGCTCGCTCTGTGGCCACAGCCATCTTGGTTGGGTTAATTGGCATACACACTCCTGATTGGTTGGTGGGTGTAGCGGAGGTATGATCAATTTGCATATTACTCTTTTATTAGATAGGATAGTTCATCCTTAAAAGACATTTCCTTATAGTGGTACCTAAAATTTCTTTCACTTATGATTTTGAGCTAAGATATTGAAATGCCCAGTAAAAATACAAATGCTAATTTTCAACCATTTTCACTTACTTTCATTAAAACTTATTATACTTTCCAGTCCACAATTAGCCTATGCATTCAATATAACCAAAACTATAATATTAATAAATAATAAAGGGAAATGCTATGAAATCATTCTTTTTAAAAATCCCTATTAATGTAATCTTTGAGATCCTTTTTCTTGAAGGGTCTTCAGAGTAGTTTATACATTCTTTGCTGCCTCTAAAAGTATTCCTATTCCACTATTCATGCTTATTTTAACTACTGTTTATTGAACATGTGTTTTGTTCCAGTCTGCTCAGTTGCCTTCTGAATCCTTTTTTTAGGCTGACTTTCCTTGGTGAGATGGGCAGGGTTTGTCCTTGCCTTAGGTTGGCACAACTCTTGAAATGAATGTGAAGCTCTAGTGTGGTTAGTGTTCTTCTGGTGAAGTGGGGGAAGAATTTTCTTTTTACTAGTACAACTTTTTTCCCCACACAATAATCTGATCTTGAGTTTTCATTTTTTTAGTGTGCCTATTGATTTCCTAATTTATTTTAATAAGTTGAATTCCCACCTCTATTCTTATGGATTTTGGTATGAGTTACCATTGGGAGATTTTAATTGATTTTACCAGTAGGAAAATCCATCCCTGGCCATCTACTGTAACAGACATTTTGAATCTTCCAACAGGATGAATTCCCTTCATATTTCACATTGCCAAGGAGTTCTAAGGCTCTCTCTTTGAATGTTTCTGTTATTACATCTCTATCCCATCTAGTCCTTGCTCCTTGATGAAGGCTCTGAAATCTTCTAGTCCCAGGTAATCTACACAGAAGCCCCCTAACATGTTGGAATTCTTATATTGCAAAGGTAGAATTGGGGTCCTTGAAGGACTCTGACTTCATATTATTCCTTCACGTCATTTTTCTGTAGGAGGCATAAGTATCCTGAGTGCACAATTACAATATATCTCAGAAAAAGGAGAAAACATCAAATAGTGGTAATCTGGCTGTTACCATTCTAAAAGAAGAAAAAAGCATGGGAAGGTACAACTAAATATAGGGTGGGACAAAAGTAGGTTTACAGTTGTTCATTTGGAAAGTAACACAATAATAAATAATAATATAAGAATAAACTATGTTTTACATACTCAGAACTATAAAGCTACTTTTGCCCTACCCTATATATTTGGTGAAGAATTTCCATTCATTTGGGTATAAGCTTTCAATAACTGTTCTTTTTCACTGTATCTAATTGCATGCAATTAATAACAGGTACCTTACTAATATGTTGGCCAGAATGCAGAATGTTCTTGTCACTTTTAATTAATAGAATAGTCTTGTGTTGCTTCAAAATTTTAATTTTATATTAAATTCAAAGCTCTTTTCCCCCCTTCATTTTACAAAGAATTGACTTCTTCCTCTTGTATCTTCTGACCAGGAGCTTTTCTTTCATGTTTAGGCAATATAGAAGAACAAGGGCAAATTCTTCCTTACTTAACTGCCCCTGGGGAGGTTGAGTTCCCTGCTGGTTACTTGTCCTCATTTGTTTGACTCAGGGTAGTCATTAATGCCTTCCGTGTGGCAGGCATGTAGTTGCTGGTCCTCTCACATGCAGGTGGTTCTAGGGCCTCCAAAGTCCTTCCTTTGTTAATACATAGCTCTGATGGGTGAAATCTGGCTTTATCTTTTCTGCTCCCTTGATCCCTACAAAAGTTGCCCACCCTAAAAGTGACATCCCCTTTCTGATCAGCCTTCTTGGTGAACTCAGGGAAGACAATTAAAATTCAACCATCTTTTCTCCTTGTCCCATAGGAAAGTCATTCATCCATAACATGTCAGATAATGGGGCTGAGAGCTTAATGCTGCATCTTACCCCAGCTTTACTATGCCCTCTAATTTCTTTCTTCTTCTTATTGTTTGTTGTTGTTTTTAATCCTTGCCTACGGATATTTTCCCATTGATTTTTAGAGAGAGAGAGTGGAAGGAAGGGAAACAGAGAGAGAGAAACATCAATGTGAGAGAGACACATTGGTTGGTTACCTCCCACACATACCTTGACCAGGACCAGACATTGAGCCTGCAATTGAGGTACATGCCCTTGACAGGAATCGAACCCAAGACACTTAGTCTCTAGGTTGATGCTCTGTCTACTGAACCAGACAGGCTATGCTCCCTAATATCTTTTCCTTGTCTCAAGTAGGCCAGGTGTGGTGGCCAAACAGATTGCCAACTGGAAAATGAATTGCCCATCTTTCCTTCATGTAGCAGTAGTCAACCCTATTCTCAACATGAATTTCCTATGAATCCGCTTTTCTGGATTTTAGTAACGAATTAAACTATATTCCTTAATGGCATAGTGTCTCCTTAAAAGGCTACTCGCCTCTCTACCCTCTAAGTTTTCTTCCTACATTGCCCAGGAAGTGGTGGTAATGGTTGGTGGTAAAGCTTGTTCTAAACCGATGCTGATTAGTAAGCCCTATAGGGATATTTTATATATTAGAATATGGGAGTCTGAGTATATTTTAGTCTTCAGCTTTGATCTTGAATACAGTTCTGGGACATTGTAAAATTCCCATTTGATATCCTGCTTTAATCCAGAGGGGAAAGAAAAGGGTAAGAATAATAAAAATAACTGTTGCTATTCCTAGGCTAACAAAATGAAATCAGAGTCAAATAACTAAAGATGATGGGCAGAGACCAATTAGGTTCCATATAGGGAAATGTGCTGGCCCAGAGAGGGAGAGGCTTGACAGAAATATTAAAAGATGTCCAGAGAGATGAAACTCCTTTCAAGGGCACCTAGTACAATATTAACAGCTAACAGAGAAAACAAAACTCCTACTATCCTCCTGTTGGTTTCGGGTACCTGGTCTCCCTTTTAGAAAAAGTAGAACTGAAAATACAAAGAGAGGATCAAATTGTAAAGGGTACATAGAACCCTGATGTGCTTTAAGTTCTGATCTTCAGGCCAAAATACATTATACCCTAAGATGCAAATAACCAACACAGATAATTGCTGGTGAGCTTTTAACCACCATTAAAAGTGCTCACTTTTTTGGTTGTTTCACTTTTTTCTTGAAAGTTCACTGAGATGTTATATAGAAAATGCCAAAATATCAAATGAAGGAAAAAAAATAGGAAAGGATTTAAAAACATATAGCCTAGACTCTGGCTGAGTAACTCAGTTGTTTAGAGCATCATCCTGATATGCTAAGGTTGTAGTTTCAGTCCCAGGTCAGGACACATACAAGAATTAACCAATGAATGCGTAAATAATAAATGAAACAACAAATCAGAGTTTCTATCTCTCCCCTCCCCCCCAAAAAAAAGTATAGCCTAGTAATTTTGATGTTATTGTAAGTGTAATTCTCAACTAGACTATTAAGTAGATGATTTATGAGCAATTATAAGAAGAGAATGATCACAGAGAGGAATATGAACTCAAGAGGGAATTTAGCTGGACCAATTAGATTTCTTTTCCCTTTTTTAAAACTAATAATTCAGAGTAAAGCTGCAATAATAATATATCCGAAATTCTATAGAATATCTCATTCTCTCATTGCATTCTCAAATACTTTATTGTTTTTCTTTTCTGTTTTTTTAAAAAAATATATTTTATTGATTTTTTTACAGAGAGGAAAGGAAAGGGATAGAGAGTTAGAAACATTGATGAGAGAGAGAGACATTGATCAGCCGCCTCCTGTATGCCCCCTACTGTGGATGTGCCCGCAACCAAGATACATGCCCTTGATGGAATCGAACCTGGGACCTTTCAGTCTGCATGCCAATGCTCTATCCACCGAGCCAAACTGGTTTCAGCCAAATACTTTATTATTTGCTTGGTGGATTCACTGCTGTTTGAGAAACTACTTATTAATTCAAAAATATTTTTGAATTCTTGCTGTAATATGCCTAGCCCTAGGATAAGAGAATAGAGAATTATTTTTTTTTAAAGCCACATCCCATAAATTTTGGTGTGTTGTATTTTTTTTTCTTTTTTGTATTTTACTTTCTCTTTTTAAATTAAATGTAGTGCATTGAAATTGAGAGAATTAACTTTCAATAAATACTGTGTATACTTATATTAGGTGCTTTACAGATGGGTCCTCTTTTATTTGTCTGAGAAATAGGTATCATTATCTCCATTTTGAGGAAACAAAAGTTCAGAGCTGTTGTTCAAGATCATAATACTTGCACAATGCTATAACAGAGATTCAAACTTTAATCTACATGATGATAAAACCATGATCTTCCCATGACATGAATTTTATTCTCCAAAGAATAGAATTAGGGTTAATGATTTGTAGTTACCAAGGGGTGAATCAACATAAGTAAATCCAGCATATGATGCTGTCAATATAAGGGGGAATTTTCTACCACTTAGTTATGAATCCCCTTGAATATGAATCAGCTTTATGTCTTGCTCCTCTCATTGTGAACGCAGGTCTTCAAATGGAGAAGAAAGGACTATCTGTCAGAGGTGCTGCAGATGTGGTAGCTGTATTAAGGAAAATGTTGATCCACATCACCTCTGAAACCCTTTTCAATTAGAGTACCCATTTAGTAACATTCTGCACCCTTCAAAAGTCCATATATATCTGAAAAAAAAACAGGACAAAGAAGCAAGTAAGTTTTTAAAAATGATTTTAAAAATTTGTTTTGGTTATACTGTACTTATTATAGAGTATTTGGAACATTTAGAAAAAGTAATATGAAGGAAAAAAAAAACATTACCCAACCACCTAATGACAGTCACCATGAACAATGATTTATTTTTGTTCTGTTTTTCTCTGTTCATATAATTTTTCAGTCACAATCATATTAAACACAAGTTTGTTTGCTGCCTTTTTGACTTAAGGATATAATGAAAATATTTAACAAAGCTTTTCAAACTTTTTGTAAATGTAATTTTTAATGACATACTTTTTGAAATTTCTTAAACATGATATTTTATCTCTATTTCCGATTATTTCTTAGGATAGATTTCTAAATGTGGAATTATTTTTAACAAAGTGTTAGAGCCTTTAAGTGTGTGTGTGTGTGTGTGTAAATCGTTCTTTAAAAAGTTGGAGGAGGTTATTAAGAGGATATTGGACCTGGGCAGTTGGAGATGGCTTACCTCTTCCTCTGTCCTTGGAATGTATGCTCTACCCACTGTCCTTACAGTGGGACTCATTCTCAAGGATGCAGTCTTGAGAGATCAGTGTGTTGTTGAGACTGTTCAGACAGTATGTATGATGGAGCCCAGCCAAGGCCTCTATATAAACATTAAATTCTGTTCAATGGATGTGGAGATGTATTTGTCTCCAGTCATCCAAAGCAAGCCTTAAATTCCCTTGCTGAGTAAAAGTGCTACCTACCAATCTGGAGTGGCCTGTCTCTTTCTTCAGTCTCTCCCTTCCTCCATGTACAGGGCCAGTGTCATATTTTACAGGGAAACCCCTCCCACCAACGAAGTGTCTGTCCAGATGTAGACTCCCACAGGCAGTGCTGGAAAGCTCTCATCTACCTAATGCTCTCATTTTGGATGATTAACTTTTTGGTAAACCTCAAAGGTGAAAATGATACTTAAAATACAGTGGTACCTCGAGATATGAGTGCCCTAACATACGAGATTTTTGAGATACAAGCCATTGAGCGAGTGATTTTTGCTTTGAAATACGAGCAACATTTGAGATAGGAGTAATCACGTTGATTGGCCAGCTGCACACGACCCACTGGTTTACTGCCACTCTAGCGTCTCACAGTTTCCCAAGCCTCAAGGTTATGGAATGAATTAAACTCGTATCTTGAGGTACCACTGTATGCTTTAATTGCATTTCTTTAATTATTATAATGATATATTTAAAAACTTTTTGATGTTTATTAGCCATTTTATCCTGTTATTAAATTGTTAATCTTCTATGAAGTAAAATACTAATCAATTTTTGTGAATAATTTAAATATTCAGAAAATTATTACCCTTCTATAATGTTATATTCTATCCCCCACACCTCCTTGTTTTGAGTTATAAGAGACAGAAAACCAATTCAAATTAGCTGAATAAAAATGAGAATTTATTGGCTCACTGAAGGCTTCAGAGAACTTTGCCTTCAGTTAGAGTTGAGTTCAGAGACCTAATAGCACCACCCAGACTCAGAATCTGTCAGTCTCTCAGCTTGGATTTCATTTTGATGGACCCCATTCAAAGCACACCTTCTCTATCAGTGGCCAATGACCATGCAGAGAGAGACTCAGCTTTCTCTGTTACCCAGTGCAGGATTCTCTTTCCCAGCTATTCTAGTACAGTATCTTGAATTGAGTATCACTAGGTAGACATGATCATGTGCCCATCCCTAAAACAGTCATTGTTGTTGTTGTTTTTTTAATTAAAACAATTTCTATATACCTTAGTGACCAGATATTAATAAATTAATATGTGGTCATCACAATGAATCCGTACCCATCCAATACCACATTAGTTATTAAAATACATCCTCATGACTATTCTGTAATCACCAATTTGAACTTCTTAATCACTGTGGTTGAAAAATAGTCATAAATATAGAATATACGATGGGCCACACACTTTCCTCACACAACCATTTTTAGGGAACTGGAGTTAGACCCGAATAAGCCAGGAAGAAGCATCATTTGCCCTTAGAAATGTAAAGTTAGTACTACCTCCCCAAAAGTAAATGTTTATTGTATTTTTAACTTGTTCAATGTGTTTTCTGATATAAAGACAAAGTAATCATATTGACAAATTTAACTTTTTTCTCTGTAATTCTTATTTAACTTTAAAGCTTAAAAACCCATAAAATTGATAAACCTACTTTTTATTTTCAATTTTTCCCCTGGTATATATTTTTGCATTTATTATTTATTTATTTAAAATACATTTTTATTGATTTCAGGGAGGTAAGGAAAGGGAGAGATAGATAGGAACATCAGTGATGAGAGAATCATTGATCCACTGCTTTCTGCATGCCCACGCTGAGGATTGAGCCCACAACCCAGGCATTGTGCCCTGACCCGTAATCAAACCATGCCTTCCTGGTTCATAATAAGAGGCTCAACCACTGAGCTACAGTGGCCAGGCTGCACTTGCCTTTTAAATAGATTAGGAATTAAGTAGATTTTGAATGCCTCAATAGTTAACTAATTATTTCAGTAGTATTTATTGGTAAAACTGATTTAGGTTATCATATTCACAATATATAAATTTTAATAAACTCTACTTCCTTTTTCTAAGCCTTTTAATAACTTTTTTTTCTGTCAATTTGTACACCAGCACCACAGCATACTAGTTATTGCAGCTATGTAATATGCTGTGTTATTTGGTAGGTAGCTTGAATGAGAGGGAATAAAAATAACTAGAGGCAGGAGTTGTATTTAGCACAACAGAGCATTGTATTTTTTTTAAAATCCTCAGCTGAGGACATTTTCCCATTGATTTTTAGAGAGAGTGGAAAAGAGAGGGAAAGACAGAGAGAAACATCAATGTGAGAGAAATACATTGATTGCCTCCTTCATACCCCTGGCCAGAGGTCCTGGTGGAGCCTGCTACCGTGGTATGTGCCTTTGATGGAAATCGAACCCAGGACCCTTCTGTCTGTAGGCTGATGCTCTATCCACTGAGATAAACAGGGTAGCACAACAGAATCTATTTTTACTAAAAAACAGCTGCCTGTGTACATGGGTGCTCCTGAAGCTGTAATTAAAAAGCAATTGAAAGGAAGGAAGGAGAGAGTAAGGAAGCAGGGGAACATGGACCAGAGAATTCAAACCTTGCTACTGCTTTAAAGTATGGTGGAGCCTGTGTGTTACACAAGCTGTCTTTTCTGCTGGAAGCTCCGGGCAGATTAAGTAATTAACACATTCCTTTTGTTTGTTTGCTTGTTTGTTTGTTTGACCTCACTTGCTTTTGACATGTCCAAATCAAACTATTAATACCACTCATCCTTCAGAGAGTGATGTCAGTTAGATGTCATGAATTTGCTGTGTAAGGGTCATTTACCTGAGAGATAGGGTGATGCCTAATGCTGAGAAATGGTCCTTCCATATTTAAACAGGTTCTGTAACCTATAGGATTCCCAACTAGGCCCATTCTATGGCAGGGGCTTTCTCCCTCACCAATGCCTCCTCCCTCATCCTGGGCCTGGCTTCATTAGTGTGCAATGTTAGCATCTTTTTTTTTTTTGGTTTTGCTCATGATACTTTGCGTAGTTTTTCAAACTCATTATGCCCCTTTTCTAATGTCAATGACAAGATTTTACTACCCTAGACATCTTAAATCTGGAAGCCTGAGCTCTAACTTAGCCATATTGTTGCATTCTCAGAGTTGGCGGTACTTAATCATTACATTTTACACTATTCCTATGAAATCCTTTTGTTAACAGAGACCTTTTGGTCGGTCAGAAGATGAACTTGTACTGTGTCAAAATCATCTCCCTCTCAACAGGTCAGAAATTCATCAGCTCTGGATGCTTCTCAGTGGCCAGGGATATGCTTCTTTCTTCATTGATCCTGTTAAGTGACAAGATCCTGTCTTTTGGGGTGAAAAATATCCATGTGATTATATGCTTTAATTTATCATGCAATGACCATATTACCTCTGTCGCCTTCTTACATTCTGTCATCTGGACCCAACAGAGTGGTAAGGCTATTATTACCCATCTCAGAAAGGCTCTGACTCACTCATCAAGGTGGGGGACTTCCTGTCTGTACTGCTGTGTCTCCCTGGAAGCTTTCCAATGGGGACATCCATCCTTTACAAATGGATTTGCACTGCCTTGGCCAGCATGTAATTGCAATTCCGATTTTATCTCCTCTAGGCCTTCTACAAAACTTTACTTATTCTCTCCTGACTTGCCCTTTCTTGTTGTCCAATAGTTGCTTTTCAGTTTTGTTTATTTGCTTTGACAAAATTTACCTTAAATTAAGTTTACCGATCCCTCCAGGCCCTATTCTATTTTCCAGCTCTTCCAGGAAGCTTACCTGAACTACACTGACTGACTTTAAAGTTATAATAGAGGTACTAATTTGGTACTTAATTAGTGCACACCAGCATAGTGGTTACAGTCATGGGCCTTCCAGATAGATTCTCTGGGTTTTCAAGCTGCTTGACCTTGAGGCCAGTTATTTATTTACCATTTTTGAAGTTCAATTTCTGCATCAGTAAAATGAGGCTAGGATGACCTTTTTTTGGTAATCTCTAAAGAGTCTATCTAGTGTTACAATATAGTAGATGCTCAAGAAGAACATAGGAAGTGTTTCTTTCTGCCAATGATGAGTTTACTTTAGAAAATGTTCCCTTGCTGCTCTAGGACATAATTTCTTATAGATGTTGGTAAAAAATAAAAAAAAAATCTTATGGATGTCATGGACTGATTATTATGGTTTAATGGGATATATCCTCAAAGTTTCTGATTTAACAGTATAATGAAAGACTAATACAATCTCATTGGAACTCAAATCAGACTAATAAAAACTGTCATATATATATAACTGACAGATGTCAAAAGAATGAGTAGGACATTGACAAAAAGTGTGGCTAAAAATATATTATTTATTGAGACAGTTAGAGTGACTGACTTTTCTCATGAAAAATATTGAAGTAAATCTAGACAGGCTTTCAGGAAGTTTTCTTTGTTTTGTCTGATGGATTTTCCCAGCAATCTTCTTGATCATGTTTAATCATAGACATATAAATGAGCATTGATTTAGTAGAGGGGATTTTTCCAGAGAACTTCTGATGCTGTTTAAGAAGAGTCACTGGTTGGTCCTAATTTGGCCTATACATTAGGTCAAAGCATTTAATTTCACATTCTCCCTTCTCCCTTCTATGAAGTTCCCCTCTACACCCCACTTTGCTCATAATTTCTAGTTTGAGTTCTGTCCAAGTAAGCTGTAGAACTTTAGGACCTCACTTTTCAAAACAAAGGAATGAATAATATGATTCCCAACAATTCTAAAAATAAGTCTATTTCCTCTGATATTCCATTGACTTTTGTTGTTGGTGGTGGTGCAAGAAACAATTTATACAGGTTTTATGTATGATGCTTTTAAAATAATCATTGATACATATAATTTCATGCCATTTTCATGACTATCACAATCAAAATTTGTGTTTAGCTTTTCTTACTCCAGCATTCAAAGGCTCTCAGCCACTGGCCTTCATAAATGACATGGTGGTACACTGCTCTTCATGTGCATAATCTCATCCTTTTTAGGATTGGACTATAATCTTATTGAGAGTACCAAGGTTTTGTTTGCATTTCTATTTTTTTTCCTGGTAAAATTCATATATATATGTGTAAATACATATATATATATATATATATATATATATATACACCTATATCTCTATATATATGTGTGTGTGTGTGTGTGAAAAATTCTATATACATATAAAATATATATATATTGAATATTGTATAATATACATCACTGAATATATATGCACTGTATAATTGAATTAGGGAAAACTATATACAATAGTATTTACATTATGTAATTATTTGTTAACTAGAGGGATGGTGCACAGATTTGTGCACTAGTGGGGTCCCTGGCCAGCTGGGGAGGGACCATGGGAGGGCTCCAGGGTGTGTCTGGCTAGTCTTACCTAGTCCCCATCCCAGTATCCCAGCAACAAGCTAACTTACTGGTCAGAGCATCTGCCCTTTGGTGGTCAGTGAGTGTCATAGAGACTAGTTGAACAACAGTTGAACAGTCAGACACCTAGCGTATTAGGCTTTTATTACATAGGATTGTATTATGTATTGCATTTTATATGTTATAATTAATTATATGACACTAGAGACCTGGTGCATGAAATGGTGCATGGGTTGAGTCTCTGGCTGGCAATTGGGGCTGATAGGGGCCATCTAGACCAGTACCAATCAGGGCTGATAAGGTCTGGCTGGCCAGGGGAAGGATCATGGAGATTGGCTGTAGGAGCACACTGACCACCAGGGGCAGCCCCTGTGTTGAGCATCTGCCCCTTGGTGGTCAGTGTGCATCATAACTACTTGCTGGTTGTCTGGTCATAAGGGTCACTTAGGCTTTTATATTTATAGATAATATTTTCTATATATTTTAGATATCTATTCTATGCATGTAGAAATGCAATTCTAGAAATATTTTAATCGAAAAATTATATCTTAGAACCAAGAAAGTATGGTGGATAACTTTGTTAATTAAGTGTGACTGACTTCCCCTTGCTTTCCTGCTCCCAGAGACAGTTTAGTATGATTTACATTGGTTTACCATACATGTATGGTCCTTAAGAGATTGAAAGGTTTGAAAGCCATGGTACCACTGATGTAGGGTGTGACCAAAATAAAGTCCACCAAATTAGTTGAAAAGTTTGGTGAGAGTTTTGGTATCCTCTCACTCTTCAGGGGTGAGGTATCAAAAGCTCTCCCCTCTTTTAAGAAGCCCATTGTCCTGCCCAAGATCAGAAATTCAATTAGTGGGGCACTTTGTAGATCTGTCTTGTTCCTCTGGGACAAAAAAGGGAAAGCCCAATACTTGACACTTGCAGAGCTTGAGCCTCTGAATGAAAAATTGCCATGAATTTGAATGAAGATAAGAGAGAAGGGGACAGTGAAAGATGTTCCAGCGGTGAGGGATTGTCTGTGTTGGCGACTGCCCATCCCTCTTATCTCACCTAATGGCGGGTGCCTGCCAATGTTTATTTGGCCATCGCCATTCACCAGCTGCTCCTCTACCATGTTGTTTTTCTTCCCAGATGGCAACACGATGTTCCACGATAAAACTGACACAAAAAACAATGCAAAATTTGTCTAAGAGAGGTTCAGCAAGCATGAGAAAAACATCTGATCTCTCTCAGAGCCCGCCAAGTTTGCAGCTTACAGTGCCAGAGTAATTATGAAATGATTTGAACAGAAGCAATGCATGGGGAAGCTACTTCCAAATGTATCAGGTAGGTATTCAGAGGAGGCAAAACATTCAGCGCTCTCATTCCTCTGGCACCTCGACAGAATCGATGAGTGCCGCCCGTGGTCCCAGAAGCCTCCTATATTACTGAGCCCCTGCTTTACCCAGTGCCGCCTAATTAATGGCCTACTATTTAAAAAAACTCTCTTATTCAATTAGACTCTGCTTTCAATAAGACAAACACTCCTGCTATCAAAATCACGGGAAAGCAACATTTATAGCCTGCCTTCTCGCCAAAGCATCTGCTTTTCTACTGCCCTGGCCTCTTATTCTGTCCAGTGTTCACTTGGCTGCTTGCTTCTGTAAAAACTGACTGCTGTTTGGGGGATTCATATGAAAGGAGAGGGTATCGCTGCCATCTTGTTACTCTGAGGGCTATTTCTCCCACACCCTCTGCATGAGAACACACAGAGAATCATTTTATTATTATTGATTACAAAGAGTCACAGATGTTATTTAAAATGGGGCATTTCATATTCAACACTATTATTCAAAGTACTGCCTTTTATGTGGGTGACCATTACTACATGTTTTTCCCACCCAATTTTAGATGAAATGTTAGAGAGCTCCTTTTTTTTCTTTCATTTAGCCATGTACCTTTTCATTTGATCAGAATTGTCTCCTAAAGGTGATTGCAGTCACGTCTGTTTGGTTAGATTTTTCAGTTATTACAGTTTTATTTGACTTATTTTAGAGACAATATTGCAATAAAAATAGGTTTTCAAAAATACTGTTTAATGTTTACAGGATCTGCCCCCAAATGGTTCCTCTGCATGATTGTTGGTTTCATAAACTGTGGTTAATGCAAGTATAGAAAAAGCCCAGTAATCTGGGCATTTTTGAAAATATTATTTTAGTGAATGAATTCATCCTTTCTGAATTATGAGTGCTATAATAATCAATACAATTTGTAAACAGGTTTTGTATTTATTTGTTCTGCAAGGGAAGTTTTCATTGTAGGTTGTATCTAACAGGAAAACCTGTTCAAGAAACAACTGACACATTCCACCATCTTGGGAAAGGCAGTTGAAAGGGCTCAGAGTTCCCTGACTATGACCCAAGTTCAGGTCTTATCTGTGCCACTCACATTGGATGAATCACTTGACCTTTTGCAATCTTTATTTCCTTATTTAGAACATGGAAATATGAGTAACAGTCACCAAATACAGCTGTTGTGAAGATCAAGTGGTAGATCCAAAAGAGTTTTGCAAATTTAAAGCATGTCACAACTACTAGGCATCAATGTGGGATCAATGACATGTATTGCTCTGACTTCATGACGTCTTCCTTTTTCTTGGACTATAACTTTCCTTTCATAGGAATTCCTTTTTCTTTAATTTTGTAATTTGTTGCTGCAGCCTCAGAAATCCTGGGAGGATAGCTCGGTGTAGAGTTTATGACTGTTGTGAATATTTGACCTTGGAAGAGCAGAGGAAAGATCTACATATATTAACATTTGAGGTTACACTCTAAATTCACTTTTGTAGAAAGCAACGTCATTTGACATTTCAACCTTTTTGCAGGACAGATTGTTGGGCTTTTTCCAAGGCAGCAGGAGCTGAAATTTCCATCCAGCATTGAAATCACTTGACTGTTTTAATACAGGTAGAATTAATATGATGTACATAGTCTAGTTCACATTCATGTTGGATTGAAATGATTCCATGGAGCAGAGCAAGGTCAGGTTGAAGATTCTCAGAAGAGGTTGCTTTTACTAGTACATCCCCAGTGGGGTTAGTATGTATCTGGACTAGAGCAGTAGTTCTCAGTCCTGGCTTAAACATCATCTGCATGGCATGGATAGAAAAAGTCCATTAAAAAGTCCAATACTTGACACTTGCAGAGCTTGTTTGGTTCCAGTGTTTCATAGCCACTGTAGCTTAATTACCTAGGATAAAATAAGGAGATTAGCACTGATACCCAGAAGAACTCAAGTTCAAACATTCTGACCTAAATGGTTTGGGGGTTGTGTCTAGTCACCCCAAAATTTTAAGCTCCCCAAGGGATTCTAATGCACAGCTAGGTTGAGAACCACAAAATTAGAGGTAAGTGGTAATAATTTACCTACCAGGAGATAAGCACTGCATAAGGTTTCAGCTCCATGTAGTTTAGCTAAGCATGATTTTTGAATGATCACTTGAACTAATATTCAAGTGATAAGGTAGTATAAAAATCATGTTTTTTTTTGTCTTTTTAAATTATAAATGTTGACACTAAAATTTTATATATTTCTAAGCATTCATTCATTTAGTTTTTTGATATTAAACTTGATGTTTCCACATGAAGCATTAAACACATATCACCAATTTTTGAATTTGGAACTAGATTAAATAGAATAAGGTTGTAAAATAGTTAAATATTGACAAATATATGACCCTTATATATAAAAATTTTGGGGGTTCAAGAGGAAAAATGGATCCTGAGACCAAAATGTTTGAAGACCACTATTCTAATTCATTATTTGACCATTTACAGAGCTCTTATGTCTATCTAAAATTATCTTGTTTATTTATTTCTTTGCATATTTATTGTGTGACTTTCTCAAAAAAAATACAAATACACGAAATACAGTTTATTCACTTCCAGACTGCCAGTACCTAGAAGTTTCTGGCACATAAAAAGTATTAAAGACTGAATTATATAAAAAATGTACATATTTAAGTCCTAATTCCCAGGACCTCAGAATGTGATCTCATTCTGAGGGAAATGGAATTGTTATAAATGTCATTAGTTAGAATAAGGTCACACTGGAGAAGGGTGGGCTCCTAATCCAATATGACTGGTGCCCTTATAAAAGGAAGTTAGGACCTAGATGAACACACAGAGGAAGAATGCCTCATGAACACTGGAGTTATGCTGTCCCATGCCAAGGTGCTAAGACAAGCAAAGAGAATTGCCTGAAACAGATCCTTCCTTAGCACCTTCAGAGGGAGCAGGGTCCAGATGACCCTTTGATTTTAGGCTTCTCACCGCCAGAGCTATGAAACAACACATCTCTGCTGTTCTCAGCCACCAAGGCGTGGTAGTACTTTGTTACTATAGTCCTAGGAAATGAATACAGTATATATTCAATACTTTTCATAAAATGCATGAATCTCTATTGCTCCCCAAGGACTGCCACATTCTTCACAACAATCTGATCAAGTGATGCTATTGTTATTCTCTTTCTGCATGTGAGCAGACTGAGGCCTACAGAGGTTAACTAACTAGCCCAAGGCCATGTCTGTCTGCCTCCTTAGCCAGAGCTCCCAAGCACTACAGTGTATTTTCTAACGTATGTGCTGTATAACAGGCATATATGAAAAAAAAAGAAATTGCCAGGAGTAAGCAGCACATTGCATAGAAAGTGTACTCAACTTGAAAGCCCAGTATCTGGAATGTCAAGAATTTCATCTATCATACTTAATTTAAAGACCTTCTCTCCACCTTCATACCCCATAACTCCCAGCCTGACTCAGGCTCAGAAACCTGCAGTGGGGAAAGAGGATGTGTGATCTATCCTTGCTTTCCGTATTCCACTTTGTTTTACTCATTTCTCAAGTTCAGGATGAGGTGAGAGAGGGAGAAGGCGAAGGAGACCTAATAGTCTTTCTTAAATAGCACAGTGGTCACATGGCTTTGTAGACATCTGAGAGTCAGAGAGAAGATTTTTTGGGTTCCCAAGAGACCCCTATTGTTCCCTAACAGAGGAGAGGTATCTTCTGGCTGACCTTGGTCCCAGTTATTTCTGTTAGAGTCACCTAATCCTAGAGGTCCACCACCTGGGCATGGTCCCTTCATGGCAACTTGAAACCCCACTATTTCCTTTGGCATCCATTCTGGCTCAAAGGAAACATTCCGCTCTTTTGTGTTATAAACTCTGGAAGTGCAGGTTGGTCCTGCTCAAGTGCTCTCTTCTCCTTAGCCTCTTTCTAGACTAGAATCAGCTTCCAATCTCTGTCCTCCAAACTCCCTGAGGGTTGCATGTTGAGCCTTCTGGGAGGTTTTCCTGGGCTTCCCTCAAATGGCCTGAGCGGTTGTGCTGGGAAACATCCTGATGCATCTAGATTTTAAAGTGAGCTTCATTTTGACATCATAAATAAAATCTTGCTAGCACTGTTATTATGACCAGAATACCAAAAATGCTTGGTATAATGTAAATAAATGTCCATGTTCCAATCAATGGATCCTTTATTTTAAACATTTCAATCATTTTAAATAATCTAGGTATTCTTACTGAACAGCCACTGTATGCCTGGCACTGCACTAAGTTAACACGGACAGCCCCATTTCCTAAACCCATGTACAACAAATTCTTTTGGACATTAGCCTGGTATGCATCCTAATGAACCTGGGTGAGAGCTAGAGACTGGGAAGAGTCTAGGCAGAGAGACTGAGGTGCCCTGAGTATATGTGCACTCACATGGCTGTGCTGTCAGCCAACATGCATACGTACTACTGTGCCAGGCATGGAATCCTCACAGGATGAATGCAAAGAGGCCAATCTGACCGCTCATCCCATGCTTACATATGAAAATTTGAAGAGCTCATACTGTAGCTGGAGGGACAGCCTTGTACAAATAAGCACAACACAAGTGATCTTTGATACTAGATTGACTTTTTGGACAAAGCATTACACTAGAGTGGATCATATATCACAGAAAGGAAGTGTGGTTTGGTAGACAGAGCATGAGCCAGATCATGTCTGTATGCATCTCAACTTCATAATTGAGTGAGATGTGTGGCCTTGGACGTATTCACTTTCTTTACCTGCAAAATATGGATAATGAAACTTTGTATATATCACCCACTATATTTAGCTAGCTTGCTTTTTTTTATCTTGTTCCATATATGATTGAAATAAAAATAGATAAAATAGATAAAATTTTTGATCAGGTAAAATGTAGAGAAAGTGGGTAGTAAAGATTTAGGGAAGTAAACTATAAAAATATAGTCCATACACTTAAAAATACATATGAAACCTTATAAACTGTAAAGTTCTGTTCAATATTAGTGGATACTATTTATAAGACAATATTTTCTAGGTTCTAGGTATCATAGATGATGAGTACACTGTCACTAAGTTTGGATCATAAAGATGCCTGAAATTTAGGAGAATTTCTGAAATAAATATTATGAAACATTGTGGAGCTGATTTTCAGAATGAGAGTCATAGCCAGAGCGCCAAAGATCCAAAGGACAACTTATGAGTTTCACATAGTTGCTTCTATTCTTTCTGAAGATTTCTTTAGTTCATATTTCAAAATGACAAAACCCTTTATTCTGGTATTTTAGTAACAAACTAATTTGGTGCCTGCCAATCATGCCTTTAGTAATCTTTAGGTCTGAAGGACATTAGTCTCTCTTCAAACACATGGCTCTTTTATCCCCTCCCCGCACCCTCCCCACCCCCACACACACACACCTCTCTTCTTAAGTGCAATCTGAGATTTTGGATGCTTAATAAATTCTAGTGATCAAGTAGGGATTTCCTAAGTCAGTAGAAAATTGTCTAATTTGTCTCAGGAATAAAAAAAAAATCTTAGTTACCGTTTGGAGAATTTATTTCATTTTAAATGATTTTAGAGTGTGGGTAAAGCTTACTATGTTAAGGACTTGTATGCATGCATATAAGCCTAACCAATGGACACAGACACCAGGGGGGTGAAGGCATGAGTGGGGGAGTGGGAAGGTAATGGGGAGATAAGGACACATATATAATACCTTAATCAATAAAGAAAAAAATTAAAAAATAGATATTTATGTTTAATACATTAAAAAGCACATATAGTATTTTATCATAACTTTCTATTTTAAAATATTTTAATGTATTTAAAGATAACTGTTTTTTGTTATTTTGTATATTTTATCATATACACTTAAAATATTATTCTCACCCATCCAATGTGGCTCAGTGGTTGAGCATCGACCTATGAACCAGAAGATCACTGTTCAATTTCTGGCCAGGACACATGTACATATTATGGGCTCAATCCCCAATAGGGGGTGTGCAGGAGGCAGCCAATAAATATTTGTTTCTCCATTGATGTTCATCTCTTTCTCTCCCTCTTCCTTTCTCTCTGAAATATATTTAAAAAATATTATTCTTAGAAAGGATTCACAGATCTCACCAGACTGTACGTGGATTCCATGGTACAAAAAGAAGTTATGCACCCTAGACAAGATACTTTTTGAATTATATTTAGAATTACAGATAGATAATTATATAGATAGATACCATTACCATAAGCTCAAACCTTCTCCTTTACCTCTCCTATTTTCATGAGGCAGTGGGCGACCGAGGAGCAAGGGACATTCTTAAATTGTTGATAATATGAGCACATTTTTCAGAAAACCTTCTTTTCTGCTTAACTAAATGGTTATGCATGATGATCAAATACAGAATGTTTTATCCCAGAGAGAAAACATTAATAGATATAATATTTTCTTTGCTTAGTATGTGTTTAGGGGAAATGTTAGCAAATGTGCAAAAGAGACTTATCAATTTGTTTCTTAATTTAAATATTTTCCCAGGCAACTATGTTTGTGATTAGGTGTGGTATGTACATATATTCAAATACATTTATATATACAGCTCTATAGTTATATACACATGCATGAACATATATAGATATCAACTGTGCAGTGAAAAGTCATTTTTATTAATAATATACTTTAGAGCTAAGATTTAAAATGAAAGTTTTCCACTGCCTTAAAGACTAGTATTCCCCATTTATTAATCTCTTTGCTTTTTAACTATTGGGAGTTTTAAAATATAAATTTTAAAAATCTTACTAATGAATTACTTTTGTCCCATTAGATTGTGTTAATACTTATACTGCAATTTACTCCTCAGTTTTTAAAATATTAGTATAAAATAAAGGTAACATTTTGGGTTTTAAAACTTACTTTTCAAACAAATTTCTTATTTCTAGCAAAGGTATTTATCCTATTTATATATTAGCTTATTTATCTTTTTATCCACTGACACTTTACTTTTGATCATTTGCCACAGCTTTTAATTGAAAGCAGTATTCTTATTTTAGTTATTTTATAAAAACTTCTTAGGTTAGTGAAAGGCAGAAGTGATTTATGTCTTCTATTTATGCCCCCCCCAACAAATATCATAAAAGACTTATTTTTTTAATATATCTTATTGATTTTTTACAAAGAGGAATGGAGAGGAATAGAGAGTTAGAAACATCAATAAAAGAGAAACATCTCTCAGCTGCCTCCTGCACACCCACTACCAGGGATGTGCCCGCAACCAAGGTACATGCCCTTGACCAGAATCAAACCTGGGACTCCCAGTCAGCAGGCTGACGCTCTAACCACTGAGCCAAACCAGTTAGGGCAAGACTTATATTTTAACATACTTTTTCTGTACAGATACTGCATAGGCTTGAGTATGCCATTTATTACTATCTTGCTGCAATAGGTCTTATTCTATTCATTTAAATTGGGGTATCTCTAGTTAGGCTTGTGTTTCAACTAGTTTCTATCAATGTTGGCCACTCAAATAGTCAGTTAAGTGGACCTAGAATTGCTCTGTTTGGGGACCATGGTCCTTGGCATCATCTATTACCTTTGCAGTCAACTAACGCTCATGGTGCTCTGGATCTGGCAAGGTGCTCGGTAAATGCCAATTAATGACAAAGAATAGTCCTATCTGATCAGGGTATGCCTGATGCATTTCCCAATTTCTTTTGAGATAGTGCTGAGGACACTTTATTTCGGCATATCGGTTGTTATTACCGACTGGTATTGTGCTGTGTGATTTCAGGCTATAGATGGAATGTACAGCCAACTTTGTCCTTTGGGATTTTAGAAAGTCACATTTAAAAATACCTGAGGTATATGTTCCCTTAAAAAGATTTTTATTATAATTTATCAGGTAAGTATCTATAGCAACCACCCACCACTTTTAGCCAAAGCACTAATCAGAGTTGTGAAATTAATGAGTAAATTGCTTGAGAAGATATTTAGTTTAGGATATTGTTCAAGATAGTTTAACATTGTTCAAGGATATATTTTTTAAAAAGGTGAAATTTCCTATAAGCTGTATTGTAAAATTTGATGTTGACCTAGTAGTAGGTTTTGGATTTGTTACCTGAGTATAACTAACTCTAAAGGTCTTTTCTAAGGTAGAAGGCTGAGGGTTGCTGTTAATATTACATGAAGTTTTTTGAAGATTTTTTAAAGGCAGAGATCATGAAACTTTGAGCTTCCCCTCTTTCCTTTGAAACATTTATGCTACCTAATACATTGGATCCTTATTGTTGTGCTCAAGTTCCAAAAATTCTAAAAGGAAAGCAATTGAAAAATTTACCAGGGCATTGGGTCAAAACAGATTGAAGAAAGAAAACCCATTCCATCAATGATACTACTAAAGATTTTCTCCAAATGAGTTCTTTCACATCCCAAGACCCTTTCAATTTCCACAAAGCCCGGCTACATGCCGGGCGCTGTGCTGAGTTCTAGGGGTGAGAGAGAAATAATAACATAGTCATGCCCTCATAGAATTGACAAACTATTTTGTCAATAGCTAACCACAGTGTAGGACAGAATGATATAGATTCTAAATGGAGAGGGAAGAAGGGGACAGATGACTGTTGGCCATAACTTGTCCTCAGAGGCAGCTTGTAAGAGAGAACCATGTGTTCTCTGATGAATTGCTATTAAAATCCAGGCTTTGACTGAGAGGGTGAATAGTAAGCTGTGCCTGCTGACCAGGCTTGAGAGGGATGTATATTGAAACTCATTTAATGAGGTTTTCTGAAAGCAGAAGTGCTTTCACTAGAGGCGACTTCCACTTGTCTAGTCATCATTGTGGTTTTCTCATAAGTAAAGGGCTTTGTTGTAAACACATTCTTTTTTTCCAAAGGGCTCTTTTGACAAGAGAAGGGGATTGCAGTGCTCTCTGCCGGCCAAAAGAGGGCACTTGGAGCTCTCTGAATGGCGGTCACAGCAGCATCAGAACAGGCACTGGGCTCAGGTTTGCCAGGAAGTTTCCTGACTCCCAGGACAGATCTGATTAAAATATGGCTTTGGAAGCTGGAAGGGATGTGTAAGGCGCTGTTAGTAACTGGCCTTTTGAACCGAAAACACACATTTATTTAGGTGCATCTGTATTAGTGATTCATAAACTTACTCTCTTTGTATTTATGGGGTAGTCATAGTGTCAAAAGGAGCTGCTTTCCTGATAGCCACAGAATATAGCAGAAAGAGACTCATATTTATCTTCACCCTGAAAACTTACCTTTATAGATCTGTTGTCAAAACATTGCTCAGTTATGATTAATTTGGACACATGACTATAGAAGTCTTCCCCCTTTTATTTATTTCCCTTAGAAGTCCTCCATTTCTCTACTGAGAATGTTAGACTGTTTTGAGGTCTATAGGGTTATGGCAGCTCATAAAGTTCTGAAGATGAGGCCATTAAGCTTGAAAATAACATCCCAGTGGAGCCAGTATAAACACGACTGGCCAACTTTGTTCACAACTACAAGGATTAGCCTTATTTTTGTTTTGCCTTTAAGGGCAATCCTGCCTAGAGGCCAGGATGAACTAGAAGATCTCTTGAGGTAAGATCAAGGACTTGAGAAGAATTTTCATTAATCTTTTAAAAACAAAACAATGAACTGGCCAGAGCATGGATGTGAACCAGGATTCTTGAGTTTTATCTTCTGTCCAAAATGGACTGAGTGATCTGAGAACCTTATCTTTTTGAATGTTAGTTGTTTCCCCAATTACTAGTTAATTGAAAAAGGATATTTACCCTTATTCATTTAGACTTTTCCAGCAGGGTTAATTTTCACAGACACACTAGTGTAAACTCTATGGACAAGTAAGGACCAATTTCTTTTTTCCATCTCTAGCCCCAGTGACAAGTACAGTCCGGTGGCTTATACTAATAACCCAATGAATATCTGTCCTATTGGGAAGGAAATAAAAAGGACACAATGTTTTCTTAAGCCAGGATAACTTATTATTTGATACTGTTGACAAAACATCCCAATGATGGTGATAATACTATACATGTATGTAGTACTTAAGAGCATGCAAACCTCTTTTGTGTATATTATCTCAATTTGGTTCTCAGTTCTGCAATTGAGAGAACCAAGGTTCTGAACTCTTGAATTAATTTTCAAGGTCAGACATAAGTAGGGTGACCTTATCATTTATTGTTCAATAGAGATAGCAGAAGTGCTTTCACTAGAGGCGACTTCCATCATTGTAGTTTTGAGATTGAAAGAGAATAGGATTAATAAATATGTCAGTTCAACAGCATAAGCTGGGGCCATTTTGGAAAAACAGAATGTATGGTCCCCCTTTTAATAAGTGACGAAGTGAGGATTGTATCTGGGTCTCTGACTATAATTTCCACATCTCCCTTTTTGTTAGCAGGGTCATGATAAATGATCTTCATGAGGCATTGCAAGATGGTGGTGCAGCCTCACAAAAATGAATCGTTAAATTAATTTACTTGTTTTGTTATGATTTCTTAGAAATTGGCAAACTACAGAGAACTGAAATACTTATTAGTTTATGTCAATACTCTATTGTGTCAAATAACAGAGGGTTCTGTGTATCCTCATACATGTTTACAAGAGTATTTTGCATATGCTAAAGAGTTTAATAGTTTTGCCACTTTATAGATAAGAGAGACATACTTATAATTTGTCATCAATATTATACTCAATTATAAGCTTCTATTAACGCAACTCCCCTACCCCTCACCTTATTGCCGTCATACTTGGCCTTGTGACTTGCGTGGGACGTATATAGGTAAGCAGGATAAACATATCAATTATCTATAAAATGGCAAAACTATTAAACTCTTTAGCTTATGCCCTCTACTGACAAGCCATAACACTGTGGCATGACTTTGCTACATGCCACAGTGTTATGGCTTGTCAGTAGAGGGCATAAGCTAAAGAG
>JAAGEH010000076.1:62084794-62134437 GCA_011751065.1 Lasiurus cinereus
TTCTGAAGTCTCATATGGCTTTGTCTTATTCTTTTAAATCTTCCTCAAAAGGAGATAAAGGTCTTAGAACTGTTTAGATGTTTTATTTCCCTTTTACTTCCCTGCCCGCTTTAAATAATATTGAAAACAAATTCTACTTTAGTTAGCTTTTATTTTTTAAAGCTGTCATTTTTTTTTTTTTTGGAAGAAAAAAGAGTTGGGACTCCTTTGAAAAGCTGTTTTGTTTTCAGAATAAAAGCTAACAGCAAACTATCTGGTCAGCAGAGCCTGTGTGTGTTCCATGAGGAGACTTGGCAAACACGATTCCCCTCCCCTCTTTTTCTCTCTCCCGCCCCCCCCCCCCACTCATTGTACAATGGGGAGTTAGCTCAACTTCACAGAAAAGTTATATTGAGTGCCTACTGTGTTCCAGACCTGTAATAGTAACTTAACTTTACAGTAGCTCTGTGAGGTAGAGGGGATTATCCCTATTTTACAGAGGTGGAAACTGAGACTTAAAGAGCTAAAGTAACTGCCTAAGCCCACACAGCTGGTGAGAGGCATGCCATGATTCAGAGGAGCAGTTATCAACTATGGCTGTAAACCACAATCCCCTCGTGGAACTTAAAAATTAAAATGCTTGGTTTCCAGTCCTGAAAATCTAATTTAGTAGATTTAGGGTGGGAAACTGGCATCAGTATTTTTTGGAAACTCCACAGGTGTCTGATACCCATCATTAGGTGCCAATGGCATAGAGTGATCCATTCCCTCCCCCACTTCTCTCTTTCTCTCTCTCTCTCTCACCCTTTCAGTAATGAGACAGGCCTGAAAAGACAAAAGACATTTCCGTTAAGTTGGCACCGGATGCAGTTTTTATTACAGTTACTATGCTGTTCCACATAAGTTTGTTTTCCTCATTGTTTTTCTGAGATAGACAATCCAGAATGGCCACTGATGAATGCTGGTAGAATGGCTGCTAGAATCACTTGTGGAGGCATTTTGTCCATTGAAGATGACCCCACCACAAGCAAAACAGTAGCCTGTAGGGCAAGGGCATTGCACCACTCATTACAGAAGTAACTTGGCAGTTTCCTTCGCTGAGAGAGGGCACTTGTTTCGTTTGTGTCATTCTGAGCGGTTTGAAGAGTCCACACACAACTGTCAGTGATGTCAGCATCCGTGCTAAGAGGCCTGGGTGGGAAAGCCTTGTCTGCCAACTAGGGTCAAATTTGCTCTCCAGTTGATTAATTTCACATAACATTAAAATGAGAAGCAACCAGAACCCTTCTCTTCATGGCCTAGAATCTTGTGTATTGCTTACGGTATGCATTTCTAAGTAATACATAGTTTGAATAGAACTATTCATGCCTCGTTTACATCTGATTCTGGCACTGAACAATCTTAAATGCTGTAGTGTAATTCTATAATCATTTTTTATTTTTTTTTGGAAAATGGGCTAAAACAGTTCTCTACATCTTCCAGTGAATGGTTTGCGCCAATACATTGAGTAGGTGTAGATACCAGCAGAATATGAAAACATTCAGCTTACAGCTCACTAAGACGGAGGAAGTGCCATGCTGCTGATTTCACTTACTGGAGCACACCTCCTGAGTCCCCAGACCTATTTGCAGGGGTTTTGCCATTGAGGACTATCACTGATCTTATGAAGTTTGCCCAGGTAGCAGGTCAGGAAGCATTTTTAGGGAAATCTGGTCTTAACCCCAAAGTCTACTTACCAAGCATTATCAAAATTAAGTTAAAATAGAAATACTTTAAAAAAAAATCCCTCTATGGCTTAGTGGTGCTATTCCTAGTCTGATATATGTATTTTTTTCATATAGAATAAAATTTACTCTTTTATAAAATATACTCTGTATTTTCAAACAACATGCTTGTGCACATCCTATGCACATATTTTAGTTAAAAATACTTTTCAGTGAGTTTTTAGAATGACAATGTTCCATCCTATTCTTTATCTCCTTTCTCTGGCGCCTCACCCCCTACCTCCCCAGAAACAAAGGCATAAACGCCGAGGCAGCGAGGCACATCTATCCCTGTAACAGAGGAGCCGGTGATTCTGCGTGATTCTTCCTAATGGTACCAGCATGATCTCTGCCTGGCTGAACCCAGCAAAGACCCCATGATTCATGGATGACTTGCAAACATTCTCTCCTGCTTTCTACGTGAAAACATACCTCGAAAAGACCCTTAGTTTATATATAAATTATAAGCAGCAAAGGTATGCTGTCTTAATTTTCTGTCTAACCCACAAGACATCCTCTGTGGCATCACTATTAAAGCAGGAACCAGGACTACATTTTCCTATTCGATAATAAGCTGTGGAAGTTGCATGGGGTCGAGTCTCTAGGAAATCCCCTCTTTCTTTGAAAAAATGTCATTGGTGAGATAGGAGATTGGCACCACAATGAGCAAAATATAGTGCAGGCTGATATGCATTGTCAGGTAGAATTTGGTTTGAGACACTGACTTTTGTCTGTGTGGTGTCTCCGTTCCAAAGAAGATGGAAGATGCAAAATTGCAAGTTTCCAATCTCTGGTTAATGTGGTCTATACAACTGAATAATGTATAAGGAGATGTTCCTTTGATAATGTCACAATTATTCATTGTACAGCCATAAACTCCAATATTCACATTAACAGCTAGGTATTATTTTTCTTCTCTGAAATTAAGTGAGCGGCATCAGTGGTCATAAATGAGAGCATTCATCAAAGGCGGAGCCATGGCAGAGGATTAAGAGAATGCTGATGAAGTGTCCAGATTCCCATAACTTGGAATGGAGCTGCATTCAGCATTCCTTTATTATCCATCTGCCACATAACAAAAAGTCTCCTATATTTAATGCAGGTTTGCCCTGAGCCACGTAATAGGATTAGGAATAATTTCTACAAATTTACAAAAACAAATCACATGGGAAGGCTTAGAATTTGCTAATAATTTCTCCATAGCTGGGAGATCAAAGGGATGTAAGAGTCCCTAGCCAGGCGGCAGTTTGACCCTGGCCAGGCTTTTTTAATGAAAGGGTTAATCTTCTCCGAGGTGACCATAGAGGAGCAGATAGTGTGACCAAAGGCAGATTCAGGCCCCCAAAAAATGAGGAAAAGAAATAGACTAAAAAATACAACAGCAAGAAAACATTTACAGGATCACACTACATTTTCTGGTTAGTAAAAAAGGAAAATAAAACTGCAGAACCTCATTGAAAGGGGCGAGACAAAGGAAGAGGGCTGGCTGAGAAACAAACTCAGGAAAGATCAAAATCTTCCACCATTGCCTTGAGGAAAAATAAAAAAAAAGAAATCAGGCTGCTTGCTTTTCCTGTTAAAGGTTGCCTCATTGTGGGCAGGTGAGGCCCAATCCCTGAGCCTGCTCCCACTGCTCCTGCTGGACTCCGAGGTGGAGCAGCCACCTGGCAGGCTGCCAGCACAGGAGCCTTGTAAGGTGGTGCCATTCCAGATGCGCCACTTTATATATAGGCAGACGAGGAGGGAAAATGGTGAGTTCTCACAAGGACTTCCCTTGTTCATAAAGGGAAAGGAGGGTAAACAAAGGCATATTAAACAGAATAAGGGCAGCGAGGACTCATGGCATTGCTCCAATGTCCCCTAAGTTCTCTATTACCAATTTGGACCAGTGGCAACCTGTAGCTCAAATCTCCTATCCTGCCCGTTCTTCCTCAGTGGCTGCGACAAAGTAGCCAGGACTCGCACATGTCAAGAGTCCCATCTGCTCCTTGCCTAACAATGGTTAGGGGTCTGCTGACAGCTGTGTGATGCGATCTCAAGGCATGCTGAACAGAGCGCTGTGGCTCCTTTCTCTACCATGCCACTCCTCACATGGCGTGGTTCGTACAGTCTGTCTGGTGAAGGAGAAATGGGAGGTGGTTTTTCCTCTCTCTGAAGGGCGAGTCAGCCCTTTGATGGAGGTGAGAGGTTCCTGTTAGCAAGCCTCTCCCTCAGGGAGTTGATTCTACCTACTGCTATTACCTGTTGGTCTGTTAAGACTGAGGTGAAGGTCTCTCTCTTAGAAAGCTCACTTAAAGAGATCGGTTTGGGAGATAAAGAAGAAGTTGGATGAAAAGATGTTATCAGTAGTCAAAAGGATGGCCTCAAAATGAGGAAAACTTTTTTTTTTTTTTAGTACATTTTCACCCTCCCACCACTCTTTATCTCCTGATAACAGGCAGGCTTAGGGTGAATCTGACCCCTCTCTAGCAAGAGAGAAGGTGTCACTATTTTCTTCCAGTACCCTTTGATTCTCTAACTCCCCACTCTTGTCCCCAGAATTGGGGAGCACTGATAATGGGTTATTGTAGGGCCTCACTGAGGTTGGTGAAGGATAAATGTCAAGTTGGCCTTCAACACCTTAATGTCCTGCCTCCTAGTTTCAAGCAATGCTAGATTCCATTGTATCGGCAGTGTGGTAGGATGGGTGGTTCTTCAGCAGAAATGGCAAAAGATAGAGAAGAAAATTCTATTTTGAACAAGTAGAATTGAAGGGTCTTGAGGGCACCCAGGTGCATTTGTTCAACAGACTATTGTAGCTCAAAGGAGACAACTGGGTGGGAAGTAGAGATATGGGCGCTTCAGGCTACGAGTCGTGAACAAAACCATGAAATAGATAGTACTCTTTTCAAGGAGCATGTAGGGTAATAAGAGGGTCTCAGTGCTCAGGAATAGGCAGAGTATGACATCCTGCAAACAAATCTGAGAAGTGTCATTTGTCAGAGGAACAAGAAATTAATCAGACAAAAAGGTATATGGCCTAGAAGAGAAAGAAGGAAGTGGGGAAGCAATCAATACAGAGGCAGTGGTCAGCAGAATGGCTAAGGAGTCAAGAAAATTCAGGACTGAAAAGTAGCCATTGGGTATACCAAATATTAAGAGTGAGGGCTGATTGCAAGACCTGCAGGAATAAGTGATGGTTAGGAGGAAAGATGGAGAGTAGAGTTCGAAATGATAGGAAGGTGAGAGAAGGCAGTCACAGATGTAGGTAAAAGAGTGAAGGCATAACAAACCTCTGGTGGCTGAAGAGAAGGAGCTGGAAAAGAAGACTAGGTTGAAGACATGGACTGAGACCCCAGGAAAAAGTTGGGACTGGATGGAATCAAGAGACTGTCTTTGTGGTGACTCAGCCTTAATGGGCATGTGCATAGAGGTGACATCTTTCTCTCAAGGATCTCTTTGAAGCCATTGATTTATCTGGGGATTTGTGAAGTTTTTTGGTAGGGGTCTGGGAAGACCCAGATGATAGAGGCTAGGGTTGGGATAGGGAAGAAACTCTTTGGTAATCATATGAAAGGGGAAATATGTTCTGATGGTTGAGGAGAGGGATGGGAAGAGAGATTGGATGAAAGTCATGTTTTAGGGCAGTGGTCGGCAAATGCATTAGTCAACAGAGCCAAATATCAACAGTACAACGATTGAAATTTCTTCTGAGAGCCAAATTTTTTAAGCTTAAACTTCTTCTAACATGACTTCTTCAAAATAGACTCGCCCAGGCCGTAGTATTTTGTGGAAGAGCCACACTCAAGGGGCCAAAGAGCCACATGTGGCTTGCGAGCTGCAGTTTGCCGACCACTGTTTTAAGGGAACGGTCAGAGATAAGACAAGGACTACTTCTTAGGTAGTGAGAGATGGAGTCTGCAGGAGTCTAACTTGGCCCCAGGGCCTCAGGGCTAAATGTAGTCTTGGGGATGCTATAGAGCTTTCACGGAATCTTTGTAACTATCCCTGTGCATTGATAGATGAAAGGCATGTGTCTGCTTATTGAAAGTGCTCTTTCTCAGAATACCAGAATGTATTGGGGCCAGGCCACTTAGCCCATCTCAAAGCAGCAATATACAGAGATGGGGAAGTTGTCTTCATTCCCCCATCTCTTGTCCAATACCAAAGGGACACTGGTGCTGTTTCTCCACTGGCCTGTGGTGGGCAGAGAGAGTATACGATTCAAGTTTGGTGGGTGGCGAGGTGGCAGCTGCAGGTTGGCTGGTGGCAGGAAACTAACTTAAGAGGAAAAAAAACGATCTGCCTCTTAGAGAGACCTGGAACACTCTGGGGCACTTGCTTCATCATCACTCAGAAGCAAGGAAGGAGGCAGCATCCTCATTGTACAAACCTATTCTTGGCCACTTAGCAGGAATCAGCGTGCATGCAGTGGTGGCTTTGTGGACAGTGGCAGGGTTGGTGGTGGCCGTGCAGCCTTACTGGAGGCCCGGTGATGGAGTGCCAGCACTCAGTATTGCAGGCAGGGATCTGGGTGTGGTTTGTCAGGGCCAATCCTTGAAAACACCAAGCACAAACGCTGTGCTCTACAAGCTGTGGCATATTTGAAAGGCACACAGAACTGAACTGCAACCATAGCTCTCCCAAGTATTGAGGCAAAACATTGAGCTTCCCTAAACCTCAGTCTCCTGTCTGAAAAATGATGATTGCATAACACCCAGTTCATTGGGAAGTTTTCTGATAACTTATTTTAAATCTTTCAGATAATGTAGGTAAACGGTTTGGCCAAGAAGCAAGCGATAAAGCCCTCCATAATGAGTGGCTTACTGAAAGATGTAATACTTTGTTATTGGCATCAAGTGGTGGGATGTCAATGAATGGAGTTCGGCGATAGACCAAGATTTGAGCGTAAATGGTAATGGCTCTGTTTATGTCATAGGTTGGGGAAACTTGGGCATTATAATTAAATTGTTTCCCATCTTACCTTAAGCACAGTAAGCAAGTTTACTCAAAGAAGAAAGAGCAACAGTTAATTTCATTAGAATGCTGCTGAGCTTTCAAAAGCAAAAGGATTCCTGGATTTGGACTCTCGATAGCATATCTTATTCAGGCACATATTCTTCTCCCACCTGTTCTTTCTCTAATTTCATTAATTTTGTCTTCAAGCTATTTTCAAAATTCCTAAGGAAGATACAAATACATGTATTAACTACTGACTTTGCTACCTATGTTCATTCTACTGAGCTCTTAAAAAAAAAAAAGATTCACAGAGATAGAAAAACTGAAACCTGGTTTTGTTTGATTCACAGCTGTAATTATGTTTCTCAAAAAGTGTGTTTTGTGTGGAGCTTCTGAGTGGATGATACTGTATCATATGAAATAAGGATCCATTTTCACAGAATGGAACAGTCTGATAAGGAGGTTTCATTTCTATAGCAAAGGCTTTCCAGAGACTTACTATGCAGACATATATGGATCCAGCAAATCTATAGTTTAGTAACTATTGCAGTTTATGTTCCATGGATCAAGCATTGGGAGATTTGTTGGGCTCGGGATCTGAGAAGTTGAAGTAAAAAGAACCCTCTAGAGGAGTGAGGGAAAGGGGACAGATTTTAGGAACTAGCTTTTGGTGTTCTGTGCTTTCTCTCCAACATTCCAGTCTATTCCATTTGCACATTACTTGGAACCTGGAAATTTGGAGTAGGGAAACTCACTGGTAATTCCTAGGCAAAATTCTTTATGTTACTCTTATATGAATGGTGTGGCAATGTAATATCAAGTACATAGTTATTTGTTTTTTTTAATACCATAAACTGGCTGTGTGCTATGATTGAATGACAGCAATTTCTGGCAAGGCCATTTCTTTTTATTTTTATTGTTGAAAGTATTATATATATATATATATATCCCCCTTTCCTCATTGACTCCTCTTGGCCCACCCTGCCCCCAATCCTAGGCCTTCAGCACCCTATTGTCTGTCTCTATGGGTTATGCATATATGCATACAAGTTCTTTGATCTCTTCCCTCCTACCCACCTTCCCCCACATTCCCTCTGAGATTCCACAGTCTGTTCCAAGCTTCTATGTCTCTGGATCTATTTTGTTTAAGAGTTTATTCTGTTTATTAGATTCCACTTATGAGTGAGATCATGTGATACTTGTCTTTCTCTGATTGGCTTATTCCGCTTAGCATAGCTCTTTCCAGGTCCATCTACAACAGTAATTTCTATAGGAATACTCCAAACAATGGTCAGGGCCAGGGATATTATATATTTTACTAGAGGCCCGGTGCACAAAATTTGTGCATGGGGGATGTCCCTCAGCCCAGTCTGCACCCTCTCCAATTTGGGACATCCTTCTCACAATCCAGAACTGCAGGCTCCCAACTGCTCACCTGACTGCCTTCCTGATTGCCCTTAACTGCTTCTGCCTGCCAGCCTGATCACCCCCTAACCACTCCCCTACCAACCTTATTGATGCCAAACTGCTTCCCTGCCAAGATCACCCCTAACTGCCCTCCCCTGCAGGCTTGATCACCCCCCCAACTGCCCTCCCTTGCAGGCCTGGTCCCTGCCAACTACCCTCCCTTGCTGACCATCTTGTGGTGGCCATCTTCTGTCCACATGGAGGCAGGATCTTTTGACCACATAGGGGCAGCCATCTTGTGTGCTGGAATGATGGTCAATCTGCATATTACTCTTTTATTAGATAGGATAGAGGCCTGGTGCATGAGTGGGGGTCAGCTGGTTTGCCCTGAGGGGTGTCCTAGATCAGGGTGGGTATTTCCTTGGAGCATGGGGCAGTCTGGGCGAGGGGCCTGTGGTGGTTTGCAGGCTGGCCACACACCCCAGTGACCCAAGTGGAGGCCCTGGGGTCTGGTATTTATTTATCATCTACAATTAAAACTTTGTAGCCTGGAGCAGAGCCAAGCCTCCTGCTCACATTGTGGTGGCAGCCATTTCTGTTGGGATTTATTTATCTTCTATAATTGAAACTTTGTAGACTTGAGTAGAAGCCTGGGCTGGCCATGGTATGTGGAAAGCTTGGCTTCCTCCATCGCCAGGGAAACCCAAGCCTCCCTCCTGCTCACTCAGTGGCTATAGCCATCTTGGTTGGGGTCAATTTGCATACTCACTCCTGATTGGCTGATGGGCATAGCTTGTGGGTATAGCGGAGTTATGGTTAATTTGCATATCACTCTTTTATTAGATAGTATAATAGTGACTAAAATAATAAAGTCTTGTTTGAAAATGTTTTTACAGAGGACTTTTGTAGTGGACATGATTTAAATCATTCAGATACTTTTACTTATTTATTTTAAAAATATTTTATTGATATTTTATAGGAAGGGAGAAGGAGAGAGAGTTAGATGAGAGAGAAACATCAATCAGCTGACTCCTGTACACCCCTACAGGGGATGTGCTCACAACCAAATTACAAGCCCTTGACCAGTATGAAACCCGGGACCTTTGAGTCCACAGGCAGATGCTCTATCCACTGAGCCAAACTGGTTAGGGCTCATTCAGGTACTTTTAATGATTTCCTCTTAACTGAAGCATGGTAGAAATTCTCTTCTTTGGGCTACATGCTCTTTCACTATGTTACTGCACTAGATAACCCATGTCAAAACTTCTTTACCTGATTAGAGATTTTTAACCAAGAATAGGTAAGGATAAAAAACATGTGTAAGTATTTATAAATACATGGGAGTGGACCCACACCAACAGATTGTAATTCAGTGGCTTTTGAAAGGGCTCCCCAGCTTGTGTTGTCTTACAATGCTCCCAGTGTGATTCTGGTACACACACCATGAGTTGAGCATTCTTGGGATGAATGTAACTAAAATAACAAAAATGGATTATATTTCATTTATGAAACAGTATGTATGGGGTGCTATACTTTACATAGTTCTCAATGAAGATGGTGCCTGCAAGAAGGTACATTTTAAAGTAAAAATAATGAGCAAACATCCTTATTTGTGTCTGTATCCTATCTAATAAGAGAGTAATATGCAAATTGACTGCACCTCTGCTACACCACAAGCCATGCCCACCAGTCATGCCCACCAGCCAGTCAGAGCAAGTATGAAAATTAACCCAACCAAGATGGCTACAGCCACAAAGAGAGCAGGAGGGAGGCTTGGGTTGCCCCTGGCAATGGAGGAAGCCAAGCTCTCCGGACACCCTGGCTGGCGCTTACAGCAACAAAGTTTCAATGGCTGTGCCAGCAGAAGGTTTGGCTCTGCTTCAGGCTACAAAGTTTCAATTGTAGAAGATAAATAAATACCAGATACCAGGGCCTCAACTTGGGTCACCGGGGTGTGTGGTCAGCCTACAAACCACCACAGGCCCTTCTCCAGGCCACCCCACGCCCCAAGGGAATATCCACCCTGATCCAGGAAACCCTTCAGGGCAAACCAGCTGGCCCCCTCCCATGCACCAGGCCTCTATCCTATCTAATAAAAGAGTAATGTGCAGATAGACCATCACTCCAACACACAAGATGGATGCCCCCATGTGGTCAAAAGATTCTGCCCCCATGTAGACACAAGATGGCCACCACAAAATGGCCAGCAGGGGAGGGTAGTTGGTAGGGACCAGCCTTGCAAAGGAGGACAGTTGTGGGTGATCAAGCCTGCAGGGGAGGGCAGTTAGGGGTGACCAGAACTGCTGGGGAGAACATTTGAGGAGGGGACCAGACCTGCAGGGGAGGGCAGTTAGTGACAAACACACTGGCAGGGGCGTAGTTAGGCATCGACCAGGCTGGTAGGGAAGTGGTTAGGGGGTGATCAGGCTGGCAGGCAGAAGTGGTTAGGGGCAATCAGGAAGGCAGGCAGGTGAGCAATTGGGAGCCAGCAGTCCTGGATTGTGAGAGGGATGTCCGACTGCCATTTAGTCCCAATCCTACTGGGCAGCTGGGCATCCCTCAAGGGGTCCCAGATTAGAGAGGGAGCAGACTGGGTGCAGGACACTCCCCCGAGAACGAATTTGGTGCACCTGGCCTCTAGTTTCTTATAATCTAAACACCTCTTTAGGGGCAAGTTTGATATCAGCTGTAAAGTGAGGGGGAGGAGCAGGAGACTGGCTCCTTTCCATGTAGGTTGTTAGGTACAAAACTGTTCTTGAGGTGACTTCTCTAAGAGCATGGTGTATAAGTACTTTCATTTGAGAGAAATGCTGTATTTCATGGTAAGGAAAATAAGAAGTGGCAGATTCTCTGTGGGATGCTATATCAAAAGAGATGATAATGAGAAGGAAGTAATGGAGCTGAGTTTCCATTTATTGGTTTGGTGTTCACATCAGCTTATTCAACTCAGATCATTGGCACAGCTACCAATGATAATATTTTGGATTTGCAAATACCAGAGAAAGCTAAGCCATCTGTTGTTCCAATGAGGATGTTGTTTTAAAAAATAACCATGAATAGTTTTGCAGAAAACAGGATGTTTGTCAAATTAGAAGATCAAATTCTATTATCCTTTGGTGTGGGAAGAAAGAGAACCTGGTTAATAAGGTGTTCCAGCATCTCTAAATGTTCTAGAGCAGTTTTCTAAGATGCAATGATGGCTTATTGTACAGTGGAAGATCCAGTCATATCCTATTAACAATGTTCCCCTTTTTGTTTTTCTGTCTTGCTAGCAAGCTAACAAATGGCTTTACAGAGAAAAGGTTGGCATTTCACTAACTGCTTGTGGTATGGATAGGAGAGTGATGTATCTACGACATCTGTCACCTTACTGATCTCCTGTGTTGATTCAGAATTGTCCCAGAAAGTACTCTGAGGATAAAATTAGATACTGGGTGGCTTAGGGCATGAGTTACCTTTGGGTAGCTTGGCTTAAATACTAATTACCTCAATCACATAGCACCTTTGAGCACTTTGGATTCTCAGATTGTTTCTCTCAAGAATCAACCACCTTAATGCCTACTTGTTAATCCTTCAGGGAAAGTGTGCATGATATTATTATATATTGTACATGAATATATATATTCAAACCATAGGGGGTGCATGACCCTGTCTCACACCTGTTTTAGTTAAAATGAATCATTTGCCTATATTTCTCCAAATAGAACCTGACCAGAATCTCATATCCCCACCCCAACCCCACCAAATCTTCAACCCAAATATTACGATATAATTGAAATTAGATTAAAAAATTAAATGACATTTTTGTGAGCTGTTTAAAAGGGTCAGCAATGTGTTTGAGCACTGTGAGATTAACCTTTGCTCATTTGGGAAAATGCAGACTTCAATAGGAATTCTGTGGCTGGGCTTGCACTTGCTAAAAGTTTAAAACAGTAATTTTTTCCTAAGAAAGGTCATCTTGAGCTAAAATGTCAAATAAATTATTTAGATTACTGAATTAGAAAAGTGAGGATCTGACAGGCTGAATTTTTTATGCACATTAGCCACAGCCAGGGTCTCTCTATGCTCTTTTTATTAGGTAAAGTGCACCCCCCTTGCCTCTTATTAAAAATCTCTCCATTTAGTCCAATACACTTTCTTTGATAGATGACTGCTGCTTTTGAGCGACCAAATACACGAGGTTGCTGAATTCAGATGGCCTGCATTCATTTTGCATGTCTCATAGGCTGGATTCTAGTGAAGAGATAAATGGGGTGGGAGCACAGAGAAAAGTACAAGCACACACCAACAAGAAATGTTTATAGATATGTATACATACAACTATATATATATACATATATATATGTTTTCTTTCAGCAAGGTAATCATGGACTTCAGAAAAATTGAAATCCTCTCCATTTTTATACAGTTTGTTTCAAACAAGGGACATGTAATATTATCAGATGGCTCCCACTTAGGAAATAATACCAAAATATTAAATGGCTTTGTGACCATGTGACCTAAATGATTCTCTGACTTAGAGGCAAGCATACTCTTTGAAGAAAACCTGTAAAACTGCCACCTTGGGAATATGGCAACTTTATGGTTAGTGCAATGTTATAGAGTACTCTGAACCTTTCAAAAAACTTTCTTACTGAAGGTAGACGATGCTGGTACCAGCTCTATTTCACACACGAGAAAATTGAGTTACAGAGTTGTGGTAGGGATAGGGCTTGGTTACTATCAGACTGAATTCTAATCTTGGCTATGGCTCCTTCATCAAGATGTCCATGTCAAACCTGTGGTTTCTTATGCAGAGAAGTTTTTTAGGATGTTTAGTTGAATGTTTGGTTCCGATAGGTTTCACGTGTCTTCATATCATCTATATAGATTATAGAGAGTATTGTTTATTTCTGTGAGGCTTTTATCTTTGATGCTTCTGTTTTGTATATGTACTAGAGGGTTGGTGCACAAATTTGTGCACAGGTGGGGTCCCTTTGAGTAGCCTGTGGAGATCAGGCCCCAATTTGCATCCCCAGCCTCACAACCCTGCAGCCTTGCCTGGTACCTCACCTTGGCCTGGTGCTGCCTACTCACCTGCTCCACTACCCTGCCTCAGTCCCGCTCTTCTCAACAGCACCTCCACTGCTGCCCTCTGCACTGCATCCCTGATGCTTGTCATGGTCCACGCTGCCCTCTGGTGGTCAGTGCACATCATAGCGAGTGGTGGAGCTCCCAAACAAATTCCTGGTTGACACCTTGAATGACTGCCTGAGGGGAAAATTTGCATATTAGGCTTTTATTATATAGGATATATTTTGCTAACTTCTTTTTTTCAGAGAACTTTATTCTCTAATTATTTTTTTCAAGTTGCTTTGCAAATCTATTTCAAGAAATTATCTTTACATGGCTAAGGATACCAAGGCTTGGAGAACTGAAATATTGTATAAGATTGGGGTAGAGTTGAAGTTAGAATCAGAATTTGGAGAGTCTTGGTTTTAAGTTTGTAGTTAAATAACATTATTTATTTCCTTCTTCTTCTTGTTTTATTTCCCCCATTTTCCTTCCACTTCTTCTTCTTCCTTCTTCCTTTGGCTGTCCCCTGACCACTTTCTGACATGAATAATGTTGATGCCCTGTATTTCTGGGTCTTCTGCAGTTGAGCGGAGCTTAATGACATTCTGGATAACAGAACATGGGTAGAAATGAAGTGTGTCATTTCTAGATTAAAGAATTGAAAAACTATTATGTACCACTCTAATTACTTCTTCTTTTGCCTTGGCAATTGTGGAGGAGGCATTGAGTTATGATATTAGGATTAAAACTATGAAGTCAAACATTCAAAGATGCTCTGGAGAGGTGCCAACACCTACGGCGGATTTTTTATGAGAAAAATATTAACTTTTGTTGGATTATGCCTATGGTGTTTTGGAATTATTTATTACCACAGCATAACCTAGCTTATTCTGACTAAAACAGATTAAGGCTGCCTCTTTGTTAAAAATTTTATTTTCAATACAAATTTATTACGTTTTTATTCTTTTTTTCTGGGCTTTTATCCTAGTTGTTTTCCTCTTATATATGGTCTCTGTGAGTATCTGGGTTCATATAAGGTGAGCATTCTTTTCCTTTATCCTCACTGACTTTTCTCTGTAACATTCTTACGTAATGTCTATACTTGACCTCTTCCTGTGTGTAATCAGAAACCAGGAGGTTCTGACACACAAAAAATGTTATATCCCAATATTTCTTCCTTGTATTTGAGGAGAAGAGTCCCTGGTAATTTTGGAATTTACCAATGTCTAGTTCTAGAAAAAAAAAAGAGTTCAAAAAGAAGAAAATGAAAGTGTTTCAAAATGTCTATTTCTTTTTTATCACTATAAAAACAAAGACATATTGCTTTACCCACAGCCCATTAGATCACTGACATTTGGAATGCATGACTGTGGTTTTCAATTGATCTTTAATTTGAAAGCATCCGAGAAGTGGTCTAGGAATTGCTGGGCCCTAAATATAATTTTCTAAATATCATCTAAATTTTTGGCACTGAAGTTGCAACTGTAAGAGCTTAAAAATTGGCTGATGCAATACAAAGGATAGCTCAAACTTTCCCAGGCTTAAATTCTTTGTAGGAGGTAACACCCTCTTGGGGATAATGCATTTCCAAGCAACATTCTTAAGAAAAGGCCTCTGGAACTAAGCAGGCTTTTATTTGAGGCCCAAGCTATTGTATGTTTATTGTGTATGTACCTGGTTATGGTCATGAATTATACAGCATTCTCTAGACTCTAGAGTCTAGAGGCTGAGGTCAGGATACATTATGCCCCCACTCCCCCCTTTTTTGTGTGGTTCTGTGACAAAATAAAGTTTCCAGAATATCTCTAGAACAGTAACTCCTGAATTAAGTCCAAATTCCTTTGCTTCTATCTTTTCCTTAGTTTAGGCTCTCTCTGTGAAAACTGCTTTCATTAGATATGGTCTCTGATCTAGTTGAGCAGCTTGTTCTGAGCTTAGAGCCTGTATTTATATTGTTGCTTAAATTGAAGTTCTCTTCCTCCTCCTCTCCTATCATTGATTTAGCCATTCTTTAAGAGCCAGCTCTAAGCCCAACTCTTCCACTACTAAGCTTTCTTACTTTTAATTACAAATATATTTTTATTTATTTCAGAGAGGAATATGGAGAGGAGAGAAATAGAAACATCAATGATGAGAGAGAATCATTGACCGGCTGCCTTCTGCATGCACCCACTATGGATTGAGCCCACAAACTGGGCAATGCTCTGACCAGGAATTGAACCAGGACCTCCTGGTTCATAGGTTGATGCTTAACCACTGAACCCTACCTATTAAGCCTTCTTTTATTACTAAAATACTTGGGACTTAATTATACTTTATATACATTACCCAATAAATAATAAGTCTCATGTGGGAGACCCAAGAAATGGGAAATGAAGATGAAATAATATTTTTACAAAGAGGTACAGGAAATGGAGTTAGATTTTGAAAATTAAAAAGTGACCACTCAATTATCAAATAAGAGATAAAATAAAATGAGACACAGTTAGAAATGAATTAACAAACAAACAAACAAACAAACAAAAAAACACAGAGAAAGCTATAAGTGGGCAAAATGAGAGGTCATTTCATGATTGCTAGGTATCTCCTGAGATGTCCCCTTTACCTGTAGTTTAGTAGCTCTTGCTGAATCAAGAGTGGGCATCTCAAGAGATTGTTTATCAACTCTCTGTCTCCCCCTCCCACCAGGGCCAGACTAAGGTGGTTTCGGTTTATAATGAAAGGCTATGTTGCTATTAGTTGGAAATATTATGATTAGGCCTTCCATATATTATCCAATGTTCACCATATCATTCATTGTATAAGCTATAGGCCTATGTTTCTGGGTCATATGTCATAACTCTAAAATTGTAAGTGGTATCATTGCAATAGGCTTATAGCTGAATGACTGACTTCCTGTAGAGTGTGAAGCTTAATAGATATAAGCTTGAAGTCTGTTAACTTATCAGAATAAAATCAGAAAGTACTCCTATGTGGCGTGCAGCTTTTCTAGGTGTTCTGGGTTTGAAATGGAAGTGGTGGATGAGAACAGAGAGGCAATGGTGTGTGTGTGTGTGTGTGTGTGTGTGTGTGTGTGTGTGTGTTTGAGAGATAGAGATAGAGATATAGAGATCCATGATTTCAGTAAAATGATACACTGTAAGTGAAGTGATAAATGACTAGACTAAGATAACCACGACTTGAAGAGACATTTGTATGAAGAAAAGCTACATCTGAGGTGGTTTTGTAATGTCCAGTTTACACATTTCACTTGATTATCAGTCTGGCACTAGTGGTATCCAAGGAAGAGGTCATTCAGCCCTGAAGGGCTCTGAAGAGGGCCCTATAAAACTGTGATATAGACAGGGGTTCATAGTTAAAGCAGATCAGAGGAACAGTACATTTCACACAGATAACACAGATATAGGGTAATACAGAGAGTCTGAATTCTTCTCATTGTAACCATCAGAAATTCCTCCCAATCTTATCCCACCACCAAGGCTTGTCTCTCTAGAGCTTGTAGGGAAACCCTATATCCTTTGGTGTCTAATTCTTTGGGGAATGGGGTCTCTGCAAAGGGTCTGATAAACCTAGAGACTCAAATATTTTTTTACTTATAGGGTATTATTATATAAATGGGTAAAGATGCATATTGTATGCATGCACATATATTGCCCCTGTGTATTAACCACTATACTGTTCATGTCTTAACAGCAGGCCAGGAGAGTTAGCTCAAAGCCTGCTATTGTAAAACTCAAAATATTACATATCTAGTTCATTTAAACATCACCTACATAGAAATATTTTAAGCCATTTAGAGCATATACCCCTCAAAATTACATCCAATATCTGCCAACCATAGATAAGACAGACCTTGTATCTATAAAAGTTCCCAAACTTCTACTGCCATTTCTAAAGAGCTCTCTGGCCCGGAGACTGCAGAATGACATCATCTGGACACATGAACCCCATTTCCAACTCCCCACTCTCCCAGGAGTTCTGTTGACCTCTTTCCCTTCTGGGTGTTGGCTCTGGGCTGCTATCTTGGGAAAGTCTTCTGCTCCTCTTATAAGGAAATGGGGTTTCTCTCTTACCACCCTTTCCAAGCTCTGCCCAATAAAGCTTATTGTCAAATACTATGATCTTATAGTCCTATCTTTTCCTTAATCAGCCCCGAAATCCACAAATCTTATAATAGATACTATAATTTTCTTTCTCAGGAATAAATAAATGTGATATTAAAAGTATCTAGCAACTTATGGCTATGAGCTCCACCAATCAGAATCACCCAATGGTAAGCTGCTGATGTGGTGGTATTCATGTAGAGCACTATATTTTGATAAAGTGTCACCAGATATCCAAACAGATTAGGTTTATTAACTTATTTATTTACTCAAGAATGCATTGGGTGCTTACAATGTTCTAGGAACTGTTATGAAATTCCACCAACTATTGTTAACTCTAGGTGTCAGAATTGTTGACTACATCGGATGATACTTAGCAGATTTGGGCTGGCATTGTTGTGAAATTCTCCTGACAGGGCTCCACAGCTATTGTGACCTCCAGGACATGGTACGTGGACAGTGGTCTGGATCCTTAGAATATACAAGAGCTCCAGCCAAGTTGTAGTGGATGCAAGTCCCTCAAACTCTAAATGGTGCCTTTGGTATTCTGGAATTACCTTGATAGCCCAAAATAAGCATGTTGTAGTGAAACCCTTGTCTGGAAGCTTTCCAAAGTAAAACAGTTGCCATTCTAACTAATTATTTCCCCACTAAATTTACATTATATAGGTACTATAAGGAGGAATTAAGGTTAAATAAGGTCACAGATTGGGGCCTTAATCAAGTAGGACTGTATCTCTGTAAGAAGAGGAAGTGACATCAGGAGTGCACACACAGGGAAAGTCAAAAGAGGACAGAGCAAGAAGATGGCCATCTGCAAGCCAAGGAGAGAGGCCTCAGGAGAAACCAAACCTGTCAACACCTTGATCTTGGACTTCCAGTCTCCAGAATTATGAGAAAAGAAGTCTCTTGTTATTTAAGTCACTTAGTCTTTGATATTGTGTCATAGCAGTTTCAGCACACAAATACAGGTGAATTGTCAGAAGGACGGATAGATTTGCACTATATATACCAGTATATAATAAACAGATATAAGAAGTCTCTGATACATGAAACCAAGGGAAGTATATAATTGCTTAGGCACCTATTACCTAAAAAAACATCCTGTATGTTAGGCTTTCTGGATATAAAGAATAAGTATCCATCTCATAGAAATACAATAATAGGAAGTCTACTGGATGTGATCTTAGCTTCAAGGAGGCTATCTGGGTCCACTAACAGGGGCACTAGGCATTTACTCTAGTGCTCCATCCATCAGAGAGACTGATCCTGGCTTCTGTGTCCTTCCCTCCCACATTCAATAACCTAATTTTTTTTATGCTGATCTGTATATATTTTTCTATTCTGTGTAAATTCTATCAAACTTCATGAATAAGCCTAATTCTTTCTCCATGTTTACTTCAATCATTCACATATTTGTTCTATAATTCAAGTGTTAGAGTTTTTGAGAGTTCTGGCTAACCTTTTAGCAGTGGGCACCTGGACCAAAGAATTCCCTAGCCTCCTCTCTTCTCACCAGAAGTGAGTACAATAGAGCCACAGGATTCAATACGTTGTTACTAAGGGCTAGAAGTGGGTTGTCTGTGGGAAGGTCATTTGAGCCTCTGCCTCTATAATACTGCCACTTTTGTTGGCATCATCCACATCTTCTAAGGGAAAGGGATGATATAGTTCAGGAATGCTATTTTGAAAATACAATAAAAAAAATAAAGCAGTTTGATTTTACACCAGGATAACATGGATAACATGTTGCTGTTAACTTAGGTCCATCTCTACCAAAGGATCTGGAGATTAGATTCTATGAATGAATATATGGGTATAACACCCAGATCCAAGAACTCTATCCCATTCCTCTCCCTCTTTCATAAGAAGATGTAAAGGTTGTTCCTCATTAGGTGCTGAATTGCTGTTTGGACATTGGGAAGTCAAAGAGCTGAATGTAACAAATGGGTTCAGGTATTGTTTGGCCTTTCCATGCATCACCCTCCTCTGAGAGTGTATGCTCTACCTCCTGGAGATACAGCCTCATTAAGGTCTGACCCTTAGAGCTGCTGTTAAATACAACTGGTTGAGTATTTGAAGGAATAGTCACCTATTCAGTACTTCACTATATTTAGGCCAAGTTCAGAAAGTCAAAAATGCTTCTTGATCTGTTTCAATTGAGAAATTACCTGGTCATAAATTGTCTAAATAAGTTGGAAATCAAGGCAGCACGTACAGATTTTCTATAAATGGTTAGGTGTAGTTGCCGAGAGTACGGCCAGATGTGGCATTGTGCTTTGTTAGCAAGGTTAGTCGTGTGTACATATATCAGTCACCCACACCAACATGTGTCCTGAAAGGGGTCTGTTTTTGCCCAGAGAGGGTCATTTTGGACAGGGCCTTATCCCAGAGAAATAGAACATTCAGGACATTCACTTCTATACTTTACTGTTCTATGTGCTCCAGGGATGAGAGGCTAATAGAATAAAATTTAGCTCCCAAACTTAGGGTAGAGTCATGACCGGAATAGTTGAGAAAAGTGTAGAAGTTTGAACAAATGTGGACAAGTGGGGGCTCTTTACTGAGTTGTCTGTCCAAGAGAATGCTCAGCAGGAGAGAGAGTAGAATCAGAATTCAGAAATGGAGATAAGAGACTAGCCGGAAGTAATGTAAACAAGCTGGAAATCTGGGCCCCAGAGAGTCTAGACAACAAGCAAGCTGGTGATGGGCAAGCTGGGACCAGTGCCCAACAAGAGGGAGCTAAAATGTACAAGTTAAAATATTTGCTGAAACACTCTACATATTACCAGCATTCTCTGCTGGGTGGGGCAGGTCATTAAAGGGATGTAGCTGAGAGAGACAATAGCCACTTCACTATCTCTGAAATTCTGCTAAACTTATAATCAGCTTCACAATTAAGTACTTATTTCATATGTTAGCTCTTTAAGCATTAGTTTTATACCCTCATAACATATGCTGCAATCCACTAGGCACATTATTGGGTTACACAAGGAATGCTCCTTGATTGATTGATGGATAGAGTCCCTTATTTAGAAAGACTTCCATGTAATTGAACTGCTGTCTATTCATTTTGTGTTTGCAAATATTTTTCCAAATGAGTATTCAACCTGTTTCCCATATATATTCAAGTTCTGCATCTTTTACATATTCCCTTGCCTGTTTCATAATCCAAATGAATCCTCTTATCTGCTGCCCACAGTGGGACAATAGGTGATATTTTTGGTACTGAATTACCCAGTGGCACAACTGTATGGACTTGGGAGACTGAGAACAAAAAACAAAGATTGCTTCTGGAGGGGAATTATTTAATGCACATGGGCATGGGAAACAATAGGAAGGGGGCACGTGGGTGATGAATGTCTTCATCATTTTTATTTTTGAAAAACTGACTCAGAAATTTGACTTCAGCCATTAGCAACGTGCAACTGGTACTCAAACCATTTATCAATAGACAAAGAAGAGATCCTGGTGATTCAAATCTTGACTAATTTTGGGAGAACTTGAAAAATAGTGGGGAAAGTTCATCCATGACTGAAAGGGTTTGTTTATTGTCCTTCCCCTCCTTAAGCAATAAGAACACACTGACATTAGTGTCAGCACATCCCTCCTCCGATTCTTTGAAAGACCCAAAGGTACTTTTCTTATTTGTGGGTTAAAAGCCATCATAAATAAAGTCTAATTTTTGTATACAAAGGCTTCAGAAAAAAAAAAGAACTGTGCGATTACAGTTAACCTTTATGATTTTTGGCAATTTCTTGCTTTAAGGACTGATTAATTACCAGAGCAGAGCTAATCATTCCCAGACCTTTGATGACTAGCCGAGGAAGTGAGGTGGCTATTTCCATAACACATACTCCAGAAACTGGCTTTTCATGATTTTAAATGCAGAACATGGATTAATGTGGGGGACAGTGCTTTCTTGATTCTGCAAGCGGTTGCTTTGGAGAACTCTCGTCTTAGGTACAAACCTCTAATAATGAAGTTGACATTGACTGTTTTTGGACATGGGCTAAAAAATCTTAGTTTAGGTTGGGATGCTGACTTCTGTTAAACAATATAAGGGAGGATCTCATGGTTCTTGGCAAAGATTCTTGAGAGAGAGAGAGAGAGAGAGAGAGAGAGAGAGAGAGAGAGAGAGAGATATCAGTTGCCTACTGTATATGCCTTGTCAGGGGATTGAACCCAAAACTTGAGTATGTGCCCTGACCAGGAACTGAACCTGCCACCTTTTAGTGCATGGGATGATGCTCCAAACAATTGAACCATCCGGCTGAGCAAATATATACGCACTTTTTTTAAATGAAGAAACTTGGGATTTCTTCTAGTGGACAGAAGTGTGAAGGTTCTGGGAATTCAGAGGAAGGACAATATGGGAGAAGACTCTTCTCTGTGTTAGAGAGCCAGCCCTTGAAACTCTGCGGCAGGCAGGGAGACCAGGGAAGAGAATGATCAGTTCAAGTGGAAACAGAATTTGAGAAAAAAATTCTTAAGATAATAAACTAACCTCAGGCCTATTGTTTTGTGGCATAATCCTCTTTGCTTATCAGAATATAACTATTATCCTTCTCTTTGCATTTCCTATGTATCACTTCTAATCTTCGAAAGGCAGATTTACACCCAGGCTTTACAGGGCAAAGGACACTGAATCAACAAACTAAAAAAAAAAAAAAATTAAATTTTAATATTTTTCTAGTAAAATCGCCGCCATTGAACCTTCTATCCATCAGGAAGAACCCACCATCTCATCTCTGATTTTTATGCCTCCTTGAAAACATAAACTTAAAAGTTTGAAAACACAACTTAAAAATTACAAGTTTTAAAACCGTTTTTTGACATGTTACATCATTCTGATGATTCTTTTAGTCTAGTTCCTACATCAATAATAATAGCCTCAACTACTACTACACACAATATCTATGGCAATTATTAGGCATCCGGCAATGTTCTGAGAGCTTTATATATATTGATTTATGTAATCTTTAAAGCAATCAAATGAAATAAGTAATGGTTTTCCCAGTTTATAGGTGATAACTCTGAAGTCAGGTTTCATAGCTAAGAAGTGGCAGAGACTCACACCCAAGCTGTTTAGCACTAACATCTGTTCTTCTTGTTTTTATTTCTGCTGTTCTTCTTGTCTTTATTTCTGGTTTTAATCTGTGATCCTTTTGCTACATATGCATATCATTTTCTATTGATTTAAATATTATTTGCTCAGTATTCAAGTATTTTATAAAGAAACTGGATATTGCCATATAATCTTCTTAAGTCAGGAACCTGTCTAAAGCTCATTTAAGTTTTTGTAATCAACATAATTTCAGCATAAAGTGGCAGCTCAATGCACATTTTATCTAACTAGCTCACACTTGGTAGTTGATTTCACTCAAGAATTCTTACTAAAACTTTAGTATTGTTTTAGTCTCTGTAATTGTGAAACATCTTGAATCTTGCACATAAAATGAATGAGGAATATGTTACAAAATAGGAATATCTATTAAGTCATGCAGCAAGTATTCTTTGAGTATCTACTACTCAAAGGCTCTGAGCAAAACATTCATATATTGAATTCTATGAACCTTACAGTCTAAATAAATAGATCCTGCTAATCCTATATAATAAGTGCCTGGTTGTCCAGTTGGCCATTCAACCAATCAAAGCATAATATGCTAATGATATACTAAGGCTGCTCAATGGTTGCTATGATGTGCACTGACCACCAGGGGGCAGATGCTCTGACTGGTAGGTTAGCTTACTGCTGGGGTCCAACTGATCAGGACTGAGTGAGATGGGCCAGACAGGCCCTGGAGCCCTACTGTGGTTCCTCCCCAGCCCTGATTGTGCACCAGGGGTGTCCCTCAGCTTGGCCTGCACCCTCTCACAATCCAGGACCCCTCGAGGGATATCGAGAGCCAATTTTGGTCCAACAATGCAATGACCAGTTGCTATGTGGGAGCTGCCTCCTGGTGGTCAATGTGCTCCCACAAGGGGAGTGCTGCTCAGCCAGAAGCCAGACTCATGGCTGGTGAGTGCAGTGGCTGCGTGGGCAGGAACCTCTACCAACTCTGCAGCAAAACTAAGGATATCCAACTGCTGGCTTAGCCCCACTCCCTGTCTAAGCCGTCAGTTGGACATCCTCTGAGGGCTCCTAGACTGCAAAAGGGCACAGGCTGGGCTGAGGGACCCCCCACCCCACCCCTGAGTGTATTAATTTTGTGCACCAGTGCTCTAGTCTATATATAAAAATCTAAGTGACTGAACAACTGAATGACAGAATGACTGGTTGACTGGTCACTGTGATGCACACTGACCACCAGGGGGCAGATGCTCAGGGCAGGAGCTGCTCCTTGGTGATCAGTGTGCTCCCCTATCAGGACTGCTGCTCAGCTGACCAATGGGTGCCAGAGGCAGGGCTCATGGCTGGCCAACTCATCCTGGAGACTGCAGCAGCGCGACAGCAGGTGCAGTGGGGTTGGGTTGAGCAGGAGTGGCAGGAGGTTTGGACTGCCGGTTTTGGCCTGATCCTCACAGGCTGCTGAGGGATCCCACCAGTGCATGAATCCATGCAACAGGCCTCTAGTCCTTATATAATAATGATAACAACCAGGAAGGAAAGAGTATGGCATGCTATCAGAGAGCAGAACAGAAGAATTGGTGTGAGCTGAGTCAGAAAAGGCTTCCTGAAGAATGTGATGCTTGATTTGAGAGCAGAAACATGAATAGGAGTGGAGTGGCCCATAGACCTTTGGGTAAGCCTGACTCCCATCTACCTCCCTACACTCATTTACACTCTCATTTTCATTCTTCTCACACTAACCTTATTTAAAATCCTTAGATGAACCATGATTTGTCCTTAGATTACCTTATGTGTTATTCTCTCTGCCAACAATCAATTTTCTTACTCTTTTGTTTCTATTTATCTCATTTCAACTGATGTGCTTTGGGCATTGATATATTTTGGACATTGTATCAGTTCTCCAGAGAAATAAAACCAGAGGAAATTATCTCTATGACTATGTTGATGTCTCTCTCTATCTTCCCATTGATAACTGATAAACACACACACACACACACACACACACACACACACACACACACACACGTTTTAAGGAATTGGATTATGCAACTATGGAACCAGACAAATCTTAAAACTGTAGGGTAGTTGGGCAGGCTGGGTATTGGAAATTCAGCAAGAGTTGATACTGCAGTTTAGAGACAGAATATTTTCTCCAGGAAACCTTAGTTTTTGCTCTGAAGGCTTTCCAACTGATTGGTTGAGGCACAACCACATTGTCAAGAGTTATCACTTTTACTTAAAGTCAAGTGATTGTAGAAGTTAATCATCTGAACCAAATATCTTCACAGAAACCCCTGGATTGGCCTCTGATTAAATAACTGGGTCTTATAGCCTACCTAATTTGATACATAAAACTAACCCACAATAGGTATCAATAACTATGTTTAAATAGTCTACAGTATTGGTAATTATATGTCCTTTAGTTATATTCCTGAACTACCTTCATATTTAGAGGCCAGATTTTTTATTCCACTCGGCTATTGGATGTCCTAGTCCTATATTTTGGAGGTCCTATTTATATATTTGAAGAACTTCAGTTGAACAATATTTTCTACTTCACAGTTAAAAATCTTTCCTGCTGTTAAGAATATTACTCAAAATTTACCAGCACATTAAGTCTGTTTCTCTTTAGGAAATATTCTGTAGTAACTCATAGCCATGACATTTTCCTGAGTTCAAACTGATAGCTTTGTCTGACTCCATTATTTATTCATTCGTTTAATCTTTCATTCATCAACAATGATTTTTAGTATCGACTATATATAAAAGCTCTATCTTATATGTTCTGGTGCATATATAAAGTTGAATAAGACATTTTTATATTCTTTTTATTCCATGCATTACTATTTAGCTGACCACAGAAAAACACATTTGCCACTATTCAGCTCACTTTCAAAGCCTTTTAAATCTTCCTGCAGTTTATCCCCATTGACTGAGGTTTCTACAGCCTGAAACATATCAGTATTGTCTATAAGCATGAGGATTTCATTAGGTATCCCCTCATCTAGATTATTGATAAACATGCCTGGCTTTGATCCTTATGAATTTTTAAACTCAATTTATTTAAAAGATAACTTATTTCCTCCTTTTATAATTTAAGTTAGTTTCCTACTTGTAAATGAACTAGAGGCCCCATGCACAAAATGCTTGCATGGGTACGGTCCCTAGGCCTCACCAGTGATCAGGGCCAATTGGGTCCTTCCTTCCTTTCATGCCACCCCCTGGTGGTCAGCATATGTCATAGCAAGCAGTAGAACTCTCGAGGGGACAATTTGCACATTAGCCTTTTATTATAGAGGATGTCCCTTTAAGCTTGTTATGACTATTTTTAAGTAAATTTTTTAAGTAACATACATAGAGAAAAAATTATTAAGTGACAAATTTTCACAGAGTAAGCATATCCATGTGATCACCACTCACTTCAAGAAATAATTAGTTTGATGGAGATGGAGAGTATTATGCTAAGTGAAATAAACCAGTCAAAGACAAGTATCACATGATCTCACTCAAATGTGGAATCCAATGAACAAAATAGATCCAGAGACATAGATATATGGAGTAGACTGTGGAACCTCAGAGGGAAGGCAGAGGAGGGTGGGTGAGAAGAGATCCACCAAAGAACTTGTATGCATATGTGCATAACCTGTGGACACAGACAATAGGTTGGTGAGGGCCTGGGTAGGGGTGGGGGCAGGCTAGAAGGAATCAGTGGGGGAAAAAAGGGGACATATGCAATATTTTCAATACTAAAGATTAATAAAAGTGAAATAGTCATCAGTATTCCTCAAAATCTTCCTTATTCTCTCTTTCATCACTATATATTCTTGCAGGTAAACAGAAACATTTTGATATCATAATAGATTTATTTACCTGTTTTTCACTATATGTAAGTGTAATTATAGAGTATGTGCTATTGTCAGTCTGGTTCCTTTCTCTTAACATTTCTAAGAGATGTGATGTTGCTATACCCTTTTTGTTTATAGTAGCAATAGTAGATTCATTCTCAATGCCAAAAGGAATTGCACTGCATATTTTTGGTCCATTCTACTGTTGATGGACATTTGGGTTGTTTTTAGTTTGGGCTATTTAGTGCTATTATGTCTTTTGATGCGTTTGTGTGTGTGTGTCTGCGCACGCGCACATACATACTCACATTTGTGTTGGATATATATATATATATATATATATATATATATATATGTAAAATTATTGAGTCATAGGATATGTTTATATTTAGCTTAGATATTGGCAAATAATTTTCCAAAGAGATACTACCAATTTATGAGCATTCCTGTTATTCCATATTCTCATCAACAATTGGTATAGTCAGCTTTTAAACTTTAACCTTTTATTATTGTGTTTGGAATTTCCTGTCCTAAAGACTAAAGATGTTGAATACTTTTTATGGATTTACTGGCCATTTTGGTATTCGTTGTGAAGTGCCTGTTAAACCTTTTGCCCATTTTTTCTCTGTAAACTTTTATTTTCTTATTGATTTTTTAAAGTTATTTATATATTTTAGATGCAAGTTCTTTGTCAGGCATATACTGCATCTACTTCTACTCTGTGACTTGTTCCTTCAAATGGTTTCTTTTGGTGAACAGAAATTCTTACTTTTAATAACCTGGTCAAATTTCAAATTTATCAATTTCTTTTATTATAATTAGTATTTTGTACATTGGTTAAAAATATTTGCCATCCCCAACATATCCTGTTTTTTTTTTTTTCTAGAAAGTGTGTTGTTTTTACTTTCATATTGAAATCTATCATCAATCTGGAATTTATTTTTAGGTATAGTGTGAGGTAGGGATCATTTTTTTTATATGGACATTCATTTTATCCAATAACAATTATTCAAGAGACCATTCTTTTCCCTATTGACTTCAGTGTAATCTTTGTCATAAATCAAATGCCCACCTACATATGGGTTTGTTTATGGATTTTCTGTTATGTTTCACTGTTCCATTTATACTTCTTCAGGCAAAAAGCACAATTCTTAATTACTATAGTTTTATAATAACTTTTAATATGTCTTAATATAAATCCTTTAGTTTGTTTTTAATTTTTCAAGATTGTTTTCACTATTCTTGGTCCTTTGTACACCTGTATACATTTTAGGATCAACTTGTCAAATTACACACACACACACATACAGAAACAGCAGTTATTTGAGATAACAGTAACTACATAGCAATTTTAGGATAATGACACCTTTTCAATATTGAGTCTTTCAATCCCTCATATGGCATTCTTGCCAATTATTTAGATTTTCTACAAAGTTCTCTCAATATTTTCTTAAATTTTATTATTGCTACTAGAGGCTCAGTGCATGAAATTCATGCCTGGGGTGTGTGTCCCTCAATCCAGCCTGCACCTTCTCCAATCTTGGACCCCTCAAGGGATGTCCTGGGATAATGCCTAAAAGGGCAGTTGGGCATCCCTCTCACAATCCAGGACTGCTGGTTCCCAACTGCTTGCCTGCCTGCCTTCCTGATTGCCCCTAACTGCTTCTGCCTGCCAGCCTGATCACCCCCTAACTACTTCCTTGCCAGCCTGATTGATGCCTAATTGCTTCTCTGCCAGCTTGTTTGCCTCTAACTGTTCTCCCCTGCAAGCCTGGTCATCCCTAACTGCCCTCCCCTGCAGGCCTGGGTCCTTCCCAACTCCTCTTTTCTGCAGGCCCAGTCACCCCCAACTTCCCTCCTCTGCCAGCCTGGTCACCCTTAACTGCTCTCCTCTGCAGGCTTGATTACTCCCAACTGCCCTCCCTTGAAGGTATGGTCCCTTCCAACTGCCCTCCCCTGCTGGCCTGATGGCCCACAACTGCCTTTACTTGCAGGCCTGGTCCCTCTCTACTGCATCCCCTGCTGGCCATCTTGTGGTGACCATCTTGTGTCCCCATGGGGACAGCCATCTTTGACCACATAGGGACAGCCATCTTATGTGTTGGAGTGATGGTCAATTTGCATATTACTCTTTTATTAGATAGGATAAGAAACATTTTTATAGTTTAACACTGAATCAGGGCTCTTGTTAAACTCAGTTGGTAATTTTAATAGTTTATATGTTGATTCTTTTGGAATATTATAGTTTTCTTCTATCTAATTCTTATATCTTGCTTTTTGTGCCATATTGACTGCTGGTATTTTTAGTAAAATTTTGAATAGAATTAGTAATGACAGATCTCATCTTATTTCCAATATCACATATAGTTGTAGGTATATTTTATATTAAAAATTCTCTTTTATGCTCAACATAATATGTCATTAAGGAATTATATAATAAAACAATAATTGGATACCAATATATACCTAATAAATGTTGAAAACCCAAAACATTAAATATTAAATGCTGGTGAGGATGTGGAAATTTTAATTCTAATTCATTACTGGTTGGAATGCAAAATGATATAATCACTTTGGAAGACAGTTTGACAGTTTCTTACAAAACTAAACATATTTTTACCATATAACCCAGCAATTGTGGTTTTTGGTATTTGCCAACTGGAATTAAAAACTTATATCTATACACAAATCTGAAAAAGATGCTTATAGATGATTCATCAATAATTACCCAAATTTGGAAATAATGGAGATGTTCTTCAGTGGATGAATGGATAAATAAAGTGTGGTACATCTAGACAATGGAACATTATTCTGTGCTAAAAACGAAATGAGCTATTAATCCTGCAAAGACATGGAAGAACCTTAAACTCATGTTGCTAAATGAAAACAAAACAAAACACACACACACACACACACACACAAAAAAAAAAAAACAACAAACAGAACAAAACCAAAAACACCAATATGACAAGGCTACATTTTGTACAATTCAAACTATATGACATTCTGGAAAAGGCAAAAGGTGGGAGACAGTAAAAAGATCAGTGTTTTCCAAGAGTTAATGAGAGGGAGATAATAAGCAAAGCACAGAAGATTTTTAGGACATTGAAACTATGACATTATAGTGGTGGATACATGTCACTATAGTTTTGTCAAAATCCATAGGATGCACAACATCAAGAGTGAACCTTAATGCAAACTAAGGATTTTGGGTGATAACTGCGTGCCAGGGTAGTTTTATCACTTGTAACAAATGTCCCACTCTGGTTCAGGGTATTGATAGTGGGGGAGGCTGTGCATATTTGGGGCAGGAGGTATATGGGAACTCTGCATTTTCTGATTAATATTTGTATGAACATAAAATCACTTTAAAAATAAATATATATGTAAAGATTAAGTTAGAAGTCATTTGGTCTGGGTGACAGTTTTAATGAAAAAATTTAAAATAAACTTCAATAGTTAAAAAAATTCCCTCATTTTTAAAAATCAGATTTAAATCATTGTGTTATTTTTATTATGAATGGGTGATAAATTTTATCTACTGTTTTTGTTGCAAGGATTATAGCATCTTCTTGAGTCTTCATGTCTATTGGTTAATTACTCTGTTTATTTTTTTTAACATTAAAAACTAACCTTGTGTGTCTGAAATGAACCCCATTTGGTCATAAAATTTAGAAAACTTTATTGGATTCAATTTTATAATATTTTGTTTAGATTTTTAAAATTTATATTTATAATTGAAAGTCGTTTGTAATTTTCCTTTCTTGTAATATCTTTGTCTGATTTCTCCTTTTCCTCCTCCTCTTCCTCCTCCTCCTCTTGCTTCTTCTACTCCTTCTTCTCATTATTATTATCTTAATTCTCACTTAAGGATATTTTTTCCATTGATTTTTAGAGATAGTAGAAGAGAGAGGGGTAGACAGAGAGAAATACTGATGTGAGATAAACACATCGATTGGTTGCCTCCAGCACATGCCCAGCAGGGACAGGGAGGAGCCTGCAACCAAGGTACATTGGCCTTGGCTGTAATCTAACCTGGGACCCTTCAGTCTTCAGGCTGATGCTTTATCCACTGAGCCAAACCGGCTAGGGCTCTTAGTCCGATTTTGCTATCAAAGTTGTACTGGGCTGATGAAATGAGTTAGGAAGTGTCACCACTTTTCTTCTTCTATGGACATGTTTGTGTAAATTTGATATGATTATATCTTCAATTGTTTGGTAGAATGCACCAGTGAAGTCTGGGGTTTTCTTTGTAAGTATGCCTTTCAATTTTTTTTTAGATACAGAAAAATTTGTTTATTTTTGGTAAGTGTGTATTTCTGAAAGTTTGCCCATTTTATCCAAATTGTCAAAATAATTGACACAAAATACTTTAGGGTATTATTTATATTATTTTTAATATCCTGGAATCTAATAGTGATATCTCATCTTACCTACTAATAGACAAACATGTAAATTGACCGTACTTCCACTATGCCATTAGCCAATCAGAAGTCATATACAAATTAACTGAACAAAGATGGTGGTTAATTTGCATACATAGGCACTGAGTGTAGGGATGTTTCAATTGTTGCCATGGTGACGATGCAGGCATTCTGCCCCATGCTCAGTCAGGGCTTCTGGGCAGTGTGGGAAGGCAAGGCTAGAAAGGAAAGAGGCAGCTCTGGAGCCTGAGCAGAAAGGGGCTGGGCCGGAGTGGAAAAGCAGTGCTGGCAGCCAGTGAAAGGAAAGCCCATTCTAATATGAATCTTCATACATCAGGCTTCTAGTTTTAAATATAAGATTTTGATAAATAGGGCCTTGTCTCTTTTCATTTAAAAAATATTTTATTAAGTTTGAGAGAGAGAGAGAGGAAGGGAAAGGGAGAGAAAGATAGGAACATCGATGATGAAAGAATCATCATAGATGAACTGACTCCTGCAAGGCCCTCATTGGGGATTGAGCTTGAAAATTGGGGATGTGCTCTGACTGGGAATCTTGGTTTCTGGGTTGATACTCAACCATTGTCTCTTTTCTTGATCAGTGTTTTTAGGGGTTAACAATTTTTTTTTCATTTCAAAAAATCAAATGTGGTTATTGATTTCTCTGTATTTTAAATTTATTTCTAACTTCATTAATTTCTGCTTTTATCTTTTGGTTTACTTGCTACATTTTATTAGAATTATACACTTAGCTCATTAGTATCAGCCTTTTTTTAAAAAAATATACATTGTCAGGCTTTAAATTTTCTGTATCCATAGATAGATAAACCATGTATACATAACCCACAGATAAAAATGTGGTGAAGGCCTGGGTTTGGGGGTGGTTGTGGGCTAGAAGGGGTTAATGGGGAGAAAAGGGAGATATTGGTAATACTTTCAATAATAAAAATAACAAATAATAAATTTTCTTCTAAGTATAGCTTTAGCTTCATCCCAAGTTCATTCAATTCAGATAATTTCCTAATTTCTATTGTGATTTCTTCTTTGACCATGGGTATATTAGAAGTATGTTGCCTGCCGAAACTGGTTTGGCTCAGTGGATAGAGCATCGGCCTGTGGACTGAAAGGTCCCACGTTCAATTCCGGTTCAGAGCATGTACCTTGGTTGCGGGCACATCCCCAATGGGGTGTGTGCAGGAGGCAGCTGATAGATGTCTCTCTCTCATCGATGTTTCTAACTCTCTATCCCTCTCCCTTCCTCTCTGTAAAAAAATCAAAAAAATATTTTTAAAAAAGTATGTTGCCTAATTTAATAAATAACTGGAGATTTCATAATTGTTCTATTTTACTTTTGATTTCTAGCTTTATACCACTTTTTTTGGGTCTCTTTCTTAGGTTCCAATTATATTTTTCTAGATTACATCCCCCACTAGTATCCCACTTTTTCATGTCTCTTTCATTATTTCCTGTATTCTTCATAATTTTTGTTCTCCATCTACTGACTTTTCTTCTTGTTCATTAATTCACTGTTTAGATGTTTTTAAGTTCATCTGTTGAATTCTTATTTTCAGTTATTATATTTATTTTAATTCTAGAGTTTCTATTAGATTATATTTATAGATTCCAGTCCTTCGGTGAAAATCTCTGTTTTTGCTATTTCTTGATTAAATTTATCACAATTATTTACAAGTCATTGTTCATAATATTTAGATCACCTATAAATCCATTCTGATTGTCTGTCTTTTTACCTTTCTTCATCCTATTTCTTTAGAGGCTTGGTTATTTTCAATGGAATGATGAACATTTTGAATTAAAGCTTTTAGAGACTCAACATTTTCTTTCTCTAAAGTACATTTATCCAAGACTCTGCAGACAGATAAAGTACAAGCCCATCATCTCAACTCATTGAGGAACAAATATAATTCAGGGATAATTTTCAGTCTTTTCAAGGTTTGGTCTGCATTGAGTATACAGTTACTCCTGGGATATAGTAACTGAGAACTCAGGTCTTTACTGGAATCTCTTTTCATTGATGGTTTTGATTTCCTATTTCTGTCTCCTAAACTTTGTGAGATTTCTTACAATTCCACTCTGTTTTTCAGTTGTTTTCTCTTTGGTTTCTAAGTTTCTGGTCTTTTCCATTTGATCAGTGAAGGGGAGGAAGTGGGAAGGAAAAAGAGAAAAAAATAGTATAGAGTGCTAAGCTTACTTTCTTGGGCCTCCCTGTCTGGGATTTGGTAGTTCATGACCCCAATTGTATCCCAAGCTCAGTGATTGCCCCAAACTCTGCTGGCTTGTTTTATGCTAAACAGTGCATCTTCTATCTGACTTCTTATCCTCTCTCTGGCTAACAATTGGCAAGATCCTAAAGGAGAAGAAAAGCATATAGAATATGGGTTTACCTCAGTGAAATTTTCTTCTCTCCCAGATTATGGTTCTGCAAGTACTAGTTGTCTTATCAGCTGAAGCAAAAGTCTCATGGCTTTTTATTCTATGAACATAAACTTTGCTATAGAATATTTAAAAATATCTAGAAAGATCACACATATTGCAATTTTTCAATTCTAATGAAGTTTGTCATAAGTGCATATTCAAAAACACAAATATTGGGATTTGGCCATTGTCGCAGTAATTAAATTCTTTCTGGACAATTCCCAATTCTGTCATAAATGGAAAGTAGGTAAAGAGCAAAATTTCCCCAACCATCTTCATAGAAAGAGAAGACACAGTAAGGTTAACATAGGGCTAGTTTCATGTTTCTATTGTAATTTGCTGTGAAAAAAAATCTAATTTTTATGTTTATTTCTTACAACACTTGTTTGGGATAGAAGTTAGATGAATTCCAGAATTAGAGTAGAAGTTGTTATGTTAAAAAATAGTGGGGGAGTTTTCTGCCTTGGTATGCAATCTTTTCATTCCTAAATACTTTTTAAAAACTTTTTACAATGCAGTTTCTCCTGTAGAGAAATTCAGAGCCCAACAACAGACAGTAACAGGTGATATCTTCTGGTTGTGTCACTCTGGGGAGTCCCTACCCTCAGTGACTCTCAGTTGTCATCATGTGTAAAAGGGAGCTGATAAACCCTGCTGTGTTTATCTCATGAGAGTTTTGTGAAAATTGAAAGAGATAGTGTGCACAAATGTAGTCTGGGGACAAGAAACCATTATATAGATGAGTGGTATAGCAGAGTCTTTGACTCAGATATTTAAAGTTTCAAGTCATCTCTGAGCTCTGGAGCCTCATTTAAAACTTGTTTATCTGCCTATTTCATGCAGGAGCTTCTCTAAATGCAAAGGGTATACCAAAATCTCTTGCACCCAAATTTCACCATTAAATCCAAGATAAACAAAGGTCCATTCTGCCTTCTCCTTGCTCTTGATGACCTCTGATTACAATGAGCAGTCCCCATCTGTAATCTTTTACAGCACCCTTAGTCTCATTTTACATCCCTATGTGTCTCTGCTCACCAAGTAGTTTATTTTCCTCCTCCTGTTTGGATTAAAGGGGTTAAAATGCAGAGGTTACTTTGGAACCCAGTTAAGACAGTATTCTCAGCCCCAGCTAATAGTGCTCAATTATATTTGCATGATTAAGACTTTCTCTCCTTCTTCCCCCAACCAAAAGAGCACAAATATGGCCCAGAGAGCACTCCTGACATTCCTATCACCCATACTGTTTTCTTTTTCTTTTTGTCTAAACATGCCTTTGCATAGACAAGGCTAGCTTTTTCTGCCTGCTCTCTAAGAGATTTTGGCCTGATTTCAGCTCTCATTCTTTCTGTAGCGTTGGGAGTAGTCAGTCATTTGTGCATCAGTGAGAAGAGGGATTTAGTGAATAGGAAGACCATAGACTTTCCTCTTTGGTTCTTCCTTTCTTGACAAAGTAAATCCCACTGAAAAACAGCATTAATAGAGCATGACGGTTTGAAGAATAGAGCCCTAACTGTTGACATTTCTGTTGTCAAGCTAGGTATTATGCTGTGATAAAAAAAAAAAAGACACTTTTTTTTTTTAAAGACAATCTCCATGGCATTAGGTTTATTAGTGCAATATCATTGTCATTGTCCTCAATTCCCCAATTCACTTAAGGGCCTATCAATATTTCCATTAAAAAAAAATCCCATTTGCTGTCCTTTAAAAGTAGCCTGGCTATGTCAGATCATTTAAACTGAAATTATAGATCAATTATTTTTAGGTTTATTATTGAATGTCAAGGGTGATTAAATTCACCGAATTGGTAGGGATTGAATAGTCTCTGTTCTGGAGGAAAATGGTCAGTATAAAGAGAGGATATTGTGTAAGGAACTAGGGAGAAGATGAGACATTTAACTCACCTTCACATGAATCGCTGTTAGTCATCCATGTGTATCAATGAAAGAATAGATTTACTTCTCCATGATTGGGATCAGAAATGACCTAAAATAATCTCAGTTATTCACTCAAAAGGTATGAAACCTAATTTTTAGTTAGATACAATAAAAAGGGATCAGCACTCTCTGGCCTTAAGAAAGACATAGTATCTATTGAGCACACACAGTGTGCCATATTGTGTTAGCTCAATAACCCAACAAGTCAGGGCTACATTATTTTAGGGATGAGGAAACTAAGATTTCACAGAGGTTAAAAAAACTTTCCAAGATAAGAATCTGAGTTGCTAAGTATAGAGCTTTTGGACCCCAAAACCCCTTAACTGTCTTGTGTACCAATGAAACCCAGAAGGTGAGTCCTCCCACTCCCCTCAAGTGAAATCACCTGGCCATAGTTTGTTTACCCTATTTGACATTATGGAGAAGTTGTTCATGTTAAATTGCTTTTGCTTCTGTTTGAAACTGCCATCAATGTGTAGATTATACCTTATCCATTTTATAGAGTTTATGATACGATTTAGGTTGGCAAAATTTGAAGTAGGCCTAGGTTTAAAATCTCATCTACTCATTCATCTTGTGAAAACACTTTATTTCCACTAGTAATGTATGCAGGTGTACCTTTTCTTTTCTTTTTAAAATTTTATTGTTGACAGTATTACAGATGTCTCCCCAGGTGTCCCTTTTCTGATAACATTTGAAACTAATTGAACAAATTCAAATTAGTATCTTTTTTTTTTCCATTGAAAAGCATATGCTTCTTCATTGCAGACTATTTCCTGGCTAAATTGGATATTTTGCCTTTGAGTTACTGAAATGTTTTGTTTTTGTATCTTGTAAATAAAAGAAAATTCTTTTACTATTTAAACACAAATAAAATTTACCAATGCTTTCAAAACAGAAGAATTTTTAAGCTGAAAGCAAATAGGGTTTACTTGAGAGATTATTACTGAATATAGGTGGTTTTATCCATATGTGTATTTGTAAAGTTTGTTCTCATTATGCTTTTATATTGAAAGTTTTTGTGTTTTTAACAACAGATGCAGAGACTGAATATCTATAGGAGATCTGTTTTTATTTTCCTCATTCCTTTTTCAGGCTTAAATGTTTGGGGAACTGATTTTTTTTCTCATGTAGATTTTGCAGTTCTCAGAAAATAAAGATTAGATTTAAACTTCTTCCTTTTCTGTAGTGCATTTTGAGCCATTATTCCATAGCATCTATTCTTACCTTCTTTAGGGTCTTTATGGACTCATTGCATAATAACAACCCAAAAATAGTTAAAAAAAAGTCTGACATACTGAATGTCTGCTGTTTCCCAGGTACTATCCTAACCATTTGACATGGCTTATCCTATTTAATTATCACATAGGATATAAGTATTATTTTTAAAAAATATACTCTTATTGATTTCAGAGAGGAAGAGAGTGGGAGAGAGAGCTAGAAACATCAATGATGACTGAGGATCATTGATCGGCTGCCTCCTGCATGACCCACACTGGCAATCAAGCAACCTGGGCATGTGCCCTGACCTGGAACTGAGCCATGGCCTCCATCTTCATAGGTCAACACTCAACCACTGAGCCATGCCAGCTGGGCTACAGGTATTTTTTTTATCATTAATTTTACAGGGTACTCATACCTTAGGGGAGGTTACTTAACTTGTTCAATGTGAACAGAAAGTACTAGTGATCTCAATATTTTTATTGATGCACACTGTAATCTTACAGCAAGTTTCATTGTAAATAATTGTTAATTTAAATTTTTGTCAAGTTATATATTTTTTTGTGGCTGTTAATCCTCACATGAGGATATTTTTTTCATTGATGTTTAGAGAGAGTGGAAGGAAGGGGGAGAGACAGAGAGAGGGAAACATCAGTGTGAGAGAGACACGTCAATTGCTTGCCTCCCCTACATGTCAACTTGAGCTGGGGATCGAGTATGCAACTGAGGTATGTGCCCTTGATTGGAATTGAATCTGGGACCCTTCAGTATGTGGGCTGATGCTCTATCCATTGAGCCAAACCAGCGAGGCCCATCAATTTACGTTCTTGATAACTTTGCAAACAGTTGGGGTTGATCATTATAGATTTTACCTTGTATTGAGGCTGCAAGAAGGCTGCAAGTAAGGTAAGAAACATTAGCCCTGCTACTTTTTTCTTTGTTCACATGTGCCTATATTATTTTATGTTCTTTAATCCTAATTTTTTTAAAGGAAGCATTTTAACTGCTTTCATAGTTTGAAGAATAATTTACTGTCCATTTTGGCTGCAGTAGAAAAATATCATAGACCGAATAGCTAATTAATAACAAAATGCATGTCTCATAGTTCTGGAGGTTGGGGAGCCTATGATAAATGCCCTGAGAGTTGGTGTGTGTGGTGAAGCCTTGCTACATGGTTCATAGATGGCTTCTTGTCTGTGTCTTCACATGGAAGATGGGGCAAGAGAGCTTTCTGGGATCTCTTTTCTATGGACACTAATCTCATTTATGAGGGCTCCACCCTTTTGGCCTAAAAGCCTTCCAAAAGCCCTACCTCCAAATACCATCAAGTTGGGGGTTAGGTTTTAGCACACAGATATTTTTCTTTAATTTTATGAAGTAATAGAGGCCAGTGCACAAAATTTGCACTAGGTGGATCCCCTCAGCTCAGCCTGCACTCTCTCACAGTCTGGGACCCCTCAGGGGATGTCCGCCTGCTGGCTTAGGCTCACTTCCCATGGGGTTTGGGCCTAAGCCAGCAGTCAGACATCCCTCTCATGGCCCAGGACTCCTCACTCATTACAGCCCTCCTGCTCCCTGCTCCTTCACACTGCCAAAAGGTGGGAGAGGCTCCTGACACCACCACTGCACTCGCCAGCCATGAGCCCAGCTTTTGGCTAAGCAGCAGTACCCCTGGGGAGCTCCTGTGTTGAGCATATTCCCCCTGGTGGTCAGTACATCATAGTGACCAGCTGGTTGCTCAGTTGTCCAGTCATCTGGGTACTTAGACTTTTATATATAGAGACATAATATACATGCAAAATTAATGAATAACTATAAAACAAAGAACTGTGTTACAAACACCATGGTCAATAATGCCCGTTTTTCAGAATCTCTTCTAGATCATATCCAGCCCTCCCTGGAGGGGTAATCATAATCCTCACTCTCATGAGAATTGATTCCTTACGTTTCTCTTTTGTTTTATCACCTATGTATGCATCTTTCGTCAATGTCATTTAGTTTAGCCTTTTTGAATCTTACATAGTGGAATCATACACCAGGAATTCTTGCTTGAATGAAGCTTTATGCGTCATATATCTTTCCATTAAGTTTGTAAGATTCATCCATGTTGTGTGTAGTTGGGTTTTAATATGGTATTCTATTGGATGTATATTCCACAATTTATCCATTTGTACTTCATTGTGATGCACTAATGTGGGTAAGCTATAAACTACATTTCCCAGAATTTTCTTCCCTCTTGGGTCTGAGTTAAGGTTGGCCAAAAGGAGCAAATTCATGATATTAAGACTTCTCTGATTCTTCAAATCCCTGTTCTGGACCTATTTCCCTGGCTTGTGCCACAGTTATATAAGATTGAATTCTTATCATAAATCCCTTTGCCCAATCACCGATCCCTGACTGATATGTCCTGCAACAGTTGATGTTCATGGGGTTGTTTCCAGTTTGAGACTTTTAGAAACAATGTTGTTTCTTGTACTTGTACCCTGAGCAATTTTATCCAGTCAAAGATGGGTCCAGAATTTTTGGAGTCTTAAGTCATACAATTTGGGAGATTTACTTTAGCACACACACTCACACACACACTCACACAATTAGGAATGAACCCTTAGAGAGGATTCATGCCAGTGATAAACCTGAAGCTTAAATTTGATTAGCTTCATGGTAAATTTGGTATATTTCTATGGTATATAATCAGGAGTTGAAATACTCAATTCTAAGAAAGACAAATATTTGCCTTTAGTAGATAATGCCAAGTAATATTTCAAAGTGCTTTCACCAGTGGCACTCCTACTAATAGTGAGTTTCTGTTTGTACACATTCTTATTAACACTTAGTACTATCAGAATTTAAAAATTTTTGCTAGTTGCCCTGCTGGTGTGGCTCAGTGGTTGAGCATCTATCTATAAACCAGGAGGTCATGGTTTGATTCCTGGTCAGGGTTCATGTCCAGGTTTTGGGCTCAATCCTCAGGTTGGTGCATGTAGGACAGCAGATTAATGATTCTCTCACATCATTGATGGGTCTTTCTCTCCCTCTTCCTTCCTCTCTGAAATTAATAAAAATGTATTAAAAATATTTTGCTAATCTTAAGAGTGTGGTATCTCAGTGTGGTAACTCATTGATTACAAATGAGATTGGGAAACTTCTCTTATTGCCTGAATGATTCCTCAGAAAGCAGAGCTTGAGGTAAAGGGTTATGTGCAATTGCTTTAATAAGGGAGCAATCCAAGGGGCATTCAGAGAGCCAGGAAAGTGAGGCAGAAAGAGAAATGGTTAATGCAAAAATGCATTGTAAACTAACCACTTCTCTTACAATGTGCAAATGGAGCTGTCTTCTGTGTAAAGAACTATTTCTCCAGACTGTGGGAAATAAGGTGGAAAGGAGAAAAAATAGGAAAAAAGGGCAAATAATCCATTCTTTGGCTCCTATCTCTCACTAGTCAAAGATTTATCCCAGACCACATTGATTCCAGTCCAATTCTGGGCTCTGCATGTATGGGTGTTAAGTGGTCCTGTCAACTGAGAAGTCCCTAGGGAAAGATATGAGAGGTGCTGAGCATAGGTGCTATTTATTGGGTTATGTTTGCATGTCAATCAGGGTTCTCTTATAGTTGGTAGCTTTGATATAAAAATGATTTAGGACATTTTTCTTAAAGAAGCCCGGAGAACAACAAATGCAGTCTGAATGCACAAGAAACAATACTATTGGCGACTCCCAAAAGGTCATCTGAAGGAATTAAGCACGTGAATTGCCAGACTTTCAAGGGATAAAGACAAGTCCAACTCTTAACCTCCCTCTGCATTTCACCAGCTCAAAATGGCCCATTATTTTTAAAATATATTTTACTGATTTTTTACAGAGAGGAAGGGAGAGGGATAGATAGTTAGAAACATCAATGAGAGAGAGACATCGGCTACCCGCCTCCTGCACACCCCTACTGGGGATATGCCCGCAACCAAGATACATGCCCTAGACCGGAATCGAACCTGGGACCCTTCAGTCCGCAGGCCGATGCTCTATCCACTGAGCCAAACCGGTTTCAGCAAAATGGCCCATTTTTAAAGGATGTGGTATTTCCCTGAATTTTCTTTCTGTTCTTCACCTGCTTGGAAGGCTTTGTTGATCTGAAATCTCATTATATAAGTTCTCAATTCAAAATTCTGCACTGCAACTCTAAATTGAAACCTGAACTCTCTATGGTTGCATAAAGAAGGATTTGGAAAAGTGATCATTTTTCTTTAAACTGAGACATCCTGATGCTCTGCCCTGGTGGTTCTGGCTTTGGAAGAAAGAGAGAGAAGGGAACCTGCGGGAAGATGCAGAGTGGAGCAAAGCACTCGGACACAGTATGCAAATATGTATAAGAATTTTCAAAATGAATTGCAGAATTCCAAACACAGATCTCCTTCTATCCCAAAGTCCAGTTAACCATATCATCCTTTGGGAGAGTTTCCTTGACATATGAGTTGAATGACATATTTGAATTCCACATAATTCTTTTTCTAAAACCTAATTAAAATCAATTCCCTGGTATTTTGCTGCTTTTAGAAAAGATGAGGCTGTTAGATGTTTTAGTCATTAGCAATATGTTCACTGGATTAAAAACAAATTTCTGAATAATATTGTAATGACTAGTAAATCTATGACAATTGAAGCAATTATTAAGGAACAATGCCTACCCTGACTTGGTATCTTGATTATTTGTTGATGACATCTGAAAATGGTGATGTCAGGAGGCACTATTGTATTAACTGTGTTAATTTATTTTATTTATGTAAATGTAATGCTTCTCAGTATTTCAAAAATTTGAATACTGGTTAATTGTCTAACCAGTGAAGACAGAAAATTGGATATGAAAAGCAAATGACAATATAAACACATTAAAGATTTTCTTTAAAATTTTAGCTCTTAAGGGTTAGAAAGGCTCTTGTAATTTTAATTAGACTTATTTTGATTTCTAAAATGAGAACAATTGTGAAATGTATGGAAGAGGTTGGCTGGTTTGGGGAGTTATGATCATTCATAATGAAAAGAACCTTTAGGTTGCTAAATGTGAATTATGCTAACAAAAAAGAAAAAAAATGATCTGTGGGATCAACTTTTCACTCTAGAATACTGAAAATGTCTTAATATTCAAGCCTATTTTCCCTTTACATATGAGAATATATTCTTTTGAGCTTATTTTAGGTATTTTCTTTCATGTAGCTGCCATTCATCTGCTTGCTTCACAGGCTTTGCCAAAGGATGGGAAAATAAATATATAAAATTAGGTTATAAAGGAACATACTTTGGGTGGATTTATGTCTTAATGCCCCATCTCTGTATCATTTATCTGCACAGGGTGCAGGCTAGTGAAACTTGTATTGTAAAGTTAATAAATTGATAGATTCTGAAACATGAATCTTAGTCGCACAATAAGGCAATACTAACCATCTGCTAGTTTACATACATGCAGAAATTATTGCCCCCATTATTAAAAAACCCAAAACAAACCAACAAACCAACAAAAACAAAACACACCTGCTCTAGCTGGTTTGGCTCAGTGGATAGAGCATTTGACTGCAGACTGAAGGGTCTCAGTTCAATTCTGGTCGAGGGCACATGCCTGAGTTGTGGGCTTGATCCCCAGTAAGGGGCTTGCAGGAGGCAGCCGATCCATGATTGTCTTCATCATTGATGTTTTTATCTCTTTCTCCCTCTCCTTCCTCAATACAAATCAATACAAACATTTTTTAAAAAATAAAACAAAATTCACCCTTACACTAGTATTTTAAACAGACCTTCAGTGGAAAGGTCATCTGGAAAGGAATTAAGCATCAGAATTGCCAGACTTTCAAGGGATAAGCCTCTAATATTCTGCCCTGGCCATCTTCACTGAGAGCCCTGCTCTGGGGAGGGGGAGTCCAGTGTTCAGGATGGGAGCTGGGCAATGCTGAGCATGCTCCCGGGTGCCTAATCTGTGACAGGACTGTTCAAATGATAAGGAGAAGCCAGTGATGTAAATGTTAGTGTCTGTGTAGTGAGGGAGACAAATACAAGCTCAATCCTGGGGGATGGAGACATGTTTGGGAGAACGGAATTGGTGCACTGAAACAGGAAAAGGTTCCTGAGATGTGAGCTGTCCACACTTCTCTCTGAGTGGTCTATGCAGGTGGGCCCAGAACCATAGTTTGTGTCTCTGAGACCCTTAGAGAGGTCTGGATAGTATGTCAAAGTTTTAGCTAAGTGAGTTACGGTTTAACGCTAGAACCTCAATCGAACAGCCGGAGAACTGAGTAGAAAGAAGCATGCTTAAGGAAGGAGGTAGCAGCAGCTGAACAGACATACCCCAAATGCAATTCACAACTGCTTTGGGTTGGCAGGACTGATTCCAAATACTACCTGCCCGTGGGACTGGTACTACTGGAGGTTCCCAGTGCACTAGGCTGAGCTGGACAGAGGCTGAGAGATGATTACTTCTGCTGGGAGACAGAATTTCAGATTTCTACTTAGAGTGTCAGATCTTGTAGCTTTACTTATTTTTGATATGACCTAATATTTGAAATGTCCTGATTCTTGAACATAATGTTCTTCACAGCTGTCTTTATTCACATAATAAATATTGATTGACCATTTTGTGTGTGTCTTATTAATCTTATGGCAGGGCTCACTTATAAGTGAACTTTATAGGTAATAAATTTCCAATCTCTCTCTATAAAATGTTTGGAAGTACATTTGAGGTTGAAATACTAGTATATCATCCTCTACATTTTTTGTTTATCTTCATAGTACCTTGATTATTTCCTTTTTATTAGATAAAGACATAGTGTTTACTAGGGTCTATACTACAGTTTAATGGGAGGGGAGAGGCACATAATTAATTGCTGTGTAATTAATTCTGAAATGGAGTCTTTAGCAAGGTGCAGTGGTGTCACCAGGGGAGTGTGCACACCTCAACTTTGGTCCTGCAAGTATCCGAGAACTCACTGCAATGGAGTTCTTGACCTTGTCCTCTCTGACTGTTCTGTACGGGATGCTCTCCATCCTTGGCAAACTCCTTCAAATCTTTTAAGGCTGAGATCCACGCTTGCCTCCATGGTGACGCCTTCCCTGACTCCTGCAGGCAGGCAGTGTAGCACTCCCCTGCAGGTGCTCACACAGCCGTATCACATCTGGCTATTGTGGACGTGTCCGTCTCCACTACTGGACTGTGCTACTGGGGACAGTGCCTTGCTGATTTTCTTGTTTCCAGAGCTGAGCACAGGGTCTGGGCAGAATAACAAAGATCGATTGAAGCAAGAAATGGAAAGAACATTTCCAATTACTGTTCATCTGAAAAAAAAAAATCCAGTCTCATTCCTGGCCCCAAACAGGTTCTTCCCTTGTTCAAACTGATCAGTTGAGCATCACAGTTTACTGGCTCTCTTTATAGCTGAAAGCGCCGTTACCATTGAATCTGTAATGATGCCTGTTGGTGATAGGTGATTTCATCCCAGAAGTGGCATCACCAAGCTGCTATGAAAGTGGACTCATGAAACAGAAAATGTGTTGCATTTGGAAGCTTCTCTCTATTTTTTAAAAAAGATCCTAGTAGCCCTACCTAGTTTGGCTCAGTGGATAGAGCATTGGCCTGTGGACTGAAGAGGTTTGATTCCAGTCAAGGGCATGTACCTTTGTTGTGGGCACATCCCCATTAGGGGGCGTGTAAGAGGCAGCTGATGAATGTTTCTCTCTCATCCATGTTTCTAACTCTTTATCCCACTCCCTTCCTCTTTGTAAAAGATTAATTAAAAAAAAAAGATCCTGGGAATTTGATGAAATGAACTGAATGAAAAGAGAAGTAAACACATGAGCAGCAGGCTTCCTTTCATGGATTATATAAGAATATGCCCCTGTAGCAGTGCACGTGCGGTGAACCTGAAACAAGGCAAGGCTGCAGTTCACCAGCTCACAGGGCCTTCTTTCTGTTTTCTGAGGATGCTTAGAAAGGGGAATGGGTAGTAACACTCAGTGGGTATTAAGCATCTACTGAGAAGCATGCTTTGTGCATGATGTTTTAAGCACAAGTTAGGCATTTTAATTCCCATTTGTAGTGCTTTGAAGCTCACAGAGATAAATAGGCCTAAGGTGGCAGAATTCAAGTGCAGGTTTCTCTGACACCAAAAATCTACTGTACCATGTTACTTCTGATGGAAGACTTAAAAGTCTGCGAACCCCTTGCCTCCTGAATTATATTGATTGTGGATACAGGCAAACATCTTTAGATGAGAAGTAATGAGACCACAGCTACTTGTTATAACATATATTTGTGTAAAATAAAAACTATACAAATTTAACTTTCAGTATGCATAAATAAAGTTGTATTGAAACAGCCTTATTAGTTTATTTATATATAGTTTATGGCCACTTTCAGGCTAAGCGCAGAGCTGAATAGTTGTTATAAAGACCAAACTGCCCTTGAAGAGTAAATATATATTACCTGGCACTTTCCAGAAAAGTTTGTCCATCTCTGACCTAGGCAGTAAAGAGGCACTTATTTGAAGGCATGATGTAGCAATGCCTGTGAAATCTGCCCACTAAGATTTGAGCCCAAACTGTAGGTATATAAGAGGAATCACCCTTCAGATGTGTAGTCAAAAGTGGGTAAAAAAAAGAACATGTAACATTTATTTATTTTTAATTTTTATTGATTTCAGAAAAGGAGAGAGAGATAGAAATATCAATGATGAGAGCAAATCATTGAGCATCTGCCTCCTGCATGCCCCCTACTAGGGATCGAGTCTGCAACCCAGGCATGAGCTGGAGTCAAACCTGGGACCCTTCAGTCCACAGGCTGATGCTCTATCCACTGAGCCAAACCAGCTAGGGTGCACATGTAATGTTTTAACATGGCATTGAAAGTGGCATCCTATATCTAGATAGTCTGAACACAGAAAAGAATGAACACATTTCAGTTGGTCTGACTTAGGTAGCTGATAGAAACAAAGGTTACTTTTGTTGCTCTTGCCATCCTTTCTTTTGTGGAAGAGCAACTGAGTGCCTGTACCTTTGCTTGGAAGAGGTTTTTCATTTCTCTCTTGATGTTCATTAGACTTACAGCCTGAGAAAAATGCCAAATCAACATCTCTTTCATTGTTAATTCTTTTGACTAGCTAAGCCCTCTGGCGATTTCCAGACCCAGGCAGCTCTGCTTTTCTCTGCTCCTGGAAGAAACAGCCTCGGTGGGAAAGATGGTCTTCTGGTGAAGAACCGGTTCAGAGGCAGTTCTCTGAGTGGCACTTCCCACCCACCCATCATTATCGAAATACACTTGGCTGCTAATTTCCTGGAAGATTCAAATGCTCCTACTTCAAGGTCATCTCAAAGGAGAGTTTAAAGAGTCCTTCTCACCCCCTCCTTTCCCTGGTGAAATATGTATATTTACAAGAGCATGCACAAATGGTCACCAGGGAAGATAAGCTATCAGGGAGTTGGGAGATGTCTTTCCTCATACAGTTCACACATCACTGAAGCAGATAAAATTGGTTTTGTACCTCGTTCCCCGAATACACTGTTAAGGACTCTGTCCTGACAATTGATCTATACCACCACGATAAAATCCACAGCTTCTCTTTCATAAATATCGAACTGTGGTACTGGTGACTGCTGCTCTTGCCCGGCTCCCAGGGCCTGTGCTTGGGAAGGCAGAGAGCACCCTGCAGCTTGGAGCTTCTGTGGGCACCACAGTCATCATCACTGGCTGCATCGAAACTTAATTAAAGCGTTACGTTCAGTGCAGTGCGATGTATGCCACAGTTTGCAGTTATTAAAGTTGGTCGCATGACTGCCCATGGAATGTTAGATTAAATCTCTGTTTAATTTTAATAATAATAATAATAATAATAATAATAATAATAATGGCATCCAGGATCCACAACTTACCATTTTCCAAATGCCATGTGAGATTCCCCCGCACCTCTCACATTTTTTCTTTATTTTTTTCATCACCATTTATCTCCCCACACCCTCTTCCATCTCTACCCACACCCCTGCTCTCCCTGAAATCACCACAATGTTGTCTGAGTCCAGGAGTTCTTTCTCTCCTTTTTAAATGCCTGCTGCCTATGGTCCTGAGAGCTGCATGTGTTACTGTCAGGCTTTGTAACTCACTAGAAGCTGACAGGAGTATGGATTTCTTTGTTCTGCTTTACAGTGCTAATGCCATTTGAAAAGTCAATGCATTCTTGTATCTAGAATTTTGCATAAAGACCTTAAGAGTCATGTGTGTACCATACAGGGCACCTGTGAAAAATAGAAGTAGTTTCATAAATACAATTTTAGCATGTATTAGGTCAGCTCTTCAACACTAGTTTCTACCTGGCTACTAGACAAAACGTGGTGGACAAATGTGGAATGACTGTATTCTAATACAGGAAAAATGTGAAGTAGTCTATAAGTTGTAATCAGAAGTCTAGCATATAGTAGTTGCTTAATAAATATCTATTAAGTAATATAATTGAGGACAATGAGCAATGACCTTGGAGCCAGATGATACCATCTTCATTAGATAATGTAAAGACTCAATGTCGGTTTCTTTCTCCTGAAAGAAGAGGAAATAATTGCATCTCAAGACTTCTGGATGGGTTGAAGTAGATAATTAATGTGAAAGTGTTTTGCAGACTTATATAAATACCAGAGGCTCAGTGTATGAAATTCATGCATTGGGAGGGGGGGAGGGGTTGTCCTTCAGCCCAGCCTGCTCCCTCTCCAATCTGGAACCCCTTGAGGGATATCTGACTGCCCATTTAGGCCCGATCCTACCTGGATCGGGCCTAAATGGGCAATCGGACATCCCTCTCACAATCCAGGACTGCTGGCTTCCAACTGCTCAGCTGCCTGCCAGCCTGATCACCCCCTAACCACTCCCCTGCCAGCCAGATTGATACCTAACTGCTCCCCTGCCAGCCTGTTTGCCTTTAACTGCCTTCCCCTGTGGGCTTGGTCACTCCTAACTGTCCTCCCCTGCAGGCTTGGGTTCCCCGCAACTGCCCTTCCCTACAGGCCCAGTCACCCCCAACTTCCTTCCTTTGTCAGCCTGGTCACCCCTAACTGCCCTTGCCTGCAGGCTTGATTGCCTCCAACTGCCCTCTCCTGCTGGCCATCTTGTGTGGCCATCTTGTGTCCACATGGGGGCAGGATCTTTTGACCACATGGGGGCAGTCATCTTGTGTGTTGGAGTGATGGTCAATCCGAATATTACTCTTTTATTAGATAGGATAGAGGCCTAGTGCATGGATAGGGGCCAGCTAGTTTTCCCTGAACAATGTCCCAGATCAGGTTGGGGGTTCCTTTGGGTGTAAGGTGGCCTAGGTGAGGGGACTGTGGTGGTTTGCTGGCTGGCCACGCACCACCCCTGGTGACCCAAGCTGAGGCCCTGGTATCTGGGATTTATTTATCTTCTACAATTGAAACTTTGTTGCCCTAAGTGGAGGCCTGGGTGGGCCAGGGTGTGTGGAAAGCTTGGCTTCCTCCATTGCCAGGGGCAACCCAAGCCTCCCTCCTGCTCTCTCTATGGCCATAGTCATCTTGGTTGGGTTAATTTGCATACTCACTCTGATTGGCTGGTGGGTGTGGCTGGTGGGTGTGGCTGGTGGGTATAGCAGATGTATGGTCAATTTGCATATTACCCTTTTATTAGATAGGATATATGATTTATTGTTATTCTTTAATGAATTGTTGCCATGAGTTAAAGTTTAAACTAGTGTAAGGGGTCTAGGATATTATAAGACAAAAAATAAATTTTATTACTATTATTATTATTACTACTACTAGAGGCCCAGTGCATGAAATTTATGCACTATGGGGTGTGTCCCTCAGCCCAGTCTGCACCATCTCCAATCTGGGACTCCTCAGGGGATGTCCGATTGCTGGTTTAGGCCTGATTACACAGGGATCAGACCTAAACTGGCAGTTGGACATCTCCCTCACAATCCAGGACTGCTGGCTCTCAACTGGTCACCTGCCTGCCTGCTTGATTGCCCCTAACTGATTCTGCCTGCCAGCCTGATCACCCCCTAACCACTCCCCTGCCAGTCTGATAGACACCTAACTGCTCCCCTGCTGGCTCAATTGCCCCATCTGCCCTCCCCTGCCAGCCCAGTCCTCCCAACTGCCCTCTGCTGCAGGCCTGGTCCCCCCAACTGCTCTTTCCTGCTGGTCTGATCACCCACAACTACCCTCCCCTGCCAGCCAACTTGTAGTGGCCATCTTGTGACCACATGGGGGCAGCCATCTTGTGTGAGGGTGTGAGGGTCAATTTGAATATTACCTCTTTATTATATAGGATTTTTATCTTTACCCAAAGACATGTTTACTGAGATAGAGAGAGAAGAAGGGGAAGAGATAGGGAAAGAGGCAGGGGAAAGAAACATCATTGTGAAAGAGAAACATGGATCGATTGTCTCCCATATGCACCCCAACCATGGATTGTGCCCTACCTGAGAATTAAAATTGTAACCCTTTATTATATAAGACAATACTCTAACCACCTGAGCCACCCAGCCAGGGCAAGATAAATTATTATTATTTTACCATTGGGATTTTGAAATTAAGGAACCATGTAAATGCAAACAAAAGTTATACATTTATAATATAACTAGAGGCCCCTCGCTCTACTTCACCCTACCACCCTATCTCTGCAGCCACCTCTGCCTCAGCCCCTGCTGCTGCAACTTCATCTAGAGGGTCATCTGAAAAAGTATAATATGCTAATTAGACTAGATGTCCTGGATGCCTGTGGGTAGCTGGAAAGAAGCCAGCCTGGGTCCAGGTGCTAGTGGGTGGTTGGAGGGAAGCAAGCCAGGTCCCTACTGGCAGTCAGAGGAAAGCAAACCCAGGTCTGGGTGCCAGAAGGAAGCTGGTGCTGGCAGCCGGGGGAAGGAAGGCCTACTCTTGCATGAATTTGGTGCATTGAGCCTCTAGATAATTTTGGTAACATAAAAATAAAGATTGAAAATTATGTCATCTAAAACCTAGTGCTGACTTTATTCCAAGTTTCTTTGTTTGCATCATTTGATCATGAGACTAGACTAAGTGATTTTGAAAAGTTTTTTTTTTTAGTTCTGTGATTCAATGATGCAGATCTGAGCAGACTCAGAAGCCATCAAGTCTTCCATTCGTAAATCCATATCCCTATATTTCTACACCTCAGAGTTTCATTTTCTTCCTGTGTGAAATATTATCTCCCCTTAAAGGAGCCCCAGGAGTTACAGAGTGGGAATCAGAAGAGATGAAACATTGGAAAGTAGAAATCAGGCTATTGGGTTTTGTGTGGCCCATCATTTTGCAGAATTGCTATTTTAAATGCAACTGGAATTCTAAGTGAGCTCAGGCCTTTGAGATAGTTCCTGTGCTTCCTTCCTTCCCTCTTTCCTTCCCTTCTTCCCTCCTTCCTTCCTTCCCTTCCCTTCTCTGCCCTTCCCTTCCCTTCCCTCCCTTCCCACCTCCCTCCC
>JAAGEH010000076.1:62134537-62255086 GCA_011751065.1 Lasiurus cinereus
CCCACCTCCCTCCCTCCCTCCCTCCTTTCCTTCCTTCTTTCCTTCCTTCCTTCCTTCCTTCCTTCCTTCCTTCCTTCCTGTCTTTAGGTGGCTCTTGCAGAAGAGCAGTTGAGTCTGAGGCTGGGAGCTGCTGGTATGCTGGGCTCTTACCTGTGATTCTCTCTGGGCTCTTTGCTCTGGTGGAGCCATGGGCACAAAGCTCTCCATGGTCACAGCTCATGGAGACTGTATTTCCCTTTCAATGACAGATGATTTGTGAAGAGCCAGTGGGGGTGGAAATCCTGACCTAAGCAAATGGCAGTTACCCAAGCATTTTCTGGAGGAAAATGGCCTAAGTTCCTGACTTTGCAGGGAGAGAGTTATGGTGATGTCAGCCAACCTATCAACGGCCATAGAACTGCCTTTCTAAAGCCTTGAACTCCCCCAACTGAACTTGCATTTTGAAGTTCTTCAGTTGCTTGAGTTTCTTAAGTCATCCCTGACTCCTTAGGGCAGTGGTTGGCAAACTCATTAGTCAACAGAACAAAATATCAACAGAACAATGATTGAAATTTCTTTTGAGAGCCAAATTTTTTAAACTTAAACTTCTTCTAACACCACTTGTTCAAAATAGACTCGCCCAGGCGTGTTTTTATTTTTTTTTATTTTTGAAGAGCCATACACAAGGGGCCAAAGAGCCGCATGTGGATCATAACCCACAGTTTGCCTACCATGGCCTTCGGGAGAAAGCCTTGCACATATGGAGGAAGGATAAGGGACTGATGGTTTACTGTACAACTTTAGGAAAATGTTACTTATCTTGAAAATAATTATATTTCTAAAAACTGCCTAACTGAGGGCTTTCCTCTTATTCACTGTTACTATTACTGCTGTTATTTACTTAAAATGACTTGGATTCCTGTGCATCCATCTATACTCCATTTGTTTTTGTAAATTGAGGTTCTATCTGCTTGTCACTTTGTGTCCTTGGGCTCTTTCTTGAGGAGGATGGGTGTTAAAAGTGAAATAAACAATTATGCTCCAGGGAGGGAAAAATTAAAACCCAAATAAAATACAACAATCATATCTCATCTAGGGTTCCTTCTGAAGTCTCTTTTATCTAGAATTCACTTAGGCCAACCTGAGGCCTGTGGTCTTATTTAATATTGGCCGGTAATAAAGAGCCCTTCAGCTAAGTACGGCCATATTCTGCTATTAACTACAGCTCTTGAAACCGTCATCGAGGGAAGGGGAGTCGGAACCCTTCAATGTCAAGACGTTTAGAGGCACTCTAGCATCAATCAAGATGCTCATCGCTAAGTGCTTGCTTTCATTTACATGAAATATTCATACAGCATTCCGTTTTGCTTTTCTCTCTCCTAATCATCACTTTTCGAAAGAAGCTACAATCATCTCAGTTAGGGGAGGGAGTTATGGGACGTGCTGTACCTTTCAAAGTCAGGCTTCCTGCAGATAGCTAGTTCTGTAATGAGGCAGCAGACTGCATAGACCGCCAAAGGTCTCCCTCACAGAGGCTGGCCTTGTTATCATGTACTATTCATCTTCAAGTATACAACTTGGTGCAAATGAAAGTAATTAATTAACCATAACAAACCTGTCAAAAAGCTATTTAGGATTTTGACAGAAAAAAAAATGTTTAACATTTGCTTTAAGTGGAAAATAAAAACCGTCTAGCTCAGAAATGCAGAAGCAATTCTATTTATTAAAGCTTTTCTATTACTGTTCTCTCTTAATTACATGATAAGTAGCAATTAAATTAATTTCTAGGGTTTTTCTTTCCCTTACATTAATTGTATGATGCCTTTATAGTTGATTCAGGTTTTTTTTGTTTTTGTTTTTGTGTTTTTTTTCTAAAAAAGGAAGTTCTAGGTGGGAAAATGGTCTCTATAAAAATAATTTTAAAAAGTGCCTGGCCAGTGTGGCTCTGTGGTTGAGCTCCAACCCATGAACCACGAGATTCTAGTCAGGGCACATGCCTGGATTATGGCCTTGAGCCCAGTGCAGGCCCTGCAAGGAGCAGCTGATCGATGCTTCTCTCTCATCAATGTTTCTATCTCTCCCTCTTCCTTCTTCTCTTTCTAAAATCAATAAAAATATATTTTTTAAAATGTAGGTATAGTGCCCTAGCCTGGTGGCTCAGTGCTGTCCATACTCCAAGATGTTTCGCATTTGATTCCCAGTTTGGTTCTATCCCTGGTCTATATGTGTGTGTATTGGGGAGGGGACAGGGAGGCAACCAATCAATGTTTCTCTCTTACGTTATGTTTATGATATTTCTCTCTCTCATTCTCTCTCTCTCTCTCTCTCTCTCTCTCTCTCTCTCTCTCTCAAAATCAGTGAACATATTCTCAGATGAGGCTTCAAAGAAAAAGTAGGTATAGTATATTTTTGGCCATCTAAATAGTGATTAAGGGTACATGGTGACTGATGGGTCCTCCCTTGCCCTCTTTACCCTCCCTCCCTCCCTCCTTCCTTCCTTCCTTCCTTCCTTCCCTTTTTTCCTTCCTTCCAAAATAGTGATTTACTTGTGTATTGGATCTTTCCCGCCTATAAATATTAAACTAGGCCCCAGAATGCCATTTGTGTGATATAGCCCTTTGGAATGAAACATCGATGATGAACTTGTTTCTGTATGAAAGGACTATTTCATATGCCTTTGTCTCTGATAGGTACAGAAAAGGGATAATAATCTTCTGTATAAGAATTCTGACCCATTATTCTAGAAATTAAAATTTATTTCAAAAGATTCTCCTCTATCTTATTTAATTCTATTTGCCTATCCAGGTCTGATTGTGGCAAGAGAGATATAGGAATTGGTCTTTGCTTATGGAAATATCTTTTGCAAATGAATTTTCACATTAAAAGAGAAATGTCAGGTAAATCGTTAAAGCCTAATGACAATAAGAGTGAACATGCAATGTTTTTGCTTTGAGTGCTGTATTTTTAACAGAAGGCATTTCATAATCAGTGCACACCAGAAAGACAGTCATTTTTAAAGTTAGAAATGTTAATGCTCCTGGAACAGTTTATTCTTCTTGCTCATTTAACCCTACACACTATGGAGATTGAGAGAGCAGTGCAAGTGGGTAGCACTGAGGCCTCTTTGTACGTAGGCAGGCAGTGCTCTGCTTTAGAACACATGGCCGAAACTGTAGCTGATCGCCCAGAAATGGGATATAAAATGACAAATGGGTAAAGCCCCTGAAACATTTTCAAGTGCTAGTACTATCTTTATGCATTTACCACACAATTTACAGCATATTTGTTTACTTCTTGACCGGTTTTAAATTGAAGATCTTTTTAAGTTATACTATATTTCTCTAAATAGCACAAAATACACTAAGGATTAAATTCTGATGATTTGTGTTCTTACGGATTCAAGTGTAGATAATATAAAGCAATTTGATTCAATTCAGGTCAATGATCTTTAGTTACCTTAAAGAAACAATCATACTTAGTCACACATGAAGTACAATTGTGATTTTCCAAAGTGAAAAACATATCATATATAAAATTTTAGGAAAATTATATTTTCTCTTTCCTTGTCAAGATGCCTAGGAACTTTGTTCCAAATTGAAGACAAAAAAGTTTTAATACATTCCTAGTGTTACTCTATACTGTATGACCAACATGTACACATAAGCAAGTGGGGTAGAAAATGGGGAAGGTTGGTTACCAGCAGTTTGGCAATGATTTTATTGTAAATGCTATTATGTGTCTATATATTGTCTTTTACTCTGGATAAGAGTTTTCTCTTCTCTTTGCTATTTAAACACCCACAGGTCCTCCATCGTGACTACATTTGAAGCCATTTAGAACAGTGAAATTGCAGTATTTTGTAAAACTGAGTCATAAGTGGCATAATTCATTACCCCCCAACTCCCTCTTTATATGTGATTTTAAAAGTAGATTTGCTTCTACTTTATGGCCTGAAACTATTGTGCACATAGTTAAACATTTCAAGTAACTAACATAAAACAGGTCATTTACCCTTTTCCCTTTCCTCCCATAAAATGTGGGTTAGCTTAGATTTCAAGTTTGCTGCAACCTGCTGAAATTTGAGGGGCTTGAATTCAGGTGAAACCCATCATACCTGTGGAGTGTCTTTCATCCTGAAAGTACTGGGAATTTGTGTACATTATTAGCTTTTGATCTCATGACAATGGTTTGGACTACACCCGCCTTAGCTATGCTGACATTGAAGAAGTGGTTTGTTCTGTTTCCTATAGGACTATTAAATTAGTGAATATTGTGAGCTATGAAATTAGAGGTGGGTTTTGTGGACATACATTTTCATGGATGAAAGGTGTATGTGTGATAATGATTTCTGCTGAAGTTTTATGGCAAAATGGACAGGCTGTTGGTGAAAAACAACTGCTTTCCTTCTCTTTTCAAATAAGCTGTTTGTTAGCTTACTTGAAAATTGTTCATTTTCTGTGAGTTGAGACCTCATTTCAAAGACAATGGTAACTATTAGTAAGTTATTCAAGGCAATCTGTATGCAACATACATGAGGGCTGACTAAAACATAATTACTGTTATTTCAATTAATATAATTCTTATAAATAATCACCTTAGAAAGTGTTAATAATGCTAGGTTCTCAAAGGCCCTCTTTATAATTTGCCCTTGTATTCTCTTTCAAATTGTTCTTGCTTTTTAAAAAATGGTATCACATTTGATCCTTTCTTTTTAAAAGAGTTTTGTTGAGGTATACTTTACATCCGTAAAATTCAGTCATTTTAAGTGTACAGTTCAATGAATGTTAGTAAATTTACTGAGTTGTGCAACCATTACCACAATATAATCTAATTTTAAACCATTTCTATTACCTCAACCCGAAATCTTATGCCACTTGGAATCAATCCTTGTTGCCAAAGCTAGCTCCAAGCAACCTCTAATTTCCTTTCTGCTACTACAGGTTTTTCTTTTTTGGACATGTCATATACATAGAATCATACAATATGTGTTTTGTGTGTGTTTGTGTCTTGCTTTTTCCACTTACCAATGATTTTTGAGAATCATCCATTTTGTAGCATTTATCAGTAGCTAATTCCTTTTTATTGTGGAGTGGTATACCATTGTGTGGATAGATATAGCAAGTTTTGTTTATCTGCTCATCGATTGATAGACATTTGGGTTATGTCTACTTCTCGCTATTAAAAATAATGGTGCTATTCAAATTCACTAAAGAATATTAGTGATAGTAAATCTTTAACAATTGGAGACAGCCTTGAGTTTGCAGAACAGAACAAAGTCATTTGAAACAGAGTTGATAAGGCAGATAAAGACTGAAAGTATTGATTCTTGTTAAAAGTAAATATGGTTATAGGACCTATTTATGTGTTCAGCCCGTTGTTCTGAAGGCATTTCCAAAGAGGATATTTTGAATAATGGTAGTCTCTTTATCATTTAATTATTCTCCCCATAGATGGAATCTAGTATGTGTATTACAAAAAGACTCTTACCAATAGTTAGTCATGCCTTAAAGTGTGTATTACATTTTTTTCAAGTTACAATTTAGAAAGCAAAGTTTAGTTAGTATATATTTCTCCTTGAATAATAACTCTGATAGATAAAGTAATATTTAATGTTTAAATTTTTAAATAAAAATAAACATTAGGAAATATAAAATAATATTAACTAGATTATAAATACACTGATAATACTATCATTTCCTTTTAAGTGCTTTTTTCCATGAAATAATTGCAGATTTTGAAATATCAATCATCCTTTACTCTTTTTGCTATATATTTGTTTGGAAGATATCACACGATGTGCATTGTCTATAATGTAGAATATATATGTGGGTCTGGTCAGGAATGTCAGTAATATGGTCACATCTGATATAATAAAGAGGAAATATGCAAATTGATCATCACGCTGTCACAAATATGATGCCACCCATAGCCACAAGATGGTGGTGCCCAGTCCCCTGATCCCTGCCAAAGTCCTACAGTCTTTTCAGCCCAGCCAAGGGATTGGCAGGTACATTGTGCCGCCTGACCCACCCTCAGAACCCCCAGCCACCTAGGGCCAGCTTGAGGCACAGGCAAGCCTTGGATGGCAGCTACCCAGCTGATGCCCAAGGTGCAGGCAAGCCTCGATGGTGACTGCCCAACCACCCAGGGCTGCCTGAAGCTCAGGTAACCAGGGTTGGCAGAGGCTTGCGCTGCTGGCAGTGGCAGCAGCAGAGGTGTGATGGTGGCATTTCCTTCTCCTGATCGCCCAGTTGCCTCCTGCCACTGAGGGCTCCCAGACTGTGAGAAGGGGCAGGCTGAGCTGAGGGACTCCCCCATCCAGTGCATGAATTTTTATGCACCGGCCCTCTAGTATAATTATAAAACTAGTGGTCAGTTAAGGTAAAATGATGGAAAATAATTTTGCCTTAGATGTCCATTAATACTCTGTTTTTTTTTTAATTCTAAGGTCTCTGGTTAATAATTAATTATTAATTCCATATAATTATTTGTTAGTCCCAGTTGTTTGATGTCATTTATTCAGCTATTCAAAGTTAAGACCTACGCTTTATTTAAAAAGTATACATTATATTTCGGATCTTTTTGCAAAGATAAAACATAAACCCATCAAGCCAACTTAGAACTTTTAAACTTCCCTTTTTTTACATCTGTAGTTCTCATTATCCAAAAGTTTTTCTGTCCCCTCTGTTAAATTACTTGATGCTACAGCTTAAACGAACATGTCTTGCTTTCATCTAGCATTTCAAATAGGGCAAAGACTGCTGTACAGTTTCCAAACACAACTGTGTTAACAGAGATGAATTACTAGAGTTTATATAATTTATATTAGAAATTCATAGACCTAGCAAAAGGGATTAGTACATTTTATTTCAGGGCAGGAGATGATCCTGTCATTAATGGGCGATACTTTCATCATCTTTTAAACCTGAGGAATTTCCTGGGTGACAAGACTGTAAGGACATATCAGAGATTCACAGCTGTGAGCTTTATCTGGACACGTACTGCTTTACTCACAGTATGTGGACTACGTCTCATCAAAACTGGATTAAGCTGTCAATCACATCCTCCGATGTATATTGTATTATGATTTTTTGAAAATGTCACTGAGATCAGAGTAATTTCTTGGCTAATTGCATCTTGTCTCTTCTTAATACCGTGCATTTAATGGTTTCATTACCTGACGTGACAATCACAGTTCCTGGTTTTGAATGGAGTTTTATTTTTTTATTTTTTGCACACGTATACACACTCATACTCATCTAAGGTACTCCTCTAATAAGAAAGAAAACATATATTTATAGCACTTCTGTGTTTTATGAAATAAAATGTATTGTAGCCTTCTTTGTTTTCATTCTGGTTTAGCATATACATTATAGTTGAAATTGTTTTTGTAATCCCCAAAGCAGACCCAATGCTTAATACAGCATTTTCCCTTCCTGCTATGGAAATAGATTAAAGAAGATATTAACCTTTAAGAAACTGTCACTCATTGCTCACATTAACTGTGTCTTTCTCTAGAGAATCTGCTCCAAACACAAAAATATTTGTGTTTCAGTATTACCTATTTAGCTATGAGAGATTCATTTGGATGAACATTAGGTTTCATTAAATCCTATTTTGGTGCATATAGCTCTAGTACTACCTGTTACTAGTAGAAAAATGGGCAACAAGAGATATTAAAATCCCTATAATAATGAGTTGCTCTGAAAAAGTAGTTATTAAAAGTCTCCCTGAACACACTCAAGTTTAGATTAAAATAGGTACAGGAGATAAAAGGATGAATGATGTACTAATCTCTCACTCATAAGGATAAATAATTTTATGATTTCAGAGTCAGAAAGAAAACAGAATGTAGGCTTTTATTTTATTTTGCAGATCTTAAAAAAAATCTATGGTACTGTAATGTGATATCATGGGCTTTGGGAGTTTAGAGATAGGCCTGATGGGGAAAGAGATATGTTGTTCTAATCATTGACATGAAGTAATTCAGGATGAGTTCTGTTGATGAGATATTATAAATTAAAATGATGCTGGAGGTGGTTGGGGGAACCAAGTACTACTAGTTTGAGAGGGATGCAGAAGCATTTTCAGGTGGACTTTGTTCAGTAGGTGCTTCTGACACCTCTCATGTCCATCAGTGATGGGGAAGCTGTCCTTCTGGTATCCTTTGATTTTCCTTTTCCATTAATAACACTAATTGCGAGTTACAGGGTAGGAGATGTGGATAAAAGATGGGCAGATTTTGCCTGGCTTTCTTGGTAGGGGGTGGCAGCTGAAGGATGCACTTGTGTTTGGATCTGACAGTAACTGCAGCATCCAATTCAAATTCACTGTGGCAGGAAGAAAGAGTGTGAATGCTAAAGCGTCCAAGGTGTTTGTAAATATTCTGCTTTGCTCACTATTCAAATCTGGTTTGCATAGATTGCTGTGGTTGCCAGTATAAATGTAGAATGACATTTATAAAAAAATAGTGTGCAACCGGTGATGAGTTTTCCTTCTAAATGTTTCTTAAATAATACATTCATTGGTATTCATATAGGATAGAGAAAAAGTGATGATAACAAAGGAGCTTCTGACTACTGTGTATTTCAGGGGAGAAAGTTTAATTGTTGATTTTATCAAAAGCTTACTGCACATGGTTTCAAGAACTACCTATATTTTAGCTACAGGTAGATTTCAAAGTTAACCAAATATCTATTCATCTTATAGAAAGACTTGCGAAACTGGTTGAGAATTATGTTTTTATTGAATGAATAGTGCCCTCAGGCATTGAAAAGTCAAGTCATAGTCACCAGGTACACATTCTTGAGTAGAAGACTTTATTAGTGGACTGACCTCAGTGTATCTCTAAATGACTTGAAAGTGGTGCCTTCATTTCTTTTATAAACACTAGAATGTGGAAATCATTCATACTAGCCACCCTCTGAAGCGACCAGTGTCCATCTTTGTATCCTTCCATACCTGTTTTCTCAGACCCTTCTGAAGGTCTTATCATAGCAGTTAAAGCTTCCAATGAAATGGGTAAGGATTAAAGGTAACGTGGAATTCCATTACTTATTTTGTGGTAGCAAAGAAGAGATTTGGGAGACATTACTGGGGACTTTAAAAAGAGAAGAGATAGGAAAAGCATAGTTCCATTTTAGTTTGTATATGGAAAGGGTAGAGTAAAGCAGCTGTGTTTTGGAGTTTTATTTGCATTAGACTGTGCTACTTTTTAGCACATTCAGACAAATGTGGGTCTAGTCCTCGGTTTTCATATGGTATCTCTTTTATTTTACTGGGACACCTGTGACCTTGTGCAGAAGGGCTCCTGGACTAATGTGTTGACACAGAACATCAGATTTCACTGTTGCATAGCTTGTATTTTCTATTTTTTGCCTTGTCCACCTAGGTTCAGCCTTGTTGACCTGACTAATAAATGAGAAAACCACCCATCTTGGCCTGAAGAATCCAAGGTGATAGATAGCTACGTGATCTTCAACTGTCTTTCATACTGTCTCTGAATATAAGAACATAACAGAATTAAGACACAGTGTATGTGTTGGAATCAGAAGGGAAACATGAAATAAAGTTGTGTTGTCAATTGCCTGATAATGAATAAACACTGGAGGTCAGTGTGTGTGCTCCTGAGGGAAAGATCCCCAGGGACAGTTGCAGCCTTACTTAGGATGCAGCAAGGAATGCTTTAACTGAGAACTACCTAGGCAGTCTCTTCTGGAGTTACAGTTGACAACTCCAAATGTGTCATTCAATGGAATCTTCGACTGTGGACATAACTAAGGGTAGCTTTCTTTAAGGTATAGGGTTTTTATTATGGACTTCAGTAGACTCAAAACCCTGATGGAATGGTGTGCAAACTTTATGCAAATGTGAATTTGCTTGTTTCCCTGTGTGGAAAGACTTTCAAAGAGTTATGATTCTAAAATATAGGGTGTTTCCCAAAAATTTTTGATAGCTCAATTGATGTTTCTTTCTTTTCAGATTTACCTTTTGGAATTAATAATTATCCAAAGTGTGTATACATTTTTTGGGTCACCCTGTAGATTAAGCATAGTAATGACAATGAAATATCAAGGTTATTAATGGGACTATACCATCAACATGTAATTATAAATAATTTAATTTGATATATAGAGAGAAACATTAATTTGTTGTTTACTTATTTATGCATTTATTGTTTGTTTCTTGTATGTTCCCTGACTGGGAATCAAACCCACAACCTTGGTGTATTGGGATGATGCTCTAACCAACTGAGCTATCTGGCAGGGCCCATCATGAAATTTTTATCATACACATTGTTTGGTACCAAACCTAACGAGTGAGGCAGCAATCACAAGGAATCAGTTACCCATAAAAATCTCCTAGGAAAGCACATTAGAAACCAATACATTTTCAAAAAGGCCAAGCAGTTGGTGTTCTTTTTCTCCAGCTGAGCCTTATATTCCTGTACCTACTTCACAGTCATCCTAAGATATAGTAAATGAAAACATCAACATAATTTAAATTGTTCTCTCTGTCTCTAAACTTTGGCTGAGCACCGTCAGTTGAATGCAAACAGGATAAAAATGTATTTAATTCTGTAGCTTCTGTAGTAGATCATGCCAATAATACTTTATGATAGTTAGGCAGGTATATAATTATTCCCATTTTTCAGGTCAGGAAATCAAGTCTCAGAGAGGTTGACTGAACTAAACATTTTAGTTTTTAGATAGAAAATCCTATTATGTTGACTCAAAGAGATAAATTGTATCACTTCCTACACTTCTGTATTGTAAGTGGCAGAATAAAGACTACAATTTATTTCTCAACATCTAATTCAAGGATGTTTTCACTGAAAGAAGAAAGTCAGTAATTCTAAACAGCAAAGATAGCATAAGTTGTTAGTAATACTGTAATTATAATATGATAACATTTAAGGTTTTTTAATCCTTTACCTTAAATGTATTTTCCTCCAGTAACCTAATCGTCCTTTTTCTCATTTTTTTCTATGCATTACAAGTTCAAGTTCTTGTGAAAATACAAACATCAATTTTGCATACCTATCAAATTAATCCTGCCATTGGAGCTTCTGTGAGCATCTAGTGAGGTGATATATACATAAAGATCTTTTGGCAAATCTATAAATATAAGACATTATTATAAGCAAGTTCAAATTTTATTAGGGATAGTATTGCTATGATTATTACTAGTACTACATGTCAGTTTAGATCTGATGTACAACTATGCTTCTCAACAGGATAAGGGATGAAGAGAGCAGGGCATAGAATGACCAAGGAAAATTGTAAAAATACATGTGATGCCCTTGCTAAGTCTAACTCATCTCCCACCTTCCTCCATTCTTCAAAATGTGTGAGAATCTCAGAGATTTGACTGTGCCTATTTTAAATAACAAAAGTGGATTTCCATGTGATCTTGGTTTCTATTTCTTGGTTGATAACCACTAATCAATTCTTTGGGGAGTAAATTAACTCATTTACTCACTCAAACATCAAATATCTTTCAGTATCTGCCATGTACTAGGCATTGAGCTAGATGGACAATTCATCACTAGCCCAAAAGACGGTTTCCATTTCTGCCGTTTTTACTTATATTTGCTAATAGCAGCATGTTGTGGAGACACTAACACTTCACTTGGTACAGGTATTTAATATAATTTAGAAACTGATAGACAGACACATTTAATAACTACTACCCATACTAGAAAGAATGGACCTTGGGAACTTCTGGTTTTATGTCCATAGTCACCTACAGCTATCTCATTTGGGCATCTAGGGAAAGAAGAAATGTAGAAAGAGAGAGGTCAGAGAAGTTTCCAGTAGGTCAAGGATAGTATGAATTTTTTGGATAGTTCTTGTTTTGATATGTGGTGACTTTAAAAAGTAATGACTTGTTATCACTGTACATACTTTTTTGTTGAGTTCATAGGTAGATTTTTTTTATACTGAAACTCAAAAGATATGGAATAAAGATTACAAGTTGAAATAACAGATATTCAGTTGATGCCATATTTAACTAGGGAATCTCCCAGGCCAAGTTGGAAGGCTAAAGTGGAAAAGCAATTGGCTCTGATATCACTAAGTGGCTCCTCAGACAATTGTTAGTGGCTTTTTCTTTACTATATATCACTGTCTTTTTTGCTTAAAATCTCTTTTCCCTTTTCCAATGGCCTATCTTGCATTACTCCTTCAACTTGCTGTTTCTGTCCCTAACAAAGCATCCAATAACATGGGTGCTTCATCGGAAGGATACCCAATACTGATTTATCCAGTCCTCACTTTGGCATCTCTCCAGCTTCAGATCTTACAGGTGGGGATCCCGTTCTTGACTTTATTTTTTCATCTCTCTGTATTTTTCATTTTCCCACTAAAAACCTTGGTTCCTCTCAATGTGGCTACATTACTTCAGACTACTTTGGGAGAATATACTTCTATCTGGATTTGACCTTGGTACTCTTAGCATAAACACAATTCTGACACTTCATTTCCAAATGCCTTCCCAATTCCTTTTCATTCTATTTATGGTTCTTTGGAACATATTTCCATATTTCTCAAATTTGACTCCACCATAGAATCTAAGGAGTTTCTAAAAATATAGATTCTAGAGTTAAATACTAGACTCACTGAACTGGAATTTCCAAGGTGTCAAATTGTGGGAAAATGAAATAACCAATGTCTGTATTGTCCTATCTGGTAGCCACTAGCTACATGTGGACATTTAAATTTAAAGTTAAAGGAAATTAAAAATTCAGTCCCTTGTTTGATCCAGCCACATTCAAGTGTCTAGTAGCCACATGTGGCATTGTTGGCATAGTTCCAGTGTGGGTCCCAAGAAACCACTAAGCAGCCCTGATTTGAAAATCATGATATTAGGTGACTAATAATTTGCCATTGATTTTGCATAGATTGAGGTACTTAAATTAGAAAAAAAATAATAAAAGTTATTTCTTGCTTAAAAATGATCTGGGGGAACAATTACATAAGTGCCCACTGAATCTGGTCCAGGGGGTAAGAAAGGAAAGTTCTTAAAAGATGAAGGGAGGGAAGGTTTAAGAGAAGTGGCTGGATTCCATTCTAAGATAGGAACTGAAGTCGTCTAGGAATATACTGATAGAGCTCAACAAGGATGTAGTGGCTCTGTCCTTGACTCAAAGTTTAGAACATGGGGGAATAAAACCTAATGTAAATATCAGATATGTTTTACATATGAGAGGATGCAGTTGGTGATGCCCAGATAAGTAACTGATTAATATGGTAGAAAATGCTGGCAGAATATTTGCTTGACAGTATGTACTCACTCACTTGCTCTCTTGCTTGCTCATTCACTCATTCACTGACACATAGGATGATGCTCCAAGATGTTTTATTTAACAATGTAAAAAATGCAGATTTTGTGCATATTAATTAGGAGAAACTTGAATCATAGTATGTTAACTGGACTACATGACAGTCAAGTTAGACGCTGTATCTCAGTGGAATAATGATGCCTTGAAAGTGGGGAGATATGTGAGGATTTCTCTCGTGATTTGCAACTGAAGGTGGTGGCCAGAGTACGTGACCCAAAAATGAAAGAATGGAAGTTAAATTGGAAGTCACTGTTCCCATGACATCCAAAGTGTTTTTTATAAATAGAATAGACAATGTTAAATGTAATAATGTTAATATGTATGAAATCCATTTTTAAGGCAAAAGATTTAGGGCTAAAACTTCTTTGGAACATAGACACATTACAAAATGGATTTTTTATGTAAGACAATTTCTGACATACAACACAGGCCACTGCCCACACCCCTTCCTCCAGGACAGCTAACTAGGACCCAGCAATGTTCAGGATTATCAAGGGAAAAGATTTCTACCTGTAGAAAGGATGCCAGGAACCAGTTCAGTTACTGCAAAGAGCACCTCTATAGTAAAGAATCTCCTAACAAAAAATTGAACCCATTTGCCATATCCATTATTTCCATCTTCAGCATGATATTTAGATAATGCCTACTCTTTTCCACTTGGTTCTGATGAGATCAACATAACCAGTAGTTCTGCAAATTGTAAACCTCACTAGGGAATAAAATTATCTACATCACTGTCAAGTGACATGGCAAGGAATCTGTTTTCAGGGGTAAATATTCACTTTATTTTCATTATAGACATCTTCCCTCTGTATACATTGCATGACAATCTCTTAAAAATATAGGAGAATGCCCTAACTGGTTTGGCTCAGTGGATAGAGCGTCAACCAGTGGACTGAGAGGTCTCAGGTTCTATTCCAGTCAAGGGTATGTACCTTGGTTGCAGGCACATCCCCAGTGGGAGGTGTGCAGGAGACAGCTGATTGATGTTTCTCTCTCATTGATGTTTCTAATTCTCTATCCTTCTCCCTTCTTCTCTGTAAAAATCAATAAAATATATTAAAAAAGTATATAGAAGAATATTTGAAAAGTGTTCCTGGCCACCACTTTGCATATAAAGATTGACCAAACCATAAAACTCAAAGGTATTTTATTGGTTCAAATTCAGTAAAACATTCTGACCTGTCATAGAACAAAGACATAGTGACAAGTTTTAAATGACAAATAAGTAGTCAAGCTAAAACAAAGATTACATTTAGTTTGGTAAAATTGTTAAACTGTAATATAATCTAAACATTGTAACTTTCATCTGTTAATTTAATCAACACTTTTTAATAGCGGATCTTATTTCACTAACATAATCATTATCTGAAATATTTACATCTTTTTTATTACATACAATTCTTACCCACTGTCAGATTACAACTTAAGGTGATAGTAATTCTAGTGATAAAATTTCAGGTCACAATTTATATTAATTCCTAAAGTGAATCAATCATTGTCAGCAATATAAGTGCAGATTTGCCAGTCAGTTGGGCAGAGCAGAGAATTTGCAAGGATAGTGAGCCTATAAAGTTAGCTGTATCTGCATTATGTTTGGTAGCAGTGAAGTTATAATTAAAAAATTTCTTTGGAAACAATGGACCTGGATAGAACTCTTGCTCTGCATGGACAAGCTATTTATTGTCCCATGACTCAGTCTATAGAATAATATTTACTTTAGAGTGTTAGTGCAAAGAATAAATGAGATTATGGATATAAAGTATTTGGCATAGTGCCTGGCATAGTAGTTGTTTAATGAATATTGAAATATTGTATTTTATTATTTAAATTGATTCATAATCTTAACTCTAGTTATACAGATCTTGCTTTCTTTGAGGATATACTTTAAAATGTTTAAGTTATTTTTTGTTTTTTGTTTTAGAGACTTGCTATTTAAAAAGTCTTTAAATAGTGTAAAAGTATAAAATATGGAATGAAAAGGTGAAAAAATAATGGACATTTTTTTCAAAGTGTCTCTTTAGATGCATATAGAATGATTTTTACTAATAGAGCTTTATATTACTTACTAGTGGTCTGGTGCATGAAATTCATGCACAGGGGTGAGGTAGTGTCCCTCAGCCAGGCCTGCACCCTCTCCATTCTGGGATCCCCTGGGGGCAGTCAGACATCCTTTTTGCAATCCAGGATTACTGGCTCCTAATCGCTCACCTGCCTGCTGGCCTACTTGTCCCAACTGCCCCCCTACCTGCTCACCACCAACTGCCTTCCTCTCCTGGCCTGATCACTCCTAAAGCCTCTGCCTCAGCCCTGCCACCATGGCTTTGTCTGGAAGGATGTCCGGAAGGTCTTCTGGAAGGTGTCCCAGTCTAATTAGTATATTACTCTTTTATTACTATCGACATAGTTCTGTGACCTGCTTTTACACGTTCATTAGATCCACTTTGCCCTTTTAACCACTTCATCGTATTCTATAATAAAGGCACAAATTCCACCACTTATTCCATAAAAGATGGAATTTGTGCCTTTATTATAGAATATGATGAAGTGGTTAAGACAACTAGGTTACTGCCAATTTTTCAGGATAGGATTTTTATTTTCTAAACAGAATTTGTTTTTTAGAACCTAATATAAAAACTCTGATTTCTCTGAATCCTTTATTCTTTCAGTGAATAAAAAACTACCATGCAAAATTGCATGGTCAGAATATCATAACTACATGCTACATGTCCAGGGAACAGTTGTATGAATTGGCCTATGCTCTGGTCAGAATGTTAGTGCTTCTCCAAATTCAATGTATGTTGAAATCCTAATCTTCAAAGACCAGAGTAGTAGAAGGTGGGGCCTTTGGAGGTGCTTAGGTCATGTGAGTGGAGCCTTCCTGGGTGGGATTAGTGTTCTTATAAAAGAGACCACATGGTCCCTTGCCCCCTCCATCATGTAAAGACAGAGAGTAGATACCAGGAAGATGGGCCTCACTAGAATGCTGGTGCCTTAATCTGGGATTTCTCAGTCTCCCAAACTACCAGAAACAAATTTATGTTGTTCATTAGCTACCCAGTGTGTAGTATTTTATCATAGCAGCCCAAACAGACTAACATAGCCTAGTTGGAAGTTTTCTGGAGATTTCTATGACCATTTCTTGCTGTCAGACATTGCTTAGTAACAAAGATAATGGTTTAAATGGTCCTTTTTTTCCTCCTGAACTTCTTTTCATCTTAAAAAAAGCATTAACTACCTTTTGTTTGAGCATCTACTATGTGCAAGTGATTCCCCCACCTTTTTATAAGGCTAAGAAGCATGTCCAAGGTTAAAAATGTAGAAGTTGGCAGAGATCACATTTGAGCCCAGGATTCAAAAACCTTCTACTCTCTCAAAGCAACTAACATGGTCAAATGACAAGAAACCAATCAGATCAAATTATAAGCATTTATATAGCACAATTAGATATACTTTAATCCATAATTATATATGATTGCAGCATGGGAGCAGATTCTAAGTCTCTGTCTTTTAATTACATCATGCTACTCCCCTGCTCAAAATTCTCCAATAGCTTCCCAGAACTCTCAAAATTCAATCCAAGCTTTTCATGATGCTGTCCACTGGCCGTTTCATCTGGCCACTCATCAACTACCACATACTCAGCCCACTTGACTTTAGCCATTCTAGCCTTAGTGAAAATTCCAGCAACTCAAGAAGCATCTGAGCCTCTGCATTAGCTACCCTGTGCCTGCATACTTTTCTGCAGATCTGTGCATGGTTTGCTCCCAAACTTCATTTAAACCTCCATTCAAATGTCACCTCCTCTGTGAGTGGTCTTAGGGCCTTACCTGACCACCCTAAGCCCCACTGCTTCTCTCTGCTCCCTAACCCTGCCTTGTTTCTTTTCCCCATCATGTTCCCCTCTCGTTTCATAGATATTGCCTGGTTCCTGGCCTCCCCCAGGAGAATGTAAGCTACCAAACAGGTGTGTGTTCCTCTGTACTCCTGTTACCTAGAGCACAGCCAGACACACAGAGAATACTCAGGGAGCTTAAAGGAATATGTGATTGCCTCAGCCAATATTGTGGGTATTTCTCAGAAGCACATGATTTAGCAGAGCCTGCTTTCAGTATTAAACCAACAGTAGAGCTAAGGATGCCTGTATCTTTATTATTTTTAACTTTTACTAAAGGACAATTAACTGTTTTTATTGAATACTGAAATCATTGAAATACTATATTTCAGAAAACTGAACAAGGCATAGTGCTGATTTTCACAAACTGTACAACTGTGAGACCATCACCCATGTCACGAAAAAGAATATTACCAGCCCCCCAAGAGTCCCACTCTTGTTCTACTTCAGTCACTACCTAGCCTTCTGCCAAGGGTGCTGTGACCTTGGCTTCTAATAGCATGGATTAATTACACCTATTTTGCACATATTTTTAGTATTCACTTAAATTCTCTGTTCACAATGTTTGGCCCTTGCTTAGTGCTTGTTCTCCAAGATCCTAGAATCCTTTTTAGAGAGAAAAAAAATCAAGTCCTTTGGCATCTCTTATTTTAATTTCAACAGTTTTACAGGAGCAAAAACCACAAAGCCTTGCAGTAATTCTCAATAGACACAAAAAATACAAGCAATGAGCCGAGAGTTGAATGCATTTGACCTGTGAAATTATTTGGGCTCAAAATACATTGGGAAATAGCAACTTTTTCACATGTGTCATTTTAAAGATAAACAATATTTAGTAGAATATTGAGCAAAATAATGAAATATATCAGTGATGGTAATATATTTAGAAAAACATATACAGCCACTTTAAAGAGATGGAAATTATCTGAAAAACATGATTCCTAGTTTTACTATCTCCCAGGAAAAAGAAGGAAAAAACATAGGAGGAAATAATGAATTAATGTATTTAAAATATGGTAGTAAATTTCAAAAGCATTTTCATGGAAATTACAGTATTGTTCAGGAGCATCCATTATAGGATTTAAAAAAAGGTGCTGCTGATTTATTTATGATAGCTATTGCACAGATGGCATTAATATCATTTTATCCTCCAATTATTTCTGTAAGCATCTTAATATATATATTTACCAAGATCAATTATTTTAAGCCCAACATATGTTTTTAAATCATATCACCATGTGCATTTATATTCTTGGTAGCTTTAGTTGTTGGGAGCGTCTGTGTTTGAACACAGTTGTACTGTTTGGATACCATGCGTGGTGTTGGGGGTGAGAGAAAAACCTGTCTTGCTAACAACAGTCTGTGTGTTTACCACATGGAGTGGCTGTTGGGGCAGATGGTCTCAGTTTGGGTCATTTACTGTTTTTAGGTTTACTCTTCAACGTAACTCATTAGCCCTTTTTAATCAAGCACCTGTAGCACTCAGAGCAAATATGCTCTGAGTGCGGGCGAGGTGTTTCAGGAAGATGGCTTTGAATGAACAACCAAGCCTGAGAAGCAGAGCTTTCAGGCGGCAGGAAGCAGGTGAGAAAGACGGCTTTCAAATGTCGTGTTCCTGTGTACCGCCTGGAGGGTGTGTTCAAACCCTGATTGTTGGGCCCACCCCAAGGGGTTCTGAGTCAGTTGGACTAACGGGGAGCTTGGCAGTGTGTTTCTACTTCTAAGCAGTTTTCAGGTGCTGCTACTGCAGCTGCTGTTCCAGGGACCATGCTCTGAGAATCACTGATCTAAAAGACAGATGATAGGACTTAGGGAACAGTGGTCTGGCTTCAGATAGCCCACGTAGGTCCATGTATATGAACCTTCAGGAAGTGTTTGAAAAAATGCTGCCTGAAGACAAGTCGGCCTTTTAGGTCCTGGTCCTTTGATAACTTAGTCCCTTTGAATCTCTCCAAGCACCTTTCTCATATGGATTTACATGATTGGGGTGGAGGGTGGTCTATATATAAGTGAAATCACATGGTATTTGTCTTTCTTTGGTTGACTTAATTTCACTTAGCACACTTCCCTCTGGGTGCAAGGATTTAATTGCAGTACAACAGTGGGTTTCAGTACATGAGCTAACAAAAGAACATTGGAGTTCGGACTCCCAGAGTGTATTTCATATTACAGGGACACTCTTATTTCTGTTGCTATTGTTCCACCCTCAGTCTTACATGGTGCATTACTTACTTATGGTGGTTGATTAATATTTGTGCTGTATACAGTTAGATTTGTTAAAAACTGTGATTCCCATGACCAAGGACTAATAAAAAACTCAAATTAACACATACACTTAAACAAACGTAGAAAGCTGACAATGCTAACAGGTTTTATACACCTGACTTAGGAAGTGATTGGAACCTCCTGTCATACCTGCTGTGTCTCAATGCTTACTCCATGTGCATTCCCATTTAACATACCTGTTGTCATGATGTATATTCTTCAAAAAGATACAGGAAAAAATATTAAATAAACCATGTGTAACATTCAGGATTGGAATTCAATTTCTAGTTTTTCTGGTCTGAGAAGTGATCATTCAAAATTGTCAGGATTGGAAATGTGAGCTGAGTCCCGCCCTAGCTTGTGTGAATGTACTGAACTGACATTCATGTCTCTGGAAGTCAGGCCTCAGGGAATAGCTCCAAGGAAGCCATCCAGTGCAATGCTATACCTCTCATTCAAGATTCAAAGGATGTTCTTTCCTTTTTGGGAACTTCCAGGGAGATTTCACAAGATACCACTAATTTTATTTTATTGTTTAAAGTATTACAAATAGTAGAACATATGTCTCCTTTATTTCCCCACTGACCTTCTCCTGGCCTTCCCACTCCCCCCAACCCCCCACTCCCGGTATGTGCCCTCACCCTACCACAATTCCCTTTGATTTAATTGTTTTTCAGAGGTGAATCATCCCTTTAAAAGGCTCTTTATGGATCCTTATAATCTCCTGTTGGCTTTTCCCATTTTCTTCTTTTTTTTCATGTCCACCTTTTCTTGTTCTATTTCTTTTTCACCTGCCTTCTTATTCTCCACTTCTGGGACACTCAAACTTGCTCTATTCAGGTGGTCTTCATGTGTAGATTCCTCTTTTTCTCCTTTAAATATATTTTTATTGGTTTCAGAGCAGAAGGGAGAGGGAGAGATAGAAACAACAATGATGAGAGAATCATTGATCTGCTGCCTCCGGCGTGCCCCCAACTGGGGATCAAGCCTACAACTCCAGCATGTGCCATTGACCAGAATGGAACCTGGGACCCTTCAATCTATATGCTGATGCTCTATCCACTGAGCCAAACCAGCTTGAGCCAAATTCCTCTTGTTCCTCAATAGGAAACACATCTTCAAGTTCCAGAACAGCTATGAGGACCCTTCCTTTAACACTCATTTTCATATTTGACTGACCAGGGATGAAGGAATATTATTCAAGTTTGAAACAGGGATATGTTTCATTCACAAAGAACCAGAACTGACTAAGGTCAGTTCCATGCTCTTTATCTTATGGCCTTCTTAATTACGTGGAAAACCTCAACCTATATCCAAGAAAATTGCTTTGCTAGCTAAATTATCCACATTAAGTTTATATATGGTCAAACAAAACCCCATAGTAAAAAATACCTCCTAACCACACCTTTAAAGCCAATTATAATTTAATAAAGTGTTCACAGAAGGATAATATGTTTTTACAATCACACATTCTGTCTCCGTAGGTATCATGAGAGGGAGTTTCACTGGGCACATGCATTTACAAATTCTGACTGGCATTTCCTTCTTTGTTGAAAAGCGAACCTGGCTCAGTTTGCAGCAAATATGACAATAGGCTGTACATTAAATGTATGTCTCAAATGCAGCTATGCAGGGGTTAAACATTCAAGCTTATATGAGATAGCATCAGTTTCAGGTCAAAGTGCTGTTCTTAAATGATCAGTATAGAACAGAAAAAAGGCATTGAAGTGACCTTCCTGAGGGTTTAAAACTGCACAGAAGCCTTTTCTGCATGATTAAGTGAGCAGAATCTTAGATTAGCTAAAAGCAGTGCAGAAACATAATGAGTTCACTTATTTTGGAGCATTTAATAACAGTTATAGACAGTTATGTGATCAGGCGGAGTTATGACTTATTCATTCTTTCATTGCTATTAAAATTACTGCATTTGAGGTTTTTAAAGTCATTGAAATAAAAAAAGTCTGATTTATGTTAGAAGAATTTAGCTTGCCCTTTGGTCTCTCAGTTTTTAAATGATATAATTAGACTTTTTAAAGACCATTCTAAAAGCATTATTAGCATTTTGTATAGCAGAAAGTAAATGCATGTTTTGTGGATAGTTTAATTTTAAAAAGGATAATAATACTTGATTCAGACAGTGATATTCATATGTTATTAAGGAAAGATTATTTTGTATGAAATTTCTCAAAAGGCAATTGTATAATTTTAGTAATAGACTCTACAGAGTATGTGTAGATTTTGCTGTGTGTACACACAGATACTCTCTCTCTAATGCACTCTCTAATTTCATTTTGAATGGACATTACAAAGACATGGAAATAATACAACACAGCTTTGCTCCCATTTGGAAAAGCAAGGATGGAAAGAGAAAATACCAGAGGATGTATTAACTCATGACCTTTAGCATATTTCCTCTGAAATTACAGAGCCATCTATCAGCCTGGAGCGGGGGGGAGAGGAGCTCGCTTTAATCATAACAAAGAGATTTGCAGGTGGTTTGAATTATCAGTAAACAACAATCATTAATAAATAGTCTTGGAGGAATATGGAAATGTCATGGATGCATCAACATTTTAATATGATATTACTCTTAAACTTTTCTTAGGCATTTCATTGTACTTAAATACCATCCCCTGTCCAAATGGTTCCAAATTAGACCTTGCTTCCACTTCCAAGGGGCTATTGCACAATCTGTAAAGAGCACAGAGAAACACAGCTCACCATAAAACTGTGAAATAAAGTGCCGATTTTAGTTTGACACTACAGTGGGATTATTTGATATACACATCTTCTCCCATAAAATTGAGCTGACTGCAATCTCCTTTAAATAACAGCTATTTGTGCCTTGTGTGTTCTGTAAACAGTTTAAATATCTCTTTTGCAGGCTCAAAATGCAGTGCCCTCTGCTATTGAAGGACAGAAACTGAAAAACACATTACTGAGGAGTGCACACAAAGAAGCCCCTTAAATAGCCGGCAACGGATGCTTACCCATGACGATAAATGAATGGCCCAACTTGTATCAGTAAAACATGACTACCCACACTTTCAGGAATATACATGCTTATATACAAGTACAGATCCATGTGTGTTTTTTTGTCTTTTTTTATTTAGATACATTTGTATTTAATTGTTGAAGGTTGCCTTCCACCTGAGTGACTCTGGGAAGGAAGTCCTTAGCTAAACTGAAATAGCTAAGTAATCAGTTTCGTGTGTTCCAGTTACTTAAGGGACAGAGGACAGAGACAGATGTCATAGCTTATAGTAGGGCAAGATCTGTTTTTTTTTTGTTGTTGTTGTTTGTTTGTTTGTTTGTTTTGGGGGGGTAGCAACTGATGAGTAGAGTTGCAAAGCAGTGATTTCTAGTACCTTCCACACCACTGGTCCTATTGGAGGAGATTCCTCTGAAAATACTCTGTTTCTGTTTCCTGACAATGATATGAGCTCCTACCTGGACTGTTCCCAAAGGAAGTAGCCCCACAGATGGTGCAGGGGTGCAGGCCTCTCACTCATGCAGTGCAGATTTTTGTCCACTAGAGACTGATCTCTGCCTAGTAAACATGTTGCTTCAGGCTTCACAGTTTAGACTTGAACTATGGTCTCAGAGGTGAGAGGCTAGCGTTTCATCCACTAAGCTATTTAGTCTTTTCCTCTGAAGGAAGATTGATTTTTAAAAAGCTATTAACCTTCAGTGATTTATCTCATCAGATCATCTTCATTTTCTTCTGCTTATAATAGGATATACTATTACATAGTTTTATTCTTCAGTTAATTCAACAAGACTATCTGAAAGGGAAATACACGAGAAACATAAAGAAGGCAGAGATAATAGAAAATTATCAGCAACACTGAAATGAAAATGTTAACAGGAAAAACAAAAGAAACAGAAAATGTTATCGCCCATCTCAGATATAATCATGTAAGACATAATGGTTCTAAGTAACAACCCAGTTTTACAGAAAAACTTTAAGAATGTCACATTGATTCTGGGGCCACACACCTGCCAATGACATAGGCACCCCCTTCTCTATTCTAGTGAAAGGACAAAGGGTGCAGGTTTTATTTTTGCAGTGACTAAAATATAAGCTAAAAACCCAGTGATAATTAATTCACATTGAGTACATATTCAGAGGTGCATAAGAAACAGCAATTTCCAAGGAAATTGCATTAAAACACATTCTGTTCTGAGCCTGAAATCAGACATTTTATCTATTTTTAGTGAAAATGTGTTAAACAGTAACCTGTTCTGCTGCCTTATCCCAAATCCTTTTGAAGTGAACTAAAAATGGGTCGCTTTTCATAGGGAATCATGTTTGATTTATTGCATTATATTGATTGAGTTCCTACTTTGGAAAAGTGTTACATTTTGTGAATAATGTGTTAGCATTAATGACTTTAATTCATTCTCCATAACTTTATGACAGACATTAATTTACATTTTTTCTGGAGTACCTGATAGCAAAAGAAGTTCTGACATTGTAATTTTTTCATGTATACTGCCAAGCTGAGCAAGAATGCTGAATATAGGAACACAGCATTAGGTAAGCATCTGTTTCAAGGAGAATGGATTCCCCTTTCCTCTACCCCACTCAGCTCCACCCCTGACACTTAGGTATGTATATTGAAAGCCAGATTGAAGGCTTATAATAACATTTCAGTATTTGATGAGATGAAGCCACAATAGACACTGGTCTCTGCCATTTTCTAGGCTTACTTAACACTCATGGTTGAAATTCCTTTTGTTTCAAGTACTGTTTTTTTTTTTTTAAGTTGATGTTTGGGCAGGTGAGGCTAGTTCAATGATGGCAAGTTCTGACAACTGATTCTAAAGAAGCCTAAGAAGCTGAGCTTGTCAAGCTCTTGTTCTGTATTTCCTGAACTGGTCAGTAAGGATACGGGGTGAGAATATTTGAAACTGAAGAAATAAAGGACTAGAAAAATATTTGTGGTCTGAATTTATGTCACTTTTGTCTATGTTTTTTGAGCAAACAAAAGTGATGATAAAGTAATTCTTTGGTAGCTGGTATAAACCCCCTTCCTAAGTATTTCATAGTATACAACTAAAGTAAATAAGATCTTTTCTTAAAATTTTCAGTACAGTTCTAATTCCCTCACCCAGGTTTGGTTAAATACAAAAACACTTGTTAATTGCTTTTCAACATCTGGATTAATATTCACAAATGGATTTTGATGAGGACTTTGGAAAGCAGGGCTAGCATTAGAAGTTAAGGAAATAGCAAGGAGATAAAAGCAGTGATTTATGAAACTCAAGTGTGGTTCAGCTTTGAGAAAGGGAAAAGTTGTGACTTTGAGAAAGGGGGAAATATAAGAGGATGATTGTTGCCCTTATTCCAAGCTTTTCTTTGGTTCAATTCAGGGGCAAGGAAAGAGTTCAAGTTTTCAATCTATTGTCTCACTGTCTCATCTTGATACCTTAGTGTTCAGAATTTGGTCAGTTTTGCCCTCTCCTACCCCAAGCTACTAAAATATCCATTCTTGTATCACTTGGTTATTTCCTTTACCTTGTAAAAGGAAAAAGGAGGAGCAAAGTGATGAGCCAAAATGATCAATTGCTCTACATCTGTGAACTTTAGAAAACTCTGGGGAAAAAATTGGCATAGTAAGCTTTTTTGGAATTGGCTACTTATGATAAAGTAGCCTATCAAAAAATCTATAAGTTTCAGTTTGCTACACAATTTATATTTTTTCAGCATTCAAATTGTTTCTTCTGATAGAAAACACAATGAAACATCATTAAAATGTCTTAGCAATAGCAAATAAAATAATAATTATCTGGACTTAGTTGACACATCCTAACATGATATCCCATCCCAGATATTAAGATATATTAGAAGTTGTGAAAGAGAACAGAATAAAACCTGATAGATATGCATGCAGGTCTCTTTTTTTCCTCAATATTAGTCAATGCACATTTCTTACCCCTTTCTGCATGTGCTCATCAAAATATTTCAGTAGGTTTAAAAATAAGATTATTCATTTTAAACTCTAAGCAGAACTAGCAATAAAGATAGAATATTAAGACCTGAAGGTCCCAATTCCTCGAATCAAACAAACCCTAAAACCTGCCGTTGTCATTTACTTGGTAAAATGGCAAGGATTTTATTTTATTTTTAAATGGCAAGGATTTTAATGGGAAAATGTTCTAATGTTTTAGGGTATTCCTCTTACTCTATCTGCTCTTTACACTAAATGACAAACCAAGGGAAATTTTTGTCCCTTATGGAGTTCTGAATTCCTGGCTTTACATCTGATTCCTTTGCCCTAAGCATTTCTCTCTGTGCACAGCTGCCTGGGCTTCTTTCTCTCAGCTTTTGATAGCATGACTTGTCTTCTGCTTTGGATTTCTCTTCAGTTGTCCTCATGACTATGATCACGGTTCTTCATAGATGATAATTCGGGTCTCCCTGCCACACTCCATCATTCTTTCAATATGACTCAGGCCTCTTGGTTATATATTATTCCTCCTAACTTTATCCAGGTTCAGATGTATTTGAGAGGATTTTGTCCCTGCTGTTCTATGGGCCATGGTCTTATGTGATATGCCCCAGTCCCAAAATGACAATCTCCAAACCACTGTGGAGTATCAGTGATATAGAAGGGACTGACTCCACCAAATAAAAAAGAGAAACTATTTATGAACCAAATTTTAATAATTTCTGAATGAAGCTATTAGGTTAGATGTTAAGATGCTTATTTTTGCCAAAAATTGTGGTTGGATTGTTTTTGGAATCTCTGAGCACAATATGCTGCAGTATGTCCATAGAATTAAGTTTCCTTCCCCTTCCCTTACGTTGGTGCTAGACACATCCTGGAGGAGCATTTTTTAGCTTCCATGTAAAGTCTTGTAACTTCTTGGCGGAGTCATGATCCTACTGGTTAAACCTACCACTTATACTAAACAACATTGAACCAGACTCATTTTAGTAATAAATGAAAGAGTGTTTCCAGTAATTTTTCATTTCTTGTCTGAAAACTAGTATATGATTTTGAGAATGCAAAATGATAAATTTGTGACCACAAAAAATGGAGAGTAATATTCCATGTAATTTTTTTTCTTTAAGGGGAACAATAAGTGTTATGCTTACCATAAACTAGAAAGGTTAAAACAATAAACTGAAAAATCCTTCATTTGCTTTATCACATGTCTTTTATTATTGTGTCTTAGTTCATTCTGTCTACTATAACAAAATACCACAGACTGGGTGGCTTATAAACAGTAGAAATGTATTACAGTTCTTGAGCCTAGAATTTCAGAAACCAGCATAGTTGAGTGAGGTCCTTCTTCTGGTCACAGACTACATTGCATTCTCACATGGTGGAAGGGATTAGGAAGCTTTATGATGGTGTGTGTGTGTGTGAGTGTGTGTGTTTGTGTGTGTGTGTGTGTGTGTGTGTGTGTTATAAGAGAGCTAATTTCATTCATGAGGATTCTACACTCATGACCTAATCACCCCCTAGAGGCCTTACATGCTAATACCATCACCTTCGGAGGTTAGAAATTTAAAATACATTTCAAGGGATACAACTATTCAAACCAAAGCATATCAAAGGTTAGTAATGACTCATTTTTAATCAAATGATAGTTCTACTACTACACTTCTTGCTACTTCTTAATAGTAACTGGTATATTCTCCATGTTGAATCTTAATTTTGATTTCTGTTTCCAGCCAGAGTTCTAAAGAACAAAATTTCTAATGTCTGATTAAATTAGTTAGACAGTTAGTAATTCAAAACATATGTATTGAACACTACCATGTTCCTAGTAGAATACAGTCTGGGTGATACTCATTACTGAAATCAGAGAGGCATCCAACTGATTTGTACTGTCTCTAGACCCAATTGAACACCATTTCTAGGCCATTTCTCTGCTCTTGACAAATCTTTCTTCTAGCCTCTTGCAAGAAATTCAGAACTAATATATTCTTCCAACTTTCTTATGTATGTCATATCTTATTTGGAGTTGTAACAAATGGTTTTTTCTTAAATCAGCAGGTTTCTCAGAGGGTCTATTTAACTCTAGATGAGTAACTGACAGCACAAATCAGACATATACAATGTGATCAAGAGTGAACACCACTCCAGGTGGACAAGGTACATCCTTATAAGTTTTCCCAGTAACAATTTTGTTGGATTTAAGAGCTCTTCTCCCCAGCAAGATGACCCAAACTGACCCAGTCTACAGATTGGGCTCCACTTGGTCTGTGATAGTTAACGTTAACCCAATCTCTAAATTATCTTCCTATGTTATAGTCCTCAGTTTTCAGCTTCTAAAAAAGTATGATTCTCAGCTCTCACACTCATAATGCAAACTGGCCATGCTTGAAATGAAAGGTTATTGATGGAAATTAAGAATTGCTTATGGTAGCACAAAGACCCATGCTCAAAGGCAGGTGCAAATAAATGATGATTTAAGAGCCTGGTGAGTTTGACTGTTTATCAGAAACAGCTCTGCAAATATTGCCTGTGCAAGTTTATTTTTCATCTAGCCTTTACCTGTTCCTCTTTTAGGGGCAAGGGAAGTGGACATTAGATTAAAAGAAGCAATGAAAAGAGAACACAAAACTATAAACCCAATTAATTAAAAGCTTGTCTTCAACAGTAAGTGGCAGATGTATTTGTACAAGGTGATTTTTTTCCAGGTTACAAAGGCATCAGTGCAATATTCTGCCCATGCTTTTACCAGTCTCTCAGGTAGAAGAAACCTGTGAGTGCTAAGCACACAAATGATATGTGTAGTTTCAATGTCATTTCCAATCAAATGTTTAAACGTGGCATGCAAAAATAACCTGGTCCAAATAATATTTCTCCCTCAACAAAATAAAATAGAAGAATTTAACAAGGTGGAAATAATGGTTAGGTCACCACATTCAGAAGATTAGGCATCATTAGAAGTCTATAATTCAGGTGTTTTTTTCTTCTTACTATTCTATTTTCCATTCTTTGCATCCCTTTACAATGTTTTTGCTTCCTACAGTGTTTTCCAATTTCTGTTGCTTGGCCTAGCCTGTGCCCTTTAACTGGTTGTCTTGTCTTCCTATAATCATCTCTCATAGAACATGATCACCACCTGCACATCAGCACACTACCCCCACCTCACCCACAACTTCTGTGGCTCCAACCACTGTTCTTTTTGATTTCACTCAATCCCTGTTCCATTCTCTGCTTCCACTTTGAACTCTTTCTCTACTTTCTATCTCCACTTCTATTATACAGCTTTCTTTTCAGAATGTGGCTTGATTCCACTTATTTCCTCCATTGTCATCTTTTTTTTTCCCCCACTTTCTCATTCACTCTACCTCCTCTATTTTCTGGTTTTGCTCAGCCACTTCACAGAAACTGCTTTTGCAAAAATCATTAATGACTTAATTGTCAAAGTCAGTGACACCTACACAACTTCTGACAGTTTTGACTATTTATTCTTCTTGTTTTTTTTTTTTACCTTCTTACTCCACAATACTCTCTCCTTATTCTCTTCCTACTTCTGAAACGCTGACAGCAATTTGCTAGTGCATGTCTACCAACTATCTCTTTAGAGGTGAAAAAAAAAGAGCTCTGATATATTCTGATGTATAGTGCTTTTTGTTTTTATTTGTGTAAACACTCTCACCACAGTCCATTTCAAGCTACTAATGTAACATCACTAAATGCAGAATTGAGAAGACATGTGAAAAATTGTCTTTCTTCAACTATGCAAGTTGACTCCAGCATACCATCAAGTCTTGATCTTCTTTTATTAGCTTACCCTTCAACATAGGAATTCTCTGGATAAATAATTTCCAACTGGAGTGAATGTATTCTATGGTTTCTACAAGATAATTTATTGGAGTATGGGGAAAAGCATATTAGAAACTATATTTTTAGCGTATCTTGTTCAAATTTTTATTTCATGTGGGTTTCATTATGTACCTATTATATTAGTACTAGTAGCCCATCATGTGACCGTGCCCAATAGGCAGCCTGCTGCTTCCGTGGGAACTGTGCGACTTTCGCAGGAGGTGGGCCTGCCGTCTCCTCTCTGGGCCTGCGCTTGGCAGTGGAGGCTGCAGGCCAGCCTCCCATCCCTGTCCATGTCCACTCCAGCTCTGGGGGGGCTGGCCTGAGCCAGGGCATGGTGGCTCACTGGCCCCCCAATCTCTGTCTCTGTCTCCGCTCTGGGCCTTACCTGCATGTACAACCTTCTCCTGTCTGGTGGAGACCCATTACAGCATCCTGGGTCATACATACATACATACATACATACATACATACATACACACACACACAGATAGATAGATGATAGATAGATAGATGATAGATAGATAGATGATAGATAGTTTATTTATGTATGTATATTATTGTGTGTGGGTATATAACATTTATTAGAATCTTAATATGTATTAAGCCTATGTTAGATTATTTAATCCTTATTACAATCCTATAAAATTAGAACTAAAGTCAAGAAAATTAAGTAATTAACTCAAGAAGGAGTATAATTTAAAAGTACATAAACATATTGATGTGCATCCTCAATATTTTTTAAAAACGGATGTATTAAGTGATCAAACATTTTTGATGTTGTGATCTGAAACTTGATTTGCTTTTAACTCAGTTTACATATATCAGATAATCCGATGATTTTAACAACCATACATAAACATTTTATTTTAATTATTTTTCCTCCAGCCTTAAATAGTTACAGACCTAAACTTCTAAAGCATTCTGATAGTCCAATATGTTGAAGACAAATGAGAAGACTTCAGGGCTTATGTGTTGAGTTTTTGCTAGCATAGTTGACTCTAGTTATAAAGGTTACATTTCCAGAACAATATCAACAATATAATCTTAAAAGATATCATTTTTTGCAATATATATTTGTGAAAAACTATTTTGCAGGACTCTACAAAGTTAAATTAAATACATTCTGGACTTCAGTTTCTTCTAAAGCAAAAGAGTTGGACTTGGTGGTTTCCTTGAAACTATTTTTTTCACCCTTTGTTCCTGGTAATATCCCACTCTATTAGGGTTTTCAGTATAAAATGATACTTCTATCTAATCAACCAATACAATTCACTAGTTTCTAGACTTAATGTGCCTAATAAATGAAATTCTGTTGTTTCTTTTTTAACATTAAATCAATGTATTTAAAAATGGATGTATGTGTCTATTCTAGAGATGACCTCTGACTTCTGACTTGAATTAGTATTAATTTCAAGGTGATAGTTCTCAAGTGAAATATTACTTAATATATCTCAGCAAATATCCATATTGACAGATCCCCAAGACAATTTATAGTAAGCTATTTAGGATAGAATGTAATGTGCCCTTTGCATTTACTATAGGTAAAAGGGAAATCTGGGTCTGTAAATCATTTGGTGATTGCTAAGCTTTTGACACTTACCTGAGACATTATTGTATGATTGGTTTGTCTGAAAAAGACCAATAATTTTAGAATGTAAAGAGAAGAAGGAACATAATAATGTGGGCTTATTTCACAATCTCTTTTCAGAGTTCCAACTAGTTCCAGTATCATAGGCACTTCCCCCTCTTTACTCTCAATCTTCCTACTTTTGAAATAAATTAAGGATTTATTTATAAATTAGAACAAGAGTATATATGACTCCAGAAAAGATGATTTTGGAACTAGAGAGGAAGTTAGACTTTTCTTTATTTTTTGACATGTACTGATTTATAAGCTTTTGAAAAAACACATTTTATAATTCCTTAATTTTATTTTGGCAACATAAGAAATTGTAAATATGGCTACTTTCCATTTAAATAATGTTTAATCTTCAGATTTTCTCACTTAGAAATTAATTAATTTTTTCTTCATTGATATAGCTCAACTTTATGAGTTGGCTCTATAAATTAATCTCTCATTCCATGTATGTGAAGCCTACTATATTTCTAAAGTGATTTTGTGTGTGTGTGTGTGTGTGTGTGTGTGTGTGTCAACGGGTTAGGTAAATCTAGTTGACTGTGAAATTGAGAGAATCTCTTTAGCTTTTGTTATGTGTGCTGCTATACACATAAAAGGTGGCAAAATTGTTATTCTCAAAATAAGATGCCTAAAATAGACTGGACCATTCTGAATATATGTTTGCAGTTAACACTTCTGTCCACCTCCTCCAGATGTTACTTACTACTTGTTCTATATTCCCATTTATAAAAGGGGAAGAGTGTGAGTTGATAGTAAGAATTATTAGGAGATATCCAACCATGCCTAAGGAAGATCTTCAAATTCCATTGACTTTGCCATTATAGTTGTACGAAAGTTAATATTTTTAATCCCAAGAGATTTATGCAAATTATTTTTAAAGTCCTGCTTATGTGAGGTCATATCCCTTGACTGTCATCAGAAATCCTGATTTGTATTAGTTGGAATTTCCAGAGCTAAATTAATCAAAATGGTTAAAAGATACCAGAGAGATTTTGTGTTCAGAAGATATAATTCTTAGAGGCGGGAAGGTGAATTTAATAGCCATCTTTATTTTTTTTAATTCCAAATATAGCATTTTTTGTTTTTTAAAAATATGTAGAATTTTATAAAGTAAAAACCTGAGGTTCATACATCAATCATTAAAGTTATTTTTTCTTTTTAAATAAAAATGTTATTAATCTATACTAATTGTTTTATAATTTGCTTTAATTTACTTAAGAAAAGATCATTGACATTTTCCAGCCCTATGCATAGAGATCGTACTTAATATATATTACGCACTTCTCTATAGAAGGATATTTAAATTATTTCTAGTTTGGGACCATTCCCAATGATAAATCTTTTTGTTCTTATATATCTTAATGCATTCATGCTGCTGTTTCTTAAGGTTTGGCTCATTTAACATTTTTATAGATATTGTTAAAGTAAAAAACTTTACAAAACCTTCTAGTTATAAGATCTTGCTCTTCTTCTGTACATATTAAAAAGTCCTGGATTGGACACCAAGTGAAGTTAAGCTAGATCTGGTCTTCAAAATAAGGATTGTTCATGTTTTTGCTCATTGAGTTGGACTGACCAATAACCAATAGCCAACTTAGGCAATACACATCTGTGGGAATGAAAGCCACTGAGTCACCTATGCAAATTTAATTTGGCTTTATGAATATTTCTAAACATCACTCAAAAGAAACTTATAAATAATCTTTCTTGAATATAATTTTCTCTTAAGGAAAATAATATACACCTCTCTGAGTATGTTATTGCCTGTTGCCATTCCTGGCTTATATCTGTGCAGTTATGCAATTTTATACTCTGTAGAATACTTTGTGAGTTAATAAATTTTCATTGACACATGAATACACTTATCACAGGTAGTAGACACTCTGCCCCACGGCAGCTGGGCACAAATAAATCATGGAGAAATTAGTGTAAGTTTTGGGGTGAAACATTATCACTGAGAACAAAACATCTTTTGTACTTCTCACTAGTTACTGGACAGATTGAGTTGCCCAGAGGCATAAAAGTTACTTTTAAGCTTTGTCTTCCTATGTTTTGAAGATCAACTCTAGCTTAGCTTCACTTGGTCTCCAATCCAGGATTTTTTAAATAAATACAGAAGAAGAGCAAAATCATATAATTAGGAGGTTTTGTAAAGTTCTTTATTTTAACAACGTCTATAACTATTTACTCTACTGGTTTAATATAAGGAGAGCTGAGGAATCTAAGAGAAAGAGGATTTATTTAATATCAACCAAAGCTACACTTTTCTCATTGGGGTCCTGAGAACTAGAAAGTTCCAAATTCTAATGGATCAGAGTTCTTGAGCAGAATGAAGTGCTAGTGACCTTTCATGACCTTCTTTGGGGACATTTTTCCATATCAGCGATGACTTTGCCCTTCTAAACTCCCAAGAATTTTAGACACTCTTGAGGCCTAGAGAGAAACTCAGAGAAATGCTTGGATAATTCAGTATCTATTTTTAATGTCATTTGGCTGCTCATTTTAGACCTTTTCAAAGAGCTCATTTTCAGCACATGCACAAAGACTGAGTTTCTGTGGAGAATAGTTCTAAGCAAATTATTTCAGTGCTCATTTTGACCACTCCCTATCATGACCCAGGATTAAGAACCAGTCAGGTCCCAGCTTGGGCAATCAAGGCCCCAATTTCATTTCAAACACAGAACACACATCAACTGGTCTAGAAGGACTCTTTGTTCATATGATATTTTTTTATCTGGCCCCATTTTCAACTTTCAGAGGGAATTGGAGCACTTTGTTAATAGTACTCACTTTATTCCTTCCGCACCCCCAAGCTGAAATTGCCAAATCTCTTGTGAGGACTAGTGCAGTAGTTTTCTAACAGCTCTCTGCCTTGATCCAGTCTCCATAGTTACTGGATATTCTTTACATAAAACTGGTTGATTATGTTACTTCCTTGCTTCTTTCCGTGGTCTTCTTTTGCCCATGGGATAAAGTTTAAACTCTGATTGTGACAGACAAGGCCTGACAGGATCTCAGCTCTTTCCTAGTTTTTTCTTTCAAATTTTCCCCTTTGCTTCATGAGCTTTAGTTATAAGAGATTGCTCTGCATTTCTCCAAACTCTCTATGCTTATAATCTCTTCCACACAGCCTTTCTTAAATACCTTTCATCCAGACCTCTTTTCTTCACCCTAACACTCCATTGGGGAATTGATCACTCAGCTTTTTGTGCCCACCTGCATCTATGAGTATTTTAATTCTTGTAATATCTCATTAAATGTTTGTTTTACATATCTGGGCTTTAAACTACATCTTCATTTTTATGTTGCTATGCCTGATATAAAGTAGATAATGACTAATTGGCCCAAAAACTGATGAATAAATATTTCCATTGCAAGCAAAGAAAAATCAGACCTACTTATCAGAATCATAAATAAGATTCTGTATATGTGTACTTGCCTTTTTCCTTTGTCTTATTCCAAAAAAAGATTTAAGAGAATTTAAAAAAATAACACACATTTTGACAAAATGACACATCAATGTTAGACATTAGGACAAAATAAAGAGGAATTGTGGAAGTATGTTTAGAACTTTGAGTTCATTTTTATTTTGGCCACAAGCAAATACACCCTTCGTTACACTATTAGGAAGAGCAAGAGGTAGACAAGAAAATTTCCAAAAAGTAATTTGGGACTTACTAAAGGTGTTGTGGGTTTAAAACAGAAATGGACATAGAAATTAGAGAGAGTATTTTCAAGGGAAATGTCTATCAGTTAAATCAATATATTATACCCATAGATGTATATATTCATAACATTAAATTTACCTGTTTCATAGTTCATATATCTTAGAACAATGGCATTTCATTGTTATTGCCTAAGGTTAGAGAATATACATGCATTATCATTGAATATTTCATTATATATATATTTTTTTATTATGTAAGGGATTCTCTGGTATCTTTAACTTAAATATTTGAAATTCTATCCTTGCCATCAAGTGCAGCATAAAAGACAAACCAAACATGTATTAATTCAGGGAAAAGCTTTTTTTCTTGAATAGAGGAAAAAAGCCAATAAAGGCTTTATTTGACTTCTTTGAAACACAGTTTTACTAGTTATCCATGCTATTTCATTGTTGTGTTTGCAACACATTTAGAACCTTGAAATTTGGGAATATCAGGGAGACGGAGATAAATAAACTGTGTAGAATATGACGGGGCATCTAGAAATACAAGCCAAGATGTTATTACAAAACATGGAGATTGCTGTATTTTAAACTAAAAAAATTGGTTATAAAGACAACTCCAAATGATAGAATTTGTCCTACCATCAAATCAAAATAATTGTATTTTTTATCCTGGAAAAAGAGTGTCTGGATTTCACTTAGGTTTCTTTAGAAAGAAAACCTAAAATATTTAAATTCTAATAAACTTTAACCATATTCTGGCCAAGTTGGAGTAAGTTTAAGAACTTTGAGAGTAGTTAACATTTATCATGATCAGTGATTATCTGAATTGCATATATTTTTATTACAATACTATTCATGTAATTGACTCCCACATAGAAGATACATATATCATGTGGGTATGATAGCTGCTTTCAGAAGAGATGAACAACTACATTTATTCAGTTTTTGAAGTTTGGAATTGAAGTGAGGCACAAATAGACATTTTTATTCCTTGTTTTTCTTTTTATAATTTTATTTTTTTTAAATTTTAATAAATCTTTATTGTTCAGATTATTACAATTGCTTCTCTTTTTCTCCCTTTATCTCCCCTCCACCTGGCTCCCACCCCACCCTCTGCCCTTACATCCCCCCATTGTTCTCATCCATAGGTGTATGATTTTTGTCCAGTTTCTCTCTGCACCTTCCCTCACCTCTTTCCCCCGGAGAATTATCAGTCCACTCTCTTTCTATGCCCCTAATTCTATTATATTCACCAATTTATTCTATTCATCAAATTTTCAATTCACTTGATTTTTAGATTCACTTGTTGATAGACATGTATTTGTTGTTCAAAATTTTTACCTTTACTGTTTTCTTCTGCATCTTTTTAAATAATACCTTTCATCATTTTGTATAATACTAGTTTGGTGTTGATAAACTCCTTTAGTTTTTTCTTATCTGGGAAGCTCTTTATCTGCCCTTCAATTCTGAATGATAGCTTTGCTGGGTAGAGTATTCTTGGTTGTAGGTTCTTGCTATTCATCACTTTGAATATTTCTTGCCACTCTCACCTGGCCTGCATAGTTTCTGTTGAGAAATCAGCTGACAATTATATGGGTGCTCCCCTGTAGATAATTAACTGTTTTTCTCTTGTTCCTTTTAATAGTCTCTCTTTGTCTTTTGCTCTTGGTATTTTAATTATGATGTGTCTTGGTGTGGTCCTCTTTGGATTCCTTTTGTTTGGGGTTCTGTGCACTTCCTGGACTTGTAAGTCTATTTCTTTCACCAGGTGTGGGAACTTTTCAGTCCTTATTTCTTCAAATAGGTTTTCAGTATCTTGCTGTCTCTCTTCTTCTGGCACCCCCATAAAACTGATGTTGGTATGGTGGAAGTTGTCCCAGAGACTCCTTACACTATCTTCACATTTTTGGATTCTTTTTTCTTCTTGCTGTTCCAGTTGAGTGTTTTCTGCTTCTTTATATTTCAAATTTTTTACTTGATTCTTGTGTTTCTCTAGTCTTCTGTTAGGTCTCTGTATAATATTTTATTTTATTTCAGTCAGTGTATGTTTAATTTCTAGTTGGTCCTTTTTCATCTCTAGTTGGTCTTTTTTCATGTCCTCGTGAGTCTCGCTAAATTTATCCATATTTTCTAGGAAATTCTTGAAAAACCTTATAACCATGGTTTTGAACTCTATATCCAGTCATTTGTTTTTCTCTATTTCTTTTGTTTGTAATCTGTTCTTTTGTCTCCATATATTTCACTGCCTCCCTGAGTTGGTAGAGTAGCTTTGTGTGCTGGGTGTCTTATGTGGCCCAGTAGCTCTGCCTTCCCAGTTACCTGAGGTGGACACTCTTGGTGCATCCCTTTGTGGACTGTGTGTACAGCCTTGTTGTAGTTAATTCTTGATGGTTGGTATCACTGGGGGTAATTAACCTCCAAGCCAATTGGTTGTGAGGATCAGCTATGTCTGCACATGTGCACTTGTCTTTAGATCTCTGTCTTTTGTGCACGCGCACATGTGTGAGCTTCTGGACCTCTGCCTTTCTGGTTCCCCTGAGTTTCTGTGTGTTCTAGGGACCAATATGAGTCTGGGTCCCCTGGGTTTCACTGGGGTTCAGTGCAGTTGGATCTGGATTTCAGTGCTGTTGTGAAATTCTGTTTTCCTCCCGCTAGAGCAGCAGTTCTCAACCTGTGGGTCCTGAACTGCTAGCAGGGTCCCCTAAGACCATCAGAAAACACAGCTATTTTCATTAGGATTTATAACAGTAGCAAAATTACAGTTATGAAGTAGCAATGAAAATAATTTTATGTTTGGGGGTCACCACAACATGAGGAACTGTATTAAAGGGTCACGGCATTAGAAAGGTTGAGAACCACTGCGCTAGAGAATGCCAGTAGCACAATCAGTAGTCAGCGCTCTGTGTGCACACTTTCGCACTTTTGTGTGCCCCCAGAGCTCTGTCTTTCGCAGATCCCCTAAGTTTCCATGCACTCCTTCCATTTCACAATAGTCCAGACTCCCCCGTATGAGTCTTGCTTGGAGGTGAGGTTCAGTGCAGTTGGGATTTTCCATCTCCCTCCTGATAGTCCAGATCCTTCTCTGCCCGTCCTCTCCATAAGCGTGTCTCCATACCTCAGCTTTTTACAGCTCCTCTGAGTCTTCGTGAATCCCTTTCTTTGCTTCTAGTTATAGAATTTTTACTGAGCCAGCTTTCTTGTGGTTCTGGATGGTGTCCGTTCTGTCTTTTAATTGTAGTTTTGAAATTGTTGTGTGAGGCAGCAGCTTAGGTGTTCACCTAAGCCACCATCTTTGTTTCTCCCACAAATATACACTTTTATAAAAGGCTCTGATTAAATTTAAGGTAAATACCTACTACTTCAAGAATCCATGTTCCCTTGGATGTATAACTAGATGTGTTTTTAAATTTTTATTTATTTTTGTTGAGAGTTAAGGTTGATGTTTAAACATATATTCCCATTTCAGTTTAAAAAGTGGACATATTTGATGTTCATCAGGTGATCATCAGAGTTTCCATCTTTCCAGGAAAATGTATTTTTCCTTTTCACATTTTGAGTTATAGAACTTGTATGCTCAATCAACTGTGAGGGAAGAATGAGAAACATATGGCCAATTTTTTTCTACATTGTGAGCAAAATAAGGTTTTAAATTTGGATTCTTCAAGGAAACTCGACCAACAAAATTCTTCAGGAGGTTTAAAAGCTGAGATTCTGCCGAGACCAGTTTGGCTCAGTGGATAGAGCGTCGGCCTGCGGACTGAAAGGTCCCAGGTTCGATTCCGGTCGGGGGCATGTATCCTGGTTGCAGGCACATCTCCACTGTGGAGCGTGCAGGAGGCGGTACTGATCCATGTCTCTCTCTCATTGATGTTTCTGACTTTCTATCTCTCTCCCTTCCTCTCTGTAAAAAATCAATAAAAATATATTTAAAAATAAATAAATAAATAAATAAAAGCTGAGATTTCCTCTAATGTACTCTAACAAGCTGTCCATTGCCAAGTGTAGGTAATAACCCACCTTCTTCCTCACAATATTTTTTTGTACTTGTCATCTCTTTTTGTAGTAGATGAAAAGGAGAGATGGATCTGCTGAAGGCAAGAGCCTGGAGATAGCCAGGAAGAAGTAATGCTGATGTTTCATGTAGTAGAGATGCTATAAGACTCTCCTTAGAGCCAGTGTTAGGAGCCCAGGCAAGTAAGTTTGGAATGCAGTTGTCGAGAACATTCTTTCTTTTTTTTAATTTTTATTAATTTTTATTAATTTTTTATACATATTTCCCCATTCTCTCCCCTCCCTCCCAGGCATAACCCAACCCCCCAGTGTCTGTGATCATTGGTTATGCTTATATGCATGTATACAAGTCCTTTGATTGATCACTTACCTACCTCACCTAACTTTAATCTTTCTGCTGTAATTTCACAGTCTGTTTGATGCTTTATGATTTTTGTCCCCCTAAGAATTATCAGTCTACTCCCTTTCTGTGCTCCTGATTCTATTATATTCACCAGTTTATTCTGTTGATCCAATTTTTAATTCACTTAATTTTTAGATTCACTTGTTGATAGATAGGTATTTGTTGTTCATAATTTTTTGTCTTTTACCTTTTTCTTCTCCCTCTTCTAAAAGAGTACCTTTCAGCATTTCATATAATACTGGTTTGGAGTTGATGAACTCCTTTAGCTTTTTCTTCTCTGTGAAGCTCTTTATCTGCCCTTCAATTCTGAATGATAACTTTGCTGGATAGATTATTCTTGGTTGTAGGCTCTTGCTATTCATCACGTTGACTATTTCTTGCCACTCCCGTCTGGCCTGCATCATTTCTGTTGAGAAATCAGCTGACAGTCGTATGGGTGCTCCCTTGTAGGTAATGAACTGTTTTTCTCTTGCTACTTTTAATATTCTCTCTTTGTCTTTTGCTCTTGGTATTTTAATTATGATGTGTCTTGGTGTGGTCCTCTTTGGATTCCTTTTATTTGGGTTCTGTGTGCTTCCTGGACTTGAAAGTCTATTTCTTTTACCAGATGTGGTAAGTTTTCAGTCATTATTTCTTTAAATAGGTTTTCAGTACCTTGCTGTCTCTCTTCTTCTGGCACCCCCACAATTCTGATGTTGGTACGCTTGAAGATATCCCAGAGGCTCCTTACATTATCTTCACATTTTTGGATTATTTTCTCTTCTTGCTTTTCCAGTTGAATGTTTTCTGCTTCTTTATATTTCAAATTTTTGACTTGATTCTTGCCATCCTCTAGTCTGCTGTTAGGACTCTGTATAATATTTTTAATTTCAGTCAGTGTCTTTAGTATGTCTTTTTTCATCTCCTCTTGGGTCTCACTAAATTTATCCAACTTTTCTAGCATATTCTTGAAAAACCTTATAAGCATGGTTTTGAACTCTATATCCAGTCGTTTTTTTTCCTCCATTTCTTTTGTTTGTAATCCCTTCCCTTGTCTAGGCACTTTCACTATGCCGGGGAAACTTCTGTGTTGAATTCAGCTTTATGATAGCAGACTTGCAAAACCGAAGAAGCCTCTGTTGAGCTTGGGATGGGTGGAGTCTCAGGGCTTAAGGGACCGCCTTGCCTTCCAGTTGGCCCCACCCTCCATGGCCCCTGAGTCTCACGTAACTGGGTAATCGCTGGAGCAGTCCTTGTGCCCGAGTACCTGCAGTGCCTCTAGACTCTAGACCGCTGCCTTTCCAGCTCCCCTGTGCACCAGGACCACATGAGACTAGGTCCCCAGGGTTTTGCCCGAAACAAGGGCTTAGTGGAGTCAGAAGTGGCACAGTTGGGAGGGTCTGTCTCCTACCCACTCTCAAAAGCCAGTGGCACAATCAGCAATCTGTCCTGTGCACAGTGTCGTGCGCACCACCAGGCCTTTGATCTTTTTCGACTCCCCTAAATTTCCGTGCACTTCTCCCTTTTCACAGTCCAAACTCCCCCTGTATGAGTTTTGGCTGGATCTGGGGTTTAGTGTTGTAAGATAAGGGGTTCAATGGCTTTGAGAGTCTCCATTTCCCTCCCGCCAGAGAAAGCCAGCCAGGTACTCCGGCACCCGCTCTCTCCTCGCTCCCGTCTCCGTACCTCAGCTTTTTGCAGCTCCTCTGGGTCTCCGTGAGCCCCGCTCTTTCCCTCTAGTTGTAGAACTTCCACTCAGCCAGCTTTCCTGTGGTTCTGGATGATGTCCGTTCTGTCTTTTAGTTGTAGTTTTGAAATTGTTGTGCGAGGCAGCAGTGTAGGTATTTACCTATGCCGCCATCTTGGATTCTCCTCGAGAACATTCTTTCTTATGCCTATGTATGATTCCCATCAATTCCTGGAGGGTAAAATGCTTTGGGGTTAATCCGGAAGCAACCCACTTGTCATGGTCATTGGCTTTCTCCTGTTTGGTGGCAGCAGTGGTGAGCCTTCCCTGAAAGTCTCTGGAGGCAGCACAGGTGAACCTTGGAGAGCTGGGGCTGGCACAGCAGGCTGACAAAGGGCTCACAAGGAGCCTCAGGAAACAGCATCCTTGTTATGTCTAGAAATGACTGAGATGCTTGGGTAGGAGGTTCAGTGGGGGTGGGGGAGAGTGGGAGAATAAGGCCCTTTAATGAAATGGGTAGCTACATTTGGCCCAATCATATCTTTGGCTACAAAACTACAATGGGTGTTTTTTCCTTTCCATTTAAAAATGATTGAATACTTATTACTTGTAAAAGTGTGTATATGTATAAAAAGCTAATTCTTTTTTACTTAAAGATTTTGAGGATTGTAAATTTACCTAATCAGTAAAATTTATTTGTAACCTCAAATCCCTGTTTATGGCACTTTCTGTCATTTGCAAACGTGCAGGGCAGTGAAAAATCAGAGTCACCTGACAAGCATGTTTCCAGCTGGTTCCAACAAGGTGACGCTCTACCTTTTTGTTTCAGTTCTCCAAAAGGTAACAGGGTCCTTTCTGTGATCTATTTAGTGCCACATCTCTCACATTCTTGTGCTTTTTGTTGGTGATTTCATGTTAAAAATGGCCCCAAGTGTGGTGCTGAAGTGCTGTCTAGTGTTCCTAATTGCAAGAAGGCTGCAATGTGCCTTATGGACAAAATATGTGTATGGTAAGATCTGTTCATGCATGAATTATGGTGCTGTTGGCCATGAATTCAATGTTAATGAATCCACAATATATATTAAATAAGGTGTCTTTAAACATAAACATATAAAATGAGGTTATGGCACTGATGAGTTAGTAAAAATGTTGTGATTGCAGGCTTGCAGGAATTTAATTCTATATATCCCCTGGGAGCAATGGTTTAGTATTTGCTAATTTAGCATTTGCAGTGACTTTATAGAACATAACTACAATGAATAATGAGTATCATGTAGGTATAAAGGTGTAAAGAATAATACCAGTGTACCCACATTCATTCTAGGAAATAAGACATCAACATAAGACATCAACATCATTTATGAAATGTCTTACATGCTGCTTCTAGATAGCATTTCCCTGAGTCCTTTCTCTCCTTCAAGATAATCACTATCTTGAATTTTATGTGTAGCATAAAGCAGTTTATTCAATTTCACTTTTCTATGCATAGTATTAATTTTCCCAGAATATCTTATCACATGACTCATCCTTTCTTCATTGACCTATACTGCCATCCCTATCAAGTGTTGGTTTCCACATTCAGGTGGATCTGTTTCTGGACACTTTGCTTTGTTTCACAGATCATGTATCTGCGTCAGAGCTAGGTTTATGCTAAAGTAGTTTGGTAGGATTAGGTTATGCTAGATAACAGCATTGAAAATTAAATACAACAAAAAATGTATTTTTCTCATGAAAAATTTGTTGCAGGTTTGAAAAACTAACTAGAGCCTTTGTCCTGCAGGGTATGGCTCCAAATTGCATCTTGATATCAATTCATAATTCCATGATCAATAGGGAAGAAAATAATTCACTTATACTTACTGTAAGTAATATGGAATAATTTTTACCATCTTATTTTATATTTTTCTTACTTTTTTGTGTTTTTTTTTCCTGTTGTTCCCTTTCTTATATTATTTTAGATTGAATATTTTTCTTTCTGTCTTTCTATAAGTTTGGATGTTATAAACTCCATAAGTCTCTTAGAAGTTAGTCTAGAAATTAAAACAGGCATACTGAATACAATCTAAAAACTTATATCTTTTCCCTGCTTTCAAACAGTTCAAGCAGCTTAGAAAACTATCTCTAATCATTCTTCTGATTTGTGTACTATATTTTGTATTCTAGTTTTTTCTTTGTTGAAAAATATTAGTTATTTATTCAAGTATTATTAGTATTTTATTCAATCCTTTTTTGTTAATACCTAGAGACATGTTTATATAACTTTCTCTGCTGTCATTACTTATTGAATTCCACAACATGCTGAGATCCTAGTATTTCTTACTGAAGGACATTTTTTTTAAAATTTTTTATAAAATTTTATTAATTTTATATACATATCTCCCCATTGCCCCCCTCCCTCCCAGGCATACCCCAACCCCCCAGTGTCTGTGATCATTGGTTATGCTTATATGCATGCATACAAGTCCTTTGATTGATCACTTATCTACCTCACCTAACTTTAATCTTTCTGCTGTAATTTTACAGTCTGATGCTTTATGATTTTTGTCCTCCTTAGAATTATCAGTCTACTCCCTTTCGGTGCTCCTGATTCTATTATATTCACCAGTTTATTCTGTTGATCAAATTTTTAATTCACTTAATTTTTAGATTCACTTGTTGATAGATATGTATTTGTTGTTCATAATTTTTTGTCTTTTACCTTTTTCTTCTTCCTCTTCTAAAAGAGTACTTTCAGCATTTCATATATTACTGGTTTGGAGTTGATGAACTCCTTTAGCTTTTTCTTCTCTGTGAAGGTCTTTATCTGCCCTTCAATTCTGAATGATAGCTTTGCTGGATAGATTATTCTTGGTTGTAGGCTCTTGCTGTTCATCACGTTGAATATTTCTTGCCACTCCCGTCTGGCCTGCATCGTTTCTGTTGAGAAATCAGCTGACAGTCGTATGGGTACTCCCTTGTAGGTAATGAACTGTTTTTCTCTTGCTGCTTTTAATATTCTCTCTTTGTCTTTTGCTCTTGGTATTTTAATTATGATGTGTGTTGGTGTGGTCCTCTTTGGATTCCTTTTATTTGGGGTTCTGTGTGCTTCCTGGACTTGAAAGTCTATTTCTTTTACCAGATGTGGGAGGTTTTCAGTCATTATTTCTTTAAATAGGTTTTCAGCATGTTGCTCTCTCTCTTCTTCTGGCACCCCCACAATTCTGATGTTGGTACACTTGAAGCTATCCCAGAGGCTCCTTACATTATCTTCACATTTTTGGATTCTTTTCTCTTCTTGCTTTTCCAGTTGAATGTTTTCTGCTTCTTTATATTTCAAATTTTTTACTTGATTCTTGCCTTTCTCTAGTCTGCTGTTAGGACTCTGTATAATAGTTTTTATTTCGGTCAGTGTATGTTTAATTTCTAGTTGGACTTTTTTTATCTTTAGTTGGATCTTTTCCATCTCCTCTTGGGTCTCACTAAATTTATCCATCTTTTCTAGCATATTCTTGAAAAACCTTATAAGCATGGTTTTGAACTCTATATCCAGTCGTTTTTTTTCCTCCATTTCTTTTGTTTGTAATCCCTTCCCTTGTCTTGGCATTTTCACTGTGCCAGGGGGAAAACTTCTTTGTTGAATTCAGCTTTATGATACCAGACGCAAAGCCGCAGAAGCCTCTGTTGAGCTTGGGAGGGGTGGAGTCTCAGGGCTTAAGGGACTGCCTTGCCTTCCAGTTGGCCCCGCCCTCCACGGCCCCTGAGTCTCATGTGACTGGGTAATGGCTGGAGCTGTCCTTGTGCGTGTACCCGCAGTGCCTCTAACCGCTGCCTTTCCAGCTCCCCTGTGCACCAGGACCACACGAGACTAGGTCCCCAGGGTTTCGCCCAAAACAGGGGCTTAGTGAAGTTAGAAGTGGCACAGTTGGGAGCGTCTGTCTCCCGCCCACTCTCGAAAGCCAGTGGCACAATCAGCAATCTGTCCTTTGCGCAGTGCCGTGCGCGCCACCAGGCCTTTGATCTTTTGCGGCTCCCCTAAATTTCCCTGCACTTCTCCCTTTTCACAGTCCAAACTCCCCCTGTATGAGTTTCGGCTGGATCTGGGGTTTAGTGTCGTAGGATAAGGGGTTCAATGCCTTTGAGAGTCTCCGTTTCCCTCCCGCCAGAGAAAGCCAGCCAGGTACTCCGGCACCCGCTCTCTCCTCGCTCCCGTCTCCGTACCTCAGCTTTTTGCAGCTCCTCTGGGTCTCCGTGAGCTCCACTCTTTCCCTCTAGTTGTAGAACTTCCACTCAGCCAGCTTTCCTGTGGTTCTGGATGATGTCCGTTCTGTCTTTTAGTTGTAGTTTTGAAATTGTTGTGCGAGGCAGCAGTGTAGGTGTTTACCTATGCCGCCATCTTGGATTCCCAACTCAAGACATTTTTAAAAAAAATATGTTTTATTGATTTTTTACAGAGAGGAAGGGAGAGGACTAGAGAGTTCCTATTCAGAGAGAAAGAGAGAGGAGGGAGGGAGAGAGAGAGAGAGAGAGAGAGAGAGAGAGAGAGAGAGAGAGAGAGATCAGCCACTTCCTGCACATCCCCTACTGGGGATATGCCCAAAACCAAGGTACATGCTCTTGACCGGAATTGAACCTGGGACCCTTCGGTCTGTAGGCCGACGTTCTATTCACTGAGCCAAACCGGTCTTGGCTGAAGGACACTTTTTATTTCTATTTATTTTTAAAATTATTTGTTGGGTTTATTGGGGTGACATTGGTTAATAAAATTATATAGGTTTCAAAGGGAGAGGGTTGAATGAAAAAGATGAAGAGATTAAGCAACAAAAAAACCTTATAGGCAGAGACATCAGCATAAAGGAAACCTTTCCAAAATGTATGTATGTGTATATATATGTGTGTGTGTGTGTGTGTGTGTGTGTGTGTGTGTGTGTGTGCTAAACAATCTTAGTTTTTATTGGAAAAATATTTTCATTTTGCTCTCATTTTTCAAAGGAAGTTTCACTGGGGTCAGAATTTTCTGAGTTCTTTAAAGATATTGCCAATTTTATGTTGCTATTGCCTCCTTTTTTAATTTAAGAAGTCTGCTATTTATCTTATTCATTCAGTTGTAATTTTTGTTTTTCCTCTGAATGCTTTTAGAATTTTATCTTTACTCCTATAATTTTAAAACAATTATTCTAAGATTGCATCTCTTTTAATATATCCTGGTTGCTATTCACAATACTACTTCAAACTGAGGATTCCTATTATTCATTAACTTTGGTGAATTCTCAGGACATTCTCATTCAGCACTGTACTTTTCCCATTAAAAAATATATTTCATAATGAATTAGGCATTATGTCAATCATTCTAACTTTATTCTATATAGTTTTTTTTTTAATTTTCTCTCTCTCTTTTGTTTTCTTTTCCCTCCTCTCTATATTATATAATGCTTAGTTTCTTTACTTTTAGATTTTAGTTTTTTTAAATCTTTCTTTGGCTATGTCAGTTAGCTTCTTTACTAAATTTTAAATATTTTAAAGTTAGTTTAGTATTTTTTTTCTGTGAGATCTATTCAGTTCTTTTCCAAATATTATGATTATTTCTGATTCTTTGTTCTTTATTCATATTTTCAGTTATTTTTTTACTTCTTAAAATATATTAACTATAACAATAATCTAATATCTTGAATATTTTCCCCATTTTTTAATTGCGTTACATGTATACATATCTCCCCATTGCCCCCACTCCCTCCCAGGCATAGCCCAACCCCCTAGTGTCTATGTTCATTGGTTATGTTTATATGCATAGATACAAGTCCTTTGTTTGATCTCTTATCTACCCCGCCTCTCCTTAATCTTCTTGCTATAATTTATTTGACAGTCTGTTTGATGCTTTACTGCCTCTGTATTTATCCTTTTGTTCATCAGTTTACAATGTTCTTTATTATCCACAAATGAGTGAGATCATGTGGTGCTTCTCCTTCGTTGACTGGCTTATTTCACTAAGCATAAGGCTCTCCAGTTCCATCCAGTTTGATGCAAATGGTAAGAATTCCTTCTTTTTAATGGCAGTATAGAATTCATTGTGTAGATGTACCACAGTTTTCTGATCCACTCATCTGCTGACGGGCACCTAGGCTGTTTCCAAATTGTAGCTATTGTAAATTGTGCTGCTATGAACATAGGGGTGCATAAATCCTTTCTGATTGGTGTTTGTAATTTCTTAAGATAAATTTCTAAGAGTGGTATTGCTGAGTCAAATGGGAGATCCATTTTTAGTTTTTTGAGGAAACTCCATACTGTTCTCCACAATGGCTGCACCAGTCTGCATTCCCATCAACAGTGCACAAGGGTTCCTTTTTCTCTGCATCCTCGCCAACACTTGTTGTTTGTTGATTTGTTAATGATTGCCATTCTGACAGGTGTAAGATGGTATTTCATTATTGTTTTGATTTGCATCTCTCAGATAATTAGTGACTTTGAACATGTTTTCATGTGTCTCTTGGCCTTCCTTCTGTCATCTTTTGAAAAGGTTCTATTTAGGTCCATTGCCCATTTTTTTATTGGATCGTTTATCTTCCTTTTATTAAGTTGTGTAAGTTGGCTGTAGATTTTGGAGATTAAACCTTCATCAGTGATAACATTTGCAAATGTGTTCTCCCATACAGTGGTTTTTCTTGTTGTTTTGCTGATGGTTTCTTTTGCTGTGCAAAAGCTTTTTATTTTGATGAAGTCCCATTTGTTTATTTTCTCTTTAGCTTCCATTGCCTTTGGAGCAGTATCAGTGAAGAAGTTCTTTTGGCATATGTCTGAGATGGTGCTGCCTGTGGATTCCTCTAGTATTTTTAAGGTTTCCCTTCTAATGTTTAAGTCCTGTATCCATATTGAGTTTATTTTTATATTTGGTGTAAGTTGGTGGTCCAGTTTCATTTTTTTGCATGTATCTGTCCAATTTTCCCAACACCATTTATTGAAGAGGCTATCTTGGCTCCATTGTATGTTCATGCCTCCTTTGTCAAATATTAGTTGAGCATAGTGTTTTGGGTGGATATCTGGGTTCTCTATTCTATTCCATTGATCTATTTGTCTGTTCTTGTGCCAGTACCAGGCTGTTTTGAGAACAGTTGCTTTGTAGTATAGCTTGAAATCTGGTATTGAGATCCCACCTACTTTATTCTTCTTTCTCAGAATAGCTGTGGCTATTCGTGGTCTTTTTTTTGTTCCAGATGAATCTATGAAGAATTCTTTCTAGGTCTGTGAAATATGTCGTTGGTATTTTAATGGGTAGTGCATTGAATCTGTAGATTGCTTTGGGTAGTATGGACATTTTAATGATGTTGATTCTCCATTTCCATGAGCATGGTATGCTCTTCCATCTATTAACATCTTCCTCTATCTCTTTTTTCAGTGTCCTGTAGTTTTCTACATATAGGTCTTTTACCTCTTTAGTTAGGTTTATTCCTAGGTATCTTAATTTTTTTGGTGCGATGATAAATGGGATTGCTTTTTTAGTTTCTCTTTCTATAATTTCACTGTTAGTGTATAGAAATGCCACAGATTTCTTGGCATTAATTTTGTATCCTGCTACATTGCCGAATTCATTTATTAAGTCAATTAGTTTTGGGATGGAATCCTTTGGGTTTTTTATGTACATTATCATGTCATCTGCAAATAAGGACAGCTTTACGTCTTCTTTTCCAATTTGGAAGCCTTTTATTTCTTCTTCTTGTCTAATTGCAATGGCTAACACTTCCAGTACTACGTCAAACAGGAGAGGTGAGAGTGGGCATCCCTGTCTTGTTCCTATTCTTAAGGGAAATGGTTTTAGTTTTTGCCCATTGACTATGGTGTTAGCTGTGGCTTTATCATATATGGCTTTTATGATGTTGAGGTATGATCCTTCTATTCCCACTTTGCTGAGAGTTTTTATCAAGAAAGGGTGTTGGATTTTGTAAGATGCTTTTTCTTCATCAATTGTAAGGACTGTGATTTTTCTGTCTCAATTTGTTTATGTGATGTATCACGTTTCTTGATTTGCGGATATTGTACCATCCCCGCATTCCTGGGATGAATACTACTTGGTCATGGTGTATGATCTTTCTGATGTACTGCTGGATCCGATTTGCTAGATTTTGTTGAGGATTTTGGCATGTATGTTCATGAGAGATATTGTCCTATAATTCTCTTTCATTGTGTTTTCTTTATCTGCTTTTGGTATTAGGGTGATGCTGGCTTCATAGAAGGTGTTTGGAAGTGTTCCTTCTTCTTAAATGTTTTTGAATAGTCTGAGGAGGATAGGTTTTAATTCTTCCTTGAATGTTTGGTAAAACTCTCCTGTGTAGCCATTTGGTCCGGGCTTTTATTTGCTGGAAGCTTTTTGATAACTGCTTCAATTTCTTCCATAGTTATTGGACTATGGAGATTTTTAGATTCTTCCTGATTGAGTTTTGGAAGGTTATATTTTTCTAGGAATATGTCCATTTCTTGCAGGTTGTCCAATTTGTTGGAATAAAGTTGTTCGTAGTATTTTTTAACAATCCTTTGTATTTCAGTGGGGTCTATTGTTATTTCTCTTTCATATCTGATTTTGTTAATTTGGGTCTTCTCTCTTTGCTTCTTGGTGAACCTGACAAGAGGTCCATCAATCTTGTTTATTCTTTCAAAGAACCAGCTTTTGGTTTTGTTGATCTTTTGAATTGTTTCTTTGGTCTCCATGTTGTTTATCTCTGCTCTAATCTTTACTATTTCCTTCCTTCTGCTTACACTGGGCTTGTCTTGTTCTTTCTTTCTAGCTCTTTGAATTGTAGGGTTAGGTAATATATTACCATTGTTTCCAGTTTTTTTGCAGTAGACTTGTAGGGCTATGAACTTCTTTCTCAAGACTGCTTTCACTGTGTCCCATAAATTTTGTATTGTTGTGTAGTCATTGTAATTTGTTGCCACAATGTTTTTTATTTCTTCCTTGATCACTTTGGTTATCCAGTTGTTGTTTAATAGCATGCTGTTTAGTGTCCATATGTTTGATTTCTTTCTATTGTTTTTGTTGTAGTTGATTTCCAGTTTTATGCCACTGTGGTCTGAGAAAATGCTTGATATGATTTCTATCTTCTTGAATTTGAAGAGTCTTTTCTTATGACCCAACATATGATCTATCTTTGAAAATGACCCATGTGCACTAGAGAAGAATGTATATTCTGTGACTTTGGGGCGAAATGTTCTGAAGATGTCAATTAATTCCATCTGGTCTAGTGAGTCATTTAGGATTGATGTTTCTTTCCTGATTTTTTGTTTAAAGGATTTGTGCAGTGGTGACAGTGGGGTATTAAAGTCTCCTACTATGATTGTATTGCTGTCTATCTCTCCCTTAATATCCTCCAGGAGTTTTTTTTATGTATTTAGGTGCTCCTATATTGGGTGCGTATATGTTTACCAGAGTTATTTCTTCTTGTTGGATTGTTCCCTTTAGTATTATGAAGTGGCCTTCTTTATCTCTTGTTATGTCCTTCACTTTGAGATCTATTTTGTCCGATATAAGTATTGCAACCCCAGCTTTTTTTTCATTTCCATTTGCCTGAAATACCATCTTCCATCCCTTCACCCTCAATAGGTGTGCATCTCTTTTCCTGAGGTGGGTTTATTGTAGACAGCAGATATATGGATCATGTTTTCTTATCCAATTGGTTACCCTATGTCTCTTGAATTGAGCACTTAATATGTTTGCATTGAAAGTTATTATTGATAGGTACTTATCTGTTGCCATTTTTAGTCTTTACCCCAGAATTCCTTTTTCACTTCCTATATCTTTTTATTACAGCAGACCCTTCAAAATTTCTTGCATTGCTGGTTTGGTGGTAATATATTCCCTTAGTCCTTTTTTGTCTGTGAAGCTTTTGATTTCACCTTCAATTTTGATTGAAAGCCTTGCAGGGTACAGTATTTTTGGATTCAGACCCTTCCTTTGCATGACTTTGTATATGTTATTCCATTCCCTTCTGGCCTGATGAGTTTCTGTTGAGAAATCAGGATCTAGTCTTATGGGGGTTCCTTTGTAGGTAACTTTCTGTTTCTCTTTGGCTGCTTTTAAGATTCTTACTTTGTCATTGGTGTTTGCCAGTTTAATTATAATGTGCTTGATGTTGGTTTTGTGGGGTTCATTTTGCTTGCGACTCTGTGAGCTTCTTGAATTTTTGTGGGTTTTTACTTTCCTATATTGGGGAAATTTTCTGTCATTATTTCTTCAAATAAGTTCTCTAATCCTTGTTCAGTTTCCACTCTTTCTTCAACCACAATTTTGCAGATGTTGTTTTGTTTCATGTTATCCCAAAGTTCCCTTAGGCTCTCCTCTTGCTTTTTAATTTTATTTTCTAGAAGCTGCTGTACTTGGGTATTTTTTCCTACCATGTCTTCTAGCTCACTGATGTGGTCCTCTGCTTCTTTTAGTCGACTTTTGATGCTTTCTATTGAGTTCTTTAAAGCAGTGATGTCATTTTTTATTTCTTCTTGATTATTTTGCATTTCTTCTAGGTTCTTCTGCATTTCTTCTTGCTTCTTCTTCATTTCCTCTTGGGTCTTCTTCATTTCCTCTTGGCTCTTACTCACATTATTGATTTTGTCTTCCATTCTTTTCATCCACCTTATGATCATTTCTCTGAACTCTTTCTCTGGCAGGCTTATTTCTGATTCCATTTCATTTACTTCTTTTTTGGAGATACCTACCTTTCTGTTGTATGCGGGATATTTCTTTTTCTGCCCATGGTCTATCTGGTTATGTAGTTCTCTCTCCTACATTGATTCAAAGGCACAAACTACAACATGACCCAGTACAACACACAAGGCACTGAACAGAAATGTATTTCCAATGTTAATAATGACAAATAAGGTGACCACCAATGAAAAACAAATTAGGGGTAAGTAGAGAAAGAAGCAGAGGAAAGTGAGGAAAAAAGAAAGGAAAGAAGTGCCAAAATCAAATTGAGAGAGGGGAAAAAATAAATAAATAATTAAAAAATAAAAAATATAAAAAATAAATAAAAACGAGAACAAGAAGAATAAAAAAGAAAGAGAAAAAAAAGTCAGCAAGAAAAGGAAGGGGATAAGAGAGAAAAGGGGAACAAAATACAGATGTCAGGAGAACTCCAATAGAACAGTCACTAATTCCAACAAAGGCCAGCAACCAGTACCTGGAGATTAATACAAACTACAAATAACAACTGGTATTGAGGGAAGCAAGGGAAAAGAGAAGTAAAAAACAAACCAAATCAAAACAAACAAAAAGCAAAATAAAACAAGTAGAATAAGCTAAAACAATCTGACAAAAAAGTACAAAAAATGGATATAATCACCGCTCAGGCAAACAGCAATGAAAGGACATAAAGAAAAACAACTTTTTCGATTGTGAAGACAAGAAGAGAGAGGTATGTATGGACTTGGAGTAGGGAATGTGAAATTAGATATATAAGTGGGATGAAATTTTAACCAGGTAAAGAGAAAGAATAGGGAGAATCTAAAGTTGGAAAAGGGAAAGAGAAACCAGACAACAAAATGGGGAGAGTTAGGAGAAAAGTGTTGGCATAAAGGTAGAGTTGAGATGGAGTAAAATTATGCTAAAGAAAAGATGAAAATAGAATGTAGAACTCTAATCCCGAAGTAAAATAAAGAGAAAACAAAATGACACTTGTTTTTTTCCAAAAAGGTAAAATAGTAGTAGTAGTAATACTAGTTGAAAACAAAAATGTAATAATTAAAAAGGTAAAATCAATTGAGGAGGAAAGAAAAATAGTTTTTTAATTAAAATATGCAAGAATGAAAAATAAATAAATAAATAAAATAAAAAATTTAAAAAAAGGAAAAAAAGGAAAAGAATAGAATGGTCATTCACTTCCACTATTGCTCTGCTTGGCACTCCTGTTTCCCAGTAGGGAGGGTATTGCAGTTCCCTGTGTTCCACTGCTGATGTTTTAATCTCTTTATTCTTTTGTGGTTATGTGAGAGTCAATTTGTGAGTCATCCACTGGGTGGCAGTGTTTAGGAATTGACCTCTGAGACAAAGCACAGGACCTCTCTAGGCTGTGCTCAGATCCTGCTACTCTGTAGTTCTCAAAACCAGTTTGTGGGGATTTTGCAGCTGGGACACTGTAATAACCCCCAGGCTGTCCTTCTGCCTCAGATCAAAATGAGTTGTTTTCTAGAGCTCCCTGTTGTCAACAGCTCCGAGAGTCCGCTTCCACACTTAGGGATCACACCCTGCCCTACATCCGTGGACCTCTCCAGAGTCTGCTTTCCCGCAGCCCGATTCCTACAATGTGAGCGTCTCTGTTCTGCGGGACAGAGACCTCACCTTATCCCAGGCAAAATTTGAACTTTCCATGTGCCGTGTGGATCTCCTATGAGTCTGCATGTCTGTGCCAATTGGAGAGCGGTGTTCTCGGTCCCCGGCTGTTCAGTGAGTGCTTCAGCTGCAGCTTTCAGACTGCTGCAGACATCCACCTCCCTCTGCAAGATGGCGCGGTCTACGTGTTCACGCTGGTGACTCCGGCAGACAAAAACCCTGTGGCAGTGGGGCTGCCTGGTCAGGAGAGCCCCGTCCAGCAGTCCCCCACCTTCTCCTGGAGGATAACTGACTCTTAACTTGCCAACAAACACTCCCAGTGTGACTCTCAGCTGCTCTCTCTCCCTCTGCCCAGCGACAAAGCTCCAGAGTCGTCCTTCTATTCCGCCGCCATTTTTTCTCCCCCGAGAAAGGCACATTAGAAGATAGGAGAGAAAGAAGGAGAGAAAAAAAGAGAAAGAAAGAAGTGCAAAAAGGAAAAGAAAAGTAAGAGGAAAAATAAAAAATATGAAAGAAGAGGGTGACAAAATATATATATATATATATATATATATATATATATATATATATGTGGAAAAACTCCTATAGAATAGCCATTAATCCCAATAAATGCCAGCAACAATTACCTGGAGATAAATACAAACTATAAACAACAACTACAGTGGTACCTCGAGATACGAGTTCCCTAACATATGAGATTTTTGAGATAAGAACCGTTGAGCGAGCGATTTTTTGCTTTGACATAAGAGCAACATTTGAGATACGAGTAATCGCGTGGATCAGCTGGCTGCACACGACCCACCAGTTTACCGTGACTTGAGCGTCTCATAGTTTCCCACTCCTCAGTCAGTGTGCTTATTTACCTCATTGTTGAAGCATCTTTTGAGCATTTACATACTTTATCACATTTCTTTTTATAACCATGGGTCCGAAGAAAGAGAGTGAAAAGGTAAGTGCTCAGAAGAGGATGATGTCTATTGAATTAAAACGTGAAATCATAGAAAAATATGAGCAAGGTGTGTGAGTGGCTGACTTGGCGAGGCAATACGGGCGTAGTACTTCAACTATATACACTGTGCTTAAACAGAAGGAACTGATAAAGGGTATAACTCCAGCTAAGGGCGTTACAATAATTTCTAAGCTCTGTAACTCTCTCCATGAAAAGATGGAGAATCTACTGATGGTGATGGAGAAGCAGCTTAAAGGAGATACATTAACACAGGGCATCATATGCGAGAAGGTGCGAGCGATTTACGGTGATTTGCTGGAGCAGACCCCACACACTTCCACGGACGAAGCATTGAAAGACTCATTTAAAGCCAGTAGAGGCTGGTTTGATAACTTCAGGAAAAGGTCCGGCATTCACTCCATCATCAGGCATGGTGAGGCAACAAGTTCGGATGTGAAGGCAGCTGAGGATTACCTCAAAACTTTTTCCAAACTGATAGAAGCCAAAGGATATATCCCCCAGCAAGTCTTCAACTGTGACGAGACAGGGCTTTTATGGAAGAAGATGCCGAATAGGACTTATATAATGGCAGAGGAGAAGGTAATGCCAGGCCACAAACCCATGAAAGATAGGCTAACTCTCGCACTGTGCGCCAATGCGAGTGGCGACTGCAAGATCAAGCCTCTGCTTGTATACCATTCGGAAAACCCCAGAGTCTTTAAGTCACATAAGATTTTAAAAGATAAACTGCAAGTTATGTGGAGGGCAAAACCAGGCAGTTCTTTGTGGAGTGAGTAAACCTGGTTTTCGGCCCTTCTGTTAAGAAATATCTACAGGAAAACAACCTAACCACGCAAGCCCTCCTGGTCCTCGACAATGCTCCTGCTCACCCACCGAACCTTGAAGATGAACTCCTCGAAGAGTTCAAGTTTATAAAGGTTGTCTACCTACCTCCCAACACCACTCCTATCCTGCAGGCCATGGATCAGGAGGTGATTTCTAATTTTAAAAAGCTGTACATCAAGCACCTGTTCTGGCACTGCTTTGAGGTGACAGAGAACACAAACCTCACCCTTCGAGAGTTCTGGAAGAACCACTTTAACATCGTGATATGCCTCAGAATTATTGATCAGGCCTGGATGGGTGTTACAACGAGGACTTGGACCTCTGCATGGAAGAAGCTGTGGCCTGAGGCTGTAGCTGAAAGACCTTCGAAGGATTTGAACCCAAGGTGCCAGTGGAGGAGGAAATAGTGTCTCTGGAAAAATCCATGGGCCTGGAGGTGGATGAGAGAGACGTGAATGAGCTCGTCAAGAAGCACTCTCTGTAACTCACCACGGAGGAATTACAAGAGTTGCAGTCTCAGCAACATGCGGAGGTTCTCCAAGAAATTGGTTTTGAGGAGGAGCCAGAGGTGGAGGAGATCTCTACAAGTGAGATAAAGGAGATCTTAGGAATGTGGGAGAGGGTGTCACACTTCGTGGAAAAGAAACACCCCAAAAAAGTTGCTACTGGTCGTGCATCGGAGCTGTTCAATGAAACTTGCCTCACCCATTTCAGAAACATTCTGAAAGAGAGGAAGAGGCAAACCTCGTTGGACACGTTTTTTTTTAAATCGGCCAAAAATGCAAAGACCAGTAGCAATTAAGTTCAGTGAAGTTTCATTAAGTTACATTCAGTTTAGGGATAAAGTGTAGCATTAAGAGTGTAACGAGTAGGTAAATACACTTTATAAAATCAGTTTATTCCTTTACATTCTCTTTTATTATGCTTTTATACAATGTTTGTCATTTATAAATACATTTTTCTTATTCAAAAACATGTAACAAGAACAGCTGGGGTGGCATTTTGGGGGCTGGAATGGATTAATGGCATTTCAATTGACTTCAATGGGGAAATTTGCTTTGAGATACAAGCAACTTGATATACAAGCAAGGTTACACAAGGAATTAAACTCGTATCTCGAGGTACCAGTGTAATATCAAGTGAGGCGAGGAAATACAAAAGCAAAATACAAACGAATAAAAATAAGCAAAACAATCTCACAAATAAGCATAAAAAATTGGCATAATCAACAATCAAGCAAACAACAACTAAAGGACATAAAGAAAAACTATTTTTTGGATAATGAAGACAGAGAAGAGAGAGGTGTCTATAAACTTGGAGCAGGGAATTGGAAATTAGTTATACAAATATGGTGAAATTTTTACAGGGGGTAAAAAGAAATTATAGGAAAATTCTAAAGTAAGAAAAAGGTAAGAAAAACAGGACAACAAAAGGAAAAAAGTTAGGAAGAGAGTTATAGCATAAAGGTCAAATTGAGAAAGAGTAAAATGATGATAAAGGGAAGATGAATAAATAGAATGTAGAACACTAATTCCAAAGTTAAATAAAGAGAAAATAAAATGGTACTTTTTTAAAGAAAAGGTAAAATAGTAGTAGAAATAATATTGATTGAAAATAAAAATGTAATAATTAAAAAGGTAAAATCAAATGAAGAAAAAAAACAATAGGTTTTTATGTAAAAAATGAAAAAAATAAAAGAATAAAATTAAAAATGTGCTGTATTAAAGATCATTCACTTCCTCTACTGTTCTATTTGGCATGCCTCTTTCCTAATCAGTAGAGTATTGCAGTTCACTGTATTCCACTATTCTTCAGTGTTGTAAGCTCGTCCTGATTTTTAAGCAGGCAGTGTGTCTTAATTTCTTGTATTCCTTTATTTATGTTTACACAAGAGTCAATTTGTGATTCAACCCCTGGGTGGCAGTGTTTCTGGATTGACCTTCAAGTCTATAGGTCCTCTTTAGCTAATGTTTAGAGTCTGCTTTTCCTATGGCATTCAATACTGATTTGTGGTAGTGGGTTGCCCCAGAGTTGGTTCTCTGATGGCTATTTCCTGTTCTGATCCCCAGATTCCAGAAAAACAACTTTCCCCTACAGTCTCTTAGGGTGTCCCTCCTTTAGTGATTTTATTTATTGGGCTTAATAATCAGAAGTGAAGATTTAAAGAGGAAAAATAAAAAACAAAAATAAACAACAAAAAAAGAGCCAGCGTAAGTATGCGAACTCTGGAGCTGTGCACAAGTCTGTGCAGTATTTTTTCCCCCATTAGGTTTAAGCTGTTGGCATACTTTTAAAATTTTTAGGGTGTCCTTTTTTGTCAGATCAAAATGGGTTGCTTTTTAGAGTTCCTTTCTTTTAGTAGCTCTGAGGACCCCTTTCACAATCATGGATCACACCAGTTTCAACAGCCACGGATTTTTCTAGGCGCAGACTTCCCCTGGTCCTCCAGCTCACACAATGCATGCGTTTCTCTCTCCTGCCGGGACCAGAGACCTTACCTTATCCCAGGTGAAATCTGACCTTTCCGTGATGGAGTATAGAGCTCCTCTGAATCTGCGTGTTTGTGTCAATTGGGGAATGGTGTTCTGGGATTCACAGCTGTTTGGTGGGTGTTATAGTTGTAGATTTTCAGGCTTCCGATAATATCCACTTTCCCCTTCAATATGGCATGGTCTTCGTGTCTGATCCGGTCACTCCGGGAAGGAACCCAGTAGCAGAGGGGGCAGCCCTGTCCAGCAGTCCCCCACTGTCTCCTGCAATATAGCTGTCCCTCAACTCACCAACAAACACTCCTCCTGTGACCCTCAGCTGTTCTTTCTATCTGCTCCAGGAAAAGGCTCAGGACATGTCTGTCTATTCCACTGCCATTTTTTTCCTCTCAAAAGTGAAGCTTTGGCTTCTTCAAAAATTTTTTTGATAGGAAAAGAAAAAGACAAAAACATAGGCTAATTTTACCCTTAATGTTTTGGTGTATTTTTTAAGTGCAGATTTGTAGGTCACTCTGGGTGAAGAAACATGCAAGACATGGTTAAACATCCATTACATTGGGCAGAAAAAAATACATGAGGACACTTGAATTGTTTTTCCACAGAATTTCACACATTTTTATCACATAATTTTCATTGTAGGGCGCAAATCTTCCCTTGGCACAAGAGAGGACTGAGATCTACTCCAGTCTGTCACGTCACTAGTTGTCACAGAAGGACATTTTCTGTTTAGGCATAACAGATCTATAGGGTTATATTTTTAGCTCATATCTTCTTACGTGTACATATGTACTTGCTACTACTACCAACACTGCATTAGCACCCTGAGAAGAGGCAAACAAAGTCAGGGTGGGAATAAGAGTAAAACTTCCCATTGTCAAATTTGAAAGTCTAAAAATGGTGTTTGGAAAATGTATGTCTGTGGAGTCTGTAATTGTGAGATAGTAATAATAAGTCACATCAAAAAGGTCAGTCTGTGTTTTCAGAATGCCCTGGATAACCAGAGTCATAATTTTCCCTCAAAGGAAAACATGTTAAGAAGATGATCCACTACATTGCACATTACGATAGTCTCTGGAAGACATCTTTTGCTCCCATCCCTTGTAACAACAAAGTCTGGGTTTCTGTCATTCTTGGGAGGCTGTGATGCTTTTTGGAGTCGAATTTTGGAGAGTGGTTCATAATCTACTTTGGAAGTTTCTTTGTTGCCTCACCAGGAAAAGTGATTTAAAAAAAGTCCTGAGTTCTTTGGAGTGTTTGAGGATAAGGTGTGGTAGAGAAAAAGATTAGGCAGACAGGGCTTGAGGCAGCTTCAGCAAGGGCAACTCAGCAATGATTATTCTTAGGGGAGGGTTTGTTTTTATCACTTATGTTAGTATTAAGCATAGTTTTCATTTGAATAAAAGGACAAAGAAGACAAAAAGTTTTTAAAAAATCTGGATTTAGGGCATTTTTATGAACATTTTGTGCTTTATTTTCCATTGGCAAAAAAGGATAATATTTAGATCCTTATCCTCATAAAATTCACTGCCTTTCTCCTATTTTCTTCTCAGATGTTAAGGATGTTATGGAGGAATAATGAGATCAGATCTATTAAATGACTTGAGCTTTGAGAGAAAGACCCTTTGAAAATACAAGTTGTCATTTTGCTTGTTTCCTATCGACACATTAAACCACTGATGTCCTCGTCTTAATTCAGGGCCCATCAGTTTGTGATATCTAAACTTTAAAAAACAGTTGGAGTTATCTAACAACTTCTAAAGAATAGTAGATCTGTAGATCTTAGTGGGAGACAGAACAGCAGGATAATATGCTCAGAAAACCAAATATGTATTTTTTATATTCTTAGGCTCTGCCCCACTTCATTTTCTCTGGTCAACCTCTCCCTTAGCTATACTTCCAAGCCCCTTTCCACATGGTCCCAAGACCTCCAAATTCACTTTAAATATATTAGAAGAGGTATCTTCATTAAAATAAATATCTTCATTATAAGGGGTATGGTGATAGATCCTTGTCATTATTTCAGTCTTTCTCCCTCATTTAGAAGTTGGCATGATAGTCTTGGTATACAGAACAGTGTCATCTGCTTTAATGATCTGTACCCTGGAATTGGAGCCCAAAAGCCCCAGGCTCTCTGGCTCACACTGTGCAAGGGAAAGGGCTGGTGCTCATGTTTTATTAGAAATGGGAACAAAGGATGTTAAGAGGACTACACAAGGGCCATGTGAGTGATAACAAGCCTTGTGAAATTGTTTCAACTCCCTTCCCAAATCTTAGCTGTTGTGACAAATGTGTCAAAACTTTAGACAGGGAATACTGAATGTGATGGAGCCTGGGTTGATGTAGAGCAGGATTGTGCCTCCAAGTCAAGGTGCTGAAGCAGGAAATATTTGTAGAAAGATAAGGTTATTGAAATTTACTCTAAACATTACTACTTTAAGTAAGAGAAAAGTTTATTTCTGGTCTGGAAAGCCACTTTGTCACAAGCATATCAACTATTTTATATTTGTACTAGAGGCCTAGTGCACAAAATGTATGCACTGGTAGGGTCCCTAGCAGCTGCCGGCTGATGGCTGGGTATTCTCTCCCTTCCCCTGGCTGCCTGTTGCTGCTGCCCTCACCATCAGCCAGGGCTTCCCTCCCTTTCCCTGGCCAGCCCTGCCCCCTGGTCAAACTCCAGGATGAACTCCCATTAGAGGGGACAATTTGCATACTGCGCTTTTATTATATAGGATTGATGCCATTACAACTACCATATTTTCCGGCGTATAAGATGACTTTTTAACGCAGAAAAGTCTTCTCAAAAGTCAGGGGTCGTCTTATATGCTGGGTGTCATCTTATAGGGCGGGTATAGCCCAAACTCTACATTTTAACTAGTAAAGTTGGGGGTCGTCTTATACGCCCAGTCGTTTTATATGCCGGAAAATACGGTAATTGACCCGAGATTTTGATATATAAAGAACAACCAAGTTCTCAGATAAATGTACTCATCTCAAAATGTGCAAGTAGCTCATTCCCAGATGTGAAGGGGTGTCCTGTGCTTCCTGGTCCAGCTGTCACCAGTCTGGAGGTTCCATTTAGATGGTCTGTGAACAAGAATGTTTGGGTAAGTTGTGACTTCTCTGCAAGGGAACAAAACACAAATTAAAGCCCACATGGCTTCCTTCTGGGGCATATATCTGGGGCTGAGCCCAAGGCGATGATCTCAAACATGCCCTGAGCAAGTTGCCAATGTCTCTGCTGCCTATTATAGAGACTTCAAGTCTATGAATTTTTCCATAATTCTATTCATGAGCGTAGAGAGAAGAAATGTTGAATTCTGCAGATGACACCGCATTTTTCTGCCCTTTCCCTTCAGATCACCAGGGTCAGCCAATGAGAGAATACTAGTAATCTTTGCCAAGGGGAGCAAAGGCCATGTCTGGGAACTGAATTTGAAGTTTCATTGATATAGACTATACCATGTTTCTAAAACACCATCCAACTAAGTGGAAGTTAAAACAGAAATATGTTTTTAACTCAAGTAGCTGGACTTTGCCCAGCTACAAAGGGGTGCAGGTCAGAATTTTGTTTCTGGATTTAAAGGCTGCCTCCTCACCAGAAAAATGAAGAAGCAGGGATTTATAAAACTCACATTCTTATTGTCTATTCTTGTACACAGCTTGATAAAAATTTTTACTTATGTTTTTCATACTTCAAAATTTGCATCTGCAAAATAGGGGTAAGTGGCCTTTATTGACCTCTTAAGAAACACTGAAAGGCAGGTAGTTAATGTCTTTAAAGTGTAAGGTAAGCAGCTGTTCAATCAAGAGGATTTTCTTTATTATTATGATAATAACAATCACAGAGTGGGTTCACATTAAATAATTATTTTCTTTCACGTCTAATGATACATTCTTAAAGATCTCAGGGAGCCACTTGCACCACAGAAGTAAGGAGACTCCTGTTGATTACTCTTTGAAACCGAATGCAAAACTATTGCTACTATCCAGGGGGGAAACAAGTACTCTCAGAGGCTGTCAGTGGGAGTGTAAGTTGGAACTGCATTTTTGCAAATTCTATGAAAATTTAAAGTCCTCAAACCCCTGTAACCAAGCAATTTCACCGGTGGGTTTCTTTTGTACAGATAAACTCCCACATATACCCTAGGCAGCATGTGCAGGAATGGTCATTTGGCTATTTTTTAATAGTAAAATATTAGAAAATATTAAATGTATAGCAGTGAACAAGTGGGAAAAACTTAAATGACGGCTCCCTCATACTGTGGCATCCTCTACAGCAGTTATAAAAAAACAGAATTCTCCTTACACAATAAAGTTATCTTTGTACTGATGAAGGACGCTTTAGTTGTGCATTTGAATGAGAAGAAAAAGAAAAGACATATTCCCAATTATGTCATGAAATATATATTTCTACACACGTATGCATGTGAAGGTAGAGAAAGTTTGAAAATATATATACCAAACTGATGACTTCTGAGAAAGAGAATGGAAAGAACAGGCAAGGGGTGAATTTATTTTATTCTCAATATCTCCATAAGCTATAGAGAGCATACTTAGTCTATTTCTATCTATTCATCACAACTGATGAATAGAAGATCCAAAATTGTCAGGGCAAATTTAAAGCTTGGGCATGTTGTCTTTCTTTGTTTATTTGATTACCTTTTTTGCTTGTTTGTTTTTTTTGAACTTTGCCACAGGATATCAGAGAGTTTAGGAATAAGAAATCATGAAATAGTGTTTTTGAAAGTATGTTCCACAGAACATTTATCTCAGATTTGAACGGGAATCTTATTGTTCAAAGCACAAACTAGAGAACTCCATTTACCCTTTTTTATTTTTTTCTAGAAGGAGCCTATTTCATTATGTGATTTGCCTCTCAGCTTCAGGATGGACCCAGATCAACCGAGGCCAATCCACCACACCCCAGTCAGTTGGAGAAGAACCAAACCTCAAACACTTAGAACATCACATTTCCATGGCCAAGAGGGGCATGTGGCTCAGTCAGAAGAAACCAACTGTATCTGACGGTTGGGGAAAATAAGCATTCTCTGCTTTTTGGGAAATCTATTTGAAAATAAAGCTGATGAATGGAGGAAGGCAGAGATAGCAAATTTCAGAGACTGTAACTTTATCTCTTGTGTCTAAAACTCATATACTTTTTTTAGTTAAATGAGATTGTTTTGGGGTTAAATTAGTTTTGAGTGGTTTTCTGTTATTTGTAAGAGAAAGCATCTTAACTAATGAAAAAACTGTGAGTAGAGGTAAAGTTCTGGTTCAGAATTTGACTCCGGTGTGAATGCCATCAGTTACTGGCTGAGTAATCCTAGGCAAGTAAATAAATTAATTAATGGTTGCTATCTCAAGTATGGTGATTGTGATTAAATGAGTTAATACATGTAAAATGTTTGACACTGGCTGGCATGTAATAGTAATTTAAGAGTACACTATAATCATTGAATGAAAAAGACATTGTGTCACCAGATAGGTTTGGGGAATCTGTGTTAACCAGATGGTTTCTCCACTGCAGAACTTCCTAAAGCCTTTAATATGCTAATATGCACTGTGAACTTCCAAGGTTGAAATATTGTATTTGTATTGCCCAGAGCCATTTGTTAATGGGAAACTTTTGTGGGTTTTGTTTGATTGTTTGTTTGTTTTGAGTGATTGATCAGCAGAATCTGGTTTTGGAAATATTATTGACTTTGAGAAAACATTAATTAAAATAGGACTCAATATTCCAGATATCTACTGTTCTGTTTATGCAACTGAAAGATATACATCTGAGGTTTTTTGTTCTATCTTTCTTTCTAATACTCAATCTGACATTAAAAGCATAATTTTCCTTTGCAGCCAAAACTATCAGAGTTCAGTGCTTAATGTTTCTAATAATAATAACTACCATTTATTGAATGGCTATAATGGGCTAAGTATTTTGCTAAACTCTTCACATTCAGTATCTTATTAATCTTCTTAAAAGTTATGTGATATGAATATGATGATTCTTTCCCTTTTGCAGATAAGATAACAGAAGCTTAGAGAGAGTTAGGAATTGCAATAGTCAGCTGGTTAGTAGCAGAACTTGAGTTTGGAACCAGGTCTGTCACAATTTATGATAGTAACCAACACATTAAGCTGATATAAAGAAAACTCCATTTGCCCTAGCTGGTTTGGCTCAGTGGACAGAGCATTGGTCTTCGGACCAAACAGTCTCAGGTTCGATTCCAGTAAAGGGCTGTAGCTCAGTTGCAGGCTCCTCTCTGGCCAATCCATTATTTCTCTCTCACATCCATGTTTCTCTCTGTCTTTCCCTCTCTCTTCCACTCTCTAAAAAATCAATTGAAAAATATCCTGGGTGAAGATTAAAAATACACAAAACAAAAACTCCATTAGAAATTGTCTTAGGGTGCACATCTAAATATTTGTAATATAAGACTCAACAAAATCCTAAAACCAATCTGTGCACGGACTGTTAAGTGTACACATACTACTCCTAGACTAAGGAAAGTGCTGCTTTTTCTTTTTTCATCTCAGATGGACTTCAAAGCCATTGTATCAAAGCATCCTCACCCGAGAAACTGAAAACCCAACAACATGGCTTCTTTATCAAGGAGCATCAGTTTCTTACAGTGATCAGTTTGCCTTTCAGCTTTTTCCTGCATAGTTGATAATTCAGAAGCACTCTCCAATACAGTAATTAAAGATGAGTTTCTCAGCCCTGTTGAAAAAACTCCTCAATTTAGCTATGACAGGTTATATTTTATAATGAGGTGAAAGGATATCACTGCTGGAGAAAAAAAAAATCCGCGGACTCTGCTACTCACAAAGGCTGTCAAATATTATATGCTTCAGTGTAGAGGCTCATTGTGCAAGGAATGCTTCTGTGGGCTTTCAGACTTTCCTTGGTCTATCTGAATTCTCAGAACAAACAACTGTGGAGAAATGGTGAAGCTCTAGAAGAAGTCAGACTCTCAGTGACTGACTGGGCTGCTTCCCCTTAGAACAGAGGCAGATGCTCACAAATAGCCCTGCTCACTGCCCATTCAGAAGAGTCCCAATTAAAGTCCAGACCTTCATAACAAAGGCAGAGCTAGAGGATGGAAAAATTCCCTCTGGATATCACAGCCTTTCTGTGGCACTGGGATGTTTATGATAAACAATTTTTGGACCATTTTGGTAGACTCACAACCCCTGTCAACCCTCTGTTTCCTCTTTTGAGTGTGTTTTTCAAAATTATTGTGATTGTCACCTTTGCCCTGACCAAAGGATAACAATGACCTAACTTTATTTCCTGTTTAAATTTAGACCAGAATGTCTATGGAGTTCATATCACATTTATTGGCTCTCTCTGAGTATATTTTATATATATATTCACACACACACACACACACATTCAAGTTGAAGCTGTTGGGCCAAGGCCAGTTTTCAGCTTTGGTGTGCCAACTCAAATGAGATTCCTCAGTTCCCAAGGGCTTGAGGCCATTTGCCCTTTGGAAGTGCCTGACAGGTTGGGAGCTGGTTCATTTCCTGTGGTTCTTTTAAATGCAGCCAGCTGTGCGCAGACGGAACCTGCTGTCTTCCATGTTGTTCCAGTAGATGTTTCAGAAACTTCCTGATGGGACTTTGTTAGTCCCATTTTTTTTCCCCTCACCAAATTGAGACATTTTTTTTAGTGGGGTATACATTTATATGTATATATAATTTTTGTAGTATATAATGCATATATAAATTTTTTATGATAAAAAAATCTTGTGGGACGTTCACAGGTGTAAATGACAGTCAAAGAGTGAAGTAGTGAGACCTGGCGCACCTAGTTTTGTGTTAAGTTCCATGATACTGGAAACTCCAATGTATAAACAAAACGAAAAGGGGAAATTAAATTTATCAGCTAAAATTTTTTTATTTAAGAAATTGTCACAGTTATAGAAAATATTACAGATTATGTGACACCAGATAGCCTTTATTTATCCACTTTTTCATTGCCACAGAGTACATATTAACCTTGAGAGCATCTGAAAAAAATTCAAGACATCCAAGTCCTTGATTTTCTACTTATTTTCAATAATTCAGGTTATGTGTCAAAATACTGACAAATATTGCCAAAAAGACAAATTATTTCTAGAACTTGTTTCTTCAGAGGATGATATCACATTAAAATTTGGCATAAGATGTGTTTGTTAAATATTAACTTCAATAGCTTGAAAGGAAAAATATTGGGAACCAAAATATGTTGAACAAATAATATTATATCAATGCATCTAGAGAGAATCAAATCATTGACTCTTTAGTAATATATGTCCTAGTGGGACAATACTATTTCAGTATATTTAGTTTGTTTTTGCATTGATCTCTGTATCACTCTAATGTTTATTTTATCTTGGTGTATACTTTATCTCTATTGCTTTTTCTCCAAATTGGTATACTTATAACTTTAGGACCCATAGAGTACCATCCATTTCAATTTGTGACAGCGCCATCTGTGGCAGAGGGATAGCTTTTACTCACTAGATGTAAGTGGAGTAATGGGTGAAAAGGAGGCTGGGAATAGAAGCCATTTTCTGAAGCTCAATGATTGCCTAAAATGGGCTAAAATTAAAACTCCACTATGTAATACTTTTATGTACTATCTGTGAATCTTTTATGTTGTCTAAGGAAAGCTTTATAAAAAGAGATAAAAAACAAAGCCATATCAAAGACTTATGATAGCATTTTGTATTCAGTGGAAGCTGATAATTTTCCTGTGTCTGTGTTCAGTTTCTCTTCTGATTTCTCATCCAGTTGATAAGATTACTAATTTCTAGGATTTCACACCCTAATTGGCTCCCAAGTCTGTTTTCTTTCACCATGTAGACTTTGATGAACCATTCATATGAGAATCTCATTTTTAAAGATCTTTAAATAGGAAAAACAAGATCTTATTTATTTTTCATTTTACTGAAGGAAAATATTCTTCATGCTATGCTATATTTAGTTTTATTCCCTTTTTCCTTATTTCTTTGGAATTTGCTTCTGAGGAATTGAATTTTTTTTTCTTTTGCTCTAAATTTGTGGGTTCTAGATATTTGTGCCCAGTGACTAACATATTTTTCTCAGACTTTCCCATACTTGCCATTGTGACAAGGCTTCTGCCTTATGAGTCAGTTGGAACTGGAGGCCTATCCTTGAAACTCAGCCCATTTGAGAGTCTGAGCTCTCATCTAATTCTTGATCTTCAGCAATCCAGATTGTAGAATCAAAGAAGTTGGCACCATTTCCCAGTCATGTGACTTTGGTTAAAATAGTTAACTTCTAAATGTCTGTTTTATCATCCATTAAATATAATTTTTAAAGCATGGTTTTGAAGAGCAAATATTTCCACACTCCTTTGGATATAGTAAGTACTTCATGAACTTAAGGCGTTATTCACATCTCTCCCTAGAGGCTGGATGCTGGTCTTTCTAGCTTTAGTGCCAAATGTAAGTGGGATAGACAGGGCTGCTCTAGGAGATCTTTGTGCCATGACTTTCAAGGAAGAGTTCTGCAGCTTCAACAGTTTAACTAGTCATAGGCAGCTCTCTCCAGTTTACTTCCTTTTCCCTAAATGTTCTCTTTTAGTTTAACTAATCATAGACAGCTCTCTCCAGTTTATTTCTTTCTCCTAACTGTCCAGTACAATTCAGAGGTGAGCTTACTTGAGTTATATATGACAATTTCTTCCCTTATAAAAAGAATCCTGCCTCTGTCATCTGATTGACATGAGCAAGGGGAATTATAAACTAGTGGGAATGTGGCATCTGCACATGGTTTACTCCATGAAATGATCTATAGTTCCTGACCCCAAAATAGAAACTAAAATGTAAATGAGATTCTTACAAATAAGTCACTTTGAACATGGCTGTTCCAAACTATCTTGTTTCTTTATGTAGTGACTGTATTCCTCCATTTTTGGCATCTGAAGAAAAAATACTTGATTGAAAATTCTTTGAGAGTGGTGACCATGGCTTATTCATCCCTGTTGCCCATATAGAGTTTAGGGAAAAGCCTCTTAGATGTAGATAGTTTCTAAATATTGGTTGAGAGAAGTGACTGCCTTCTTCAAACAGCACTTCTAAGAAAGACTACTTCAGGAAGTAAAAGCACCCTAGATTTAATGATTGATAGATTAAGCCCTGAATATTTTTAAGTTGACTCTTATCATTAGTATCACAGGACTTCCCCCACCTTCTTGCCAGTTTTACTTGAGGTTCAAACAATACATATCAAAAGTTGACTCTGAGATTTTGAAAATAGGGTATATATATATATTTTTTTTGTTTTGTTTACTCAAGTGTAAGAGCCTAATTTAGAAATCTGGGTATCTTTGAGAAAGATAACTATAGCTTTATAAATAATAGCTAACCTTCTTATTTTTATCATTATTCTTCCATGAAATGGACACTGCATTATTATTCACCTTCACAATATCAATGATGTGAAGGTCTGATGCCTGGAAAAATTCACTTTCACAGATTAAATTTAGTTCATTTTGCTCATTAAATTTCTTAAGATAAATAATTTTTGAAAAAAGGCCTAGCAAATAGAACTGTATATAATTTCTCTTACCTAGTGTTTTGTCTGCTTGAGACCAACATTAATGTGTATTCATTTTTTCTTTTGCTTATTCATTCATTAGCTCATTGGTATATTTAACATTTAGTGAGTGTGCCAGACCATAGGAGAGTTCTAGCAGACCTGAAGCATCAGTTAAATACCGTCCTCATGGTGATGATCTCAGAGCCTTGTAAATTAGTGAGGCAGGTGAACACATCAATGTGACCTGTGGTTAGGAGAGATGTAAGGAACTTTATGGGTGCACTGAGGGAAGCATGTTTTGAAAGAGCTGTAAAAGATCTCAAAGTGAAGCAGAAAGGGACAGGTTTTAAGACCATCTGGGTCTTAAAGACTAACTGGAGATTCACCAGGTGAAGAATGGAGAAATAATAATAACTACAGAATAGAATCCTGGGAGAATTATTAACCTTTTGATTGACTTATTAATTTAACACACAACAGGGATTTTACTCGAATTTTAAATAATTATTTAATTATTACATAGGTTATTTGCTAAATGCTATTCACTCCCCATTCTATTTAACCAAAGCTCTTTGGGTGGGCTTTTCATTGTAGGAAGAGGAAAATTAAATAAACTGACAGTTTGCCACAATTGCTAACAGCCAAGCTAAAAGTTGTTAGGAGACTGGAGTTTACATTTTTTCATAATGGAGGTCTATTTACCCATAGAGAAGATGATAGGCAAACTAGATAATGCACTTTCTTTCCCCATATAATAATACTTATTCATTCCTTCCTCAAATACTTAACTGACTACCTATTATGTGCCAGGTACTATTCCAAGGGCTAGAGATTTAGCAGTGAAAAAAGACAAAGTACCTACTTTCAAATAAATCTATATCTACATTTAATTGTATATGTGTGTGGGGAGGGAGCATAAGGAGAGAGTATCCTATATAATAATAGGCTAATATGCAAATTGACTGAATGTCTGAACAACCAGTCACTATGATGAACTGACCACCAGGGGTGGTCAATGCAGAAGCTGTCCCCTGTTGGTCAGTGCACTCCCACAAGGGTGGTGCCACTCAGCCAGAAGCCCTGAGCCCAGCTGGCAAGTGCAGGCTGGTGAGCTCAGCGGTGATGGTGGGAGCCTCTCCAACTTTTGTGGCAGCACTAAGGATGTCCGAGGGCTCCTGGACTGCAAGTGGATGGAAACCGGGCTGGGGGCACCTCTCCCCCTAGAGTGCATGAATTTTGCACACCCAGACTCTAGTAACTGATATAATATGAAAAATATATATGATAAGATCAGATGTAATATAATACATAAGCAACTGGGTAATTTCAGTAGTATTAAGTGCTATGATGAAAAAAAAAACAAACACACACACAAAGTAGGGAGTTGGGATAGAAAGTGTTAGAGAATATGTTGGGTTCCCTAAGGCCACTGCCAGGTTCAATGTTTCACAGGGACTCACAGAACTCAGAGAGCTGTTATACTCACAGTTATGGTTTATATATGGTTTATATAGTGCAAGAATTCAGATTAAAATTAGCAAAAGAAAAAGGTGCATAGGGCAGAGTTCAGAGGGAACTAGGAGCAAGCTTCCAGTGGTCCTACCTGGTGGGGGTTCACATGATAGTGCTGAATTCTCCATCTGCCATGTTTCTAACTGGGAAGCTCACCAAAGTCTTGGGGACCTTGGAAATATGCAGGGTTTGAGTAGCACAGGTCTTGTAAGCTAGCTTTTTACTTCCCAGAGAGAGGTAAAAGAATTTTCTAATAGGGATTTCCCTCCTAATCTCTTCTTAAAGTGTAACTCAGTTTACATTTCTTGGCTCCCATTTCTCAGTGTGTTAACCTGCTTCATCTCTTATTTCAAGACACTAATAAGCACCAGTGTATGTCAGGGCACATCCACACCTGCTTGTATGTGTGTGTACTACATTCTAGTACAAGGTACCAGCATCATCAGCACCTGTTTTCCCAGGGCAACACTTACTCATGCTCATTCTATTAAATTAATGCCTAGGTCTCAGTGGACTTATTTTTTGGTAACAATATTTTTATTTGCCATGTGTGGACTGATTTATGTATCCTGACCCTAAATATATAATTTATAATTATTTTTATTTTATAGGAGTCAACACCAAGAAATGGAAATATTTTCTTTTCCTAGTTTTTAACCGTGATGTCAGTTGACGTAGACCTTGGATTTAAGAGGAGATGGGTGCTATAGATGGCAGAAACTGGAAGGAGGAAACATAAAGAGGTATTGGAGAGAATTTTACATTAGCTCATTATATATGAGAACCTTAAAAAATCTGCATCCCACAAAAGTAAAGAGCCATCTATTATATAATATGCCATATGTGTATTTTTAGAAAACAAATACATAGTAGTTACATCCTCTAGTTTAAGATCCTTATGCTGGATGACATCTTCATTCTTCCTGAAACATCCATTCTCATCTTCCAGAGAGCATGCAGTGGAGGGCTAAGCCCTTTCCTTCTGCTTCTACTACGGTGGGTTTGTACTTTGAGGAGAAACCCATAGTTACCAGAATTAGAGAAAAATGAAGGGCCAGCTCTCTTCACTATTGACGGGAAGGCATACATTGATGAGCCCACTGCTGCCCTGGAACTGGAGAAGGGCTAACCCTATGAGGAGGAGGCATTTTCCTTCCATACCTCACTTGGAGTAACTAGTTTCAGAGGTTTCATAAATGCATCATCACTGCTGTGCAGGGCTGCACTCTTTGTTTATGACACCTTCCTTGTGAAAAGGGACTTTTATGTAAGAAGAAAATGTATAATATAGAGCAGAGTCTCTTAATATGTCACTTTCATAGTGAAACAAGGTTTGATCTATTTTATCTATACATTCATAATAACATAGAGTATGTTTATGTCATATACATGCACATTGACCTTTCTTTTTTTAACTTCATTTCCTAATAGCCACATTTTAAAATTTAAATTCTTTATTGTTGAAAATATTACATATGTCTCCTTTTTTTTACATTGACCTCTCTCTGCCCACTCCCACCCTCCAGTAAATGCCCCCCTAGTGCCTGTGTCCATTGGTTGTGCTTATATGCATGCACATATGTCCTTTGGCTGATCTCTTACCCCTCCCACACACCCCTCTCCTACTTTCCCTCTGAGGTTTGACAGTCTGTTCAATACTTCTATGTCTCTGGATCTGTTTTTGTTCATCAGTTTATGTTGTTCATTATATTCCACAAATGAGTGAGATCATGTGATGTTTATCTTTCTCTGACAGGCTTATTTCACTTAGCATAATGCTCTCCAGGTCTATCCATGCTGTTGCAAATGGTAAGAGTTCTTTCTTTTTTACAGCAGCATCATATTCCATTGTACATATTCCTTTCTTTCTTGTTTACAAAGAAAGGTTTATAGAAAACCGTTTCACTTCCTTTATACCAAAACATTAAATTATTTTCTATTTTTTGCTTTCAGGATGTTGCTGCTTTAAGTAGAGATGTCTATATTTACTCCACAAAGGTTTTTGGTGGAATTTCTAATCTACTATGACCTAACTACGCACTTTTCTTACGGTTTTTAGCATCACTTCCTGCTACCACTTTTGAGTGAGGCATAGTCAATTGTCTGACACTCTGCACACTCTTCTCCTATGACTTCTCAAATCTATTCTCCATATTGTCTGTTCCATACCTTTTCTCTGTCAATCCCTAATTGTGCTCCAAGTCTCACACTCGGCTGATTGTCAGCACTTCTACTTATGAAACCCAGTCTATCCCTTTGTACCCTGCCTCCACCTTCATTTGACATTACTCATCATTTTCTCACATATTCTTTGTCTTCAGCATCTCCTTTTCCACTGACCCCTTCCTTTCAGCTCAGCCTATGACTAGGCTTAGGTCTTAAGTCTAAACCCACTGCACCATCCATTCTTAACTCCTGCCTTCATTAGTTCTCACCTCGACAGGCTGCCCAGCTTGTTCTCCTGCCTCACGTCTTTCGCCATTCCTATCTGGCCATTGTATTGCTGACCAATTAATCTTACTATTCTCATGCCATTTTATACTCAAAATGCTTTAATGGCTTCCTACTCCTTATTAATAAAGTTCAACCTCCTGCCCTAACCAGTTTGGCTCAGTGAATAGAGCGTTGGCCTGCAGCCTCAAGGGTCCCAGGTTTGATTCCAGTCAAGGGCATGTATCTTGGTTGCGGGCACATCCCCAGTAGGGAGTGTGCAGGAGTCAGCTGATCAATGTTTCTTTCTCATTGATGTTTCTAACTCTCTGTCTCTCTTTCTCTGTAAAAATTAATAAAGTACATATTTTTTAAAAAGTTCAACTTCCTTAGCTTTGCGTTTTGCCATGCTTTCCCCAGGACCTGGCTGCCGGCCAGCCTTCCCAGGTTTCCCCCCTCTATTCACCAGTTTATTCTCTTCCTTTGGTCCACACTTTGTTGTCAATTTTCCCTGTGTGTGCACTGGGCTTCCTGATCTTCTTGTCTGGAACACCATCTCTCACCTGGATTGTTCTTTCTCTAGCAAGTGCGCCTTCTTTCCCTGCCCACTGCTATTCAAATCCAAGGTGAAGGTCTAGCTTCAATTTAACTTTTACTCAGAAGCTTTTCCTAGCTGGAAATGTTCTTTTCACTTCTAATGGCTATGAGTACGAGGAGCAGTTTATACCCCTCTGACAGTACTTATTCCAGTTTGTGCTGTTACCATTATTCATGCAGTAGCTTCACCTTTTCTACTAGAGTGCACGCTCCTTAGCAGAGAGTTTATACTTGCTTTTTGGTGTGTTCTATCGTACCTATTTCTAGCAAGTATCTGAAAGACACAAATGATCTGAGTCAGGAAATGAAGACATATCTCTACAAGAAAGAACCACAGATGGAGGTGTGTCTCGTGTCCTATCTCAGTATCTAGATGTGAATAAATTAAAATAATTACCCCCAGCACATCAGTTTTTCCAGGTATTTTATAATTGCTCTTACCATGTAAAGCATATCTAGGTAATTAGTATATTATGTGTTTATGAACCTTAAGACCTATTACTGGCCCAGGTATGATATCTGCTTCCATCTAGATCAGTAGTCCTGCTTTCTAACGGCCTCTGAATCTTGCAACAGAAGGGTGTTTATTGAAAGTAGAAATCAGATGGGAAAGCATCTTCTCCCCACACCTCCCTTAACCCTCACCAAAATACAGAAAATATTTAGTGTCTTCTAGACACTCACTGTTCTATGGCTTTAAAGAAAACCACAAACTTTAAACACTAACACATTGTATGCCTTTCTTATATTATGACCTAAAAAAGTGCATGCTTTACAATTATTTTGAAACTCAGAAATAGAAATGGAAGCATCAAAATGCAACATTGTCAACATGTTTAAAATTTTTGTACGTTTGAGCTTTCAGAAAAGGACTTATTATTTTTATTCCTCCTGCTGAAACTCCCATTTATATGGTGTCGCCTTCCCCAAGGATCCCCAATAAGCTTCACCCATTCTCCCACCACTGAAAAGAGAGGTACCCCTAGGCTGGAGAGCAGCTCCCATTTAATAGTGCGTAACAACAGAACTGGGGCTGTCAAACTCTGACAGCTTGGATGAGGGAAGATTTCAAACAATTATGAGTGGGATTTTAAATGCCTCACCTGAAATACATTGCAGAGTCCTTATCACAAAGCGGAGATACTTTGGAAACTGCCTGAAAATTCATCCAAGAGGAATTTAGGAGAAACTTGGCAGGTGCTCATGACACAACCGTTGAGAATAGGAAATGAAGCAGGGGCACTGAAGGGATTCAGGGAGGTTGAACATAATCATTGATGTAAGAATGAGGACAGGGCTCAAGAGATGCAATTCCTGCCCTTTGTTATGAGACCTCAGGGACTGCAAGTCTCTAAACCCTCCTTTGTTTTGTGTTTTGTTTTGAGCCAAGTGGTATTATTCTTATTATCTAAAAAAAAAATAGAGGTTGTCTAGTTGAGTAAAATCTATTCAGGACTGGACAGAAGGGGAATCACTGCTACCAATACACCATATGCATCCATCCTTGTAGCACGCTGATAGAACAGTCTGTGGCCAATGTTAGTAGCTGTTTTGTTGATAGGACTTTAAGTGAATAACTAAATACAAATCCTGTTGCAGTCAGATTCGAAGTGAGATTGTTTTTGACAAGGCTCGCTCTCTCTTCTTTGCAGACAGCCATATCAGTGTGCTCTAATGACTTGCCAGTTTTACTCCTAGAACATCTTGTAATTTTTTTTTTGGCATATTGCCCAACAAATTATTTAGACTGTTTTGATTCTCAGGTCTCTTTAAGTCCGCTTTGTAAGCAACCTGATTCTTTTCCACCATTATGACTAATCATTGCAAAGCCATTTAAAATGATGAATTTAACGGATGACCTAAGTGAGGGTAGATCAAGCTACTCTAAACCACTTACTTAACTTTCACTTACATATTTTAATTTTCTAAAAGGCCAAGGAAAAAAGTGGCTTATTAATAGCCAGCCTGGGCCCCCATTCTCTGTATCTAAATTCCTTGGGGCCTGATGTGTTTTAGAATCACAGTTTTGAATTTTAGAGATTTGAATACAGTCCATATATGTTATATGATGCTAACTGTGTTAGTGGCATCTGAGCAGCACCCATAATCATGACAATAGTTCTTCAGTGAAATGTAATCACATTCATATCAGCTCACATCTGTACTGACACCAAATGAATTACAAAACACTTTTGGTGTTTCAAAAATTTTAAGTTTTCAAATTGCAGGTGAGGGGTGAATATTTACAGTAAACCCTCACTTCAAGTCATCAATATGTTCTGCAATTTTAAGCAAAATGACATATAACAACTCTAGTTCTACGCAGGCTAACAAGAGTTAAGTTCCCATAGCATCCATCAAGATGATAATAAAATGACATTCAGTGAAACTTATTGTTATCCGAGGACCTGCAGTACCTAATTTTCTCACTTCATTCTTTAAAACAGAAAGTTATAGCCAGGCCAGTGTTGCTCAGTTGGTTGCAAGAGGTCGGTGGTTCCATTTCTGCTCAGGGCACATGCCTGGTTGTGGGCTCAATTCCAAGTAGAGGGCATTTGGGAGGCAACCAATCGATGTTTCTATCTCTTCCTCTCCCTTTTTCTTGCTCTCAAAATCAATAAAAACATATTTTAAGAAAACACAGAAAATTATAAGCAACACGGTATGTTAAAGAATGTAGCCAAGATCCTAACCCAGTGCCCTATTATCCATTTTACCACATTCCCTTTCCTCACAATATATGCCCACTTAGTTTGTTTTCCTTTGGTTGCTACTGCTTTCATATTTCAGGGTCCACTGAAATCTTAGCTGCTGTTGTTGTTTTTTTAATACAGTGATGCCCCTGATGTAATATTAAAAATGAAAAGGTATATGATATCAGAAAGGACTGAAATCCTCTGAAAGGTGACAAAGTTTAAGCTTTACATTCACTTAAGCACTGGAAATGGGTGGCCATTCCTCTCTGCCTAAACACTTAATTTCGGTACCCATGGGAGGGGTATCAATAAGCACAATTATCTGGAAATTTTCTCAGGATTTGTCAATTGTTTGCTGAAATATTCAAAGGGAGGGAAAGAAAAAATAATGTTGCAGGATAATTTTATATTTGAAATTTTTGGCACATCAACTAGAATCAGTGGAACATTGTTTAGAAGTTATGTAAAAAAAATTATGACATCAGGCTTTCCACCTGTTTCTTAGGAAGAAAAGGGAACTCTATTACATACTGCCTTTCTATTGCTCTCACCAGCAATTTTTGAATTATGTGATTAAATGAAATATAATGATAGACTGTAGATCACCTCCCAATTTAAAGGTAAGGTTCCCCATGCAAAAAAAGAAAAATTTCTAAAGGCAGACTTTTAAAACTCTTAGTAACCTACTGATAACCATGCTAGCAGGAGATATTTCTTTAACTTGAGTCCTTCTTGTTGCAGTTTAAATAGATTCTGTGGCTTAATAAATGTTATAATTGTTCACGAAGGGCATTGTATTTTGCAATAATAAAGCTGAGGTTTTGGTAACTTTATCACAATGTATATTAAATTAGTTTTAGAGTGGTGCAAAAGCAAATCATAGCAGTATTCAAAGTTCCAAATGCACAAATCATCTTATTTATTTTATTGGCTACAAAGCTCTATTTTTATATACAAACACTACACAAATAACTTTATTTATGAGAACACTTACCCCTTCCCTCAAAGGGCAAATCTACTTTTGGAATCGAGAGAAACCTGACCATTCAGAAATGCAAAAATATTTGCCATCATCCCCAAAGTTTATGTTTTCCTATGCTTAAATTATTACCCATATTGTAGAATAGATTAAATATATTATTGCACCCATCTTTCTTAATAAACTAATAGAAACCCACTCAAATTCTTTGAATGTAGAAAATAAATTATGGAAAACATTTTTACAAAATTGTATTATTAAAAAGTAGACAATATTTTTAAAAGGCAAATTATAAAGTGGTGCAGTATTTTGCCCTCAAAAAACACAGAATTACTCCAGATACAAAAAATTCTGTACTGCTATCTCTTGGCAAACTGCTTTATAAAAAAAATGATTCAAAGAAGATAATTTCCATCATTTCACAATGATCTGGAAGCTATATCAAAAGAAAATCGTTGTGTGCAATTAAAATATTCAGTCACATAGGAGAGCTATAGTATTGCCTTTCATAAGGTCAGCAACACCATCAATTCAATTAATCCTCTCAAATGTTCTCTGCCTTGCTCAGAAGCTGTACTCAGGGTGGCTGATGTGAAGGCATCGAGGGGGAGAAACAAGACTGGGATTCTGGTGAATTTTGCTAGTTTCTCTCTACACTGTCAAAAGATTTGTAGGAAAAGACTTGTAATCTTCTTTTTTAAGACTTGTCATTCTATTTTAGTTCTGTTTGCTTTTGTAAATATACTTGAGAAAGAGCAAATGTACCTGTTTATCAATGTTTTCTTTGCACATCTGTTTACACCCTGAATAGATACAGGGTGTCCCAAAACAATGTATACTCACTTTAACAACTGATAGCTCAATTGAAGTTTCTTTCTTTTCATATTAACCCATTGGAATTAATACTTATTCAAGGTGTGTATACATTTTTGGATACCCTGTGTACACATATGTGCATATAAAATATTTATATATTATATTACATTTCCAGATCAACTTTGTGAATTATGTTCTTTAGCCCATAATCTTTAAGTGATTGGTGGTGATATTAAAGTAAAAATTACAGTTCTTTCTCTTTTTTTTTTAAATCCCCCACACAACTTTCTTAGGATTTACATACACTTCTTAAAATGCCTCAATCACTCCCTAGGAAGGTTTTCTTTCTGATAACCTGTTAAACACTCTTAGTTTATCTAGAATAAATGCAATAAATAAACGCCTTTGAATGTGTTTGAAGGCTTTTCTTTGATAATGCATAAAGTGCTAGTTTCATGTTTCCACCTGTTCTAATAGTGCCTTTTAATTTATAAGAAACCTTTACTGAAGTGCTCTATTTAAGTTCAGGGATGGGGAGAATTTGGAGAGAGTCCAGCTAGAGTAATAAAAATCAGTAAGCCTATATGCAAATACATTTTGGGAAAATGGTAATGCTTGCCAAGATTTTAGTCAACCTGCCAAAAACTGCATTTTGCAAAATGCAATGGTGTTACTCATGCATTTTTCCCACTGTGAATGCTAATGAATAGTTCCCAGTGGTTGTAGAGGGGACTGGTCCAAAGAAGTCCCTTCTGGGGCTTATGCACAGAGTTACAGGCTTAATGTAGATGTGGTTTAAGACTTTCCTTTTAAAATTGGTCTCCATGGGTATTTAATCCTTACTATTCTATGATATGGAAATGAATCTAAAGGGCAGAATGAATGTAGGAAAAAAATGTTCTCATTTCGAGGACCTGGTTGTAGAGAACTTTTTTTTTATTAACTGACCCACTTTAGGTATGCTAAAGGAACAGCTGAGGAAAAGAAAGTGTTCCCCTTCATGGTATTGAGTCAGTGCAAGACTTGTATCCTGATTGTACCATATTGGTTTTCCCAAGTTAATTGTTTCTTGTGAAAGACAGAGAAAATCTCAGTCAACTATTCTCAGGCAGCCTTTCACTGTGGAAAGAATATGGACTTTGCCCTTGAATTATACTCTGCTACGGATCATACTATGCACTACCCAAGTTAGCCCTGTGTTAACTTTGAAAACGGTGATAATAATTAGTGTTTAGCCTTTAGGGTTCATGTTCATGATTAAGCTGAAAAATTAAAGCACTTGGCTCATAATAGGTGCTCAATAAATGTAAGACCTCTTTCTAAAATCAATTCTCATTAAGAATAGTCTATTGAAATAGGAAATTGAAATCCAGTCATACATTTAGAGGAAATAAGTTTTTGTATAAACATATTTAAATGATAAAATAAAGAAAATGGGGCAGAAATCATTTTGATATCCACAAAACAGACACACTTGCAATATTGCAAATTCCAGTTGAATAAATAAAAGTCCACTCTTACCTTCTGGTATATTCCTGTCTGCATTCTTGGCTAATCATATTAAATTAAAACATTTGAACTTGTTTCTTAGGAATGCATTCCTAAAACTAAATGATACGAACTGGTATCAGAGTAGGCAAAGTGTATAGACATAATGGATAATCATTGCCTAAATCACAGAAATAAATAGCTCTGTTTATGTAAAAGGCTTGTATGGCATTATTTTAGTTAAAATTTTTAACTAGGTTCATATTTAGAGTTGCCAGATACATCAGAGGATGGTTTATTATTTGAAGTTGAAATTTCAGATAAAACGATGAATACTTTTTTATTATAAGCATGTGTCAAATATTGCATGGGCCTTATGGTAAAATATTATTTGCTGTTTATCTGAAATACACACTTGGCTGGGTGTCTTATATATTTGCTAAATCTGGCCATCCCACTCATATTCTACACCCTTATTTGTATATATTATGGTTATTTTTTATTTATTCTATCATAAAAGCAACTTATTTGCTTCTAATTGATTTCAGGTTTTTAATACACATAATTTCTAAGTTATTTCTTGAGATTTTATTTCTTTATGTGGGAAAGGGATGGTGAAATTAAAATTCTAGGAGAACCTCGAAGCTAAGTAGTCTATGAGAAATACCTTCCACAAACTGCATAATGAACATCACACTGTATTCGCATGGCTCTATTTTAATAAGTAAGAGCAAGAAATCTCTAAAAGCAGAAGACAGCAAATATCATCACATTCTGCTACCTGGAAGGAGAAGGAATCATCCATCCAAAAGTTCTGAGAGACTCTCCCTCAGTGGGCTACACATATGCCTAGGAAGGCTCCTTGCAAGGCAGCAGCATAGTGGAACTACAAGAGGGAGGAATTATGCTTTCAACTTTATTCATATTATGCACAAGAATCTTGAATTAGTTTTTTGGTGGGGAAGCACTTTAAATCACCCATGAAACTTCAACATTATTGTTCAGCATTAAAGAACAGAAGAAACAGCCGAGAGTTTGAAGAATTAAATGAATACACAGGAAACTTGTTCGTACACGTGCCTTATGTTTTAATAGTAAAGCACTAACTTTTTAGACCTGGAACTGCCGGTGAACACTTAGTTCTGGGGGAGAAAAAGTGGAAGAGAAAATTTCTCCAGGATTGGAACAGAAAATAATGTTGAAGCAAATAGAACTCTGTGTACTTCTGACAGTTCAAATGATACATAAGTACACAGGCTGACAGCGGCTGGTTTGTCCCTGCAGTTCACTTCGCTCAACTCTGCATGGTTCTGTAGGACAATGAAATTCAATGCACTTAGAATTTCCAAAAAAAAGAAAGGCAGAAAAAAAGAGCTCAGATTCTTTTAAAAGCATTTCTACGAGAAAACGGATCATTTACATGCCAAAAGCACTTTTAATGTGACATATTTAGCACATGTATTATTTAGAACGAAAGCTGCTTGAACTTAGCGAATTTTAAAGTCTATAAAATGGCACCCCACTGAGCAGAAAGGTAGCTGTTCGCTGTTATGTGATTATTTGGAATAATAGACGTGTACATAAGTTTTTACAAAATTAAATGTATGACATTTACTTTCCCTTAGCCCCATAAATTGCACTTTGGAACTAAAGAATGGGCTGATGTATGAACTTGTTCCTTCAAGCAATTTAACTGATTCTTAAAGAACAGTTTTGTGTTTCATCTATTGAGTAACACATCAAACAGTTATCTTAGTGGATTTAATGAGACTCGTGTATCACTTTGCTCTTCTGATAAATGTTCTGAGACCTTGAACATGAGAAATGGGAACATCCCATGTTTGTTTGGTTTCCTGCTTCCACTGGAGTCCAAGAGTCCAAACCCAGGAGGGCAGTTGGTTGAACTTCAGAGAAGCCACCGCACAGATTCCCTTGGAGGAGAAAATTGGGATTACAAAACTGATAACATTTTGAACATATTCTCTTAACAAATATTCAATCGCCCAAGAAACACTTAGAAAATACTGGTGTGTGCGTGTGTGTGTGTGTGTGTGTGTGTGGACAAAACAGCCAGGTCTTAAAAAGTAAATATATTTGTTTTTTAAAAAAAGTATTCTTGACCTTTCCTCATTTATGATAATTTTGCTTCAAATGAAGAGCTATCGATAAATGAAGTTGAACTCTCTCTCTCTTCCCCTTCTCCCCTTCTCTGGGCTGAATTTCTAGGTGAAGATAGCTAGAAATCTATCAATAGGTGCTTGTCTAAAACTGATTCTCAAGGTAGAATCCTAGGAAACAGTTTATCATACAGATGAACTCAGGACTATATGCATATTTACCAAGCAGAGTCCAGCATGCATCAGATCTCTGTGAATTTAAAGAAGCAAGACTTGCCAGCTGGTTATTAGAGTGAGGGGATTGCCGTGGTAGGCAAGGCTGTGTTAAGATTTTCTTTTTTAAAACACTCCTCTCCACCTCCTTCACTCCCTCCACAGGGTTCAATGATAGTATTTAAATTTCCTTCAGGTTTGAAGTTTGGCATCCAGAAAATCAGCTCAGCACTCTTGAATAATTTACCTGGTTTCCCAGAAAAACTCTGGGTACCCTGCAAAGGCAGAGATACTGGATGGAAAAACAGAGTGCTGAGGCAGGTCACAGATTTGCTGCGGGCCCACGGCACTCTAAAAAACGGTGTGTTTTTCCTTCAAGGAAAGTTTGCTTTGGCTAATTCATAGCAAGGTGCTTTTATCTTCTTTTGATTTTCTGAATTAAAATAACCAAGATTGTGGGTGTATGAAAATTAGCCCTAATAAAGCCCTATATTTTTACTGTTTGTCTATATTGTCTCATAACAGCTTTGTTGGGAGAAAAATGGAACTAAAACCCGATCTACAATAAAAAAGGCACAATTATGGTCATTTATGTCAATAACATAATTGTGCATATTGCAGATATATTTATCAGATATTTGCAACCATTTTGAACTCTTTACGTACTATTATTGTCACATTGTAGCTTTCTACATCATCTAAGCAAAAATTGCAGAGAAGGTTAAATGCTGAAAATATACTTTTAAATTGCATTGAGGTTATGGCTTAAAGCCAGAGAAATCAAAGAATAGTTTATCTTACCATCCTTCTGTTTCCGAGAGATTAATTACCATCAGAAACGTAATTAATTCTTATTGTTGTCAACAGTTCTTTGTGCTTATTTAGAGGAATGTGGTTCAAGAAGATGTTTACCCAGAGGGACTTAAAATGCAAACTGTTTCAAACTCTATTCAGAATCTGAATTTACTACTGTGTGTGACACTGCATCTCCATTCTCAGAATGAACACCACCCCACCTGGGATTACAATGAATTTTCATTTTTAAACCCAAAACTTACCATTGTTTGAAGTCTAGTTTATTTCACATCTTTCCAAGGTTTCCTTTAATGCAAGCAGGTAGGATCTCGAATCTTCCCATCCTGCTGCAATCTAACAGTTACTAATATTCACATGTGTGTGTTGGCAAAGAAGGGAGTTGCTTTTAGCAGGAGTGAGGCAAGGTTTTAATTTGTAGCTGATAATTTGCTACTGGAAGCTTACCCTGATTAGTCTTCTTACTGCACCAACAGTTTTTGAGGTGGTGTGAATTACCTGCTGTGTATGTTTTTACCACTCACTCAGGGATGAAAATGAATTACAACCTAGTCCTCAATTAAAGCTTGAAATAAGAAAACCTCAAACTTCTTTTATGTCCGCACTTCTAAAGAACAGAATTAGTTGCTTCTGATATCATCGGAATTGTAATTCACACTCTTGGAAACCCTGCAATGGATCTTTCAGCCCCACTCAAACAAGTACATCTCAACTGTTACCCAATTACATTGCCTTTGCTCCAAGTCAAATCATCATCCAGCAGCTGAGAATTGAAACAAGTTCCATTTGTGAAAACGAACCATGAATTTATTGATAATGTGGAAAGTTTTTAAGTGTTAATTCTCTTCCTACAGGAATTAGGATGTTATTTTTGGTTCTACTAATTGTGAAATCTAGGAAACTGAGTAATGGACATGAATTAATTTATCACTAATTCACTGCTTGACTTTCAGCAGTGCTGGAAAGAAACACATTAATGAAAACTCTGACTAAATATTTTTGACACAGTACTGTTATATCTTGGAGAAAATGTAAAAGCTTACATTGTGTTTGCTGAGTGAACTTGACAAATAGTTCACGTGTTTATGCATTGATTCATGTTGTTATTGGGTACCTATTGTATGGGTTTTATTGACTTGTGCCATAGAAAATAGAGAGCTCATGAGTCCTAAAGATATAAACTAGACTTAAAAAATACACATTTTCTTATTTAAAGATGAAAAGTGATCATAATCCCAAATGGTGTGGTGTTTATTCTGAGAATGGAAATGTAATATCACACACAAAGGAGTAAACTTAGGTTCTGAATAGAAATACTCAGAATAGGAAAACTTGGGTTATCTCACTCACTTACAGAAAGAAAATGTCTTGTGAAGGCATTGTATTATGACTGGTCATATCTCCTGGATCTATTGCTGTTCTACACAACTAATTTTCCTCCAGAAGGAAAAAAAAGGATACCTAAGAATTTTCTCACCTAAGATTGCAAAGTGGCATGAAATAGAAAAAGCAAGCAGGGGCAGACATTGTAGGATGGTTTTCAGCTGTGATAGTTGGGAAAGGCTAATGACAATTGGAGAGTATCTCTTCATTCACTTAAACAAAGATTGTTTTCTTAATGTGTCTGAAGAAATACTAGTATAAGATTCTATTTTAATTCTGAGAGAGAAAACAAGGGCTTCTCAGTTAAGAGTACCAGTGGATCACATACAGAGCTCTGCAGGACAAAATAAACAGTCAGACAAAGAATGATTATAAAAACAAAACAGAGTGTAAGTGCCTTGATAATAGAGGTCTGACATTTTAGTGCATTTGTGTTTTCCATACATTGTAGTTCAGAACTGGATTCACAACTGGAATACATTCTGGTTTCTGTTTTTTTCTTTATTACATTCTGGTTTCTTGATTAATACTCATATTCTAATGTGATAACTGATTTATAAGACCAAAGAAAGGGCAATCCTATATAATAAATCCTTAATATGCAAATCGACTGAATGTAGGAACTACCTGTGGACATCCCCTGAGAGTGCAGGCCAGGTTAAATGCCCCTCCTTCCTGCGACCCTCTTTCCCCCATGGATGAATTTTGTGCACTGGGCCTCTAGTTATGTTATAGGTTGGATGCATTGTCTTTGACAGAGCTTACCTTTCTTTTGATCTAATTTACCAACTAGTTTTCATTATTTTTTTCTCCTTTGCTGTTATAAATTTCCTAGTTATAATTCTATACTGCAGTATCACAGAAAAGATAATATGTAAAGCTCTGCTTGTTCATGTTTCTGGAAGGAGAACAACTATCATTTATCTGGTTCTTCCTCCCCCCTTTGCTATCAAATGACAAGATTGTTGATAAGTAACTTCATATTATGAAATGTAATGCTCTTGGCACTCTTTATTCTTCTTTAGGAAAAGAGAAGTAGATTTCAAATACATTGCAAATGGCAAATTAATGCTTAAAGAAGAGAGTCTTCTCTGATGTGAAAATACATTATATTTTGTTGGACTTAGCCTTTCCAGAGGTCTGTACATTATTGTTACTTGTTGATAATCTTTATGTCAGCAATGTTCAACCAGTGCGCTGCAAGAATTTTTGAAACATGTTCTAGCTGTCTATTTAGTAAGGGGCACTGACTTCTTTTCTGTTAGATTGTCAAATAAAAAAAATGACAACAGCCAATGCAACAATAGCCACCCAGTGTGAATGCCCTATCTTGACCATAAATACAAGGTGTCCCAAAAATGTGTGTACAATTTAATAACTGATAGCCCAATTGATGTTTCTTTCTTTTCAAATTTAACCCATTGGAATTAATAATGGTAACCAAAGTGTGTATACATTTTTTGGGACACCCTATTTACAGGTCATATAATAGAATTGCATCTTATTGGTCATGTGATATAATAAGGCTGTGTCTGATTGTTTAATTCTTGGTACCAGAAATCCTTATATTCAAGTACAGGCACTTGATTTTATTATTCATTTATTTTTTTAATCCTCACCCAAAGATATTTTTCCATTGAGTTTAAAAGGGAGTGGATGGTGGAAATAGAGACAGAGAGAGAGAGAAACATCTATGTGAGAGAGACACATCAATTGGTTGCCTCCAACATACACCCAGACTGGGGCCAGGAATTGAGCTTGAAACCGAAGTATGTGCCCTTGACTGATAGGACCCTTCAGTCTGAAGGCCAATGTTCTATCCACTAACCCAAATCAGCTGGTGGGAGTGAGGGGAGCAGGGGAACACTTGATTTTTTTAAATGTCACTTTGGAGCAAATGGGTAGGTAATTACTATAAACAGAACTTGAAACAGCATGCTGATGCTCTGACATCCACTGGATCCATCATAATTATGATTAGTCTGTAAATCCATCAAAATTATAACTTTTTTTTGGTCAGATTTGCAAAATATAGAATATACTTTTGGTATATTGCAGAATTTTAGTAATTAATTTATGTGAGCCATGATATGAAAAAGGTTGAAAATTGCTGGTTTATGTGATGCTTTCACATTTCACTTAAGAAAATAATACCATTAAATTTTGATTTAATGTAATCGTTACTGTTAATTATGTCTTCTCAGATATGAGTTATGTTGTTATTAACATAAACATAGTATCTAAGGAGCCTTCCACGTTAGTCTGAAATTTAAATTGGGCTACCATGTGATTGTCTTTATTGTCCAAGTATTGGGGAGTAATCTGAAGAAGATTGAAATAAAACCTCTCTCCCTCATTTACTCCTTCAATCCCTTAACTTATCCCTCTTTTTTTCTTCTCCCTCTTTTTCTTGAAAAATTACTACCATAAATCAACGGTATATCATTACAGATTAGTATTTTCTAGTCTCTAGTCTACACATTGGGTAAGATAACACAAATCCATAATGTATTTCTTAGTTTAGATATGTGACCCAACTAAGAATGACAAAAGAAATACATACAGCTAAATGTTTAGCTGATTCTACCTCAGTTGTATGGATAGCATTTTCTAAAAACAGACGTATTCAGGGTCATTTATGACCTTCTGCAAGGGGATTCCTAAAGCAAGTGGGAACTGAGTAAGAACTTTAAACAACCTACTGCTCAGACACCCCCTGGATCCATTGAGCGTGATTGGTGGTCTGATGGTGGAGTTTTTATGATTTTCCTTCTCTATTCCTCTGCCTCACAACACATGAAACTATAGTATTTTTGCTGGCCTAAAATTTAGTAGTTTATCAATCATATAGAAGTTAGAAATGATGAAATATGATTTTGCTATATCAAGTTGAGTATTTTCACAGCCAGCTGGATCACTGAACACAGAATTACTCAATTATTCAAACACTGATTGTTTTTTTCTCACTTGTCAGATAAAAATCCCAAGTAGTCTGCAGGAGATAGTGCTGAACAGTGAGACACCGCACTGGAGGAAAGTTTTCACCACTCATATCCAAAGTGCTTCTGCCTGGCCGGTGTGGCTCAGTGGTTGAGCATCGACCCATGAGCCACAAGATCCCTGTTCCATTCCCATTCTGGGCACATGCCAGGGTTGAAGGCTCAGTCCCCAGTGGTGGCGGCATGTGGAAGGCAGCCAGTGGATGATTCTCTTATCATTGATATTTCTGTCCCTCTCTCTGAAATCAATAATAATAATTAAAACACAAAAAGAGTGTTTCTTTGGGAAGAATCTAAAAATATGAGTAGTTTCTGTAACACTTAGCTGCATCTTGCTTTTAGGCAATTCCACTTAGCATGAGACAACGCATATTACCACAAACTAAGATTATTTTTAAAACTGGAACACTAGTACAAAAAAATAATCCTTTAAAAGTTCACACATGAGTCTAGAGCATTAACAAAAGGATTTTGGAAATTTGAAACTAACAAGCTGAGTGCAAATAGTATAAGTCTGGCCCCATTCCCAAATTAAATAATAAAAAAATCAGTCTATTCACATTTATACAATTTTAATAGATATTGCATTGTGGGATTTATGTTCCATGCTAAAAGAAAATCTTGAGTTCTTTAGCAAGCTGTTGAAATTTGCACTAAAGTAAATATATTCATTTAGTCTCTTAGATTAATTGCATTGTTGAGCATAATATATGGGGCATAAGAAGATATGGTATTCAAAACAGATCTTACTTGAAAAAATTTTTGAGTCTGTTTTTCCTAATAAATAATGAAATTGTTTAATTTGCCCTTGCCAGTTTGGCTCAGTGGATAGAGCATTGGCTTGTGAACTCAAGGATCCCAAATAAATTCTGGTCTAGGGTGCATGTCTGGGTTGCAGGGTCAGTCCTAGTTGGGGACATGCAGGAGGCAGCCAATCAATGGTTCTGTCTCATCATTGATGTTTCTCTCTCCCTCTTCCTTCCTTACTGAAATCAATAAAAAAAAAATTTAAATTATATTTCTTTACTACCATACACACACATAAATCTGAAAAGATTGGTAGAACTATATATATTATAGTGTATGAGTGGAAGACTTCAGAAAAAAAGCAATATGGATAAACCAAGCTACTGTGGATATTGCCTCATTTTGGAATGAGCCCTATCTTGAGGAGTAAAGATCTAGGTTGCAGAATTTTCTTGGCTGCTTACCAGATGAACAATCTTGGGTTTATCTTTCAAAATCACTCTTCTTAGCCCTGAGGGTTAATAATACTTTTCCTACTTATGTTTTTTGAGGTGTAAAGTAAGAAATTTGGAAGGACTTTGGAAGGTGTAAATTCTTTTTTTTACACGTGAGGTAAAATTATTTTCTGTTTAGATATAAGAATTAGATTTGTGGATATCCAGTTGGGTCACTGTGTACTTTTTCCAATTTTTTACCACTTTATTATATGTTTAACATGGACTCTGAGTCTCTTTTGGAATCAGTCATAAGTACTTTCATGTTAGACTGAACAAAAAATATGCTGTTGTCTTTTTTGTAGATAGGTCAATTTATATTCAACCATCCAACTCTTCAAAAAAAAATTTAGTGCTTATTCCACACAAATACTGTGTTTAGGTGATACAAAAATGAGTCCAACACAAATACTGCCCTCTACATTAAATAGAAGACACAAAACATATCATTTGGGATCTGGGACTGGGCTTTGCCCTAGTTAGAGGCTAATACCTTAACAGGTTGCTATTTCATGGATGCTGTAGAATATGTGTGGTCCCTGAGTCAGAGACAAAAGGTCTTATTTTTCATAGCACAGAAAGTGGCATCATGTTTGTATTGGTCCCTATTGTCCCCCAAGACCCCAGAAGTAACAGGAGGGGGCAAGGTATATAGTGCACACAGAGAAGGTTTTTGTTGCAGCTGAAGGACATTGAGCAAACATGCTCTTTGTCCTGGAGGTGATGGCTTCCTCCCTCTAACGTTGCCTGCTACAGATACCATTTGGGAAATGGCCCCAGTAAAGAGCCATCAGGGCCTTGAATCCTTGGTGTACCCGGCCAGATGTATAAGAACATCAATGTAAGACAGAAAATCGCAAGTGATGGGACTCAATAATTTAAGGCTGTTAGTACCATTCCACGTCAAACACAAAGTTAACAGCTTTCTCTTTTAATTTATTTTTTATTGTTAGCTATCTATTGAGTTCCTACTGGTGTGTGTGAGTCTTATAATGGAACATCATGGTGATAAAAGACTTGCTGCAACGAGCCCAGCAAGGTTTCTGCCTGTCTTACAATTGAATTCAATGAGATTTTCTTATTTGGCATTTGCCTTGTCTCTCAAAAGTACTTCCTGAGGCCTCCACTCACCATTTTTGCATCTGAAAACATTCATTTTTTATGGCAATCATTTCAATATGAGATGTCAGAAAAACTGTGTCACTAATGATGTGGGTTTTTTTTTTATTATTATTTCTCCATGAGTTTATGTTAGGAAAAGTCACATTAATTTTCATCTCTCAGGGCTATCTGGAATAATAGGTTTATGTCAAATGAAATAGCATGGCCCTGGCCAGGTAGCTCAGTTGGTTATAGTGCCATCCCAATATACCAAGGTTGTGGGTCAACCCAAGGCAGGGCACATACAGAAATCAACCAATGAATAGATAAATAAGTGGAACAACAAATTGAAGACTCTCTCTCTCACATACACTCTTTTCCTCTTCCTTTCTCTCTTTAAAATTACTAAATAAAAATTAAAAATATAACATGGTGGTTTGATGCCTTTAGTTTGGGCTCATTCCATGGCCACCATTGTATCTTTGGAATCCAAAGACATGAGAGGTGGAAGGAGTTTCTTAGCCTTTTTCAGAGCCAATATACACTAATAAAAGAGAAACATGCAAATTGACCATCGCTCCACTACGCTCACCAGCCAATCAGAGTGAATATGCAAATCAACCCAACAAAGATGGTGGTAAATTTGCATATGCAGGTGCCCAGTGAAGACTGAAGACAGCATAGAAGGAAGAAGGAGAGAGGGTGGAAAGCGGAAAGCGGGGTGGTGGTGGCGGCAGCGGGAGGGAAAGCACAGGGCAGCAGCAGTGGCAATAGTGGCTGTGGGAGGGGAAGTGCCGAGTAGGGGTCGGGGGAGGGGTGGTGGCAGTGGCTGCGGGAGGGAAGCCCCGCCTGGGTGAGCTTCGCTCAGGCCAAAGGAAACCCTGTTCTTACAGGAATCTTCCTGCAACAGGCCTCTAGTTTATAAAATAATCCTTAATATACTCCTCCCGATCCCATGCCCACAAAAATTTGAACAACATAAATGAACATTCTACATTTGCTGTGCTTGTCACATTCAGAAATTTCCCTTAGAAGTCTCCATTGCTGCAAGAGTGTGTAGGGAACAAAGTGATCCCTCAAATATGAGTGAGATAATGATGAAGAGAAGTTGATTTTTAGAATTTGAAAAGGGTCTCCCAGCTTGCTGTTTGAGATCTTGTTAAAGAAATTGTCTTGATCCAGCTGACAAGAGAGAAAAAAATTTAGTGAGAAAGTAAAAAAGAGAGATTTACTATTAAGTCAAAATAGAGAATACTGCACACGAAAACCTTGGGAGACAGTACCCTCTTCAAAAGGAAAGCGAGTTTGTTTTGGCAGGGGGCCTTGGAATTCTAGTTTGCAATTTAAATCCTTGCTAAAAATTGCATTTTAAGGCAGGTGCTTGTCTAGCACAGGTGGTTATTGTAGCAATCACTATATTGACAGAAAAATATTATGATGGGGAGTAGAGACACCAACTTAATGAAATAAAGTGAAAAGGAACAAAAAAATTCCCTTCTCTGTTCTATCCTCCGTCACACACGCCTCCAAATAATTGTAAATTAATGTCCCATTCAGAAGAATATATTTATAACAGGGCACCTCAATATTAATCTTAAATTCAGAAAAATAATGTGTCATTTATTTAACCCCAGCCTGTTGGGAGGTTAGATTCTGTACTGAAAGTCTGTTACAAATAGCCAGGACATTCTAAGGTCACCAAATGATGGCTGTCATTTTAGTATTCAGTCCCATGATGAAGGAGCTTTTAAATGTTTGGACATTCAATCTATGTAGTGCCTCGACCTGGACATACCCTTTTACTAAACACTAGCCCACTAAATCCTCTTAGAATGTTGTTTACCTCCAGATAAATCAAACCTGACAACGCAGGTTAACTTCACTGATTCATTTTTCAGCCACAAATGATTAATAATTTTTACAGAATGAAAGCTACAGACTTCTTATTATACGGTGGACTATAGGGAGTGATATAATTCTTAGATGTCATGTGAAATGCAAAGCCATTTTTCTGGAACTGATGTTCCCAGTTCTCTACTAAGCACAGTAGCTACCTTTTCTGCACTAGAGGATCATCCAGCAGGAATGGCCATATCAATTACTGTGAGTCAGCCGCTCTCCCCAGAGTATGAGCACTACGCTGTTCTCTGCAGTTTGTATCCGTGGCCCAGGACCCAATCCGAGTCCATTTCCAAGCTTGAGCGAGTCACAGATGGTAGCCCTGAAAGACACGTCGCTGCAGGAAGCAAAGGCCCCGGCTCTTGAGAAGAGCTGTGCTGGCTGACCAGAAACCCCACACCAGGGAGGAAGGGCCAAAAACACAAAGGCGGACAATGATCAGAGAACGAAAAAAGAACTCTTTCTGTCTTGGGCCCAGAAAGTTTGACTCAGAAGATTTGTGGCAGATTTTCCCAAGTTTATTTTATTTCTGTTTATTTTGGCTAGTTTTCCCTTCTCTGTCCACTATGTATCCAGGTATCTCTAGAGTTCATTGTGTCTTGAACAAAGATTAGGCATTCAGGTCAGCAAACGTTTCTGCTGCAGGTATCTTGAAAAATCACTTGCCACTGGTTTGCACAGTGAGCTTCTACAGCACCCTTTGCCATTTTCTCCATCCACTCTTCCTCCGACACTTTGTAAATAGTATGTTTCATTGTGTCACAGTTCTAAGGTAGCTGAGCCTGTGAATGCTCTCATTGGTTTGATTTCACGTTCCGCAATTCTTGAATAGCTAGTAGTAGTGATAACATTTTCCACACTTAGAATTGCTTTTTTGGTGATGTGGAAGGGAGAGATTTCTCGGAGAGATACAGCAATATAACCCCTCCTGACATCAAGGGCACAGAAATAGTTGCTAAAATAGATGATTGATTGTCTACTCTGAGCTCAGCGCTTAGATTTTCCATTAGGTTCACACTTGAAAAGTTCTGGCATTGGTTGGCCCTTAATATCTTTTTCTCTGCTGAGACACACTTATAATCACTCTCTGGGACTGGATGCACTTGAAAAGACCAGAGGAACTAAGTTAAGACCATTTTTTTCCCTAAAAATATATTAAAATCTTAATAATAACTCTTTTGGATTTGGTTGATGTTCAGGTTGAAGCTTTAGATTAATGCTAATTTTATCTCAGATGGCTTAACCATACATATTCTAATCCCATAAGCAAGCCAACATCGCATTCCTTCATAATGAAATTGTGGTTTACTATACAGTAAGAGCTCCATCTATTATGTGAGGTATAGATTATCGGACCTTGGACACAAGGATGAAATGACTCCTCTTCAGCTGTTCTTTCCTACTGTGTAATTACATAATTAGGATGTGGACTATCCATCATACAATTCTTTTTGTAATTCCATGGGAAATGCTACTGAATATGGACAACAGATGATGCTTAAACCTCAGTATCACAGCTGGTTTACATTTTTTACCCTAAATCCCATAAGTGGGCAGGCTATGTTACAGAACCCTTTCATGCCAAATTTCCTTTCTCAAAATTGAAACCACTTTGTTAAGAGAAAGAAAGTATTAAAGAATAGTCGACTGTTTACCTGATGTTTATAAAACTATCTACATGGTTTCAATGAATGTTTTCATTTTTCAAATGATCTTCACCATATTTAACCACCCATTTTAGCTTTTCCATCCTATTTCTTTTATGTCATTATGCATTTTTTCCACTTCACGCTTTTCTTTATCCTCTCTTTATTTAATACCTTCTCTATTACTGGCCAGCCCACACTTGATTAAAGTCTTCCAGGTTCCCTAAGCAAGAGTTCATCCAGTCATACTCTTTTCAGTGCCCAATATGCCTACTATCAACCTTGAATCCATTCACTTCTCTCCAAAAGTACAAAAAATATTTTTCAGATCCAATTCAATTCAATAAATTCTGTTAATGATAAAAAACTCAATAATATATTTAGTAGAATTGGTCTTCAATAGGTTTTTACATTATTAACCTAATAATATAATTACATAAATTGAGAAAAACTGGGACTTATTTTGATGCAAGAAAGAATATAAATCTCCTACTATCATAAATCTGGCTCAGTGGAAAGACAGTAGGATATTAGAGCCAGGGAATTTTAGATTTATTTTTGTACATAATCCACAGAGTGAATTAGGCCAAGTGGGTCTCCTTGCTGCTCTTGCTTAAGTTTTTATGACTATACAATAGGAATACATTAGAGAAATAAATTATTTTAAAATTTACTAATTTTAAATTAAACTTAATCAAAAGATTAATTTTTACATTTTATTCAGCTTTTTTAGTTGTTTTAGCTGGAAAGGGCATTCAGAATAGTTAGTCTGCTATGCTACCCCAAATGGGAGTTATAAAGGTGATTTTTAGGCCAACATTAGGATTTTGTTTTTCTGCCTAAAAATGTAGATAATATTTTGTAGTTAATAAAAATCCACTATTTGTCTTTAGGGAGGAAGTGACATGCTTACAACTGTTATTTTGGAAGGCGCGTCTAACCGTCTAACCGTGTAACATCAAAGGCTGGAGATGAGTTAGAATGTGTTTATATGGTTTAGATAAGAGGTAAAAAAAAAAGTTTGGTCATGGAGGTGGCATGAGCAATGGAAGAAAGTCTTAGATTGAAAAGAATATAGCAAAAAAAAAAAGTCCTTTTTTCCCACCGTTTAAACCAAATTGTTGAAATGTAAAGAGAGATATTGTTAAAAGATATTAAATATAGAGGAATTTTGGTAGCTCTGTCAATATAAAGTCTAACTGAAATGTTAATAAAGTGATTGAATGCTGTATTCTCTGTCAAAATCAGGACACATTTGTGTAATTAGACTTTCTAAGGAAGAATTGCACTACCAATTATTTTCAGTCTGAGCTTGTTTGGGTAGTAGAAGTTTGTTCAAACTACCTTGAGGTGTGACAAATCTCAGGGAAATGCTTCCATGCTCTTTATAATCTAGAGGAGCATCTTGCTTCAATAGTGGATTCCAGATGAGATAAAATAATTACCTTTAATAGGTTGAAAAGTGGATCAAAAGTCCAAATTTAATCCACTCTTCACATTGTAATATTCATACAACAATCTGAAACAAAATTTGTTTTTTGAGCAACAAAGAAATGAAGGGTACAGAATCATAAAAGAGAAATAATAAAATATGAGGAACAATATGTCTCATTTTTGTCAGTTTTAAAAAAGTTATCAAAGAATTAATTTTATGATGCTGAATTCGATAGCTTTATGATTGTTACAGAGAACATGCTATTTATTTACCTGTCAGTCTTCAGATTTCAAAATTGTCATTCTTTCTGTGGGACATTCATAATTATATTACCCAAACCATCTTGAAGTAATAGGTTGCATATTAAAAATTCTTATAATGGAAAGCTTTAGAGTTTATTTCTTTAGCCATCTCATCCTACTGGTGTGGACTGTGGGTTTAAGGAAAGGGTTGTGGTGGTGATGGGCTTCAAATCCTACCTCTGCCTTTACTAAGTATGTGATCTTGGGCAAATTACCTGCCTATATAAACCTCAGCTTATTTATAAAAAGGAAAATAATGATACTGGTTTTACAGGGTTGTTAAGTGAGATAATTATGCAAATGCACAGCACAGTGTGTGTCACATTATAAGTATTCAGCAAATATAAATTATTGTTATTGCTTCATCACATGTCAACTTCTCTTTGAATATCTCCCCTCATATATTAACTTATCATAAAGCAGTGTGTTATAATTTTATTGTAAAGCCTCTATTGAGTAAAAGTCTACACTCACACATACATCTTCTTTCTTTTAAAAGACAAACTTTAAACTAAAGATGGTTGTCATGTCTCTCCTTTTTTTCATCTACTTGGTCTAAAATTAAATGAATGATGCCATTGGGTTATGAGATGTGAAAGAGTGTAGGTGACATATTTCTGAGTTAAAAGAATTAGAATAAAAAGTGTGGTGAGAAAAGTATTGTTATCAAGTTTCTCTTTCAGTTTGTGTTCATCTCTTGACCTCACATCAGGCTGGATTCAAACAGCTTTCTTTCCCTTCTTTCCTAGGAAATAAGAAAAGTAATTATTTTCTGTGGGAGCCCCTTTCACGTCCCGCATGGTTCAGGGTTCCCAGTTTAGGGTTTGGGTTCGGGCAGGTCAGCAGGCAAGGGGCTAGGGGAACCCAGGATGCAGCCCTGACAGCCCAGCTAGCTCAGTCAGTAGAGCATGAGACTCTTAACCTCAGGGTCGTGGGTTCGAGCCCCATGTTGGGCACCAGATGTGGGATCCTCTTTCACGTCCCGTGGTCAGGTGCCAGATGTGGGCAGGAAACTCTTTTCACATCCCTGTTTGGGCACCAGATGTGGTTCAGGATTCCCAGTTCAGGGTTCGGGTTCATGGCAGGTCAGCAGGCCAGGGGCTAGGGGAACCCAGGATGCAGCCCTGACAGCCTGGCTAGCTCAGTCAGTAGAGCATGAGACTCTTAATCTCAGGATCGTGGGTTTGAGCCCCACATTGGGCATCAGATGTGGGAACCTCTTTCACATCCTGCGTGGTTCAGGGTTCTCAGTTCAGGGTTTGGGTTCTGGAGGAAGCCACACGCAAATGAAAAGAGAGACTAGAAAAATATTAATTTGGTGATATTGGGGGATGGGGCAGGCAGGAGGAGCATTTCTCTAATGGAAAGACTACCCCTTGCTCTGGCCTTTTTCTCACTTTTGTTAAGTCTATGAGATACACCCATGATGTTTAGGCAGGAAATTATAACAGAAATTTACATGAAACAAACAGGGAGAGGCTGCTTCAGCTAACAATGTTTCAACTAAACAGTGAGTGATTAGCTCTGACCTTTCAGAGCAATTAAGGTTGCCCAGCCTTCTGGTTTCCTGTCCACATCTTTTTATTAGTGAGACAATGTTTGGTTTCCAGCAATTTTTTTTTTTAAATAGGCAGCTTGTACATATTTTAGAGTAAGTTGATGATGCTGAGTCAAAACAAAATGTATTTTTTCTAATCTCAGTGCTAGCCCACCAACAATAACTCAGGAGTGAAAAAGTCCCACCTGATTGAAAAGCAGACATTGTCTATTATCCTGAAATGATTATTTGATGTAAAGATGATTGAATTAAGTCAAAGAGAATGTTATTTTGGAAAAAATAATTTCTAATTTTAAATAAATTTATTCAAAATTAAATGTTAAGTGTCTCTTTGCACAGGGCTGTTTGTCCTAAGGTCTCTATCTGGCCTGCTGAAGACTGTCTTCTTCCTGTGTGCTCATGTGGTCTTTCCTCTGTCTTTGACTGTGCCCAAATATTCTCTTCTTAGAAGGGCATCAGTCATATGGAATTAGGGCCCGCCCATATGACATCATTTTATCTCTTTGAAGACCCTACTTCTAAATATAATCACATACTGAGTTATGGGGGTTAGGACACTACAAATGAATTTTAGGAAAATACAATTTAGCTGATAATAGTGAACAAAGCAGGTAAAATTTCTCACCATGAAATTAGTACTCTAGTATAGTAATTGGCAACCACCACTTTCTGAAAGGATCCGATAGTAAATATTTTAGGTTTCAAAGCCATATAGAGTCTCTGTTACATAATCTGAGTTTGGCTCATGGGGCATAGTTTTCAATCTCTGCTGTAGAATCCTATATAATAAAAGGCTAATATGCAAATCAACTGGATGGTGGAATGACTGGTCACTATGACGTGCACTGACCACCAGGGGGCAGACGTTCAACACAGGAGCTATTTCCTGGTGATCAATGTGCTCCCATAGGGGGAACTCCACTCAGTCAGAAGCTGGGCTCACAGCTGGCAAGCACAGTGGCTGTGGCAGGAGCCTTTCCCACCTCCGCAGCAGCACTAAGGATGTCCGACTGACAGTTTAGGCCCAACCTCTAGTAAAAAATAAACAACTAGATATATAATGTAACATCAGATACTAGTATCTTCAAGGAATATGCATAGAGCTGGATAGTGCATATTAAGTGTTTTAGTTATGGTGGTTTGGCAAAGGTATGACATTTGAACAGTCTTTTCATCAAATAAGAATGAAGTGAGGGTCTTCTCCTTTAAATGAAGTAAAGGAACAAGTAAATAATCTTGGCAGAGAGAATGGCATCTACTGAGGGAGCATGAGATGCATAAGGAAAAGTAAGGAGGCCACTGCAGCTGAAGTGCTTAGTCTAAATACAATCATTTGTTTGCATTAAAGCAGATTTCTCCCAAGTCATATTCTAAGACAAGCCTTCATGTTTCTAAATTCACTGTTGTATTTGCCTTTTTATTATAATTATGAAAAATTTTACCATACTGAATCTTATTTAAACATTATTTTAAATATATTTAAGGGGCAAGCAAATCTTGGTTACTCAGAATTTTAATAATGAAGACTCAGGACACCCTAAATTGATACTTTTGGGGACTTCAGCTTACTCAGAATTTGTGTGGAATCTGAACCAATTTTATTAAGTCTTCTTAACATGTTTTATCACAAGACCAAAGACCAAGGATCCTAGCATTGTGCCAGAAATTCTTAAAGGAAAGGCTACAGCAAGAAAGGCTATTCTTGCTCTGGCCAGGGGCCAATTACTCTGGAGTTTGACATGTCCTACTTGGGTTTGGTGAGTTCATGATACAGTATACCACTTTCCCAGCTGCTCCAGGCATTTTCCTTCAGACCCTGGCTGATATTTAATGTGAATTTTGATACAATCACATTTCTTAAAGTCAGTATAAAAAATATTAAAAGCAGCTAGAAAAACATTTGATCACTATTTCTTCAAAAATATTTTTTAAAAAGCTTTTTGTGTATTTTTTCCCTTATATATTGGGCTGCTTGAAAATATTCAATAGCTTACTTATGCTTCTGTAATTTTGTCCTTTTTCTTTTTTACTGTTTCCTTTTACATAGTTTCTACTTTGCTATGTCTTCAAGTTCACTCTATAATTTTTTCCTTTGCAGAATCTAATTATTCTTAATTTCATTCATTATATTTGTTTTTTTTTTCAGACCTAGTTATTTTCATCTCCTGAAATTTGTTTTGGTTTTTTCTTATGTGTCTCCCTTAAATGTTCAATTCTTTCCTGTACCTTTGTGAACATGTAAAATATAATGATAAAACTATATTAATATCTTTGTCTACTATTTTTAACATCTGTGAGAGTTCTGGGTAAGTTTTGTGTTTGTTTTCATTTTTTCTGTATTTATTCTTTTTAAATGTTTTTTTTCCTCACAATTTTATTAAGAAATAATTAACATGTATCACTATAAATTTAAGGTATAAGGCATGATAGTTTGATTTACATATATTGTGATTGATTATTACAGTAGGTTCAGGTAACACTTGTCACCTCATGTAGTTACAATAAAAATAAATAGAAATAATTTTTTCCCCTTTGTAATGAGAACTCTTAGGATTACTCTCTTAATTACTTTCCTATGTATCATACAGCAGTGTTAACTATAGCCACCATATTGGACATTATATCCCTAATACTGATTTATCTTATAACTTTAAATTTGAAGGTTTTGACCACCTTCTTCCAATTCCCAATCCCCTTTTCCTTTGCTCTGGTAACCACATGTCTGATCTCTTTTTCTATGAGTTTGTGTGTGTGTGTGTGTGTGTGTGTGTGTGTGTGTGTGTGTATGTGTATGTTTAAGATTCCATATACAAGTGAGATGATACAATATTTGTCTTTCTCTGTCTGACTTATTTCATTTAGATCAATGCCTTAAAGATCTGCCCCCATTGTCTCAAATGGTAGAATTTCCTCATTTTTTTATGGCTGAAGAATATCCTATTATGTGTGAGCTCTGGGATTATTCCCTCAATCTGTTTGGGTAGATCTTTTCCACACTCAGGTAGTTAGTTCCTTCATATCATATACCAGTACCCAGGTGAAGACTTGAGAAAGACCATGTGCAGACTTGAAATGCAATCTGTGGCCCTCTCTTTTCTCTTCTGCTCTGTCCAATGCGTCTTAATTTCTTGCACTTTGCACATTCCCAGTTCTGTCTCAACTCATGCATACTAGGCTAGGCTCTATGCAGTTCTGGTTCTCTGCTTACGGCACAAAGCTGGAAATTCTATCCCAAGTAATGACCTAAGGTAATTTTTTTAAATTTCTGTATTGATTAAGATATTACATATTGTCCTTACCCTCCCATTGCTCCCCTCTAACCCCCGCCACTCATGCGCTCACCCCCCTGTTGTCTGTGTCCATTGGTTAGGCTTATAAGCATGCATAAAAATCCTTTGGTTGATCTCACCCCTTACCCTCAACTTTCCTTACCTTCCCTCTGAGGTTTGACAGAGAAGCATTGATCAGACCATCAAACCTAATCTCAGATGGTATCATTTATTTGCTTTTTTTTCCCCATGCTACCTGGTGTGCAATGTCTGTTGTTTCAGGTAGGAGGGTAAATCTAGCTCTTATTACTCTCTATTATTCCACTGTGTTGAGTATCATGGACATTTTTAAGGGAAAGAGTTAATATGAGAAATACTGGAAGCAGCTTCTAATTCCAGATAAAAGGTGCTAGAAGGAATTAAGACAGGAGGTCTGGCTTCAACTGTCTGAAATGAGTTTATGGCTGGGCTCTTGTCCCTAAAAGAATGTTTGCAGCCATGGCCAGTTTGGCTTAGTGGATAGATCATCGGCCTTGAGACTGAAGGGTCCCAGATTCGATTCCAGTCAAGGCATGTACCTTGGTTTCCAGCACATCCCCATTAGAGGGTATGCAAGAGGCAGCTGATCAATGTTTCTCTTTCATTGATGTTTCTGGCTCTCTATCCCTCTCCCTTCCTCTCTGTAAAAAAAATCAATAAAATTTATTTTCTAAAAAGAATGCAGACACAGTAATAGATGGGAGGAAAGACAGAGAATTTTGTCCATGGCAACCTTACACAAGAGAGTAAGGGAACCTAGGACACATGTTATCCTGGGAGTGAGAGCCACCAATTATTTCCAGTCAGATTATAAATTTATCAGATCATTTGTTAGACATGCAGATAAGAGATGAGCAACTTATAAGCAATAGAATGATTTCCCCAAATTGCACCAAAATGTATAAAATGTGCTCTATAAATTCTGACAAAATAACAAGAGTAGACAACTAGCTATGTGAAGATGAATAAAGCTGCCAGGAAGTCAGCTAGTCTCACTCACTAACCAGGGAATTAATTCCCACACTACAGTATCCAGCAAAATTATATATTTCTACATGACATGGGTCTTTGGGATTGCTCACAAATAATTGAAACCTTGAATGCTAAATACATGAGTGGTAAGATTGGATATTGTTTTGTGCTATTGTTTCCTGAATGTCTTAAGGCAAGAAGATTTGGGGAAAATTTTAAAATAAGAAAGAAGCCAAAAATCAACAACAATAAAATTGAGCCCAGTTATTTTTTTGAATGTACACTCGATTAATTTAATATAACTCAGAGAAGCCTTGTCTGTAATGGGAACTTCGGGATGACACTGAAATGCCCTGTCCATCTGAATGACAGAGCAGTGCTTGTCACTACTCTGTTTTACTATGTACTGGAGTTAGCCAACCCATCATCTCTTTATGTCCTCTTTAATTCTTAGACCCTAAGTATCATGAGGAAATAGGTGCCATAAATCATCTTTAGTGGTTGGGCACTTAGTTCATTGAAATAAGATTCTTAAAGATGGTCTTTAAAATAGGTTTAGATCGAGGGAAAGAAAATGGCTAGGTGTTTCAGACCTGGGAAGGTGTTTAAGGCATACAAGTTGGCATAGAAGAGAGAAGTATGGCAGTAGTCGAGTGAGAGGTTTATTTATGCTGCATGTAGAAGAAAAGTGATGAAATAGGGTTTATGTTTTGAGGCTCTGCATAGCTTCTGGCTATTGGATTCCTACTCTCTCCGAAATGGGATCATTTAGGCCTCACTTGCAAACAAAATTCACCCCTCTCCAGGACACATTTGAATGGAGCTGAATTCTCAACCATGACACATATGCACATATAGGCAATAAATATTTCTGTAAAGTGTTATTTATGTCTTACCCATGATACAAACCATCATAATTGGTTGAAATGAGAGGTTTATAAATCTCTGAGTTCGATTCAGGTTCATTTAGAATTAGACTGTTAGAAAACCTGAGGATAAAGAGAGTGATAGTTCTTATTTTTTATTTATAAAACTACTTTTACTGAAGTAGTCTTTCAGAGTAAACTTTTTGAGTGAATGCTTCAGAGCCTTAGTTAAAACTGAGGAGTCCCTTTTCTTTTTGATTTAGCATTGAACTCACATATGTATGATTTAATTCAGTAGGCGCTTATTTTACAACTACTATGCTAAGGTAGCTTATTAAGTGTTGTGGGTAGGCTCCAGCCATGCAGGGAAGGTGGACTTGACCCTAAATAAACGGTGTAACAACAAATATGGTGAGTGGATCATTGAAGGCAGAAACAGGTCATGATGGGCTGTCAAATGAGGAAGAGAGCATTTCTGCTGGCAGAATGACAAAAGAGGCCATGGAGGGGCAGCCTTTTCCCTGGGACTTGGGAGACAGTTGTATTTTGAAAGTTGGCCCAAAAGGCTGAGGTGAATGGAGGCCAGGCATATGTTCACCCAGCAGAGAACAATGCCAGGGAGTCTGAAGAAAATCTTTAATAAATACAATATTCATTTGTATAATTTTACCATAAGTTTCAGCTGAGTGTGTATAAATTCTGAAATGCATGGATTCCTTTCCATTGGTCCCGGGTATTGAAAAAGAAATTATTCATCCCACATTCCAGAGAGAAACTTAAATTTGTGCAAGTGTGCTGGCTGATGTTTCCCAGCACAGGCTAACCACAGATAACATGGTGCTCAGCGAGCATCTGTTTATTAAAGGAACACCATGGTGTCAAGCCTTCTCTGAAATGCAGGGTAAAGCATGAAACACGGGGGTGGGGGTTGAGGATTCAGTTTCTACATTACAGGGTTTGGTTTCCTTCTCAAAAACTTCTTCCTGGGTCCTGAAGATAGAATTATGCATTGGTTTATGCTCAGTAGCTGGTTATCAGCATACATCAAAGGATGATGCCTTGAGCTGTGTTAGCACCTCATTAACGCTCTCTACATATGAATCTCAGGTATTGAAAGGATCATGTTATGTCTGTTCCCTACACTTAGGCATAGTCCATACCTCATCCTCAGTTAAAGGAGACTGTTTTCCTTTGGTATTTTTATATTTGAGAGGAAAGGGGGAGGCAGGATAATAAGTGGTGTAAAGGGTAATCCAATTTGTTTCTTATTTGCTTATTCTCTATCTAAATGAGAACATTGTTTTTAAGGGTGAAGTATTGATTTTTTTTCTTGGACACCTTTTAAAAAAGAAGAACAAAAGATTAAATGTCTAGGGGGTTGATGTCTGCATTTAAGGAATCTACAGGTATAAGAGCAATTGTTTTTAAGACATTACCAATTCTTTTCACTTTTCCTTTCCTGGAATGCTGATTAGCCATAATGGATAAATAATGATTGTGGATAGAGGTTTACATAACAGATGAATCTGTTTATAAACTATGCTGAGCTTCCCACCACCCTGCCAACCTTTTTAGAAATCCATACAAAGTATTTATTGGTGTCTACTGTTCCCAAATAGCTTCTCCTAATTATAAGTATTTAAACATAAATGAAAGTGGAAGTTTAGAATTGATGCAGTAGGCAATTCCAATAAAACTTCAAATTGGCAGAAAGACCCAGTTCTACTTCTACTGCATGTTAATTTCTTTCTATTTTATAATTAACAAAATGTGTTCATATAAATGGCAGCAGATCCCAACTGGGGGGAAGGAGAAAGGAGTGAAATATTGACCTTCACAGATGACATCTTTTTCAGAGGCTTATCCACTGAGATACCTATGAAAATGCAAAACTGTAAATGAGATTTTTTTTTTCTTATTGATTTGGTCAGTTGGTAAAAAGAGGATGATAATAAGAGGAATGCACAGTCCCCATGTTCTGATCTTTCTGAGGTTGCAATAGAGAGGTTATACATTTCATTTGAGCTGACAGGAATTTGAAATGTTATAGATAGGTTTCCTACACTCAACCATTATTTACTGTTTGCCTATAATGTCAGTCTCTTTCTGCTTCTTCAATATTGTTTGCACTTTACCTTTGTGAAAAGGGCCTTGATTGAGCTATGCGAGGTATTTCTATCTTTCTGCAGGATCAATGAAGATGTGTTTACAGGTCCCTGGCACAGTGTACACAGCACAATAATGGATTTTAGTCCCTGTTGACTGAAAGCTCTTTTTCTTTGTTACTTGTCAATCTTGTATCTATTACTTGATTGCAACATAAAAGGCTATTTGGCCAAACATTGAAACAACAGCTGTATCAGTCTAGCTGAAGTGGTTACCTGAACCAAATATATGCAGCTCTTCGCCAGACAAGTCACAAGTTGAAAGCAGGTAACACTTTATTTGCCACTCCATTTAAGAAACATTTTATGATTGTACTCACCTGCATTTATTTATTTATTTTCCCTCTAAAAGAGGTTGTAATTAATGTGCAATTGTAATAGCAAGGAGGTCCAGTCTCACTTTAATTTGAGAATTATGTATTATAAGAGATGTATTTTTATTTATTGAAGGAGATAACTAAGTCCCCAGAAAGGAAAAAGAAAAAGTTCTACCCTGGCAGGCATGGTTCAGTGGCTGAATGTTGACCTATCAACCAGCAGATCACAGCTTAATTCCCGGTCAGGGCACATGCCCAGGTTGCAAGCTCAATCCCTAGTAGGGAGTGTGCAAGAGGCAGCCTACCAATGATTTATTCTCTCTCATCATTGATGTTTCTATTTCTCCCTCTCTCTCTCTTCCTCTCTGAAATAAATAAAAATATATTATTTAAAAAAGTTCCAGATCTTAGCTATGGTAAATTTTGCTGCTATGAACATAGGGGTGCACATATCCTTTCTGATTGGTGTTTCTAGTTTCTTGAGATATATTCCTAGAAGTGGGCTTACTGGGTCAAATGGGAGTTCCATTTTTAGTTTTTTGAGGAAAGTTCATACTGTTCTCCACAGAGGCTTCACCAGTCTGCATTCCCTCCAGCAATGCACGAAGGTTCCTTTTTCTCTGAATACTATGCTGCGGTAAAAAAAGAAGGAATTCTTACCATTTGCAACAGCATGGATGGACCTAGAGAGCAGTATGCTAAGAGAAATAAGCCAGTCAGAGAAAAAATAAATATCTCACTCATTTGTGGAATATAATGAAAAATATAAACTGATGATCAAAAACAAATCCAGAGACAGAAACAGTGATCAGGCTGTCAAACCTCAGAGGGAAGGGAAGGGATGGTGGGGGAAAGGGGAAGGAAGAGATCAACCAAAGGACTTGTATGCATGCATATAAGTCTAACCCATGGACACAGACACCAGGGGAGTAAGGGCATGTGTGTGTGTGTGTGTGTGTGTGTGTGTGTGTGTGTGTAATGGGGGGAGGTAAGACATATGTAATATTGTAATCAATAAAGAAAAAAAAAGTTCCACACACTCATGAAGGTCTTTTCTTCTCTGTAATGGAGGCTGATTTTTGAACTTAGAAAAAAAAATGAATCTCTCCACTTAATATATATGTACTAGAGACACAGTGTGTAAAATTTGTGCATGGGGTGAAGGGTCCCCTCAGCCAGCCTGCATCCTCTCCAATCCAGGGATGTCTGACTGTCAGTTCAGGCCAGATTGCAGAGATCAAGCTTAAACTGGCAGTTGGACATCCCTCTCACAATCTTGGACCACTGGCTCTTAATCACTCACCTGCCTGCCTGCCTAGTTGCCCCTCACTGCCTTTGCATGCAGTCTGATTGCCCCGAACTGCCCCCTCTGCCAGCCTGGTCACCCCTATCTGTTCCCCCACTGCTGACCTGGTAGCCCCCAACTCACTTCCCTCCCCCTGCTGGCCTGGTTGCCCCACATAGCCTGCTTGTTCAATTGTTTGGTCATTCTCTCACTAACTCCACTGTCGGCCTGGTTGTAGGCAGCCATCTTGTGAGGGTGTGAGGGTCAATATGCATATTACCTCTTTATTATATAGGTTGAGTACTTAGCAGATGATGCTGAGTTAGAGATAAAAACGTTTTCCTTCTGGTCATTTCAGCAACAGATCCATTACACTAAATGAGATATCCTTCTCTTAATCTTTAACCTCTATAGCAACTAAAGGATGTGGCCCTCTTCATGCCATCTTGAATATGGCTCAGGATATCTGAGTCAGTGCTGGCTCCATGCCCTGGGCTCAGATTATTATTATTCTTAGACTAAAACAAGAATTAAATAAATGCATATGGTAAAGATGATTGGATATAGGGAAACTTTTCCAGGGAAGCCATTTCCCCAATCACATCTTAAACACACACACACACACAAAAAAAAAAACAACAACAACAAAATAACCAACCAAACCAAACAAAACAACAACAACAACAACAACAACAAAAACTCACCCACCACTACTAGTCTGGCAAACTACAGCCAAAGAGTGTAATAGAAAATTCTCTGGGAATAGGTATGTTATGGCTAATCCTATAGCCCAGTATTATCTATAAAAGTAACGGGAAAATATTTTACTATTAGTAGTATATGCATCTATCACTCACTGTAACAGATGTTTAGAAAAGGTTTGCATAAATTAAATTTTAATATATTGAGCTTTGAAGGAGACAAGAAACTCACCATTAAAGAAAATTGTATTAATTCTAGTCTTAATGTGAAGACCTCTTTCCCAATATGTGTAGCCATCAATGAACTATTTTGTACGTGCATATTTCTGTAGAGCCTATGATGTACAACTAAATATATGAATACATTCTCCTGAACAAATTGGTGCTGATTTTTTGCACTGTGGAATATTTAGTTAGATGGTACTCTCATCTTTCAAAGAAAATGAAACCTAGAACAACTGAATGATATATTCAAATTCCTGTGGTTAGTCATTGATGAAACTGGCTTAACAACACAAGTCGCTAGATGCCTAGTCTTATTTGCCTATTTGGGGGCTGCATTGGTTGTGTGGCAGCCATAACAAAGCATGAACTGGGTGGCTTATACAATAAAAATGTATTGTCTCATGGTTCTGGAGGCTGAAAATCTGAGGTCAAGGTATCAACAAGATGGGCTCCTTCTGAGAGCTGTGAGGGAGAATCTATTCCTTGCCTCCCTCCTCTTTTGGTGGTTTGCTGGCAATCTTTGGCATACCCTGACTTGTAGATGCATTGCTCCCTGTGTGATCTGTCTCCAGTTCCCCTCCACCCCCATTATAAGAATACATGTCATATTAGAATAGGGCCCACTTTATTGACTCATTTTAACTTGATTGCCTGTAAAAGCCTCATCTCCACATTCTGAGATGCTGGTGGTTGGACTTCAACCTATGGATTGAAAGAGACAAAATTCAACCTAGAAAAGGTGATTATAATTCCCTTTAAATTTTCAGTTCGGTTAAGTCTCATTATTTTAGAAGCCACTGAAGGGAGAAAAAAAATGAAGGCATATTTTTACTGATCCAACTAACACAAAAACAACAACACACTCACAAATAAACCCCAAGAGATGCTCCAGACCTTATTCAGTTATTTTATAAATGTACATTGACAAAGTGAACTCCAATTAAATAGACTTTTATGAAGGGAGGGAATACTTTTTAAGTGACCTCAAATGTTTTTTATAGAAGTAAACAATATCTTAATTAGAGAAAATTATCTGTCCATTTTAGTGGTTCCCTGAGTTTCTATTTTAAACAATATTTCATTATCCTAGTTTGAGTAATTTTACATATTTTCTCATAATGATATTATAATTAAAATAGTTTTTTTATTATCCAAGGTTGTTATAAATCCAGTCATCTTCTTCATCAGACATTAGCAGAATTTAAGATTTAATAAAAAATACTTCAGTGGATACTGAAGCAAATAGTGGATTTTTGTCAGTTTACCAATGTCTTGAAGATTCTGTCTACTACAGTTATTCTTAGCTATGAAGACCTTGAGTGTGAAGAAGACTGTGCCTAATATATGTTCTCACCCATGGACTTGGCTTCTTGGGGAGGGTTTATCAATGGTTAGGTCTCCCATGGACCATCTAACCAATTATACATGTCATAGGACTCAACACAGAGAGTGGGTCTAGGCAAGAGAAGAATAGTTTGTAAGGAAGAGTGAAGATTAATATAAATGTTTTTACTAATTTTATTTTTAACTGAAGCTGCTTCTTTCAATTTAAGGGCAATATTTTCTATTATACCAGTCCAATAAAACAAAGAAACAGGAAGATATTGTAAATAGAATTTCCAGCTACTTATGCACAACTTTTGAAAACCTTGGGGTCTTTTGGAGATTGTGGGGACACAGACCAGCACCATTCTGTGGGGAATCACTGGAGTGTCCCAGGTCAGTGCTTCCCAAGCTGGCATTTACATACCCCCAGAGGTGCCCGAGAATGTTTTGGGGATCCTAGATGCCACAGTTTCACTAGAAATCAGAAGCAGGTGTTCTGAATTTTAGAGCTCTGTAAAAAGTTGTATTACATGCATGCAAGAGCAAAAGCAGAAACCCAATGATGAAAGCCTTGATGTAGTAAATGAAAATGTGATGCTTTTGTGGTTTGGGGACATAGGGTGCTGTTAATACTGCGGAGGTGCCATCATGAGCAGGATGAAACACAATGGTAAAAAAAGATTATGCTGATATGATTGGCTGATGCCATTAAAGCTTTTCTGCCAAAGTTATAGATATTTGAATGTAAATGTGTAATTGCAGAGGTCCAAACAGTTAAATACATATTCTCCTTGATTAGTGAAAACCGAGTTAATTCCATTGCAAAACAACATTAAAAAACATTTTCGCCCTAACCAGTTTGGCTCAGTGGGTAGAGAGTCAGCCTTCGAACTCAAGGGTTCCAGGTTCGATTTCAGACAAGGGCATGTACCTTGCTTGAGGGCACATCCCAGTAGGGGATGTGAACGAGGCAGCTGATAGATGTTTCTCTCTCATTGATGTTTCTAACTCTCCCTCTCCCTTCCTCTCTGTAAAAAAAAATCAATAAAATATATTTTACAAAAACAACATTTTTTTATATTGGCTTCTACAAATCTGTTCGTCTTCCTACAGCACGTGCAATCAATCAATCACTCAAATTTTGTTTTATAAAAATAAGAAGATGAGTTAAGACAAATATATGAGTACAAGTGGTTTAGTTGGGAGGTAATCCCAGAGACATTGCTGAGAAGAGGGGAAATGAATCAGGGAAAGGGAATGTCATCAAGTCAATTACCAAATATGGACAACTCGGGCTCATTGTCACTGGGGATTCTGGATACAGTGTAGAATGCATCTCCCAGTTAACATAACTGAGGGATCAGAAAAGTAGGACATTAGCCACCAACTTCCATCCATTGTGTGTGAAACTGCCCAGAGGCCCTTGAGCTCAGCCTACTTCCTTCCCAGCCTGTGCTTCTACAGTATCAGGAGAAAGAGCTCAGGCTGAGAGCTGCAGGTGTTCCCAGTGGTGTTTCCAGGCCCCGATGAGCTACATTTATATGCATTTTATAACATTTGTGACATTTTTCTCTCATTATTGGTAAGGTCATTGAAATAATCCCTAAACAAAATGAAAGTTATGGAAGGAAAAAGTAATATTTCAGAAACCAAAATACTCAGAAATGGACAAAGTCTTTGATCCAAGAAGCATGCTGAGGAGCTAATTGCTCTGTGATGTGCCACTTCTCACTCTCAGGATATGGGTGACTGTGGTAAATAGAAGAAAATGATAGTGGGAACACTGAGAGCTTAATATTGGAATGTATCATATTCACTCTGTTTATAATGTGTTTATAGATTTCTTCACTTTTCACTGTTCAAAAAAACAAAAAGGAAAACTCTTTAGAAGAGCAATAATAATACTTGGCATGTGTTAGGGACACAATTCAATGTTTTTCGGAGAAGCTTGACATCAAGACCTCTGGCAGAAATTTTAGTTATTTTGTGTTTTTGAAAATGCTGTCATCTCAAGGATCTTAGTGAGTAATGCTATAATGAGATAATCTTAAAAGGATTCATCATATAGGATTTTGGTGAGAATTAAATATGATAATGTAAGTAAAGCATATAATACCAGGTATATATAAATGTTTCAAAACATCTATTATTATTATTATTAGTAGTAGTATCATTATTGTAATTAAATTTAGATGTTATAGAAATATCTAGTTATGTGACATGAGGTGTATTTATACATAAGTTTATCCCTAGAGATTTAGTCAGACTGGCATTGTATATATTTATGTGTTGAAACCCATGGGAAGGATTTGAAGATAGATTCATACATATCCTATGTAAAATAAGACCACTGATGAATGGACCATATATTGCCAGGTCTTAAGCCCAGGCTAGGGAATCAACATTTCAATTAATAAGAAATGGCTAATCAACGGAGGTGCTAACATTACAGTGCTAGGCAAGAAAAGGTTTTGAATGGGTTCAACATCTATTCCCTTCAAGACAGTCAGAAATGCTGGGTGAAGTGATACAGCACTGAAGAATTTTAAATGCTTTTCATATGCCAGAAATGAAGGGGAAAGTGAAAGCTAAAAATGACACCACAGGGACAGTTCCACAAACCACAGGGCACAGGACACACAGGAGAAAAGTGACCACCATCACTGCTGATCGCACACTTGAAATTATACACACACTAGGGAAACTAAAAATCATGTGGGAGAGCCAGAAAACAAATCGTACAGGACGATTAGAGTTCCTTGAACTTGTGACAAGAGAACAGTCTGGAAACACTATAAAATTTATGTTGGAAATAATTTAAAAAGAAATAAACATCTTGATTTAAAAAAAGAACAGGGTACTATGAAATAAAACCACAGATTTAAAAGAGAGTAAAAAAAAAAAAAAGAAATCATTTCTGCAACTTAATATATAGCCACTGAAATTAAAATCTCAGTGGATGATTTTAAGACAACCAAAGAGAGAGCTAATAAACTGGGAAAGAAATCTAAGAAAGTATGTGGAATGCAGCCAATGAATAAATGATTGGAAATGGGAGATTAAGAGGTATTGAGTACAGTTTTAAAAACGTATGAAATGTTCAGAAGGAGAAAGCAGAAAATGGGATACTGAAAAAACCATGGATTCTCAGATTAAAGAAGCACACAGTATCCAAAGATAAATATGAAGACCTTGGAAAAACTCCAGGATATCAGGGGAGAAAAAAATAAAAAACAGGAGAAAATATATGTTTGATTCATTCCAGAAATAAAAGCAATGGATCCTCGCCATTCTCAAGTTTTCTCTAATATGACATGCTAGTTGTAGTGGAATGTTGAAACCTGGGTTCTGTTTCTGGCTCTGACACTTTCTGTGTGAATCTTGAGCCAAGCCTTTAACCTCTGTCAGCCTCAGTTCCCCTTGTGGATAACAGGGAGATGGAGACATTATCTAAAACTTCTTTTAGGTAGAAGACTATAAGAACTCTTAGACTGACTAGACATTTTGATGTCCAACATTGAACAGTTTGGACTGATTTAGCATTTTTTTTCTTTTTGCCCACCTGACATGAGCTGTTTGGCTGTTTGGACTGCTGGCTTTCTCCTCCAGGCCTGCTGTATCCCTGAAGGTAGGCCCATGTTCCCTAAATTCGCTGAGAATATAGAGCAATAGTGACTAAAAGCAGTATGTGATTTTGTTATTGCCATGAATAAAAGTTTCACTTTCTTTTCTCCTTCTCTAACCTATACTCTATATTTTTCTAAGCGACTCAGCTAAAATGCTAAATATCTCACATATCTTTTGCTTTGGAAATTCAGAATGAGAAACTATGGCAGTAGCATCGGGGACAGGGTGGGAAGGGCCAATGACGGACAGAAGAGGAGGATCTCGCATCTGTGGCAAGAGAGGAGCACCATTTCAGCAGAAAATCTCAAGTATTTATATCTTGAACTTTTTCTGATCTTGACCTTGACAGATCTGTGTCATCTCAATGGTACCCCCAAAGTCAATTTTGTTGTACTGTGCACAGGGGGAAATTAGAAAGAGAAAGGATCATGCTACTTCTTCCTCTGAGCTGAGAAAGAGGGTATCTCCCTTTTAGTAGAAAGCCCCCGAATGTTAGCATAATCAGAGTGAGCAGGAACAGAGTGGGGGGCTTGTGGGAGGATTGGCCTCCACAGTGGGAAGTACTCTGGAATGTTGGGAAGCTGGTTGGGTTTGTGCTACCTTAAGGAGGTGCTCCCTACTCCAATCTTTAGTTTCTTACCAGTTTGTAATGAAAATGCTGATTTCAGAAATCTTCAAGCTCTGATGTGAATTTTTGGAAGCAAAGATTTTTTTAAACTAGAAGTTAAATAATGTACGCTATCATCTTAGTTAACAATGGCCTTTGGGGAAATCACAATCTCTTTAAGTTATTAATGAAATGATATAAAAATTCTGCTCAATCCATCTCAAAAGTGGTTTCATGGTTTTGAGATTAAAGTACAATATTGTATTTAAAAGTCTTTTAAACCCATTTTCCTACCTATACTTTTAACATAGAGTGGGGTTAAAGTGACCTGAGACCAATTCCAGAGTCTTTCACGTAATTCTGTGTCAGTCTGGGGAAGGGGCTGAACTTTTCTGCCTCATTTTCCTCACTTGCAAAGTTTGCTATAAACATTAGACAAAATATTCATCATTTAGAAAAGATCTTAGTAAATAAATCTAGACAACATAGATGATAGTTATTATTTCTCAAGTAATCAAATTTATATTTTCAATAGAGAATTTGAGTCGGATTTACATGGCTTTCACATGGGACTCCAGAGTGACACTGTGGTTTACAAGGGAGCAGGCCTCTTAGGTGTACCTCACCTGAATGACACATAGCTGTCCAAGCCCAAAGGGGTGTGGCTCAGATGTCTTCTCTTCCTCCTCTGGCTGTACATTCTTACCAGTCTGCTTTAATTATTTTTGTGCATTTTTCATAACCACTGATCCTAGTTCCTGACAATTTTCATGACTACAAGGGCCTAAATTTTAGCTTCATATTCAAATAAAGCAAATTAGAGATGACAAAAAATACAGATGAGAGTTTTATATAATTTCAGAGCACAGGAAAGATGACATTTTAGCTTCTTTGTACATGAGCTGTGGGTGGAGGAGTATGATCACTGGCTAGGAGCTCAAATGGAATTGAGTTTGGATATTTGTGGTTTGGCTGAGGAAGAGAAGAATGAAGGAAAAGATAGCAGCTGGTCACCCAGCTTAAGTGACTATTCATGCCGGCAAGTGACTCTCCAGAAGACACTTTTGTGTGCACTTTAATGACTGGGTATTGTCAGTCTCTTGTTTCACTTGTAATAGCAGATTTTCCTATCTTTCTCAGCTAGAAAATGACTTGTCATGGCTTTGAAAATTATTATGGCTCACTATTGTGGACTAAGACGATTCCAGAAGTTTCAATTGGGTGCTGACGTCTCATTTCTTAAGCCTAAACAGTCCATACAATGTGTAAACAAATTCTTAAAAATGTCTTTAAAGGAAAGACTGAAATGTAGCAATTTGGGATTAACATCTTATTTCTTTCCAGCTAAAAAGGCATATAATTTCTTTAAATTCAAGTTCAAGTTAAACATTGATTTACTATGCATTAGCTTCTTGCATGTATGTATGTACTCATTCATTTATTCTTAATTTGTGAACAATGCTTTGGCATTTATAATTTGTGCAGTTTCAAGTTCTGCTTGGATACAGGGGTCCATGTTCACTTGGCAGTCATGAGCAGAGCTAATCCATGTGAGAACTAGAGTGATATAATAAATCACATTAAATTATAAATTCAGAGAAATTCAAAGAGAAAGCTAATAATATGTTTTGAATATTGGTAGCAAAGAGAAAAATGAGAAGGCTATTCATGTTTTGATGTGAGAATAATGAAAGATGCATACCTTTTTACATTTAAGGGTTAATAAGCCCAATTTTACTAGAACATATGATTCAGAAACAAGAAAAAGAGCTCTAAAATCACATTTTAACTGACTTTAAATGTTAGCTAAATGATTCTAAATGGGAGTTATTAAAAGCTGGAAAATAGGGGACAAAATGTTAAAAGTGATCTTTTATCAAAAGCAGGATATGCTGTGGAAGATTTTCTCTTTTTCCTAATTTGGCTTTAATTTCATCAAAATTATGCATGGATACATTTTAAAGTGGTAAATATTCTACAAGTCTTATGAGAAACAGTAATCCTTCAACCCTCTTTCTACTATTTTGCTTATTGGGGGGAAAAAACAGATTTCAACCAGATTGTTTTTGTTTACCTACTCTAAATGACATGTTATAGTGTTGTGTTCTACCTACTTCCAGTCTTCCTATCCTTCCAATGCAGTTATTTGAATCTAATTTTTTTTTTCTCTCTATGCTTTGCTCTTTGCCCTGCTGTTTTGAATTTTCAGAGATATGCCTTGGTGTGGTCTATTTTCATACACTCTGTGAGGCCTTCAGTAGAACATTTATGCTGGAATCTCATGTACTTCAGTTCTGGAAAAAATGCAGTAATTATGTACTTAATGACTTCCTCCTATTTTTTTTCTCTCTTCTTGAGTCTTTTTGTTATATGGAATGTTCCTCTAATTCTCTTATTTTTCATGCCTATTCTACATATTTTGTCCTTTTCCTCTGCTTTCTGGGAGATTCCTGTGGCTTTATCTTTGATCCTTCTAACAACACCCACCCCCAATTTCTGCTCTCTTGCTTTAAACTTCCAAAAACTTTTCTTTATTCTTAAATTTCCTTTTTTAGATAACATCCTTTTCTTGCTTTTTTTTTTTTTCTGCAGCATCTTTCCTTATCTCTCTGAAGATGGTGGTGATAGTCGTGAAGTTCTCTTTGCCACCAAGTTTCTGTTACATGTGGCCTTTTCACATTTGTCCTGGTCTGCAGCTTTCCCCTTAGAACCATAGTCTGCAAACTGTGGCTTGTGAGCCATATGCTGCTCTTTGGTCCCTTGAGTGTGGCTCTTCCACAAAATACCACTGTCTGGGCGAGTCTATTTTGAAGAAGTGGCGTTAGAAGAAATTTAAGTTTAAAAATTTGGCTCTCAAAAGAAATTTCAATCTTTGTACTATTGATACTTAGCTCTGTTGACTAATGAATTTGCTGACCACTGCTTTAGAGGCTTTTTTCAATGCCTTTGTAGTCCACTCAAAAGAAGAAAAACAAATTTTCCATGGGAAGTCTGAGCTCCTACTGAATCTTATCATCTGGATCTTTGCTTTGGAATCATCAGCCTTGGGTTTTGTTAGCTAACAACTGAGCTCAGTTTCTTTAGGTCTTTCCTCTTGGGCCTCAGAGAAGACTCTTTCAATCTCATGCTCCCTGTGTACGTCTGGCTGACCATATCCTAGATCTGACAAAGTGGGAGGCTTAGCTTTCTGGATATACACTGTCTTTTTTTTTTAAATTAAATCTTTATTATTCAGATTATTACATTTGTTTCTCTTTTTTCCCCTCCATAGCATCCCTCCACCCAGCTCCCACCCCTCCCTCTGCCCTTAGCTCCCTCCCATTGATCTCATCCATAGGTATATGATTTTTGTCCAGTCTCTCCCTGTACACCCCTCACCCCTTCCCCACTGAGAATTATCAGTCCACTCCCTTTCTGTGCTCCTGATTCTATTATATTCACCAGTTTATTCTGTTGATCAAATTTTTAATTCACTTAATTTTTAGATTCACTTGTTGATAGATATGTATTTGTTGTTCATAATTTTTTGGCTTTTACCTTTTTCTTCTTCCTCTTCTAAAAGAGTACCTTTCAGCATTTCATATAATTCTGGTTTGGAGTTGATGAACTCCTTTAGCTTTTTCTTATCTGTGAAGCTCTTTATCTGCCCTTCAATTCTGAATGATAGCTTTGCTGGATTATTCTTGGTTGTAGGTTCTTGCTATTCATCACATTGAATATTTCTTGCCACTCCCGTCTGGCCTGCATCGTTTCTGTTGAGAAATCAGCTGACAGTCGTATGGGTGCTCCCTTGTAGGTAATAAACTGTTTTTCTCTTGCTGCTTTTAATATTCTTTCTTTGTCTTTTGCTCTTGGTATTTTAATTATGATGTGTCTTTGTGTGGTCCTCTTTGGATTCCTTTTATATAGGGTTCTGTGTGCTTCCTGGACTTGTAAGTCTATTTCTTTTATCAGATGTGGGAAGTTTTCAGTCATTATTTCTTTAAATAGGTTTTCAGTATCTTGCTCTCTCTCTTCTTCTGGCACCCCCACAATTCTGATGTTGGTACGCTTAAAGCTGTCCCAGAGTCTCCTTACATTATGTTCACATTTTTGGATTATTTTCTGTTCTTGCTTTTCCAGTTGAATGTTGTCTGCTTCTTTATATTTAAAATTTTTTACTTGATTCTTGCCTTTCTCTAGTCTGCTGTTAGGACTCTGTATAATATTTTTATTTCAGTCAGTGTATGTTTAATTTCTAGTTGATCCTTTTTCATCTCCTCTTGGGTCTCACTAAATTTATCCATCTTTTCTAGCATATTCTTGAAAAACCTTATAAGTGTGGTTTTGAACTCTATATCCAGTCATTTTTTTTCCTCCATTTCTTTTGTTTGTGATCCCTTCCCTTGTCTCAGCATTTTCCCTATGCCGGTGAAACTTCTGTGTTGGATTCAGCCTTATGATAGCAGATGCAAAGCTGCAGAAGCCTCTGTTGAGCTTGGGATGGGTGGAGTCTCAGGGCTTAAGGGACTGCCTTGCCTTCCAGTCGCCCCGCCCTCCATGGCCCCTGAGTCTCACGTGACTGGGTAATGGCTCAAGCGGTCCTTGTGTGCGCGCCCGCGGTGCCTCTACCGCTGCCTTTCCAGCTCCCCTGCGCACCAGGACCACACGAGTCTAGGTCCCCAGGGTTTTGCCCGAAACAGGGGCCCAGTGGACTCAGAAGTGGCACAGTTGGGAGGGTCTGTCTCCAGCCCAGTCGCGAAAGCCAGCGGCACGATCAGCAGTCTGTCCTCTGCCCAGCACCGTGTGCGTGCGAGACTGGACCTGATCTTCTGCGACTCCCCTAAATTTCCTTGCACCTCTCCCTTTTCACAGTCCAAACTCCCCCCGTATGAGTTTCGGCTGGATCTGGGGTTTAGTATTGTAGGATAAGGGGTTCAATGCCATTGGGAGTCTCCGTTTCCCTCCCGCCAGAGAAAGCCAGCCCGGTACTCCGGCACCCGCTCTCTCAGCGCGCAAGTCTCCGTACCTCAGCTTTTTGCAGCTCCTCTGGGTTTCTGTGAGCCCCTCTCTTTCCTTCTAGTTGTAGAACTTCCACTCAGCCAGCTTTCCTGTGGTTCTGGATGATGTCCGTTCTGTCTTTTAGTTGTAGTTTTGAAATTGTTGTGCGAGGCAGCAGTGTAGGTGTTTACCTATGCCGCCATCTTGGATTCCTCCTGGATATACACTGTCTTGATCTTCCCAATTTCAGCCACATATACCTGGAATTCCCAATCAATCGTCATTAGCAAATATACCTCTAGTTCCTTCCAAGATTAGGGAGGACAATGGTCCAGCTGCGCAGAGTGATGGAGGAGATCTAGATACCTTATATTACTTAACCACATTTTTAATCAGTTCTCCCATTTCTGGCTTCACCTTCAAATTACTCCCAAAGGAACCTTGTACTGTGAAATGCTGACTGTTGGAGAGTTCTGCAGTGTTAAGTAGGTTGCTTTTTGGCTTTCCTAGTTCTGGATAAGAAGTCAAATTTTTTATGTTTTCTCAGTCATTGGCCACTCTTCTATTTCCTTTCTGGCTTTCAACATTTTGTTGCTATTGCCCCTTAAGCCAGTACCTTTGTTCTTGGGATTTATGTCTTAAAAATCCCTTTACTCTGTTTTGTTTTTTGTTTGTTTGTTGTTGAATTTGGAAAGAATAGTAGGAAAATATGGATATTAAATTTTCTAGTTTAAACCAGGAGTTTCAATTTGTTTTTACCTTTGTTTTATTGGTAAGGAAATCCTGGACACAAGTCAAAAGTGAAGAGTATTTGCATCAGTGTAGTAATGGTAATGTGTGTTTTCAAAGGAAGGCTTAACAGGATATGTGGACTGATTTAGATGAAAAAATAAAGAAAGAAGTCAAGGGTGGTGATGCCAATATGTTAGATTGGGTGACTAGAATAATGGTGGTGCCACTGCTTAGAAATAATTAGAGTAGGACCGGAAATCAGGTTTGAAAGAAGATAACCTAAAAGACCATACATGTGTTACCTTCTAAAGTAAACAGATATTTTCCTTTTGCTGATTTTAGCTTGAGTTCAGAAATCCACTACCATAGCTGGAGTCCAGTGATTAGGTTATTGCTGCCATCACAAATGTGGTGCAATAGTCACAAGGAGCCAGACATTAGCTTGCTTCTGTAGGTACAATTAACATCTTTATACCTTGTTTCATAGGAATAACAACCAAATTATTTTTTTTTCATCTACCTAATTTCACTTTCAGAAGTTTAGCTTTAAGGGAGTTTGGAAAAGGTAGTTTTTAGCTTCTAAAGTAGAGGAGAGTAGAGTAGAAAGAATTGAAATAGATGGAGTGTGAATTCATAGTATCAAACAATCATTTTAATAATGATTATGGGGATAACCATGAGTACCTGATTATTTAGTGTACATAAATATTACCAAATAATAAAAGTATATGATTCTATACATAATACATCTATCCATTATACAGGTGAAAAAGGACTTAACTTCTCATCCAAAGGGAGACCCTTAACTTATTAATTGTCAACTTAGCTCTGAGTAATGTTCACTTCCCTATTTCTTCAATTACAATCTTACTTTGGTATTCTATAAGCTAAGGAATACATTATAAATCTATACTTGTACTATAAAACAGCAGTAGGGTGGAAAGAGAACATTTAAATAGGTTAATATACATAACTATACATAAAAGAAAAAAGTTAGCTAATGAAATCTATTACTGTAAGTAGTCACAGACCATAATTGATATTTAGAACTTCTTTCTTCCACTATGCTTAAAATAATCCATTTTCTCTCAGCACTTCAGCTAGTCGAGTTCTTTACTGAATAAAGAATGATTAAATCTTTGACTCATTCTATTGGACATAGTTGTGCTAGGGGAATTCCCAAATAATCTCTTGGATAGAGACCAAAGCTTTCTTGCCCCACTATTTGTCACATTTTCCCATTGTTGATTAAGATCCAAAACTTCTGTCAATTTATTAACATACCTTTTGTGTATTAGTTCAGTAGCAAGAAAAAATAAAAATGACACTCTCAACAGCCAGTTCATTTATTTAAAGTTTTTTTTTAATTGGATTTTAGAGAGAGAAGAATGGAGAGGGAGAGAGGGAAACATTGGTATGAGAGGAAACATCTATCAGCTCCTTCTTCCACACCCCCTACTGTGGATCCAGCCCACAACCTGGGCCTGTGCTTTGACGGGGAATCCAACTGGCAACTTTCAGTACATGGGATGATGCTCAACCACACTAGCCAGGACTCATTTCAATTTTATATGCCTCCCTTGATGGAAGTGTTCTTCCTTTGGAAACTAATGCCTCTAAGCCAGCAGAGCCCAAAGTTGCAGTGATAAGCAGCAAAAATTTTGCAAGTGAGTCATTAGAAATCATGCTGAAACCTACTTCTACCTCTTTGTTCCCAAGTTGATGCATTCTGGTTATGGGGGAAATGACATCATGTCACAGATATAGAGCATATTACACATCTTATAGGCATCATAAAGGCCAGCATCAAGCTTGTAAATTGTTATTCTCCAAGTGGTGCCAAAATTAAGTCTTCATTAGGTCAATTCCACCACCTATAAGTTCAGCTGCTTCCAAATGATGGAGTCCATGGTAAATCCCATGAGTATCAATCCACTGCTTCACTTTCTTTTTCTGTATAGTGACTTTTTTTGATTCTTTTGAGAGGATATTGTGATGATGAATATGTCATAAGTAAGACCCTGGATGCTGGGCTTGTAAATGCAAGTCAGGCAAGAAAGGCAAATCTTTTCTGTTTTCTTACAATGAGGAATAGTTTCTATCCCTTCTTGGAAGATGAGTCCATTGTTAGGACTTCTTAGGAAATGGGTCCAAATTAGAGACTCATCATAAATTTCTGCTGCTGGAAGACAGGGTAATTATTTGTTTCCCAAACAGCTTTGAGGAGGATAAATTCTTATTATTGAACTTAGAAAAAATATAATTTCCTATATAGTCTCTTTAAAAGGAGTAAGTACATAACATCAAGCTCCACCACCAGGGCCAGTTTGTTCATGGTGCTTTGAACTAGTCCTTGGTCCATTATAGGGAAAAGCCTATTGAGAGGAAGTTTTGACGATGTCTCACTAAAAGAGCACTTGCTTCTTTGCAATGGATGTCTTTGGGTGATAACTTATGGGAAACACAAATATTCTTAAAGTCTGGGCAAATTTGAGAGATACATCCTCATATCCCTTGTAGATGCCTTAATTCTTTCTTTCAACATGTATTTTTTGAGTATATTTTATGTAGGCAAGACAAGAGATAACACAAAGGTCCAAGAAGTGCCTTGGGAGGAGGCCAGACTGGTCTTCATTTTGCCTTCTGTGGTCAAGAGATGCTGATAATGATGATGGCTGAGCTCTTTCTCATCCTGAATCATCTTTTTCCTAACATGCTGTGTCAGTTTGTGAAATCTCTTAAATGTTTTGGATTTAGAATCTTGAACAGTGAATTCTTTCATGTACTCTTAGAAAAATATAATTTCCTATATAGTCTCTTTAAAAGGAGTAAGTAGAAAGCTTTGCAAAAACAAGTTATACCAGATATTAAAAAAGTAAATGAAGCACTACTCTGATGAACCAATAATAAAGAAACTCAGAAGATATTTAATATCATTTTTAACAGGTTGATTGAACATGCAGAGGTAAGTCGTTAAGAAAAATTTGCTTGGGATTTATATTAAATCTATGTTTAAAACCAAAACCTTCATCAGAATAAACACTAAGAATGGATATGTTTGTCCCAGATTTTTACCATAGCCAATGAAAATAAGAATAACTTTTCTGAATTACTGATTACCCCCTTAGAATGTGAGAGGCTGCATTTACAGTAACTAGAAGAAGACATAGAGATATGTTTGCTGGATTTACCAAGTTTTATGAAGGGCAAAAATACTATTTATGGCTTCTCACTTCTATTATGCTGTCAACAGAAATATGCAGACTTGCAAATCCCAATTCTAAACTTGATTCTTAGCATTTCATGTCTTTATATGTTAATAGCATAGTAGTGTTATGAATTTAATCCAACAAATCAAGTGTTTCATTATGTTTTACTCTTATTATCCTTGGACAGAGTTGGCTTACATTAATAAGGTTTTGGGAACAAGATTATCATAGTGCCTTGAAACTATTCTCAAAATACTGGCTAAACCACTGAGATCTTGTGTCATAAAGTTATTAAAACAATTCCTGTAAATTATTGGGTACTATTATAAAGAATGTGGCATATTGGGATGTTGGAACAAAACTAAAAGTGAAACAAATGTCAAGGAAGTGCTGAAGTAGATAGATTTTGTTGGCTTCAAATGAAAGGATAGGAAGATTGGCAGAGGCCCTTATAATAGTCATGTGTTATAGTCGTGGAAACTTGTCCTAAGAAAATAATTCAAAAGAGACAGAAAAATATATTCTCATGTAAATGTATTTATTTTATTTTATTTTTAAATTGCAATTTACATTCAATATTATTTTGGTGTCAGCATTTATTATAAACAAACTATGTGCTAAGCACTGATCTATTGGATGAATTCAATTGCTGATTCAAATGTATATACATATTATGAGTCTACTATGTCCCAGGCTCTGAATTTGGAGCTAGAAAGATGAATAAGATGCAGCCCTACTCTTAATGACCTTTGGAAGAATGGCAATAAAAGTACCAATCTTTTTTTTTAAATATATTTTATTGATTTTTTACAGAGAGGAAGGGAGAGGGATAGAAAGTCAGAAACATCGATGGGAGAGAGACATTGATCAACTGCCTCCTGCATGCCCCACACTGGAGATGTGCCCGCAAGCAAGTTACATGCCCATGACCGGAATCGAACCTGGGACCTTTCAGTCTGCAAGCTGACCTCTATCCACTGAGCCAAACTGGTCTTAGCAAAAGTACCAATCTTAATATGACACAACAGATGCCATAATGGAGGAACAAAGAGGGTGTTTGGGACACAGATGATGGTGCCATGTTAAAGAGAGGATTCTTCAGGGGAGAATGCCTATTCCATAGAGAGAATAGGCATTGAAAGAAGACATTGAGAGAGATAGAGAGGGAGAAAAGAGAGAGAGAGAGAGAGAGAGAGAGAGAGAGAGAGAGAGAGAGAGA
>JAAGEH010000076.1:62260653-62287261 GCA_011751065.1 Lasiurus cinereus
ATCTATCTGAGAAAGATGTTATCAAATGCCCCACTCTCCACACACATGCACACACATTACACACACACACTTTTATGTGTGCACTTACATACCTATGTGTGCATACACATTAAACCATTTGAGAATCATGATTTGGAGACATCCTAAACCTGTAAGGATGCTCAGAAATCTCTTGCCTCTGTGACATTTCACCTCATCATCAAGATCCACTCTCCACCCTTCTCCCTGTGACTGCATTACAGGCTCTCTTGCCTCAACCAAAGGTAGGTCCCAACAGAACCTTGGAATAACTTTGAAGTACTAGCTATGTCCCCAGCAACCTCTCTGTAGGACTCTAAGTCTGCTTCTCTAACAAAGGTTGCAGGTCCTCTAAGATACCCTTTCCTAAAACTACAATTCTCACTAAGTTGCAGCTAGATCTCCTATCCCCTTGCCCACTGGGCAAGAAGAGCTCTTGGCCTCCTGCTGTTAGTAGGTGCAGGTGCTTTGCCATCCCTTGTCACTTTTCTTAACATAGATTATATCCTTGTAAATAATTGCTTTCCTGACTCTTTCCATCACCCTGTTTGAATGTGCTTTCTGTTTCTTGTGAGGAGTTTGAACTGAAAAAAAAAAAAGAAATGCTGTGTTTAGGCACTGCAGTAGCCACTTAGAGTTATAAAGGCAAGTAAAATGCAGAGTTCTCTCATGGAACTGATCACATCTAAGACCATTATACAAGTGTTGGGAAAGCATGGAAATGGCTATCTAAATCTTATCGGGAGTGATGCCAAGTTTGTGTGTGTGTGTGTGTGTGTGTGTGTGTGTGTGTGTGTGTTGTTTTTGATTTTGGGTTTTGTTTTTTGGGGGTGAAGAGAGGATGCTTGATGTAAATGTTCTTATAATTGAAAGATTCAAATATATAAAAATAGAAAAATTATTATAATAAACATCTAATTATATCACTGTTTCAACAATCAACAATTGCATCAACTACTTTCAACCCACTTTTATTTACTTTATCCACTTTCCCACCCTCTCCCCAGGATTATTTTGAAATAATTTTTGACAATATATAATTCATCTCTAAATATTTCTAGATCTATCTCTAAGACATAAGTATAGTATCACTGCCGGAAACCAATAATTGTCTCACTAATAGAAAGTGTGGACCAGGAACCTGGAAGACTGGTCAGCCTTGAAGCTCTGAAAGGTCAAAGCCAGCCACCCCCTATCTAATTGAGACAATGAACTTCCCCATCAAATAATCATGTAAATCTTTACTGATAAGATAATCTACTTGTTACTGGAATTGCTTGCTTCAGGGCAAAGGGTGTATCCCAAACCTGAATAAAAGGGATGGCAAGGCCAAAAGAAGGTAGTAGTCTTCTCACCAGACTAAAGGAAGGCTCCCACCTGGCCCCCCAATGTTGCCAAATTAATACTTTCCTAGCCTCTCTTTTCATTTGTATGTGCCTCCTCTAGAAACGGAACCCTGAATGGGAACCCTGAACCACACGGGACATGAAAGAGGTTCCCAAATATCACCTCAAAAAAAAACAACAACCCAATAATATAACCACAATATAATTGAATAATCAGTGTTTACAATTATTTAATTGCACCTAAATGTGTTTTTTTCTAATTTATTTATTTGAATTAGGATCACATAGGTGTATATTGTTGTCATTGGCCTCTTCTAATTTGTAGGATTTTCTCCATATATATATACTATTTTCTTTATAATTTACTTATTGGAAAAACTAGGTTATTTAACCCACACAATGTCCCTCAGTCTAGAGTTTGACAATTTTCATTCCTGTGTCCTTTAACATGTTTCTTTTTATTTTCCATAACTAGAGCTTATTCTGACTCAGGTTTCTTTGTGTGTGTGTATGTGTGTGTATAAGGGAAAGATTACTACATACATTGACAATATATACTTTTGTCAAAAGGTACGTAAGGTCTGCTTGCTTCTCATTTTTTGATAAAAGCCATTCATAATCATTGCTCTAGTGGTTTTCAAACTTCAGTATTTATCAATATCCATTAGAAGGCTTTTTAAAACCTAGACTGCTTTTCCCCACCCATAGAGTCTCTAATACATCTGAGGTAAGACATAGAATTTGCATCCCTAACAAGTTCCCAAGTGTTGCTGTTCGGGGACCAAACTTTGAGAACTGCTCCAGTCCTAGACTCTCCATTCCAACAATTAGAGGGTATTGTTGCTCCTTGTGATTAAGCCCCTATCAGCTTATCAATTCATTAGGGGTTCAAATCTCATCTGGAATACTTTCTATCCTGGACCTGGAATCAGCAATTTCTCCAGAAATTCTTGGTTGTTTTTAGTGAGATGTCATACATCCTGAGAGGTACAGGCATTTATTTTATCTGGGCTTGTCATTGTTTCTAGACATTTTGGAGGATATACTTAGGAAACATATATTTAACAAATAAATCATGAGTTTATATTGGTATTTCCAGTTAAAATTCAACAATGCAAGGTTTTTACTTAACTTTATCCATGTTGTAAAAGAGTCTTCTTTATCTGTAAAAAGTGTTGCTTTTAATAATACCAAGATAATTCTCATTGGCTTGTCCCAGTATTAAGCATTCAATCTTAGAAAACCAATACCAGCATGTCAACTAACAACATGATTTCCAAAAACAGTTTATTTACTTTTATTTTTATTTTTAATATTGTTTTTTTTTTACTACACTTTTAATTCACTGGGCACATCCCACCAAGGATGTAAATCCAAACTACCATGTTTCAAACTCACTTGAAGAAGTTCCTTTCTGTGTAGTTACGCTCTCCACTGGTTATATATTTAGATCATTTTTACTTTATTTTAATTTTTAAAGTTTTATATTTCAGTAAATTAAATTTGTTTTATAACTACATAAAATATCCACAAGATTAAATCTTGGAAGGAACATATAATCACAGAAGTCTAGCGTTTCTTTCTGATTATGTCACTCTTAATTCTACCCTTTCCCCACTAGTAAATTTTAAATCTTAAAACGTATCTTCTGGCAGTTAGGACAGTTTGTACATTTGTCTTAATGATTACTTTTGTACTAATACCTTTATATATTCACCTTCTTTTTTCTCATTTTTGGCTATTGACTATTGTTTCCTGTTGTGAGCAATAATGAAATCAGCTGGTGACATAGTCATCCTTCTTTCCTCTTTACATCTAGCAATTGCTGATGTAACAGTCTTATAGATCCAAGAAAAAGCTATTAAACAGTCAGTGAGTTGATTGTACTTTTCAGTTTTTATACTTACACCATATCAATATTGCTTAGGGCATGTAGCCATTGTATGCCACTAGCCTTAGTTCTATAGAAAAGTATACATATTTCATACTTACCTCTATTCCTTTAGGCCAAGGCCTCTCAAGTTAATTTTGCTGTCTGAAGCTTCCTCTCTAATAGATTCTTCAGGAAGACTTCAAGGGCATGATATTATTTGAGCACTTGCATGTTCATAATATTTTTTCAGCTTTTCTACATGAAGTTCATTTGAATCCTTGCTCATGCTTTTTTAAATAATTTAAATATAATATATCAGTGTGTCTGTCATGTAGATTTATTGCTAAAAGTCCAATGACAACCTGATATTTTTCCTCTTATAAATGACTTGTTGTTTTTGTCTGGATGTCACTATATATATAAATTTTTCCTTAAAGTCCAAAAACATGGTAAAATATGCCCCATATTAGACACAATAAACTGATTTCTCAGTTATATGGTATGCTTTCTTAATATTTAGTTTCAAATATTTTTATGATTTCAGAAGTTTCCCTCAAGTATGCTTTTATTTTTTTTAATTCTTTATTGTTGACAGTCTTACATCTGTCTCATTTTTCCCCCATTGACCTCTCCCAGCTTGTTCGCACTGCCTCGCCCCAGCATCAGCTTCACACCCCTATTGTTTGTGTCCATTGGTTATATTCATATGCATGCATACAAATCCTTTGGTTGCTCTCTTACCCCTCTCCCTCACCTCTCCCCCACCATTCCCCTCAGCCTCCCTCCCCCACCTCCCCCATCGCCTTCCCTCTGAAGTTTGACTTTCTGTTCCATGCTTCTATGTCTCTGGGTCTATTTTTGTTCATCAGTTTACTAGGGGCCCGGTGCACAAAATTCATGCATGGGGGGTGGATCCCTCAGCCCTATCTGCACCCTTTCCAATCTGGGAGCCCTCAGGGGAACCCTCTCCAATCTGGGAGTTTCTCTCTATCTTTGCAATCATAATGAATGAATTGTCTGAAATGCCAACCCAGTTTGGTCTGATGCTCCATTGGTGGATATTTCCTAGAAGTTGCAGGATATCTTCCTTTTAATTTTTCCTCGACAGTCTTGCTCATGTGTAAATCATAATGTAAATATCTGTGTTTTCCAATAGTCTTAAGCTCTACACTCAACCCACAGGTTGAGAACCACTAGCATTGTTGCCTAAGTCCATCAGAAAACACAGATATTTACATTACAATTCATATCAGTAGCAAAATTATAGTTATGAAGTAACAACAAAAATAATTTTATGGTCGGGGTCACTACAACATGAGGAACTGTATTAAAGGGTCACAGCTTTAGAAAGGTTGAGAACCATTGATAGAGGAATATGGTTGGGTGACAGGTAGACCTAAGATGAATCTTGGGTTTCCAGGCGATATCTTGGCTCCAAAGATAGTATCCATCCTTCTTCCTTTGTGTGGCTCTTATTGCTGCTAATGCTTCTGAAGTTAGTGCTGTTGGAGATGCGTGTTGGTCTGATTGTGCCCTGTGAGTTTAGCAATCTGTAGGATTCAATTATGAGAGTTATTTCACAGCTTGTATAAAAATAATCTGTAATCTGCAAAATAGTACAAAGAAGAAACAGAATTGTTTTTCCTTAACACACATCTGAGCTGGCTGTCTCTCTGCCAGAATTTTGATCACAGCATTTGAGTTTATATTAGCATTTCAGTTTTCGTTTTCATGATAAAAGAATGAGGTAGAAGTAAAAAGAGGCAGGAAGTCAAAATCTGTTTTCTGAACTAGCTGTGACTGTGGAAATTAGAGAATGGAAAGAACGGTACAGAAAACAACAACTTTACTCCTGTTTTTTCTACCCACCTAAAAATCCCCACTATACTTGCTCTCAGTGTTCTGCAGCAGCCACAGTACATCCCCTCCCCTGGGAGCAGCCAGAAATGCAGACTCTCAGCTCCAACCTGAGACCTTCAGAATCCATACCTACACTTTAACGTCATTCTGAGCTAATTGATCTGAACTTTAAAGTTTGAGACTCACAGCTCTAGACCATGTTAGGAAGTGGACTTTTTTGGACTCTAACTTACCTCTCTTAGAACAGCAAGATTCTCTCTTATATCACAGCATTCATTTAGGAACTTGAGAGAGTTAATGTAAAGAGAAAGTACAGTGTAGTCATTTGGGATTTAAGCTCTGCTTCTTAGTCAGTTTACTTGGGTTCAAAACTGGCTTCATAACTAATTAGCTATATGACTCTGGGAAAGAGAGGCACCACTCTACAGAGGTCTCTCCTCATTTGTAAACATGAATTATGAGTTTTTAACTCCTAAGATTGTGGTGAGGCTCCAATGAGAAGGTGTTTGTGAAGCAGTTGGCACAATTCCTAGTGCACAGGAAATGCATCATAAACACTAGCTATCATTCTTAACATGTAATAGGTTGAAAATGTCTTGTATACATCTTGGATGTATGTAACTCCTTGTTAGAAGTAACAAATATTGTGCAGGGCCCCCATTCTTTCCAAATGGGCAATCTTTTAGTTTTCTTGAGGTATTTCTTAGAGAAAGGTAAGTCCTCAATGTGAGGGCTGTACTATATGTATTTGTGTTTCGGTAATTGCCTGGGGGAAAAAAAAAGTGAATTGTTAACAATGGAAACTAGTTTATTCAAGGATTTACTTGCATATTCTCAAATAACCCTTCTAGGTGAACTATATAAAAAAAATCCATTTTCTTAAAACGAAATTCTGGAACTTTAGAAATTTTGAGTCATTCTTTGTGTTTCTATCCACTCTTTTTAGTGTTTTTTTTTGGTATCTATGTCCTGATGAATTTTCACTTTGTAGATGCTGAATGACCCAGCCACTATATTATGTGTCTTGAGACATTCTGATCCAAGAATGTCAGGAAGCAGCAAATATCATACAAAGCATTGCATCTAGCTCTAATCAAGCAAACAAAATCAAAACAGACCCCTGCATGTGTGTAAGCTTCAGGAAACTGACTTATGCTGTAGTCACCCACACATGTTGTTATTCCCCAGCACGCATGTTAAACTAGAGAGGCCCATACTGTGGAGGTTAGAACGAAGCCAGAGAAATAAACCCCAGATTGTCTTTACTTCTTATTACAGAGCTCAGCATTTTTATGTTTCCTCATCAACAGAGAGACTGCCCCCTACACACCCTTGGTGCTTTCTATTTATGTTCACCTGCTACTCAATTAACACCCCATCAAACTGCACACTTGCAGGGGGTTTATTGTCAGACCACTGCACGGCTGTCCTTAACCCTCCATCTCACCTATATTATACATGGAGTTAAAAACAGTCCCCTGACTGTGCTTAGAAAACATGTCTTTTCATTCGGTGTTTGTGTAAGGTTTTTCCTTGTGCACATTACCCTGGGTGTTCATAAAGTTATAACTGTATCTACATGTGTCTGACATTTATTACCTTCCATAGGACCATAAAACACACTTTTCTCTTTTAACTGCATCTGCTGACACATTACATAAAATAAACTTTAAATATTACCTATAAATTAATTAGCATTTTCCCTCTATTAGGAAAAGCAGATGAAGGCTTACCAGCACCACTTTAGTAAAGTTAGCAGTTTTAATTGGATTCTATGTGAAAGACAATGGGATTATTCTTGCCCAGTTTATTTTTCATTTAGTTACAGTTACATATTTATATTGGCTAAGTATTACATATTCATTTGTAGAAAATTAGGGAAATAATAAAGTTTCAAGAATAAAATTAATTTCTCTCCATCAAAATTCTTTCACTAATTTCATAATCTCTATTATTATTTTGATCTTTTAAAATATCTCTAATAATAAAAGTGTAATATGCTAATTAGACCAGTCGTCCTTCCAGACAAAGCCAGGGCTGCAAGGGAAGCCTGGGTCCCAGGTGCCAGAGGGAAGCCAGTGCCAGCAGTCGGGAAAGAAAGGCCTACTCTTGCACGAATTTTGTGCATCATGCCTCTAGTATATAAATAAGTATTAATATTGTATACACATACCTATCTATTTGTAAATATTATGTTTATATATACATAGTAATTTGTATAAATGTGATTTTCATACAAAATTTGGCAATGAGCTTATATTTTGCATATGATTTTGTAACAAATTCTCCTTATTCAATATTATCTAATTTATCATGTCCCATGTGGCTAATTTTTCTTTTTAAAATTTGTTTTTACTGTGTATACAGTCATTCATCTTATAATGTTACTATAATAATTTTCACCATTTAGTTGAGTACAAATATTTCGCTATTACAAATGATATTGAGGCAAATATCCTGCTATGTAAAATTATATCTCAATTTCTGACTATTTCTTCAAGAAAAATTCTTAGGAGTGGAAATACTATGTTAAAGACTCACAAAATCTTTGTCAGAATGCTTTTCTGAAAGGTTGCAAAATTTTACATGTCCACATTGTGTCCTAATCAACTTTGAATATATATTTTTTAATCATGATCACTTTGGTAGTTAATCATTGCTATTTCAGTATCCATTTCTTTAGTTAATAGTTTGGTTGAACATATAAAAATATTGTTATATTGTGGCATCATTATGGTCTTCATAGGATTTATAACTTACTTGGGCAAAATTAAAATACATGTGTAAAACTCAGTTTTCTCAAATGTAAATAGCGAAGGTATTAGCACAAGGTGCATAACTTGGTACCTAACATGGTAATTGCTCAATACATATTGTTATTCATATGTGGATTGATTTTTCATTATCTGCATCTACTTTTTTGCTAGTTAGTATAAATAAACTCTTCAAAATCAATAGGAAAAATACTAGGTATAGCAAACCTTTTCTAAATTGAATGCTATATAACTGATTTTGCTATATTTTGACATAAAAATATAATTTTTAATTATAGCTTTATCTCCAGCATCCAAAACAATGCCTAGAAAATGGAAAGCACAATAATTTGTAATGGATGTATTGTTCTTTTTCAAAATGTTCTTGGCTATTTTTGAACATTTGAATATATGTAAATTCTAGAATCAATTTAAAAACTTTAAAACATACTGTTGGTTTTTTAATTGTGAAAGCATTGAATTTAATTGGGGGGAAAATTGCATTCATAAAAATTAAGTCTTCCAATCCAGAAACATAGTACATCTTTGCATTTATTTAAGTTTTCTTTTAAGTTAGTCTATCAAGGTTTGCAGTTTTCTTTATGCAAGTCTTGATTTTTAGTATTAGGCTCATTTGAGAGTTATTGTTGATGTTTTTTTATTCTGTGAGTATGGTTTTCTATTTTCTATTATCTATCTATCTATCTATCTATCTATATATAAAAGCCTAAGTGACCAGCTGACTGGCTGGCAGTTATGATGCGCACTGACCACCAAGAGGCAGACACTCAACACAGGAGCTGCTGAGCCACAGCAACTTTGCAGAGTGCCCTCTCACACTCTGGGACCCCTTGGGGATGTCAGACTGCTGGTTTCGGCCTACTTCTCGCAGGCCAGGCCGAGGGACCCAATTGTTGCACAAATCCATGCACTGGGCATCTAGCATTTTATAATTACTGTTCTAAAGGGAACTATTGATTTCTATATGCTAATATTTTATTAATCCAATGTACTGACTTTAGTCATACTAATTATAGTAGTTGTTTAGTTAATTCTCTTAGATACTTCATTTACCAAAGATAATTACTTTTTCTTCTTTTTATATATCTATATTTATTATTTATATTTCTTAGACTTTTGGTTGAACCTGAAAGAAAAATATTGGATAATAGTAGTAATAGCAATACTCCTTGTATTAATATCTGACTTTAATGAGAAAACATCTAATTGACAATTAGTAAATCATTAATTTGGGAGGTATATATTCTATATGTTTTTGAAAATAGTGCATATTGCCTTTTATTTATATGACATTTAACATATACTATAACACATATATATCTCATGTGTTATTAAAGATAATATGTAAAACATGCTTGATAAATATTATTTAATACTCGGGATAATTATAACACTTTGGTTAGGGATGCAACATTGGGGGTAAGGGGGAGAGAACAATCAAAGGACTTGTGCACATGCATGTAAGCCTAACCAATGAACACAGATACCAGGGGGGTGAGGGCATGAGTGGGGAGATAGGGGGGCAATGAGTGGATAAGGACATATATGTAATATCTTAATTAATAAAAAAAGAAAAATGCTAAATATAAACCATGAAACTGATCATGTTAGATTATTTTTAATGTTTTCAATAACCAACATATTTCTTTTCTCATGAACAGTATACCAGTGTTCCCTTTACTCCACATCTTCACCAACACTTTGCATCTTCTGCTTTATTAATAAAAACTACCCTAACAGATACAAAAAAAGAAAGAAAAATAAATGTAATTCTTATGTGAAAATTAAAAATACTATAATTAATTAAGACAGGATTTCTCAAAATCCTATTTAATGAATGTAACCGTTGTCTTTCCTGGATAACTACATAATACAGCTTCAGCTATGGCGTTAACTCCATTCTGTTCCCTTTGCATATATTCTTATCTCTTTCATTCATTGGAAACTTCTCAAGCCCTAAGGTTATGTGTTTGTGAAGGGGACTGAATCATCTATTTCCCTTGGTCTGGGTGGCAGTTAGGAATTCAGTCCACAATTGCTTCCAGATGCCTCCCTGTGTGTTGATGCTGGAGACACACATGGGGCAAGCTGAATAAGGGCCTCCAGCAGAAAGGAGAAGACAGAGGTTGAACTGGAGCCATGCAAGTTTAGAAAGAGAGCAGGGGGAGTAAATGGCATGTGACTTAACCTTGCAGATAGTCTCTGCGAACAAAAAAGAGAACAGTATTTGAAAAAAATTTAGTATCTACTTTCTATTCCAGAAAATAACACACACCATTTTTTATCCTTACCTACGATGTCTTTTGATGCATTTCTTGATATTACTGAAACCAGGTATTTTCTAACTACCCTTAGTTAGCCTATCCTTTATAATAAAGATGCAATATGCAAGTGGTCATTACGCCATGAAGCGTAATGACCAGCTGCATAATGATCATAATGATCGTATCACGGATCAACAGGAGGGTGGGCCAGTGAGCTACAAGCAGGTGGCGGAGAGCTATAGGAGGGGACAGGACAGCAAGCTATGAGCTGGGGCGGGTAGAGGGAAGGGGCAGCTACAAGAGGGCAGAAGCAAGCTATGAGGGGGGACAGAGGGAGCTACAGAAGGGCAGCAGTGAGCTACTGGTGAGCTACTGGGGCACGGATTTGTGTGCAGGGCTACTAATAAAGACATAATCAAATATAGGTGTTGTTGATGTAGGTTTTTTTCCTACATATCCAGACTGGCCCAGGTATACCCATCTATTAAGAGTTTATGTGACTGGGCAACTAGGAGTCCTTTTCTTTTGGATCGCTTCTTATTTCCTTCTTCATAATCTCTTGAATATTTTTCTAATCTTCTCCTTAAAATTTAAGCACCACTCAACATGGGCTTCAGAAATAATTAACTACAATGCAAATAAATGGTTTTCTTAATAAAATTGACTGTTTTGCACATCATAATTCCAACGCATCGTTATTCTATTAAAATCTCCCTCCCCTTCCTTGCCCTCTTCTTATTTTATCATCTCTTTCTATAGCTCTATGTATATTGATATCTTATCAAGGACTTTATCCATAAATTTGGAAAGGGTGGAGAAGAGAAGCAAAAAGGAGAGTGAGAGGCAAGGAAACCTTGATTCTTTGATGCTTAACAACTTTTAATCTACTTCATTTCTTTTTTTCATTATATTTTTAATTAAGGTATAACTGACATATAATATTATATTAGTTTCAGATGTACAACATAATGATTTGGTATTTGCATACATTATAAATTGATCACCATCTAATACCATACAAAGTTACAAAATTTTCTCAAATGTATAATACAATATTATAGGTCATAGTCACCTTGCTGTACTGGGCACCCCAGACTTATTTGCTTTATAATTGGAAATTTGAACCTTTAGATCTCCTTCATTCATTTTACCCATCCCTTAAATCCCCTTCTCTGTGGCAACTACCAATCTGTTCTCTGTATCTGTGAGCTTTGTTTTGTTTCGTTTGTTCATTTGTTTTGTCTGGTTATTGTTTAGATTCAATATATAAGTCAAATAATACAGTATTTCTCTTTCTTTGTTTTACTTACTTCATTTAGCATAATACCCTCAGGATTCATCCACATTATCACACATAACAGGATTTCCTCCTTTTTTTTATTACTAAGCAGTGTTCCATCATGCATATATATGCACCACTTCTTCTTTTTCCATTTATCCATCCATGGACTCTTCAATTGTTTCCCTATGTTGACCATCCTATCTAATAAAAAGGGAATACAGTAATTGACCATCACACCCTCACAAGATGGTGGCACCCACAGCCACAAGATGGCAGCGCTGAGTACTCTCAACCCCCGCCTCATCCTGCTGCAATCCCCCAGTTCCTTCAGCCTTGCAGGGGAAGGCAGTTGGGGACAATTATGCCACAGGGGAGGAGCAGTTAGGTGTCAATCAGACCCACAAGGGAACAGTTAGGGGCTGATCAGGCTGGCAGGCAAAAGTAGTTAGGGGCCATCAGGCAGACAGGCAAGTGATTGGTTAGGAGCCAGCAGTCCCAGATTGTGAGAGGAATCTAGATTGGAAAGGGTGTAGGCTGGGCTGAGGGACATTATCTCCCCCCCATTCCCACCCACCCCCTGTGTACAAATTTCATACACTGAGCCTCTAGTTGTAAATAATGCTACAATGAATATAGGGAAGTAGATATCTTTCCAATTTAGTTATTTCATTTTCTTTGTACAAATATTCAGAGATAGATCTACTTCATTTCTTGATTGCTGATTAGGCAGGTTTGCCATATTTCTTCTTGAGTCTTAATCTTTTTTCACTTTACAAATTTCAGCACTTATTTTTAAATTGTTCTTGGAATATTGTATATTTTACCAATGTGAAATAGCTCTGATACATTTCCAGATTTTCACCTAATAGCTATTTTTTTGATGCTGTCTATTTTAATATGGATATTTAGTATTCATATTTATATTGGTTAATTATACATTTGTACTTATCTCTGACAGTTTATTTTGTGTTTTCTATTTGTTCTGATTTTTTGCTCTTTGCTTTCTTTTCCTGTCTTTTTTTTGGGGAGGTTGATTGAACTTGTTATTTTATTTCTTCCTTTTTGTTGATTGACAGTCATACACTTTTCTACTCTTAGAGTGGTTATTCTTATATCTTAAAACAGACTTGTGCATTTATGTTTTTCTATTGAAGTCTACATTGAACTGGTATACAGTTTCCCTAAAGCAAGACGGAAATCTTACACTCTTTCTTTTCTCTCCTTTCTACTTCCCCAACCCCTCTATATCAGTCTCTTTTGTTAAGATCACCTGGGATTAGTCAGTTATTATATTTAACTCTATAAATGAACATTTGTTTAGTATTAACTATGATATTCCCTACTGTTCCTTGTATTTAACATCTCTTCTGAATTTTGGCATGCTTTATAATTATTTTAATTAGACCTCACACTCAAATGATGGTTTGTTATACATTAATTAGAGGTTAAGTCATTTCCCTTTATGATTTCAAAGTTATTGTTCCATTGTGTTCTTTTAATCTATTTTTATTGATTTCAGAAAGGAAAGGAGAGGGAGAGAGAGATATAAATATCTATGGTGAGAGAGTTATTGATCAGCTACCCCTGTGGGATCAAACCCACAATAAGGGCATGCATTTGGACCGGGAATTGAATTGTGACCTTCCGGGCCATAGGCTGATGCTCAACCACTGATCCATGCCAGCAGGGTGCTCCATTATGTTTCAACATCCAATGTGATAAATAAGATGTCTGACTCTGATGAGATTTTTTTTTTGTAGATGTATTGGATCAGTACTGGTCCTGTTAATGGATTGCATGCTCATAATCAGATTTCACACTTAAATCATCACCATAAGCAAAGTTGATATGGCTTCAGAATATAGATACAGACATAGCAACAGAGCACAGAAAAGACACTGAACCATCAGCAGTTGTTCAGAGCATTTGTTCTGATTCCCAACACTCCTACAAGGATGCACTAGCTAGCAGGTCATTGACAAAGTAGCCTATGCAAAGTGAATCTTCACCAAAGGTGAAAGTCTGGGGAGCCAACCCCAAAATGCTGGCTGTCCTCCTTTCCCTGTGTGTGAGGCATATTGGTATATAACTTAATATCACTTTGTGTATTGAACTCAACATGCCAAGTTCAGCAGCACACATATAACTCTACAATAAACACACTAGTAAATCTGGAATTTATGCTGCTTATTCATGCTTGTAGATGACTATTCCTTTTGGTGTCCTTTTTGGTGAGCATTAGTCATAAGATTAATCTGCAGTATCTACACTGCTTCCCGCTCTGGAAACTTTTAGAATTTTCTCTCTATCCTACCTAATAAAAGAATAATATGCAAATTGACCATTATTCCAACACACATATGGCTTCACCCATGTGGTCAAAGATGGCTGTCCCATGTGGACACAAGATGGCTTCCACAAGATGGCCTGCAGGGGAGGGCAGTTGGGAGGAACCAGGCCTTCAAGGGAGGATAGTTGAGGATGATCAAGCCTGCTGCGGAGGACAATAAGGGGTTACAGCAGAGGAGCAAAGTTGGGGGTGATTGGGCCTGCAGGGAAGGGCAGTTGGGGCAGACCCAGATTTGCAGGAGAGAGCAATTGGGGGAGCCCAGGCCTATAGGGGAGGGCAAGTGAGGGGGACCAGGCTTGCAGTTAAGAGAGATCCCAGATTGGAGAGGGTGCAGGCTGGGCTGAGGGGCACCCTCCCCCCCATGCACGAATTTTGTGCACTGGGCCTCTAGTACTATTCTAAGACTTTAGAACAACAATGTCCAGTTTTGAATGTTGTCTTTCTGCTTGGCAATTGGTGAATCTTTTGAATCTGATCTATGTCACCTTTTATAATTTCATTGTTTATTTTCTTTTTCTTCTTCTATCTTTTTGTGACTTCTCTTTGAAAATATTGAAAGTTCTGTGTTATTCATGTCACTTACTTATCAATTATACTTTCCAACAGAGGCTGGTACTGGTGATGCCCCACCCAGATGACAAATATCACTTTGGTTTGTGGAGCACATTCCCCAACTGCAGCCTAAATTGCTGCTGACAGTTCACACTTGTCACCTTCTTTGGAGAACTTTCCTGGGGCACTTGTAGCTGCTTTGCTTGGGGAGCAGCCAGTAGGCAATGACTACCAATGTGATGATATGAAAGCCCTTTGCTTCAAGGTGAGAAAACTCTCGTGCATTTTTTTACAGTGTTCCATAAAATTGTATAAGATTAGACATTATTTGAAGTCACATTCTTGCTTGACTACTTCTTTTTTTCTGCTTTTCTTCTCCCGTACAAGTTAGTTTCTTGTGTGTTTTTTTTAAAATAAATTACTTGCCTATGAATCTTTGCCTTAAGTCCTACTCCTCTAGAATCACCTGCTCTCTTTATTTTCTTGCACATTGTTCTTGGAGATTTGCTTAGCCCTTTCTCCCAGGTCACTCAATTTTATCTTTGGCTAGGTCTATTTGGTATTTTGCTAATCTGTGGAATTTTTATTTTATTTTGCTAATTAAAATTTTAATTAACAAAAATGTATCTGAACTATTTATTGATGAAACAGTATCTCATATGGGACTTATTTAAAACAACTTGAGCGCGAACGCGGAGACCCCGCCATCTTGCAGAAGGAGGTGGATGTCTGTGGCTGTCTGAAGCCTGCGACTGGGGCACCCATCAAGCAGCCGGGGACCCGGGGACCCAGAAATCCACTCTCCAATTGGTGCAGACACGCGGCGGAATCAGAGATCCACAGAGCACCCAGAAAGGTCAGATTTTGCCTGAGATAAGAGGGAGGTGGATGTCTGCGGAGGTCTGAAAATTGCAGCTGGTGGAGGCACCCACCAAAGAGCCGGGGACCCAGAACACGCCTCTCCAAACAGCGCAGACACGTGGGCAGTGGATTCAGAGATCTACATGGCACACGGAAAGTGCCTCATGTTGTAGTTTGTGCCTTTCAATTAACGTAGGAGAGAGAACTACAAAACCAAACACCTGGAGAAGAAAGACCATGGGCAGAAAAAGAAACAGCCCACATAATACAGAAAGGCAGGTTTCACCAGAAAAGGAAGTAAACAAAATAGAAACACAAATAGGCCTCCCAGAGAAAGAGTTCAGAGAAATGATTATAAGGTGGGTGAAAAGAATGGAAGACAAAATCAACAATCTGAGTAAGAGCCAAGGGGAAATGAAGAAGACCCAAGAGGATATGAAGAAGCAGCAAGAAAAAATGCAGGAGAACCTAGAGGAGGTGCAGAATAATCAAGAAGAAATGAAAAATGACATCACTACCATAAAGAACTCAATAGAAAGCATCAAAAGTAGACTAAAAGAAGCAGAGGACCGCATCAGTGAGCTAGAAGATACGGTAGGAAAAAATATCGAAGTACAGCACCTTCTAGAAAAAAAAGTTAAAAAGTAAGGAGAGCCTAAGGGAACTTTGGGATAACATGACAAAACAACATCTGCATAATTGGGGTCCCAGAAAGAGTGGAAACTGAACAAGGATTACAGAACGTGTTTGAAGAAATAATGACAGAAAATTTCTCCAATATAGGAAAGAAAAAACCCACACAAATCCAAGAAGCTCACAGAGTCCCAAGCAAAATGAACCCCAACTAACTGACACCAAGACACACTATAATTAAGTTGGCAAACACCGATGACAAAGTAAGAATCTTAAAAGCAGCCAGAGAGAAACAGAAAGTTACCTACAAAGGAACCCCCATAAGACTAGCTATTGACTTCTCAACAGAAACTCATCAGAACAGAAGGAAATGGAATGAAATATACAAAGTCATGCAAAGGAAGGGTCTGAATCCAAGAATACTGTACCCTGCAAGACTCTCAATCAAAATTGAAGGTGAAATCAAAAGCTTCACAAAAAAAAGGACTAAGGGAATGTATTACCACCAAACCAGCAATGCAAGAAATGTTAAAGGATCTGCTGTAATAAAAAGAAAGAGGAAGCAAAGAAGGAACTCGGGGGAAAGGACTAAAAATGGCAACAGATAAGTACTTATCCATAATAACTTTAAATGTAAACAGATTAAATGCTCCAATCAAAAGACATAGGGTAACCGACTGGATAAGAAAACATGATCCATATATCTGCTGTCTGCAAGAAACACACCTCAGGAAAAGAGATGCACACCTATTGAGGGTGAAGGGATGGAACATGGTATTTCAGGCAAATGGAAATGAAAAAAAAGCTGGGGTTGCAATACTTATATCTGACAAATTAGATGTCAAAGTGAAGGACATAATAAGAGAAAAGAAGGCCACTTCATAATACTAAAAGGAACAATCCAACAAGAAGAAATAACTCTGGTAAACATATATGCACCCAATATAGGAGCACCTAAATACATAAAAAAACTCTTGGAGGATATTAAGGGAGAGATTGACAGCAATACTATCATAGTAGGAGACTTTAATACCCCACTGTCACCATTGGACAAATCCTCTAAACAAAAAATCAGTAAAGAAACATCAATCCTAAATGACTCACTAGACCAGATGGAATTAATTGACATCTTCAGAACATTTCACCCCAAAGCCACAGAATATACATTCTTCTCCAGTGCACATGGGTCATTTTCAAAGATAGATCATATGTTGGGTCACAAGAAAAGTCTCTTTAAATTCAAGAAGATAGAAATCATATCAAGCATTTTCTCAGACCACAGTGGCATAAAACTGGAAATCAACTACAATAAAAACAATAGAAAGATATCAAACACATGGAGACTAAACAGCATGCTATTAAACAACAACTGGATAATCAAAGTGATCAAGGAAGAAATAAAAAACCTCATGGCAACAAATGACAATGACTACACAACAATGCAAAATTTATGGGACACAGTGAAAGCAGTCTTGAGAAAGAAGTTCATAGCCCTACAAGTCTACTGCAAAAAAACAGGAAACACTAGTAATAAATTACCTAACCCTACAACTCAAAGAGCTAGAAAGAAAGCAAAAAGGCAAACCCAGTGTAAGCAGAAGGAAAGAAATAGTAAAGATCAGAGCGGAGATAAACAACATGGAGACTAAAGAAACAATACAAAAGATCAACAAAACCAAAAGCTGGTTCTTTGACAGAATAAACAAGATTGATGGAACTCTTGCCAGATTCACCAAGAAGCAAAGAGAAAGACCCAAATTAACAAAATCAGATATGAAAGAGGAGAAATAACAACAGACCCCGCTGAAATACAAAGGATTGTTAAAAAATACTATGAACAACTCTATTCCAACAAATTGGACAACCTGCAAGAAATGGACATTTTCCTAGAAAAATATAATCTTCCAAAACTCAATGAGGACGAAGCCAAACATCTCAATAGTCCAATAACTATGGAAGAAATTGAAGCAGTCATCAAAAAGCTTCCAGCAAATAAAAGCCTGGGACCAGACTGGCTACACAGGAGAGTTTTAGCAAACATTCAAGGAAGAATTAAAACCTATCCTCCTCAGACTATTCAAAAACATTCAAGAAGAAGGAACACATCCAAACACCTTCTATGAAGCCAGCATCACCCTAATATCAAAACCAGATAAAGACAACACAATGAAAGAAAATTATAGGCCAATATCTTTCATGAACGTAGATGCCAAAATCCTCAACAAAATTCTAGCAAATTGGATCCAGCAGTACATCAGAAAGATCATACACCATGACCAAGCAGGATTCATCCCAGGAATGCAGGGATGGTACAATATCTGCAAATCAATAAATGTGATACATCACATAAACAAATTGAGAGATAAAAATCACATAGTCATATCAATTGATGCAGAAAAAGCATTTGACAAATTCAACACCCTTTCTTGATAAAAACTCTCAGCAAAGTGGGAATAGAAGGATCATACCTCAACGTCATAAAAGCTATATATGATAAACCCACAGCTAACATCATACTCAATGGGCAAAAACTAAAACCATTTCCCCTAAGAACAGGAACAAGACAGGGATGCCCACTCTCACCTCTCCTGTTCAACATAGTACTGGAAGTATTAACCATTGCAATTAGACAACAAGAAGAAATAAAAGGCATCCAAATTGGAAAAGAAGAAGTAAAGCTGTCCTTATTTGCAGATGACATGATAATGTACATAAAAAACCCAAAGGACTCCATTCCAATACTAATTGATTTAATTAATGAATTTGGCAACGTAGCAGGATACAAAATTAATGCCAAGAAGTCTATGGCATTTCTATACACTAATAGTGAAATTACAGAATGAGAAACTAAAAAAGCAATCCCATTTACCATCGCACCGAAAAAATTAAGATACCTAGGAATAAACCTAACTAAAGAGGTAAAAGACCTATATGCAGAAAACTACAGGACACTGAAAAAAGAGATAGAGGAAGATGTTAACAGATGGAAGAGCATACCATGCTCATGGATTGGGAGAATCAACATCATTAAAATGTCCATACTACCCAAAGCAATCTACAGATTCAATGCACTACCCATTAAAATACCAACGACATATTTCACAGACCTAGAAAGAATTCTTCATAGATTCATCTGGAACAAAAAAAGACCACGAATAGCTACAGCAATTCTGAGAAAGAAGAATAAAATAGGTGGGATCTCAATACCAGATTTCAAGCTATACTACAAAGCAACTGTTCTCAAAACAGCCTGGTACTGGCACAAGAACAGATATATAGACCAATGAGAATAGAGAATCCAGATATCCACTCAAACCACTATGCTCAACTAATATTTGACAAAGGAGGCATGATCATTCAATGGAGCCAAGATAGCCTCTTCAATAAATGGTGTTGGGAAAATTGGACAGATAAATGCAAAAAAATGAAACTGGACCACCAACTTACACCAAATACAAAAATAAACTCAAAATGAATACAGGACTTAAACATTAGAAGGGAAACCATAAAAATATTAGAGGAATCCACAGGCAGCATAGTCTCAGATATAGGCCGAAAGAACTTCTTCACTTATATTGCTCCAAAGGCAATGGAAGCTAAAGAAAAAATAAACAAATGAGACTACATCAAAATAAAAAGCTTTTGCACAGCAAAAGAAACCATCAACAAAACAACAAGAAAGATCACTGTATGGGATAACATATTTGCAGATGTTATCACTGATAAAGGTTTAATCTCCAAAATCTACAGCCAACTTATACAACTTAATAAAAGGAAGATAAACGATCCAATAAAAAAATGGGCAATGGACCTAAATAGAACCTTTTCGAAAGATGACAGAAGGAAGGCCAAGAGACACATGAAAATATGTTCAAAGTCATTAATCATCCGAGAGATGCAAATCAAAACGACAATGCAATACCATCTTACACAGGTCAGAATGGCAATCATCAACAAATCAACAAACGACAAGTGTTGGCGAGGATGCGGAGAAAAAGGAATCCTTGTGCACTGTTGGTGGGAATGCAGACTGGTGTAGCCACTGTGGAGAACAGTATGGAGTTTCCTCAAAAAACTAAAAATGGATCTCCCATTTGACCCTGTAATCCCACTCTTAGGAATTTATCCTAAGAAATTACAAACACCAATCAGAAAGGATTTATGCACCCCTATGTTCATAGCAGCACAATTTACAATAGCTACAATTTGGAAACAGCCTCTAGGTGCCTGTCAGCAGATGAGTGGATCAGAAAGCTGTGGTACATCTATACAATGGAATTCTATGCTGCCATTAAAAAGAAGGAATTCTTACCATTTGCAGCAACCTGGTTGGAACTGGAGAGCCTTATGCTTAGTGAAATAAGCCAGTCAATGAAGGAGAAGCATCACATGATCTCACTCATTTGTGGATAATAAAAAACATTATAAACTGATGAACAAAAGGATAGCTAAAGAGACAATAAAGCTTCAAACAGACTGTGAAATTACAGCAGGAAGATTAAAGTTAGGTGAGGTAGATAAGAGATCAATCAAAGGACTTGTATGCATGCATATAAGCATAACCAATGAACATAGACACTGGGGGGTTGGGTTATGCTTGGGAGGGAGAGGGGGGCAATGGGGAGATATGTATAAAAATTAATAAAAATTAAAAATATAAATAATAATAAAACAACTTGGTGTCGGGTATATGTGGGAGTATAGATGAAATATGACCAACCATGGGTTGCTAACAATTGTTGAAGGTGGGTGAGAGGAACATGGGCATTCATTATTCTATTCTGTCTTCTTTCAAACATGTTTTACATCTTTTATAATAGAACCTTGTTTTAAAATTATCTGTTGGTTATTTTTTATTTTTCATGGATTTGGTCTTGGATTTCTCTGAGATAATTAAAGGGAATTATGACCAACTGACATTGTTTGCCTTATTAACATTGTATGTGTGCGGTTTCTTTCAATGTTACTTCTAGGGATTTTTTTGGTGACAGGTTTTTCTCATTAATGGTGCTAGTTTGAAAATAGGAATATTGAATGATTATGATGTTTTTATAATCTGATCACTTTTGAATGTAACGATCCCTATCCCTGTTTATTGTTGTGCTATATTTACAGCAACCTGCCTCAGATGACTGGGAGGTTAGGAAAGGTTGTACTGACCTCTGCAGTGGTTCACCCAAAAGTTTTTGGCAGCATTTAGGTTTTCTCCATCTCTCATGGGAGAACTTGCCTATTTGGGTAATTGCTCTGCCTCTCTGGCTCTAGTGCTTTTACTCTCTGCTGTCTTTTACTTCTAAAAGCATAAATAATGGGTTGTCAAAGGGTGAGGGTGGGTCTCAACTTGTTTAGCTTCTGCAAACACAACTTTTTCCTTAAGAAAATTGCAGGGCTTCTTGTACCCACTAACTGTTGCTTTGGAAACTCCTTTCTCCCAAACAATACTTACTCCACAATGATCTGTCTCCAACATTTTTAGACTTATAATTTTCTTCAGCTTTAATTTTTCATAAATCTAACAGTCTTTTCCCCATCTTTTACATACATTTTCCCCTCCAGTGTTAGAGATCAGTTATTTGAAAACAAAGCTTTTGTGTGTGTTATTTCATGGACTTTGTGACAGGAGGGAAGGGAGTCATGTGATAGAGTTCATCATCCTGAACCAATCCCTCATTTACCTCCAGTGTGCCTTATATTATTGTTGCAATTCATTTACTTGTCATAAAATTTATTGTTTTTGCTTCTCATCCTGTTCCTTTGACTCCACTCATTGTTTCTTCATGGCTTTCTGCTTCCATGTTTGGGACTTTTATATGCTATTGAAGGTGCTAGATGCCTTTTCCCCTGTTTCTTATGGTTTTTATACTAGACTAGAGGCCTGGTGCACAAACTTTGTGCATGGAGGGAGGGATCCTTCAGCCTGGCCTGCACCCTCTCCAATCTGGGACTCCTCAGGGGATGTCTGATTGCTGGTTAGGCCTGATCTTTGTGGGCCTAAACTGGTAGTTGGACATCCCTCTCGCAATCCGGGACCACTGGCTCCTAACTGTTCACTTGCCTGCCTGCCTGATTGCCCCTAACTTCACTCCCCTGCCAGCCTGGTTACCCATAACTGCCCTCTCCTGCCAACCTGGTTGCCCATAACTGCCACCATGACTTTGTGCGGAAGGACGTCTAGATTGATGTCCAGAAGACATCCAATCAAATTAGCATATTACTCTTTTATTAGTATAGATCATACAACATAAGCTTTAAGGTAGAATTGCATTAGTAAAAATGAAGAAACATTTCATTAAAAAAATGTATATTGGTTTCATATGGTTCAAATCTACTTGTTTATGACAAAAACCAAGACTTTCAGAATAGAATTGCTTGGCCTAGCTGTTTTGGCTCAGTGGCAAGAGCTTCAGCCTGAGTATTGAAGGGTCCCAGACTTGATTCTGGTCAAGGGCACATGCCTGGATTATGGGGTCAATCCCCAGTAGGGTGCATGCAGGGGGCAGCTGATCAATGATTCTCTTTCCTCATTGATGTTTCTATCTCTCTCCCTCTCCCTTCCTCTCTGAAATCAATAAAAATCAATTTAAAACATAAAAGAATAAGATTGCTTTTCTATCAAAGCCAAGTAAGGTGTGTCATTTGTTGTCCCTGATGAAGTCTGAGCAGCTCAGTTGCTAAGCGACCTCACTGGTTTTTTTATCAAATAAAACCCATGGAGAAGCAGTTACACACACCATGCATTTAGGCTATTAAGACCGAAAGTTGGGGAGGACAGAGTGCTTCTGGGGTAGGACACAGTGAGGGTCAGTGGCTGATAGGCAGGGAAGAAGCAGGCCGGGCAGCTTCTGGGCTGGGCTGCACAGGGGCGGCCTCTGCCTGGGGCTGCCTTGAGCTGGGCAGTGTAGAGGCCTTCCTGTGGTGGTAGTCCCTGCCCATCCACTGTTGCTCTGCATGCCTCCTGTTGAGCAGTTGTGACATTATGGCATCCCAGCTAATTTGCATATTCCTCTATTTTTATATAAGATTCTTTTCAGAGGGGAGCTAAAGTGTGAGTTTTCAAGGTAATAGTTTCTTTACCATGACTATATTTTTCACAGCTCCCTATTGTTTCTTTTCTTTTCTTTTTTTATCTTTTTATTTTAAAAAGACCACTCTTCTGTTTCCATTATTTGTCAACACCCATGGTAAAGGGCTGTTCTTTGTCTCTACTCACTGGCCACTTGGGTGAAGGTAAAATCTCCTCTTCAGCAATAGGGCAGGAGAATAAGTGGATGCAGAAGCTCAGAGTGCAGTCTCTGGTATCTATGGTCTGGTGGTGGTTTCTCAGGTGTATCTCCAAGGACCAGTGCAGGAGTATATGCTCTGGTGCCCATTTCCATATATTTAATACTTGTTGTTTTTGTTCTTCTTTGCTCCTAATCCCTTGTTCTAAATAATTTTTTGGTTAGGGCTAACCCTTACAGAAACATTGAGCCAAAAAAACCAGTCCTTTTCCAACTTCCATGAGTTTCTAAGTCTGAATGAAAATAGAAAAAGTAACTCATTCACTTACTCAACATTATGAGCTTCTTCATACTTCCTTGGGAGACTGGGGCTGGGAGTGGGAAGATGAAAATCTATTTTATCACAGATATACCATGAATCTAGTAAAGAAAGAGGACCAGCTGAAACCGGTTTGGCTCAGTGGATAGAGCATCGGCCTGTGGACTGAAAGGTCCCAGGTTTGATTCCTGTCAAGGGCATGTACCTTGATTGTGGGCCCATCCCCAGTAGGGGGCATGCAGGAGGCAGCTAATCTATGTTTCTCTCTCATCGATGTTTCTAACTCTCTATCCCTCTCCCTTCCACTATGTAAAAACTCAATAAAATATATTTTTAAAAAAGGAAGAGGCCCAGTAATTCTGAAAGTTACAGGTTATCTGAACCAGAGAGTTACTAGAAAGGAAGCTTTCGTACATTTTCTTCTTTGCACGAGTTGGCTTTCTCTATTCTGTCAATCTTATCTTTAGGGTGAATTTCTGTGATATGCTGACAATAATTTATCTCTTAGGGTTTGGTTTAGGTGTTGGTATGAGGTTTAATTTTGATTTGTGTTTATAAACAATCTGGTGGAAAGTTGTTTGAATATCTGCCTCAAGGACTTCTAGCAACTGTAGAAAAAAGTATTTTTTCCCTTTCTGTTAAGAATTGTTTTTGTTCACAACAAAGTCCATATCCTAAGTAAAGTTTTGCCATTCCATATTTTAATTATGTTTCACTCACTAATTTCATAGCTATCAGAAGAAAATCATATTTTAAAATATCTATTGTTAGACATGATCTGATAGAATTGGTAATTCAACATGTCATGTTGTCCAATAGAGTATTACCAGAATTATTCTCTTAGGTTCCACCATTGTCCTTGGTTTCTCTTAAACAAAATTCATTTGACAAAGTAACTGACTGTGGAAAATCCTCATATTGTGCCAGTTAAGAGGGCGATTTTGTCTCTTTCACTTGATTAAGAAATGACAGTCTTATGAAGAGGAGAACCAATTCTCTCCACATTCATATACTCACCTCACTGTCACTGCTTCCCTGTAATATCTATACAGATATTTTCAGGAAGCATGATCAATGCCCATAGTTCTGAATTAAGTATATAAAGGAACAAGAAGAAATACATTTCCATAATACAGTCAATATTTTTCATGTTTGATACAGTTTGAGTGTAATTTTCTTATTAGATTACTGAGATATTATCACAACAATTTTTCCAATGACCAGAAATAAGCTTTCAAAAAAGTCTGTCTTACATAAGTACGCACTGAAACTATTAAAATTTACCATCTTGGAGACTATAAATTTGATTTTGATCTGTTATTATTTTGCCATAATAGTGGAAGAACTATGACTGAGCATATCTGATACTGCTAGTATTTCTTATTATCTCTAGCATCTTGACTATGTCTATGATCTCAATCCCAGTTGCCAGAGTTGGTTTAGCTGCTTTGTTTCATATGCACTTCTAAACACAGTGTGAAAGTGATGACCAAGATTGTTTATTATTGTCCGTAGTGACCTTGGGCCATTAGCTAACTAAAACCTGATTTTCTATAAACACATGCTGACTTCTCAGTGAATTTCTAGGCACTAGTGCTCTTATGAATGTAAATCCTTATAATCTTTAAATGTTCCCTTGTACAACTCATGAATCCTTGTCAAGAATACATACAGGCCTTTGGAAAAAGATGATGCTTAGTGGCACAGAGCTGGATTATAGAATTCTACACTACTAAGCTTATGTTTAACCTTCAGAGACCTAGAAGTGAATTCTTGGGATAAAACAATAGCAACCAAGCCTCCTGTTATGCCTATAATTTTTGTGGAATGAATCTAGATTTTGTATTCTCATAGAATTCTGGCCAAAGAGTCAGGTGGCCTTGCCCTTTTTGACAATATGATATTTACTTCAAAATAATATGTAGCTCTAACTGGTTTGGCTCAGTGGATAGAGTATCAGCCTGTGGACTCAAGTGTCCCAGATTCAATTCCGGTCAAGGGCATGTACCTTAGTTGTGGGCACATACCCAGTAGGGAGTGTGCAGGAGGCAGCTGATCAATGTTTCTCTCTCATTGATGTTTCTCTCTCTCTCTCTCTCTCTCTCTCTCTCTCTCTCTCTCTCTCCCTTCCTCTCTGTGAAAACTCAATAAAATATATTTTTAAAATGAAATAATATAACATATACATATAAAATTATAAAAGCATTACATGTTTATTTTAAGAACTATAAAATGATGAATAAAAAATAGGAAAATAAAAATGCTCAGAGAGAAATTCATTTCAACAATGGAGAAAATACCTTTCTAGTCATTCTAAAATTAGTTATTAATTACACATTTAATACCCGAACACCTCCTTTCTATATAAAATTAAATTACTAAAAGTAAGGTTAACATCTATCTGAATCACCATATTGAATTCCAATTTCTATCCAGTTATTACTTTTTCTGTGTATTACACACATACATACACAATATTGTTCAGAATTTATTGAATTTACAGGTTGAATTGGAAAAAAAACTGACATTTTGCAATATGAAATATTTACCTCAGTGGCAGTGGTATTTCCCCTTAGTCTTCTTTTATATTCTTTGGTAAAAATATATGATTTTCTCTATGAAAGTTTTAAATATTATTCCCAAATGCTTTACATTTTTGTTGATTTTATGAGTGGAATGTGTGCTATCTATTAAAATTGGTTATTGGTTATTGGAAAGAAAGATGTGGAAATTCTCTTAGCATATAACAAAAATTCTACAGATTGGAGAGTGGGTTTCAAGAACAAACATTTAATTATTATAGTTCTGGAGGTTAAGAAGTCCGAGTCCAAGGCACAGACTCTGTAGCTGCTAAGGACCTGCCTTCTGGTTCATAGAAGGCAGCCTTCTTCTGGCTGTGTCCTCACAGAGGAAACATATCTGGTGTTTGTTCCCTGACCCCTGTGTCAAGGTGCCAGCCTCTGTGTTGCATAGATGCGCTAATGAGTTTGTGTAGCTAGCTGTCAGATCCATGATAAGCCTTTAGGAACACTGTTGTAGCCTAAGATTTAAGCCAGGTTCTCAGATCAGTCTTATTAACCAACTGATATTTGTGCTATTTTTCATTACCTGATTTTTCTGACTTGTGATTGTCTGGGACTCCCTTCATCCAAACTGCTAATGTTTGGTATTGGAAGTGTGTGTGTGTGTGTGTGTGTGTGTGTGTGTGTGAGAGAGAGAGAGAGAGAGAGAGAGAGAGAGAGAGAGAGAGAGAGAG
>JAAGEH010000076.1:62287271-62355581 GCA_011751065.1 Lasiurus cinereus
AGAGAGAGAGAGAGAGAGAGAGAGAGAGAGAGAGAGAGAGAGAGAGAAAGAGAGGGAGAGATTTTCTGCCATCAATATCCCCTACCTAGCAGATGGGAACATAATAGCCAACCAACCTAAGAAAAAATGGGGCAATGGCCACTGGCTCAATTCTAGTATGTTCCCAGCTTGGGTTACTGAGCTTCTGAACTGATAAAGTAAAACCGTATCCAACTTTTTCCTTATTCCTTTAACTCTACCTTTTAAACATAAAATCACATTTTCTCAGGCAAAATCCGTCCAATATCCAAAGATTAACCTGGATCCCCCCAACCAGTAAGAGTAACAAAACCAACAGACAAAAAACACAAAACCTCTGTTGGCATGTGAAAATATGCTGATGTTCTGAAAAGCAGACCTAGATGAAGGGATAAAATGGATGTCATAATTTTAACAGAGCAATTGCAAAATGATGGGAATCCTGTCAGAGAACCAGGATGCCCTGCTTTAGCCTCACTCTGCTGCTCTTATGAGGAGCTAGTGCTCTCATTCTTGGTTGGACACAGCAGGAGAAAAAGTCCTTCCCCATGACCCCTGCTCACAGAGGTCTTTATATCCTAAAGGTGTCAGTTGTCCTGACCCAATCAAATTAGGAGGTGTTGGTGGATCCTCTGGGATTCCATCTACATACTAGTACTTTTCAGGTGCTCTACAGTAGTTATAGACTTAGTTGGCCCTTCATTCCAGTAATATCTGCAGTAATATACAATTCAGGAATTCTGATGTGTGACATGTCCCCACAGATAGTTCCCAGTCCTGATAAAGTCTTCTATTTTCGTACATGAGTAGTCATTTCGATGGCAACTTCAAAGCAGACCAGGGATAGTTAATCATTTTTAGGATATCTCCTCTGCAGCTGTTCATTTAAATGAGTTACAACCTGTGACTCTGTTTCCCTATTTGTAAATTAGGGGTAATCTTAATTACTTCCTAGCGGCATGAAGATAAACATAGTTCATAGAAATAAAAAGTATTTGGAAGTGAATTAGAATTTAGATTAGCTCTTTAATAGTCTCAAATATTGCAGCAAAAATATTACTAGTATGCATTCAGCCAAAACTGGTTTGGCTCAGTGGATAGAGCATTGGCCTGTGGACTGAAGAGTCCCAGGTTTGATTCCGGTCAGGGACATGTACCTTGGTTGCGGGCACATCCCCAGTAGGGTTGTGCAGGAGGTGGCTGATCAATGTTTCTTTCTTATTGATGTTTTTAACTCTCTATCCCTCTCTTTTCCTCATTTTTTTTGTAAAATATCAATAAAATATATTAATATATATATATATTTGTAGTCTACATTAAAGATAGTCATTGGATACAATAATTTGGTTTAGTGGTATGCTCAGGGGTAATCAGAACAGGAAATAGTTATATGTTTTGTAGCAGACCATGTGGACAATCTGAATTGGAACAAAGTGTGTGGTTTCTTTTTATTATACACCTGTTCTTTTATTTCTTTACTTTGAAAAAAACTACTCTTTAATAAAACAACCATATGATGAGTTTGTTCTATTTCCATAATATTACAATGCAAATATATATATATTTTTTACTGCTAAGAGTTTAAGTAAACAGAGTTTAGTAAAAAAGAATCTTTAAAACTCATTGTCAGGGTTTCTTTTTTTCTTTTTTTAATCTCTTGAAATATAGATGTGTTAGTATCTAAAAGCATTTGGGGAGCTTATTATGTTTTATTATGGTTTGGGTCACTCATTTTTGAAAATCAAATAACTTTCATTAAAGAAAAGAATTTCCTATTCTTTTTAACACCTGGGAAGTAGTAGTGTAGATTATTCATGCAGACTTAGATTATTTGTTTGAGTTTGAATCCTACACCAGCATTATTTAATCACTAGAGGCCTGGTGCACCTGTGTCCCTCAGCCCAGCCTGTACCCTCTCCAATCTGGGACCCCTCGAAGGATGTCTGACTGCCTGTTTAGGCACCGTCCTCACAATCCAGGACTGCTGGCTGCCAACTACTCACCTACCTGCCTTCCTGATTGCCCCTAACGTATTCTGCCTGCCAGGCTGATCACCCCCTATCCACTCCCTTGCCAGCCTGATTGCCCCTAATTGCCCTCTCCTGCTGGCCTGATTGCCCACAACTGCCCTTCCTTGCAGGCCTGGTCCCTTCCAACTGCCCTCCCCTGCTTGTCATCTTGTGCCACCCATCTTGTGTCCACATGGGCATTCATCTTTGACCACATGGGTGCAGCCATCTTGTGTGTTGGAGTGATGGTCAATTTGCATATTACTCTTTTATTAGGTAAGATAGAGGCCTGGTGCATGGGTGGAGATGGGGACCAGCTGGCTTGCTCTGAAGGGTGTCCCAGATCAGGTTTGGGGTTCCCTTGGGATGGGGGGCAGCTTGGGCAAGGGTCCTGTGGTGGTTTGCAGGCTGGCCATGCCCCCAGCAACCCAAGTGGAAGTCCTGGTATCTGGTATTTATTTATCTTCTATAATTGAAACTTTTTAACCTTGAGCGGAGCCAAGCCTCCTGCTTGCTCCGTGGCTGCAGCCATTTTTGTTGGGATTTGTTTAGCTTCTATTATTGAAACTTTTTAGCGTTGAGTGGAGGCCAAGGCAGGCCAGGGTTGTGGCAGCCTGGCTTACTCCATTGCCGGGGGCAACTTAAGTCTCCTGCTCTCTCCAGCTCCATGGCTGCCACCATTTTTGTTGGGATTTAGTTATCTTTTATAGTTGACACTTTGTAGCTTTGAGTGGAGGCCTGGGCCTGCCAGGGTGTGCAGAAAGTTTGGCTTCCTCCATTGCCAGGAAAACCCAAGCTCCTGTTCTCTCTGTGCCCATAGCCATCTTGGTTGGGTTAATTTGCATACTCACTTCTGATTGGCTGATGAGTGTGGCTTGTGGGTGTAGCAGAGTGATGGTTAATTTGCATATTATTTTTTTAGTAGATAGGATTTTAAGTCTTAATTTCCTAAATAGGAAATTGCCTTTACTGAGTTGACAATGATATGTATATGAAAATTGGTCATTTAAAAATGAGTTTAATAGTCTAATGAAATACAGCAATATCTTACTTAATAGTTATTTTTGTTTAGGCTGGTGTAGAGGCAGAATCTGATCTGAATTGCAGAGAGATAAATGTCTCCTTTGCTGTGGCTATTACTTTCTCTGTCCTCTTTGGGAGACCTTTGCACGCCAGAGAGTTCTAAACACAAAGGACATTAACTTTACCAATAATGACACTCTTCTTGAGCCTGCTTTTTAAAAATCATACTGTCTGAAATGTGAAAGCTGTGAGTAAAAACATATCAATTTGATGAGTATACTGAGGGGTGTAATACATGCTGGTGAGGCCTAGAGATAACAAATAATCTCATTATCTCATTATAAAGCATGCTATTAACATGGAATTCTCAATTAAATTGGAATTTGTACTTCTTAATAGGTATATGATAGGTAATGAGAACACCTAAATTTAAATATCGAACAAGCATTTGCTCCTATAGCTAATGTCAGTGTGCTATTAGTGAACAATTTTGTCCATAAAAATAATGAAATATGTGATAACATGACTTATAAAATACTTGAATAGATGCAGAGACTCTGATTTCTTGAGGGGAATAACATGTGGAATAAAATAATTGAAAAGCCAATTACTTAGATCCTTTAGAAATCTTAATAGGGTAATCATAGAGTACTTTGTTTGGGTGATGCATTTCAAATGCCACTGAAGTTTTAATTCCATCAATATGAAGATCCTTAATTAAACTCACAGGAAAAATAATTATTTGCATTAGGCATAATATCTGTTGCTATCAAGTACTGGGAATGTCAATCAATAGAACATTTTTTCTGATTATCTATAGGTGATCATAAATCTCTTAATATTGACAATTATGTTCAATCATAATTTAAAGACCATATGTTGTAGAATCAAAGTTCAGAATGCTGCTCAGGCATGGCTTCTCTATAGAAAATGGTAATTCTATGAAAATTCACAAAATACCTTTTCTTTAGTTAAAGATTATTCTTTAAGTCATAGAGCTCAATGAGTGGCAGCAGGTGGTATCAAGGCCACTATGGGAAACCAGTGCATGTCCAATTCAGTTATCTCTTTGGAGTGCTACCTACTCTATGTCATTTCCCCTTCGCTATTGACTTTATTCCTTTTTGAGCCCTTACATGTTATATTCCTATCTCCAGAAAGCTTATCTGACTCCTTAGATTAAGTTAGATCCCCAGGGTGTCCTGCTCAAATAACTTCTAATATGAAAATATTTAATTCCTGATGTTGATTACTTATATAACTCTCTTCTCTTCCTACTCAACCCCCAAGACTAGCTGTGAACCTTGGAGGGCAGGGATTAGGTATGCTTCATCCTTTTGTAACTCTTAAACCTCTGTCAGAGGGGTTAACCCAAATCAGATATTCCAAAAGTATTGTTGAGTGAATAAGCAAATGCATGGATAAGTGGTTGTGCAAATTGGCAGGTACAAACTGTCTAAATGGGAAGTTAAAATCAGAAGTTAATTTTTAAAACCCATAAATTTGGACTCAAAGTTAATGAATTAACCATAACAACTTAATAAAACTGTCTAGGTGGTCTTATACAGAAAAAAAAGTATATTTAAATTTGCACTTCTTTCAATTAAGTGACATTAAATATTGTGATTGAATCTAGTTTCTAAATATAAGCTTTAATATGAAGATAAGTAAAGTACTTACTTAAAGTCATCAAAATATCTCATGTAATTATGTGGTGTACCCCTTGCCTTCTGCTAGTCATATATACTAATAATAGAGGAATATACAAATTGTCCAGAACACCATCACATTAACAGTAGCAACCAAACAGCAGGATGCGTGTGGCAAACAGGCCAACAAGGAGGTTATTGAGGGATGACCAAACGATTGATCAGCAGGTTGTGTGGGGTGATCAGGCCAGCAGGGGGGTTAGTGAGGAACATCCAAACAACTGAACAAGCAGGCTGCATGGGGTGACCAGGCCAGTGGGGGGTGCAGTTGGGGGCAACCAGGCCAGCAAGGGGTGCAGATGGGGGCAATAAGGCCAGCAAAGGGGTCATTAAGGGGTGAACAGGCTGGCCAGGGGTCAGTTGGGAGCTACCAGGCTGGTGAGGGGACAGTTGGGAGCTACCAGGCTGGTGAGGGGACAGTTGGAGAAGACCAGGCCAGCAGCGGGGAGGGCAGTTGAGGATAACAAAAAGGCAGGGGAACAGTTAGGGGTGATTAGGGGAGATCAGGCTGGCAGTTAGGTGAGAACAGGTTAGCAGGAGGAGCAGTAGGGGCAACCAGGCTGGTGGAGTGAGCAGTTGGGGGTAACCAGGCTGGCAAGGGGGAGGGCAATTAGGGATGATCAGGCCAACAGGCAGAGGTGGTTAAGGATGATCAGGCAGGTAGGCAGGTGAGCAGTAAGGAACCAGCAGAACTGGATTAGAAGGGTTGCAGGCTGGGCTGAGGGACACTCCCTCCCCACCTCAGTGCATGAATTTCGTGCACCGGGCCTCTAGTAGACTAATAATTTTAACATGATGATGAAAATTTATATAACATGTTATTATTTATAAGACATATTTTCAAAATGATCTTATGTATTCCTCACAGTGATCTAATGTAGTAGGCAACATGGTATGTGGTAAAGTGTGTTAACTCTAAAGTCAAACCCCCTTGGTTTGCATCTAGGTTCTTCTGCTTTCTTACTATTGACCTTGGTGCCTCCCCTTCTCTCTGTGCTTCTGATTCCCCATCTGTAAATCACTATGCCAGTGCCTGCCTTATAGGTTTGAAATACTTAGCAAGTGCTTGCTATTATTCTCTCCCTTAATGCTTACTCAATAAAATGCTTAGTGCTTATTCAATGAAGAAACTTAAGTCCAGGCAATTTAAATGACTTTAAAAAGTTTAGATAGTGTGAGTTTAACACATGGTTTAGATTGTGGTCTTGTGATTCTAAACTGTATGCTATTCCCATTACAGCTCTCTTCTTATCCAGGAATCTCCCCACAAGCCCTATGCAGTGTTAAAATAATCACTAAATGCCATATGCTGTTTGTCTTTATTCTTTTTTGTGAACCTGATTCTTCCCTCTGATAAGGCATAGAGAATTAAGATTGCGTTTGTGGGCCAACTCTGGTCCATTGGCCTGCACCTAGGAAGACCTTAGAAAATGTATATTGCAGAAATGAATAATTTTGAAATTCAGTTATCATCAGGATTTTATAGTAACATTCTGGTAGCATGCACTATATTTTTCTCCATAAAAAAATACAGAATTGTTCACTTGAAACATATATAATTTCCACCCTAATGCCACCCCAATAAATTCAATAATTTTTTTAATGTGTTTATTTCTCATACATGCTTTTGATTGTCGGGATGTAACATAAAATAATCTCAGAAATAGTTAATTCAGTTAAATATGCCAATAGCTCACTATTGTGACAGATTTTTCTTTGCTGAGGTGATGATTTTAGGGGAATGATTCTACTTAAAGGATGAGGTACAATAATTGAGCTCACTTGAGTAGAGGGCAACTAACCTTCTAGTAAGTCATCACTGTGTTTTAAAAACTCATACAAAAGAAAAAGCCCAAATTTGATCTCTTGAAAGTCCTTTAAATATAAAATGAATTACTCTTATCTTTTTATGTAGCATTTTATTTCCAAATTTTAATTTTTGTTGGCGCTAATTTAATATACTTTAATACCATATGTTTAGCTTTTAAGTAACATTAAGAATTTTGTTTCTGCCCCAAATGAATGACAAGTCACTCCTGTTTAGAAATTAGAGATAAGGGAGGTTGCAGAGGTTTTTTGTTTTTGTTTTTGTTTTGTTTTTCTGTAGTAAATTTGGGAAATACTCAAAAATGGTGAATGGACTGAACAAAAGTCACTTTAGTGGCACACAGGGTCATGATTTGGATTTAGAAAATAGAACTCAAATATTCTCCAGGTGTTAATATCAGAAAGATATTGAGCAAGTGAACTCTTGGGATGGATGCCAAGAAGAAGAGAGCCTTCCAAGAGATGGAGGCAGTGCGATAGAAAAGGGAGCTAGATTGGAGAAATGTTAGGATTTTTAGGTTGAGATAGGACCTCTGAGACCACAGGACATGAAACAGGGATTAGTCAAGAATAGCTGCCTGTTTCTTTTGCTGGGGCAGCTCTCTGGTTGGAAACTTTACTGAGATGAGCAATTTTGTGGAAGAAAAAGTAGTGAGGTGGAGATAGTAAACTAATTATGGAATTGTTATGTCTAAGTGGAAGGCATTTATTTAGCATTTGTAATACGAAAGGTGCTGGGAAAAGTTCTGTAAGAGATTTGGAGAGGCAGAATATCAATCCTTACTTTAAATAATCTATATCCTATTAAGGGAGAAAATACATGACACCATCGAAATGTAATGCTTAGTAGATAGTATTCTAAGAGCCACTGCAAGAGAAAGCAAGTCAAGTCCAGAAAAATGATTACAATATTTCTATCTTTACAGTTAGGTTTCATTTAACATTTTATTTGTAATAATTGTCAATGAGGACAATTTTGTAAAACTAAGAAAACTTTTATACAGATTGACAAATAAATATAGGTAATAGTAATACAGTGTATCCAAGTAATTCAATGTATGTATAATAGTAAAAAAGCCATATTTTAGTTTATAATTCATGTTTCTATAATAGGATATACTTTCATGTGAATATTGAAAGAGATACTCCTGTTAAAGCAGAACCTTCTTTCTATTTTGTAAACTTAATCTTTCTTTCCACATTTAATATTAATTAAATTTTAACCTAGTTATTTTAGCTGCAGTAGTAAATAAGATTGAATAATTACTGTCTAAATTTGGTAATTAAAATATATCATTTTATTGGACATATAATATATTATTTTTTGCATTAAAAATTTCCCAAGTTGAAACCAGTTTGGCTCAGTGGATGGAGTGTCAGCCTGCGGACTGAAGGGTCCTGGGTTCTACTTTGGTCAGGGGCATGTACCTTAGTTGTGGGCACATCTCCAGTGTGGGGCGTGCAGGAGGCAGCTGATCAATGTCTCTCTCTAATCGATGTTTCTAACTCTCTATCCCACCCCCTTCCTCTCTGTAAAGAATCAATAAAATATATTTAAATTTTTTTTAAATATTTCTAGACTTAATTACTATATATATATGTATATATATATCATAAATTTTATATACTTCTTAAAATTTAAATTATTTATTGTTTAAAGTATTACATAAGTCACCTCCTTCCCCCATTGACCTGTCCCCAGCTACCCCCAACCCCTAGCACATGCCCTTACACCCCCATCTGTGTCCATTGCTTATGCTCAAATGCATGCATATAAATTATATGATCTCTTACCCCCCATGCCCCACCTTCCCTCATAGGTTGGCAGTCTGTTTGATGCTTCTTTGTCTTTAGTACCTTTTTTGTTCATCAGTTTATGTTGTTCATTATATTCCACAAATGAGTGAGATCATGTGATATTTATCTTTCTCTGACTGGCTTATTTCACTTAGCATAATGCTCTCCAGTTCAATCCATGCTGTTGCAAATGGTAAGAATGCCTTCTTTTTTATAGCAGTGTAGTATTCCATTATATAGATGTACCACAGTTTTCTAATCCACTCATCTGCAGATGGGCACTTAGGCTGCTTCCAAATCTTAGTTATTATAAATTGTGCTGCTATAAACACAGGGGTGCATATATCCTATCTGAATGGTGTTTCTGTTTTTTTGGGGGTATATTCCTAGAAATTGGATTACTGGGTCAAATGGAAGTTCCATTTTTATTTTTTTCAGGAAATGCCATAAAGTTTTCCTCAGTGCTGCACCAATCTGCATTCCCACCAGCAGTGCAAGAGTATTCCTTTTTTTCTGCCTTCTCATTTCTCTGCACTTGTCATTTGTTCATCCGTTGATGATAGCCATTCAGACAGGTATGACATGGTACCTCATTGTTGTTTTGTGTAGAGAGCACCTGGGAAAGGCCCTGAACTGATTGTTGTCTGAATCCAGTAACACCTGGCAGAGCCATGTCCTGGAAACATACCTTACCAGATGCAGGTGTGTTGTCAGTCTGACCTTTAGCTCAGGTGCCAGGGGTTGAATTTCATTATCTAAATCCAGCGAGGCACATGGAAAAAACACAATTGTCTGGGCCCACCCAGAAGTGACAATTACAAAGAAGGCACAAGAATGCACATATTTTTTTTATCTTAAATTTTAGTAAAACTTCTTGTTATTTTACCATATAAAATAAACATGCTGTATCGGCTCTGGGTACTGGTGTCTCCATCAGAGGACAGCTGTCTCACCTAATCCCAGCTTTCCCTACTGTCTTTGTGTCTGTCTTTTTCATTTTCTCAATCCCCTGCCAGACATTTGTCATAGCAATATCTTTACTCAGGACTCCTGTCCACTCTCTAGCCATGCTGGTCATGGAAAAGAGAGAAATATTTATAGTTTTGATTTGCATCTCAAAGATGATTAGTGACTTTGTGTGCTTATGTCTCTTGGCCTTCTGTATGTCCTCTTTCAAAAATTGTCTATTTAGGTCCTTTGCCCATTTTTGATTGGATTGTTTATCTTTTGTTAAGTTGTATGAGTTCCCTATAAATTTTGGAGATTAAACACTTATGGGAGATAACATTGACAAATATGTTCTCCTATACAGTGGGCTTTCTTGTTATTTTGTTGATAGTTCCTTTTGCTGTGCAGAAGCTTTTTATTTTGATGAAGTCCCATTTCTTTATTTTCTCCTTACTTTCCATTGCCCTAGGAACTGTATCAGTAAAGATATTGCTATGACAGATCTCTGCTATTTTGCTGCCTATGGCTTCTTCTATGATTTTTTAAAAAATATACTTTATTGTTTTTTTACAGAGAGGAAGGGAGAGAGAAAGTCAGAAACATAGATGAGAGAGAGACATTGACCAGCTGCCTCTTGCACACCCCACAGTGGAGATGTGCCCACAAGCAAGGTACATGCCCCCAACCAGAATCGAACCTGGGACCTTTCAGTCCACAAGCAGACACTCTATCCACTGAGCCAAACTGGTCTCGGCTTCTTCTATGATTTTTATGGTTTCCCATTTTAGGATTGAGTCCTTTATCCATTTTGAGTTTATTTTTGTGTATGGGATAAGTTGGTGGTCTAGTTTCTTTTTTTTTTTTTTTGCATGTATCTGCCCAATTTTCCCAGCACCATTTATTGAAGAGACTGTCTTGACTCCATTGTATGCTCTTGCCTCCTTTGTCAAATACTTATTGAGTATAATAACTTGGGCCAATTTCTGGGTTCTCTGTTTTTTTTCTATTGGTCTATATGTCTGTTCTTGTGCCAGTAACAGGCAATTTTGAGAACAGTGGCTTTGTAATATACCTTGATATCTGATATTGTAATCCCTCCAACTTTGTCCTTTTTTCTCAAGATTGATGCTGCTATTTTGGGGTCTTTTTAAATTTCAGATGAATTTTTGGAGAGTTTTGTCAAGGTCTTTGAAGTATGCCATTGTGGATTGCATTGAATGTGTGGATTGTTTTGGGTAGTATGGATTATAGTGATGTTGATTATACCAAGCCATGAACAAAGTATATTCTTCCATTTGTTTATTTCTTTCTCTATCTCTTTTTTTTAGCATCCTGTAATTTTCTGAATACATACAGGTCCTTCACCTCCTTGGTTAAATGTTTTGTTGCAATGGTAAATGGGATTTCTTTTTTAGTTTCTCTTTCTGTGAGTTCATTATTGGTGTATAAAAAAGCTATAGATTTCCGGGAGTTAATTTTGATATCCTGTTATGTTACTGAATTCATTTGTTAATTCTAGTGGTTTTTTTTAATGGGGTCTTTCGGGTTTCCTATGTACAATATCATGTCGTCTGGAAATAATGACAATTTTACTTCTTTTCTGATTCTGGTGCCTTTTATTTCTTCTTCTTGTCTGATCACAATAGCTAGCACTTCCAGTACTATGTTAAACACGTGTGGTGAAAGTGGGCAGCCCTGTCTTGTTCCTTCTCGCTTTGTCATTAACATTTACCATTGTAATTATGAAGTGTCTTGGGTTGGGTCTTTTTAGGTTTATCTTGTTTGGGACTCTCTGTGTTTGGGTGAATATTTTCTTTTCCCTATAGGAAAGTTTTCTGTCATTATTTTTTCAAATAGGCTCTCTAATCCTTGCTGCTCTTCTTGTCCTTCTGGAACCCCTGAAGGACATAACCTGATACCGGTATGAGTCGAGTCAGTACCTATGAGACTGCAGCTGTGGTAGCAGGTCTTTGTCCAGATTGGCTGTAGTGTCTCTGTTTTCATCTGAGTTTAGTCTGGGTGGTGGTGAGGCTGTGGTCCTAGTCACAGCAGCTGGCCATGGTTTCTGTGCCAGCACCGTTCGCCTGAGTGTGCCTGCAGTGGTAGGGGCTCCCCTTCCAAGAGAGCCTGGTTTGCTAGCCCCCGAAAGTCTTGCAGGATCTAACTATCACACTCACACACAATACAACACATGTACACATACTCTCCTTTGGTTCCCTCTCTCACACTCTCTTCCTAACTGCTATCCTGCCAGCCATCATCTTTTCTCTCCTTATATATTGGTTTTTACTTTCAGTGCCCAATAATATAAATTATTTTTATTAACTTAAATACATTTAGTAATATAATAAACCATACTTCTTGATTTCTACATTAGAAAAAAAGTAATTTATATTTTACTTTCATTAATCTTAGCTAATATATAATTTTGTGGGTTTTTCTTTCTTAGTAAAATCACATCTGTATAACCCATTTAAAAATATTTGTATAGCTCAGAGTTGAAGGCTTCTTAAATTTGTTGTTGTATTTAAAGTTTTCTATATAAATATACATGCTACTGATTTTGAAAAAATAATAAATTCCCCATGAGTTTTAGTATAGATGTCAATGACATTGTTAAAATGAGGACAGATTGCTTTAATGGTGGATATGCACTTAATTGGAGGAAGTCTAACAAAATGTGCTATTTCGTATTACCAAGAAAAGTCAGTCAAGAACCAACATCCATTTACAGTCATGTTTTAACCCAAATCACAAAGCATGTGGAGTATCAAAACTAATGAAAATTCTAAGAGGCATGTATTCATGCATTGCACATTTATTCAGACAACCCATTAAACAGTGTTTGTTAACCTTTAATTTAGATGTCTGCAATAAGATAATATGTTGTAAAAGCCAACTCAACAGAGGGTCATAAAACTGTTTCTGTTACAGTTTTTATTAGCCTGCTATTTGGTGCTGAATGTAGTTATACCCTGAAGCAAGTCTTGTATACAAGTATGGTGTCAATATATTACAACACAAATTTAACCTATTAAATATGTGACAAGTATTATGTTCATTGCTGGGATCCATGAAAATATAGATATTGTTGTTGATAAATGTTACCATAGCCTACTCTATATCATAGCCATACCTTTGTGATTCAGAGGACCCGTGGGGTCTCTTGGCTACACCCTCCAACTTACATTGCTATAGAACCCAGAATGGTTTTGCTATCCAGAAGTCTTTTCTTTAATTTTTATGTAAGCTATTGTATTTTTCAAGGCCATGTTTATACATACAGATATATATTTGCTTAGGTGGAAGGGAAGAAAAGATTTTCTACTGACATGGGTAGAGAGATATGGATGCTTTTAATTATGTTCTTTTTACTTGTGTTTTCTAATTTTTCTATAATAAACATGTATTCCTACACAATAAAAAGACTTGGTTTTTGTTGAATTGAAAAGTAATGATGTAGCCAGTGTTAATCTTCTGTTCATGTTCACAAAGCTATCTCATTAAAATAGGAAAATTAGGTACTACTGTAGTGGAGGAGCTTTAACTGAAATTTAATATTCACTTGATCAGCTAGAGAAACCATGCCTATTATTTAGCCAACAGTGATCAGAATTATTTTTTCATGTTCCTCCAAATACAAAAGTTAAAAGTGATGACAGATTCATGAGTAGTAGCAATCAAGATATTCTCACTGCTCCCTCAACTCCATTGGCAGACTGGGCCAGCTCTCAGTTGTGGAGTAGAGTCAGTTAACTCTCATATCCCCTGTCTAGGGGTAGGTAAGCTATTTTTAAGGAGTTAACTTGTATTAAGAATAAGGTAGGGTAGTTAGGAGACTTTGGAGTATAACCTTTACACTGAATAATCTACTTATAAAAAGTTGCAAATCAATTTTTCTTTGGGCTGGTAAGAAGATGATTTACAAGCTTTTAAGTTCATTTATGGAAGGGGCAAAGAATCTTGATTTTTCTTATATGTCCTTTTAATCTTTCCATTCATACTTGTAAACATACACACACACACACACACACACACACACACACACACACGCTCAAACATATATTCACACACACATTCAGTTTGAAATTTGTGAGTTCTCAGGAAGAAAATTTATTTATATAAGTTCTCTGAAGTGACCAATGTATTCTTGGCTCACAAAAAATAAAATGTGTGAGCCCCGGCCAGTGTGGCTCAGTTGGTTGGGAGTTCTATGCACTGAAAGGTCTCTGGTTTAATTCCTGGTCAGGGAACATGCTGGGGTTGTGGGCTCGATCCCTTGAAGAAGCCATGCAGGAGGCAACCAATCTATGATTCTCTCTCATAATTGATGATTTGATCTCTCTCCCTCTCCCTTTCTTTCTCTAAATTTAATAAAATCATATTTTAAAAAATAAAGTATATGTGGCTTATGAGAACTTCTTCATTTCTTGCCACTTTTCCAATAGTCATTTTTGCTTCTGAGTTTGTAACCTATCATTCTTCATAGTTGTGAGCCCTCAGTATATTTCTTCAAGGGTAATAACAAATCCAATGTGATGATTTTAAGATGCTGAATCATTAATTTCCTATTCTTTGTCATGGTCCATATCTTAAACTTGTATAACTATGTGACTATATCAATTCATTTATTTTAACATGTACAGGTTTCAATAAGAAATAAGAGGTCATTGTGGTGATTCTAAAGCTTATTTTCCTCTTTTCTAAAGTTTATGACTTGCATATCTAGATATTAAGTTTTTAGGTCATATTTGGAACCCATAAATGTCTTTGACTGAATCATATAATGTTAAAACTGCTAATAAAATTCAAAGATTCACATTTACATCCTTATTAAGTCTCCTAAGGGTTTCCAGTTACTTATAATTAGTTCTATAAGATTGTTTATATTATTGATGCTGGTAAACAGTCATTCCTTCCAATTAAATGGTCTCCTAACATTTCAATTGCTTTATTAGGATACTAGTCAAGTTACTGTGTCTTTAATTAAAAACTAGTGTAATTTAGACTGGTTTAGTTATTGATAAAAGTACACAGTTTGTTGATGGAATTGAAAGTGAAGTTTCTTCTCCCTCTTTCAGAAAAAGTTTCCTGCCCCTATCCTGCATTTAAATAATTCGACCTTTGAGCAGGTTCAAATGACCCGCTTTCTTAAAACATTTTATTACAAAGTAAAACTTTAAGCACTATCTTCTCTTGAGTCAGCATGTAAATAAATTGTAAGAAGACTAGAAAATTCATTTTGTATTAGTTTCCTACCATTAAATGACAAACTTAGCAGCTTAAAAAAACATGCATTTGTTGTCTCACATTTCTGTGGGTCAGGAGTCTCACAGGCTGCTCTGAAGGACCAGGCTGTTTTCCTTTCTAAAGCATGTGGCTCTCTGTCAAGCTCCTATGATTTGGCAGGATTCTGATCTTTGCAGTTATAAGACAAAGTTCTCTTCGTCTTGCTGGCTGCAGCCAAGGGCCACTCCCAGGTCCGGAAGTTAACTCTCAGTTCCTTGCCATGTGACCCTTCCACACACCTCTCAGGATATTGAAGTTATTTTTCAAGGCCACAAGGAGAATCTCTCTGACCTCTGAGAAGGCCTGAGTCCTGTTTTAAAAGGCTTCACCTGACTAAGTCAAGCACATCCAGGATAATCTCTCACTTGATTCATTTAGCATCAACTAATCTGGGCCTTTCATTATCACCACAAAGGTCCTTTCACCTTTGTCATATAAGTGAACTGAATTATGGGCATAACACAGAGGTGGAGATCTTGGGGTCATCTTCAAATTCTGCTTACTACAAATTTGTATTTCAGGTAATTTAAGAAACTACAAGTTGAAGAAAAAATATTAAAACTAATAGAACTGGTAAACATCATTCAGAAATCATATTTTATAGTCCAACTTGCTTTGTACATGACATGCAGAATGGGATATGATCTCAAATCTCCTTTTACATGTGACATGCACTTGAAATGATGCTGTTTCCTATAATCATTGCATCTTAGATGTTACCTTTGTTGAAAATCCGCAATATTTACAGTTAAGAACAATGGTTTCAACATATTGAATATCTACTATGTATTAGATGTATAGAAACTTTTTAATCCTTAAAAAAGCAAATATATAATGTAATTACCATTTTATAGATGAAATCAGGGGCCAAAAAGTTTATATTACTTTCTGAGTGTCACAAAGATTTTAGGGATAGGGGATGTGCTGGTTAATGTAATGTGTCAACTTGACTGGGCTAAGAGATGCCCAGGGAGCTGGTAAAACGTTATTTCTTGGAATGTTTGTGAGGGTGTTTCTGAAAGAGATTAGCATTTGACCCAGTAAATTGAATAAAGAAGATTTGTCGTCATCAATGTAGGCAGGCATCATCCAAGCCATTGAGGGCTCCAATAGAGCAAAAGCAAAAGAGAGGATGAATTCTCTTTCTTCTTAAGCTGGGACATCCATCTTTTGCTGCACTTGTCCATTGGGGTACCTGGTTTACAGGTGAAAAACTCTAGGACTTACATCATTATCACTGTCTTCCAGGTCCTCAGGCCTTTGGACTCAGACTGAATAAAACTGTTGGCTTTCCCAGTTCTCCAGATTAGGGGACTTCTCACCTCCCATAGTCATGTGAACCAATTCCTATGATCTCTCTCTCTCTTTCTCTCTCTCTCTCATCCTATTGGTTCTCTTTCTCTGCAGAGCCCTGACTAATACAAAAGTTTTCTGTGAATTAGATCTATAAAGTTTTTGTTTTCCCCTTTTCTTTACTATATTGAAAAACCTCATGAATTAGGTAAAATTGACACAACACATCTGACCCAAAACCATCTGACTCCAAAGAACAGTGTGTAGTCAAATTTCACTCATAACAATTTCCCCTAGGGCCTTGGGATTTGGTATTAAAAGACTTTATATCTATAACCAGACAAAAAGCCTGGTGCTGAATAGATGTGTGTATTCCGTTGCACCTCTGATGTTAAGCATTGAAATGGTAACAGGTTAACACTACTTCAGAGCTGTGGTGGAAGATAGATGGAAAAGGATTAAAATACCTGGCTGCTTTAGTGCAGCTTAATGTGATTTTCTCCATTGTTCCACGTGAATAACAACAAAAAGCGCTCTAACTACTTCTAGAATATTCCCAAGAGTCAATCACTTTGTTAATGCACAGTGAAGTTTGAGAATGTGTTCTTTCTAAAGAAAGCTAAGTTTGCCAGGACATGTGAGTTACTGTACTTTCCTCTCTCTTCTACACATTTATCTTATAAGAGGTATGGTTAGATTTCTTAGACATTGTTCACTTCAGAAAAAAATTTCCTCATGAGAATTATTCCTCCTAGAGATCAGCCCTTCCAGAAAATTTTGTCATACTACTGGTTAAAAGTACTGAATATGTTTCACACACTATTGTGAGGAAAATGTGTGGCAGCATGCACATGGTTGCCTGAAGAAAATAACACTGAGAACTTTCCAGGCCTTTCGTGGTAGTTCACTGATTCTGGAAAGCCAACAGGATTTTGGTCAATAGTCCCTCAAGTACTTTGACCAGTCAAAGGGTCTTCAGCTTTTCAACCTGTGAATTTAAAAGGGTGTATAAGCGATTGCTAAGAAAACACAGACGTACAAAAATTTTAAGTATGCAATACATTGTCAAACACTTGTGAAAATGAATGCAGATACCCCCATCCTATTTTTCTCTTATTTTAGGATTCTTTCCTTAATTATCTTTTCTAAGTTCTCTCTACCCTTTTATAGAAAGTACTGAATAAGGCAGATAAACAAAAAATTGCCAAAAAGCTAATTCACAAAGACTTAGTGGGACTTGACCTCATAGAATATGTGTGCCATTCATTGTTTACATCAAATGGGTGTTTTGGCATATCTTTATCTTACAAAGAAAATGTTGCCTCTGGCTTGTAAAATCAGCCCATCCAAATGCAGTTATTGCACAATATTCCTTAAAAACAAGCCAATAAATATAACATTTTATTTTCAACAATTATCAGCATTCCTATGAGCAGAAGTAGTGGCTGATGTTTGGCAGAATGTAATTTAGTGGCATTGTGACCCTAAAAGATGATGCTATTTTTAGCCAACTCCATTGTGTGATCTGAAAAAATATGTCAGGTGCAAGGCATTCTTCATACTTGCCTTGTCTTCACAATGCTATGGGAAAATTATCATTTTCCTCATGTTGGCATCATGAAAACCAACGTGCTTCTTGAATCTAGAAACTTTTCCAGAGCAAGGATAACTTTATTACTAACTGCATACTTTAGGGCTTTATGTTAGGTCTAGTACATCCATAAATATTGGATGACCTGTGTTCTTACACCCAGAGGTGCAGAGCTACAATTCAAACCAAGGTTTGTCTAATCCCAAAGGATGTGCAAATTAACTAGCTATAGATCTTATGCCACTTTTAGGAAGTTTGCCTTCCTTAATTATGCTCTGTTTTGTTCATGCTATTTGAGTCTGGGAGACACCTTGACACATTTTAAGAAAACTGTAAACAATGCCAATATTTTCTCTCTCTCTCCATATATATGTGTATATATAGGGTGTCACAAAATGTATGCACAAATTTTGAATAATTATAAAGGTAGCTTTTATTCAAATGCATTTCATTTTCAAGATAGAGCTCTCAGCTGTTAAAGTGAATATACATTTTGGGGACATCCTGTATGTGTGTATATATATATTTCCTTTTTCATCCCATACTTTTCTTCTAAATCATACATCAGTTTATCCAACCAAGGTGTTTAACATATCTAGTTAGTATGTCTTAAAAGTATCTCAAGGAATCCAAGATGGTAGCATAGGTAAACTCCTACACTGCTGCCTCTCACAACAATTTCAAAACTACAACTAAAAGACAGAACAGACATCATCCAGAACCACAGGAAAGCTGGCTGAGTGGAAATTCTACAACTAGAAGGAAAGAGAGGGGCTCACAACGACCCATAGGAGCTGCATAAAGCTGAGGTACAGAGATGCGCATGTGAAGAGAGCGGGTGCCAGAGTACCTGGCTGGCTTTATCTGGCAGGAGGGAGATGGAGACTCCCAATTGCATTGAACCCCTTATCCTACGACACTAAACCCCAGGTCCAGCCAAAACTCATATGGGGGGAATTTGGACTGTGAAAAGGGAGAAGTGCATGGAAATTTAGGGGAGTCACAAAAGAGCAGAAGGCTGGTGGCGCGCACAGCACTGCGCACAGAAGACAGACTGCTGATTGTGACGCTGGCTTTCAGCAGTGGGCGGGAGACACAGCCTCCCAATTGCTCCGCTTCTAACTTCACTAAACCCAGTTTTGGACGAAACCCTGGGCTCCCAGACTCATATAGTCCCAGAGCGCAGGGGAACCAGAAAGGCAGCAGTCTACAGGCACTGCGAGAGAGCATGCCCAAGCACAGGGACCACTCCAGCGACTACCCAGTCACGTGAGACTAGGAGGATGTGGAGGGTGGGGCAGACTGGAAGGCATGGCTATCTGTTAAGCCCTGAGACTCCACCCATCCCAAGCTCAACAGAAAGGCTTTTGCAGTTTTGCAAGTCTTGTATCATAAGGCTGAATCCAACACAGAAGTTCTCCTGGCATAGTGAAAATGTGGAGACAAAGGAAGATATCACAAACAAAAGAAATGGAAGAAAACAAACGACTGGATATAGAGTTTAAAACCACAGTTATAAGGTTTTTCAAGAATATCCTAGAAAAGATAGATAAATTTAGTGAGACCCAGAGGAGATGAAAAAGGACCAACTAGAGATGGAAAAGAACCAACTAGAGATGATAAAGGACCAACTAGAAATTAAACATACACTGACTGAAATAAAAAATATTATACAGAGACCTAACAAAAGACTAAAGGAAGGCAAGAATCAAGTCAAAAATTCGAAATATAAAGAAGCAGAAAACACTCAGCTAGAAAAGAAAGAAGAAAAAAGAATCCAAAAATGTGAAGATAACGTAAGGAGCCTATGGGACAGCTTCAAGCATACCAACATCAGAATTGTGGGGGTGCCAGATGAAGAGAGAGAGCAAGATACTGAAAACCTATTTAAAGAAATAATGACTGAAAGAAATAGATAAGTCCAGGAAGCACACAGAATCCCATATAAACAAAATCCAAAGAGGACTACACCAAGACACATCATAATTAAAATACCAAGAGCAAAAGACAAAGAGAGGATATTAAAAGCAGCAAGAGAAAAACAATTAATTATCTACAGGGGAGCACCCATATGATTGTCAGCTGATTTCTCAACAGAAACTATGCAGGCCAGACAAGAGTGGCAAGAAATATTCAACGTGATGAATAGCAAGAACCTACAACCAAGACTACTCTATCCAGCAAAGCTATCATTCAGAATTGAAGAACAGATAAAGAGCTTCACAGATAAGAAAAAGCTAAAGGATTTCATCAACACCAAACCAGTATTATATGAAATGCTAAAAAGTACTCTTTTAGAAGAGGAAGAAGAAAAAGGTAAAAGATAAAAAAAATTTCGAACAACAAATACATATCTATCAACAAGTGAATCTAAAAATTAAAAATTTGATCAACAGAATAAGCTGGTGAATATAATAAAATCAGGAGCACAGAAAGAGAGTGGACTGGTCATTCTCAGGAGGAAAGGGGTGAGGGGTGTACAGGGAGAGACTGGACAAAAGTCATATACCTATGGATGAGGTCAATGGGAGGGAGGCACTGTTAGAGGGAGGGGTGGAGGGGAGCTCAGGAGGGGAAAAGAGAGAAACAAATGTAATAATCTGAATAATAAAGATTCAATTTAAAAAATAATAAATAAATAAATAAATAAATAAATAAATAAATAAATAAATAAAACATTTCATTTAAAAAAAAAAGTATCTCAAACTGAAAAGTAAAAGTACTCTGAGCTCCCTGGTTCATGACTATTTCCCTACAGTTTAGTTTTTGACATAAAATAGATTTTAAAGAAATTTTCTGAATGAATAAATGAGTTCACAAACTCATAACCTCCCCCTTTGCTGATAGAGCTATCCAAACTGCTTTTTCTCTTGTATTTTTCAGAAAGTGAATGGCACCACCTTCTTCCTGGTAACTAAAGTCCAAATCCTTGCCATTATCCTCTTAACATTCAATTTCAGTTACACTTTGACACCAAATTGCAATTGAAGACCACACAAGTGTTGCTTTTCTCTCTTTGGGAACTCTCACTATCTTCCCTTCTTCTCTGTGTCACCGTTTATTGCTATCATTTAAATCCTTACCTTCCTTTTAAGGACTATTAAACTAGCCTCCTAAATGTTTCCTGTGGCTCCAGTTTTGAAACCCTCTGACTCTTATTCCCTTTTATTCTGTCATCTTTCTGAAATACAAATCGAATTATGCTATTTAGCACTTTAGAATTCTTCAGTGGTTTAACCTTACCTAGACATTTATGACTAACACCATGAATAAAGCAAAAAACAAAGACATCAGCAATAATAAAAATACCCCACAATGGATCCAATGATTATTAACATTGTTTTGGATTCTCTTCCTGCCAGCTTTTTAAAAAATCATTCATTCTCAATTTGTCTTTCATTATCGATGTTTTTTTTTGCTTTATACTTAACCTCTTCTGCTTTACTGAAATAATCCCATCAATATTAAATATAAAATAATTTTGTTAAAAAATAATTTAAAACTTTGTTGACCCAACATGACCCTTTAGCAAACATACTTTTACTTACCCCTCGGTCAGCAATTGCCTCCTGCTTCTTTCTCATCCTGCTTCTACCTGCCTTTCTCAGCCCTTATCCACTAAAGTCCTCTCACCAAGGATGCCAGTGCCTCCCCCGTTGCTAAGTCCAGGGCTCGAAATTCATATTCTTTGACTTCATAGCAAATCTCTCTATATAAAAGGCTAACATGCAAAGTTTCCCTTTGGGAGTTCCACTGAGAATTTGATCACTCTCTATGATATGCGCTGACCACCAGGTGTAAAATGAAGGAAGGCCCTGGCCAGGAACTGGCCACCAGTAGCTGGGGAAGGAAGGCCTTGATCACCAGCCAGGCCTAGGGACCCTACCTGTGCATGAATTTTGTGCACTAGGCCTCTAGTCTTTTTATAAATTCCCTGAATGATTCCCTCCTTTGGCTTCTGTGACATCACATCTTCCTTGTTTTCCTTCCATCTCTATTTTTTCATTATTTTCCATTGCAGCCTCTTTCACCTCTACCTGGTCATGCAAATGGTTCAAAAGAAGAGTTCTTCAGAGCACTGTATAAACTTTCCATTTACTTGACTTCTGAAAGTAACTTCAAGTATTTGCTGAATGATTGTTATGTATTAGGTACAATGCTGAGAAGTAAACAAAAATAAAAAAGCAGCCTTGGCATCTAGGAATTGGTCCGACAATGATAGTTAAGCCATGTTATTCTCCTGTGGGACATAAATAACCCCACTAAATCAGACAAGGTCATTCTGAGACTATGAGACAAAACAGGACCACTTCCTAAGAAAACAAGGTCACTGTGCAAAATAGCAAACACTCTTCTCTCTTGGTTAATGTAAGTTCCAGTAGCTTTAAGCCTTGCACTACTCTACCTTCTCTAAACATCCAATTTATTGAAATGCCCCATCACAGAATTCCACCTTCATTCTAATAGTGCATAGTCTAGAGCTAACTCCTCCTTTCTTGGATCTTCCCCAAATCAACCAACTAAAGCGCCAATCCTATTTAGATCCATTCTAGCACTGCTTACATGAGACACCCATGATTCCTCATGTTATTTGTTCTGTTTTTCCTATAATAAGTAATAAACCCAACTTGTCTAACTGTAAGCAATTTCTTGATCGTCTTTGATAATCTTTGATGCTTAGCATTGTCAGTGGATTATTTTATTTAAGTCTTGTAACAAGTCTAGTCATTGTAATTACTATTATCATTATATTTCCAGTGCACACACAAGCAAACTGAGGCTTAAAGTTGTTAAATAAATTTTATCCAAGATCACATGATTAGGGAATAGTAAAGAATTTGAATATAGGCAATTAAAATCTAGAATTAGAGCTCCTAAAATATACACTAAACTTTCTCAATAAATATTGCTTGAATAGACTGAATAAATGCATTACCTGACCCTGTTGCTACTCCGAGGTCAGAATTCCCTAATTCTAAAATATGGAATCTTTTATGTCTTATTGCTGCCATTTCTATTTCTTTCTCTTTGTGGATTACCCTAGAACTCTAGCTACTTCACCTGATCAGTGTGCAAATACTAACTCAATTTTATAGTCTCAGCTAAATCCTAAATTCTGTTATAAAGTCAGGTAGAGCTAATAGCTTTCTTCATCACTATGACCTGCACAATGTTTAGAACAGAATACCCTGAACATTCATTGGTTTCCTCATGTAGGCTCTGAGCAATCTAAATACAACAGTAATGTTTTAATAGTCTTTGTATCCCCGTGTCAGACATAGAACAGAAACTAAGTAAACATGAATTGAATAAATTAATAAAACACCCAGAAATAATGTAGTTCTGTGGTTTTAAGTACAGTAATACTATCTGTTTTCCCCCTATGATTGATTTAAAAGAGATTCTATAAAAGAATTTTCAGACTGAATGGAAAGCCTCTCTTTAACTGTGATTAGCTTAGTAGTATTCTAACTGATACAATTACTCAAATAAACCAGGAACAATAATTTATTTAGTGTCCATTAAGGTAGAGTTTCTTATAAATAGAATGAATAAAATATGCTGTTAATTTCTTCCTCAAAGAATTATCCTATAAATGTTATTTACAATATACTGTGGGCTAATGCATCATTTTCTTAAAAGAGTTCACAGTCCAATTAAAAAAATGCATAGATATGAAGATAAGTAGTTGCAGTCTCCATACATGTATACCAGATATAATAAGGCTTACAATGTAAGAAAATAAGGATAAAAAAAAATTATAGCTAAACCAAGGGATCATGCAGAATTGCTCAGGGATTACTGGAAATATTATGCTAGAAAATTTCATGGAAATGTGTCCTAAGTATAATAAGTATATCTTCTATCCAACAACTTTAATATTATTAGGATCTATAGTTTAGAAAAGTACTAATAGAGAGAACCAAGATGGCAACGTAAGATATACACCTATATGTGCTGTCTCTCACAACCACACCAAAACTACAACTAAAAGACAAAACAACTATCACCTAGAACCATGGGAAAGCTGGCAGAGTGGGAGTTCTACAACTAGAAGGAAATAAAAAAGTGCATTCAGACCAGGTAGGATGTGCAGAGGCTCAGAAAGGCAGAAGTATGGAGATGCAAGCAAATTGGGCTGGCATGCACTGCTGTTTTTCAATTAGGAGGGAGTCACAAGTTTCCGACTCTCTGAACTCCAGTTTCTGGTGAGATTCTGGGGACTCAAACTCATACAGGGAGAAACTGGACTATCTGCCATCAGGTCAGAAAGGGAGGGTGGCTCTCTCGCGAGTTGCACACTGGAATCATTGTTTACTGCGCTGGGGCGCATGACACAGGACACTGAACAGAAGGTGGCAGAAAGGGCTGACTGACAGCCATTGCTGTTTGCCACGCCCTAGCCTAGTGATTCCCCAATTTACAAACCCACCAGCTGTGCGGCAACTTTTGCGTATGAATGGCCTGCCCTCTGGCAGCTTAACCTAACAAATAGCAACTGAGTCAGACAACTCTAAAACTTCTGAACTCCAAGCAAAGAGGAGAAATCTGCAAATTTCCCTGTAGCTCCTGCTGGGTGGCCTCAGACACTAGCTGACTTGCACCTCCTTGGAGATCCAGGAACCAGTGTACCTTGAGGTCAGTGTGAGAAGACACCAGATTTCAACTCCTCACACACATAAGTGACACACTCAAGAGGCAGACTTGGTGAGCACCAAAGCCCCACTGAAGCAAGTCCTGCCCCATAGGGGTGTCTCTAGCACAGCAGTTCTTCCATTAATAGACACAGATAATCCTCCCTATGTATCAATAGCAATTAAGGCTTAACTGCAACAAGACTGTGAACCCATCCCACAAAGGGGTGCACCAAGAGTGTCCACCTCAGGTGATTGGGGAGGCGAAGCTACTGGGCTCTAAGAACAACAGCACAAAAAGCCACTCCATCAACACCAGGAATCAGCCAAAATGTGGAGACAAAGAAACATGTCATGAATGAAAGAAATGGAGGAAAGCAAACAACTGGACATAGAGTTCAAAACCACATTAATAAGGTTACTCTAGAATCTTCTACAAACCACTGAAAAACTTAGTGAGACCTCTAAGAAACTTAGTGGGACCTTCAAAGATCTTAATGAGAATGTCAAACAAAATGGAAAAGGACTAGTCAGAAATTAAGCATGCACTGTCTGAAATAAAGAATAATATACAGAAATCCAACAGAAGACAAGAGGACCAAAAGAATTAAATCAAAGATCTGAATATAAGGAAGCAAAACACACTCTATCAGAAAAACAGAAAGAAAAAGGAGACCAAAAATGTGAAGATAGCCGGGACCGGTTTGGCTCAGTGGATTGAGCATCGGCCTGGGGACTGAAGGGTCCTGGGTTCGATTCTGGTCAAGGGCATGTACATTGGTTGCAGGCACATCCCCAGTGGGGGGCATGCAGGAGGCGGCTGATCAATGTCTCTCTCTCATCGATGTTTCTGTCTTTCTATCCCTTTCTTTTCCTCTCTGTGAAAAATCAATAAATTATATTTTTTTAAAAATCTGAAGATAGTGTAAGGAGCCTCTGGGACAACTTCAAGCATACCAACATCAGAATTATGGGGGTGCCAGAAGAAGAGAGAAAGCAAGTTACTGAAAACCTATTTGAAGAAATAATGACTGAAAACTTTCCCTGCCTGGTGAAAGAAATAGATTTACAAGTCCAGGAAGCACACAGAACCCCAAACTAAAAGAATCCAAAGAGGACTACACCAAGACACATCATAATTAAAATGCCAAGGGCAAAAGACAAAGAGAGAATATTAAAAGCAGCAAGAGAAAAACAGTTAGTTACCAACAAGAGAGCATCCATATAACTGTCAGCTGATTTCTCAACAGAAACTATGCAGGCCAGAAGGGAGTGGCAGGAAATATTCAACGTGGTGAATAGCAAGAACCTACAACCAAGAGTGCTCTACCCAGGAAAGCTATCATTCAGAATTGATAAAGAGCTTCACAGATAAGAAAAAGCTAAAGGAGTTCATCACCACCAAACCCAGATTATATGAAATGCTGAAGGGTTTTCTTTAAGAAGAGGAAGAAGAATAAAAAGGTAAAGATAAAAATTATGAACAACAAAGTGATAACAAAACATACCTATCAACAAGTGAATCTAAAAATCAAGTGAATAAAAAAATCCAATGAACAAAATAAACTGGTGAATATAATAGAATTAGGAGCATAAAAGGGAATGGACTAACAGTTCTCAGGGGAAAGGAAGACTGAGGGGTGCAAGAAGAGATTTGGACAAAAATCTTACACCTATGGATGAGGATAGTGGCAAGGAGTAAGGGCCTGGGCAGGGGTTGGGGGGATCAGGTGCAGGGGAACTATGAGGGGAAAAAAAGAGGAACATCTGTAATAAACGGAACAATAAAGATTTATTTAAAAAAAAAAGTACCAATAGAAATACATAACCCACAAATGTGAACTATCTAGGTATTTATAATTTTTTAATAAAAAGGTAAAACGAAATATAATTAATTATAACAATATAGTTTACTTAACCCAATACATCCAAAATATTATTATTTCCACAAATAATTTTAACAGGCTTAAAAATTGTTAATAAGATGTTCTACATTCTTTATTTCTAAGTTTTTGAGATCTGGTGTGTATTTTATACTGACAGTATTTCTCAATTTGGACCAGCCACTATTCAAGTGCTTAAAAGCCACAGTAGTTACATAGCAGAACTTTGAAACAATGAAATTTTTCTGGCTTAGGAAATTTAGTCATGGCTTTCTAATTCTAGTAAATATTGTCATCCACCCAAGACATACTAAATAAGAAATGAGAGTAAATATTCTCTTACTTTAGAATAGACCAAGTAATATTATTGTTTCTTCTCTTATATTTATTATTATTTTTAAGTATTTGCCTTTCTGATAACAGCTTAGCAATACTGTGATAGGTTCAATTATCATAATATAAGCAGTGTATGTATGCAATCTATTGACTTGGCTTAAAGGAATAAATCTTGCTGTCAAATTTCAATATCATAATCTCATTGTAACTACAAATTTAGAAAAGCTTTTGCTTATCAGAAACTTCACATTTTCCAAGAAAGAGTAATGTAATTCCAACATACATTGACAGGGATATGCAATTGGAAATATTAGAGACATTTCATTATTTTCTTCTTTGTAATATAATAGCTTAGCACCACCTTATCTCACCAAGAATAATAATCAAGTTGGATCCATGATTCCCAGATGCACTTTTTGATAATCAAAAGAAACCGGTATGCTCAACTCTCAAATATTTAAGAGACCTCTGAGGCCTCTTGAAAACTATGACACTTTGATTCCAATTAGGAAGGTGATAGAAATAATAAAGTCCTCCTTAAAGAAAACTCATCCCATAATGATAGAGCTATAAAATAAAAATGTAACTCTAATACTCTCATGAACCTACATTTGTTATAGACAAATGTCCAATGTACTGGAAGCGATGGTTATATCATGGATGAATTTGAATAAAAGATCCTTTGACTCACAGGTAGACATGATATTTTTTTGGTAAGCTAAAGCAAAAAGTTATCCCATTTCTGTTAGGCTTTTGTTATTGTTCATAAATATCTTCTGAAAAATGTTACTAGTCTCCACCTCTAAATTGCCAAGAATAATACCAAAAACAAATAGGAGCTACATAGTCCTTTTGTGCATGTTAATTTCACATAATTTCCACATATTCATCTACAATATGCATGTATAAGGAATGTTGATATGTTGTTATCATCGAAGATTTCATCTGTTGATTTTTTTTCTCTTTTTCATTATCATTAGTTCTTCAAGTGCTCTAGGAACATACTAGAGGGTGAATATTCATGTATGTAAAATTGCACCGGTGCGAGGGACCAGAAATTCAAAGACATCTCATTTATTCATGATATAAATTCAGTAATATTGCTTGAACAATGTAAAATTAACTCACACCTGGTTAACTTTATTTTTAAGATTTTGACTGTAAATATTTAATAGAAATACACAATCTTTTGCTTTCTCAAACAACAAAGAGACATATAAGAATATAAGAGTCTGCCCAAATGCAGCAGATTTTAAGAAAGGCTGATCTGCCCAATTATACACCAACTGACTTTTGATACATTTTCTTTGTGAGACATCTGTTATATACCTCCCCCATTTTTTCTTTTTATTCTCCTTTCCCTTTTCCCAAACCAAGTCTAAATGCATAGTGGCACAGATACCTAAAATCCTAAGAGATTTTAGATAGAGAAATTGGAAAAAGGGGCCCCTGTCATAGAAAAATGTGTGTGGGGGAGGGGATAAGCAGGATTCCCATTATTATTTTTATTGAATTAAATGGGGCAAAATCTATCTATATAAAAGTCTAAGTGACCATTGCAACTGAAGGGACAACTGAACAGGCTGCATGGGATGACCAGGCTAGCAGGGGGGTTAGTGAGGGGCATCCAAATGACTGAGCAGCAGGCTGAGTGGGGTGACCATGCTGGCAGGGAGGCAATTGGGGATGATTAGGCAGGCAGGCAGAGGCAGTTAGAAGCAATCAGGCAGGCAGGCAGCTGAGCAGTTAGGAGCCAGCAGTCCTATAATGTGAGAGGGATGTCCTACTGCTGAGGATCAGGCTTAAACTGGCAACTGAACAGCCCCTAAAGGGTCCCGGATTGGAGAGGGTGCAGGCTGGGCTGAGGGCTCCTCCCCCCCCACCCCCGTGCATGAATTTAGTCCACTGGGCCTCTAGTTGGTTAATAAAATTATACAGGATTCAAGTGTATAATTCTATAATACATCATCTACATAGTGTATTGTGTGTTCACCACTCAAAGTCAAGTCTCCTGTCACCATTTATTTCTGAATGACAAGACAGAGCCAGACATTAAATATCATGATGAAGATATGTAGTGTAACCAGGTAATACATTGGGCTGTTTCTAAGATGAGAAACAGCCCAATGTGTTCAAGAAATTAGGAAAATGCCACTGAGATTGGAACAAGGCAGAGAGAAAGGAAAGATGAAGTAAACAAGGAGTCTATTATGTAGGACTTTGAAATTCAGTGTAAACAGAGTGGATTTCAAGTGCCTTGTGGAAGACTTTAAGCACAGGTGCAACATGATCTTATTTAAATTGTCACATCCTATCTATTTTTTAAATATATTTTATTGATTTTTTTTTACAGAGAGAAAGTGAGAGGGATAGAGATTTGGAAACATCCATAAGAGAGAAACATAATCAGTGGCCTTCTGCACACTTCCTACATGCCCTTGACTGGAATCGAACCTGGGACCTTTCAGTCCTAAGGCTGACGCTCTATCCACTGAGCCAAACTGGTTAGGGCTCATCTATCTAATAAAAGGGTGATATGCAAATTGACTGTACCTCCACTATACCCACAAGCCACACCCACCACAATCAGAGCAAGTATGCAAATTAACCCAAACAAGATGGCTATGACCAGAGAGAGAGCAGGAGGGAGGCTTTGGTTGCCCCTGGCGATGGAGGAAGCCAAGCTTTCAGAAAACCCTGGTCTGCCCAGGCCTCCATTTAAGGCAACAAAGTTCCAATGGCTGCCACCACAGAGCAAGCAAAAGTTTTGGCTCTGATCCAGGCTACAAAGTTTCAATTATAGAAGATAAATAAATCCCAGATACCAGGGCCTCCAGTTGGGTCGTCAGGGGGCATGGCCAGCCTGCAAACCACCACAGGCCACCTCCACACCCCAAGGAACCCCTACCCTGATCCAGGACACCCTTCAGGGCAAAAGAGCTGGCCCCCACCGATGCAGCAGGCCTCTATCCTATCTAATAAAAGAATAATATGTTGATTGACCATCACTCCAACACACAAGATGACTGTCCCATGTGGTCAAAAGATCCTGCCCCCATGTGGGCACAAGATGGCCACCACAAGATGGCCAGCAAGGGAGGGCAATTGGGGAAAATAAAGCCTGCAGGGGAGGGCAGTTATTTGTGACCAGGCCCACAAGGGAGGACAGTTAGGGGCAAACAGGCTGGCAGCGAAGCAGTTTGGCATCAATCAGGTTGGCAGGGGAATGGTTACGGTGTGATCAGGCTGGCAGGCAGAAGTGGTTAGGGGCAATTAGGAAGGTAGGCAGGTGAGCAGTTGGGAGCCAGCAGTCCTGGATTGGGCCTAAATGATCCTGGGCAGTTGGACATCTCTCAAGGGGTCCCAGATTGGAGAGGGAACAGGCTGGGCTGAAGGACATCCTCCCCCTTCCCTGGTGCACGAGTTTCATGCACAGGGCTTCTAGTGGTTAATATTTGCTGTTTGGGAAGTGCACTGTAGGTGCCAAGCATGGAGGCAATGTGACCAGTTAGCACGTGATGGAAGCAGTCTAAATGAGATATCATCATGATGTCAGTAAAGACAGAGAAAATAGAATAAGATTTATTTATTGATGGATGAAGGTGTATATTAAAGGGTAAAATCAAAGGTAGCCTCCCAGATTGTTAGTTCAAGCAGTTGGGCAGATGGGGCTGCCATCTAACTGACATGGGATTCTGAAGGAAGGATCCAGTTTTTTGAAGAGATAATTACCAAGGCCTCTGTTTATTGTCCACATTACTTTAACCATGTTAAGATGGCTATGTGATAATGTCAGGAACACAGTTGGATAAAGGAGCAAGAAGTTCTGGTGCAAGGATGGGTTTGGAGATATCAATTAGGGAGTCATTGTCCTATAGCGACTTAAAGCCGTGGAAGGGGATGAGTGTATCCAGGAAAAGTGAGCTGATGAAAAGAGAAAGATTGGAACTTTAAGACTTAAATATTTAGATATTGAGCAGAGGAGTGAAAATCCACAAAGAGACTAAGAGAAAACATTGAAGAAAAAGAGCATAATAAGGTGTCTGAGAAGCCAACAGAGGTCCTGGCTGACAACAGTAAAATATAAAATGAGTTCAACTGAAGCCTTTTTTATCAAGCATGTGCATGAATCAAAAGAGGTAGGATAGAGAGTGAAATGTTTTAATTGCTAGCCTAATTTCATTCCCAAAAGAAGCAGAGTAGTGAATGAGAGAAGACTCAGAACAATTAAGGACAAATGGTCCAATCTTGCTAGATGAACGTTTATTTAGAAGACCAGAGTTCTGGCTATATATTCTTTGAGACTTTTTATGGGATTCCCTCAAAGTGTTCTAATAAAATGGCTCGAGGGTGGGGTGGCTATGATATTCAAATAAGGTAAGTTCTGTGAATGCACTTTGAAGATATGATCTCTACATGAAAGGCAATGCTACCAGTATATTATTTTTAGAGGACTAATTAGGAGGCAATAGGCTTCTTAAAAAGATGTAATTTTAAAAGGTTATTGATAACAACAAAACTGTTTCAATTACAGGTAAAGGACTTGAATAAGCATTTCCCCAAAGATATATAAATTTCCAATAAGCACATGAAAATAAGTTCAACAGCACCAATTAGGAAAATGTAAATCAAAAATACAATGAGATATTACTGCACACCTATTATGATAGCTGATATTTAAAAAAGAAAAAAATATGCATTTGCAAGGATGTGAAATATTGGAACCCTTGTGCACTCTTAGTGGATATGTAAAATGGCACTGTTCTGTGGAAAACAGTATGGCAGATTAAAAGAAGGCTCATACCTTGGCCAAGTGGTTCAGTTGGTTGAAATATAATTTCATACACCAAAAGGTTATAGGTTCAATTCCAGGTCAGGGCACATACCTAGGATGTGGGTTTGATCCATGGTCAGGGCACATATGGGAGGCAACCAATCAGTCTCTCTCTTTCTTTTTCTCTCTGTCTTTCTTTACCTTTCTCTCTAAAAATCAATAAAAACTTATCCTCCTTGAGTGAGAATAAAAAACAAAAGAAGAGTCACAAGAATATATTTTTACACCTATGTTCACAATAACTAAAACATTGAAGCAATTCAAATATTCATTGGCAGACAAATGGATAAGTAAAATGTGGTACACACACACACACACACACACACACAGGAATATTATTTAGCTTTAAAAGGAAATTCTGACATATGTTGCAGCAATGATGAGCCTTGAGGATATTATGCTAAATGACATAAAACAGTCACAAAAAGACAAATACTGTATGGTTCCTTGTTCAAGAGGTATCTAGAGTAGTCAAAATCATAGCGACAGAAAGTAGAATGGTGGCTGCCAGGGGCTTAGGAGAGAGGAGAATGGGGAATTATTTTTTAATGAGTACAGCATTTCATTTGTGCAAATGAAAAGAGTTCTGGACATGATTGTTGGCGATGGTTGTACAACAATATGAATGTACTTAATATCCCTGACTTTACACTTGAAATTGGTAAAAATGGTAAATTTTATGTCATGTGTATTTTACACTAAGAAATTAAAAAAATAAATATGAGTGAAAAAAATTAATGCTATTGATAGTATCTGAAACCTATTCAGCAGAATTCCATTTGTTAAAAAAAAAAACACAGTAAAATTTGTTGAATAAATGAAGTTGCATCTTCAACAAGACAGAACTGATAAACCAAGCGGCCCCCAAGAAAGCATGACATATTTACAGTGACTAAAAGCTCTGCTTCCGTCAGCATGAGAAGTTCACTGCTGAGTAGGTTTTGTGAGGCAAGGGCTATTCATAAAATTGGGAGAAGTCTGAAATGAATGAATACTCAGAAGTGAGTTGTGTTTATAATCTGAGTATGTGGTGTGCAAAGAAATAAAGCATTGAATAAAAACTAAAACTAGTTGTTTTTTTTTTCCTTTCTTGGAAGGTAATAAAAAACAATTAAAATTATATGCTTAATCATGTGATTTCATATGAGGACTGTTCACTCTTCAGGTGCTATGTAAGTGAATAACAGAAATTAAAAATTAGAATAATGTTTAAAATAAATTTAATTTGCACAAGATGAGATTCAGCAATCTTTGAACACTGATTAGCTTAATTCATTCCGCTAAAATTTGTAAATATGGTAGTTGTTGATTTCTGGGTAGTAAAAATAAAAGTGAAATAGAATAAATGCTAAACTTTTATATAATGTTTTACAGGTTTATGTTAGGAATAAAATTTAGTAAAATATGAAAGTACCTTTGAAATTATGGTATTTCAAATATTTAAATTAGAGAAAATTATTTCTCTTAAGTAATGTAAGCAAAGAGTGTAAGAGAGGTAAGAAAACAGATCTGAATGCCACTAAATTAATGGTTCCTGTTTTTGTATAACATGGTTCAGAGAGGAGATAGACGTAATTCCTCTTTTATTCATAGATATTACACAGTTTTTCTAATTTTCTGATTATGTATCTATTCTAACCAATTTCTAACATTTTTTTTCAGTGAAAAGGAGCAGGTGAAATAATAATAAAGGAACTATAATTCAAAAGATGATCTTGAATATATATTAGAGTAATTTTGAATAAGTACTTGACTACAACATGAGAGTAAGAAATGGAATACTTAGGCAGAAGAGAAAACAAGCTGCTCGACTACACAATGAGACATAATTTGCTAAGTGTGTGTCAAACATTAAAACATGTGGAATTTAGTGGTCCACAAAATATCCACAAATGGAAAGGCATAGCCCTGGAAAATGCTAGGTTAAACATATAAAATTCTAAGCCTGAACAGAATCTTGATAAAGGATTATAGCATTCCTGGGATCTACAGCATATATATGATACATAAAACATATATAGAACTTTTATTAAGTATTGATTTGTTTTCTTTCTTTCTGTTGACATTTTGGTATATTTTCCTGCAGTCTTCTTTTTTTTCCATGCTATTTTTTTTAATTTAAAATAAAGCTGTATTACAGTTGTAACTGTACTATATTAATGATTTAACTTACTATTTAAAATTAACTTGGCCAAAATATTTTTCATATGACTCTATAATCTTCATAGCCACTTTGTTTAATAACTACATCTATTTCATCAAGTGCATCTCTTGCATCAAGTGTACCATGATTAATTAAATATTTAAGGGTGTGTTTTTTTGCTAGCAATGTTGAGATGAATATATTTATACTGAGAATTTTAGTATTGGGGATTTTTTTGATGAAAAAAATTTTTCTAAAATTAGAATTATTTGATGAAAATATTAACATACATAACTGCACAGATCACATTTGGTAAAAGGGAATGTGGTATCAGTATTGTTTAAATTTTCATGTGTGAGATTGCTAGCAAGAGTTAACATTTGCATCATGTTATTTACTAATTGTAATTCTTCTTTTGTGAATTATCTAATCATATCCTTTGTTCATTTAATTATGGACATTTAATGACTGCTTATGAATATTTTGGTGATTAATGTAATAAAACTAACCCTATTGCTGTATTTGCTGTAAATATTTACACTAGCCTATAATATGCCTGTTATTCTTATTTGTTTCACCAAAGAAAATATAAACAATACATTTCATAGTGTAATATCTATCACTTTTTTCCTTTGCAATTTATCCTATTGTTTCCAAGTTCAACACTTCATATACTTTATAAGACTTTTATAAATATTCTCTTCTTTTTTATATGTTTTATACTTTGATCATCTACATATATTGTCTAGCTATATAAAGTATAAAAAATTTCAATTTGATTTAAATTTAAGAAAGAAAGGGAGAAACATCAATTTCTTTTCACTTATTTATGCATTTGCTGATTCTTCTACATGCCCTGATTGGGGATAGAACCCACAATCTTGGTTTATCAGGACAATGCTCTAACCAACTGAACTACCTAGCCAGTGTAAATATAGAGTGATTTAGTTTGTAAGTTTTTTAATTTCTTTGGCATTAGAAATAAGGTAAAGTCCAAATTATGTTTTTTTTTCCCTTCAATCTTCCTGGTCAATTGTTCTAATATTTACTAAATAAAAGTTTCATACTGCACTGCTTTTTCCCCCCTTTCATTAAGGAAAAGGGATAGTGTTTATATCTGGGTTATTTTTACTTCATGGATGTGTATATATGTGTGTGCACCATTGCCCCACGGGTTTCATTATTGTGATTTAATGAAGAGTTTTAACATCTGATAGGGTTAGTCACATTGAATTCCCTAACCATTTGTCATCAATGTCTTTGATACCTCTGACTCTATTTTCTTAGATACAAATTAAATTTTCAGGCTTCAAAAGCCCCATTATTGTTTTTATTGCTAACACAGTAGATTTCTTAGTTACTATGGGAAGAATTTGATCTGTTCAAGAATTTGATATTTACGTTTTTCATTATGGAGTATGTTGTACCTCCTTTTTTAAAAATATATTTTATTGATTTTTTACAGAGAGGAAGGGAGAGAGACAGAAAGTCAGAAACATCAATGAGAGAGAGACATCGATCAGCCGCCTCCTGCACACCCCACTGTGGAGATGTGCCCGCAAGCAAGGTACATGCCCCCAACCGGAATCAAACCTGGGACCTTTTAGTCTGCAAGCCGACACTCTATCCACTGAGCCAAACCGGTCTCAGCTGTTGTACCTCTTTACATCATCAAATAATTGCTTATATCTTAAAATATGTGAAATTATGTAAAATTTTCTTTACCTAATTTGCATATACAGCATACACATATGTTGGTGAATTTATTCCAGAATTGGCAGAGCACCATAAAGTCAGGCAGACCTTTCCTCTGTCACTTACTAGATTAATGAGTTTATCAGCCACTTAGCTAGAAAAATAAATTCTATTATTTATTTCAGTTGAGTCCTATGGACTTTCTGATTATACAATAAGATCATCTAGTTATTTTTTCTCTTCATTATAAAGATTTATAATCTCATTTGTACTTGCACTGGGTAGTGCTGTTGGGAGAATAATAATTAAAGGCTAAGATTGAAGACAGTTCAGTTTTGTTGCCAATTTTTATGATTATCTCTAGTATTTCACTAGTATTTCACAGGTTGAAATATATATTTTTGTGTTACTTAGAATGTATTCTTTTATGTGTTTTTGTAATGTTTGGGGAGGAACATGTCATCACTAATCAAATCACTTTTTGATTTTGATTTTTTTTCCAAGAAAAAATAGCCAAATTTAATATCTCTGTATGTATGGAAATCTCACACACACGAGAGAGTCAGAGACCCCTGTGTGAGAGGTTCAGAGATAGAAAGAGAATATGGGTATCTAAGACATCCTGAGCTAGGGAGGAGGAGAGGTGCCTTGGGCATTTCAAAGGCTCATTGCAATGATAAGAAGAGCAGAAGTCCAATAAATAGAAGTTTTCCCTGACATATATGTGGGTCAAAGGAGATTATGGCTGATCATCTGTTATTGTGGGCAAGGTCCCTGATTCAAATCTGTCTGCGTAAAGAGAGAGTATGCAAAGATGCTGCGTTATGTAGCTTAATCTTAAGATTGGAAGTCAGAGAGTCCTGCTTTTCTTTCGGAAGCTTTGTTTTCTGGATTAGTTACAGTTAGCTTGTCTAGGGAAGCATGAGTCTGTGGAAACTTTGAGATTTGTCACAAGGCTAAGACAATTGTGAGAGCTAGTAAAGAACCCTCTGCATTGAAATATGGGCCTGAAGGTGTTACAGATCATCAGTGGGGCTGGAAGTGGGCAACCGAAACTGCATGTGAAGGATGGGGGAGCCAGGATGAACTGGAACCTATGAGCACGCTGGTACCTGCCTTTGCCTCTCCCCGCTTCCACTTTGGATGATGTGGATGATCTCCAGAGGAAGTCAGTGCCCTTTGTCACGAGACACACAGGCACTTGGCTGGGACTTTAAGAAACCAAAGGAGGAGCCATGAGGTGAGGTGGCAGGTTAGCAGGGCCCCGTGTGAGCCTTAGTGGCACCTGGTGTCTTATACAGTCCCTCTGAGCTTAGGGACTGCTGTCTCACTTTGCTCTTCCAAACAGCAATCAAACTGCTCCTGTGGCCAGGCTTACCCTGAAACCACAAAGAGAAGGGAATTCTGGTAAATGTATTCCCAGCTTAGCTAAATTAGAATGGTACAAAATAACCACAGTTTATTTACCTAGAAAATGCATCTAGCAAGCTGTCATGAATGTTAGAGATAAATTTTGTAAAGCGTATGGACAAAACGTATGCTCTGTTAATTATGTCTATTACTATTATAGATTATTAGAGGCCTGGTGCACAAATTCATGCACCAGTGGGTTCCCTCAGCTTGGCTGGGAATAGAGGCCCAGCCAGCCAGAGGGTGAGACCACAGGAGATTGGCCGCTGGTCCCCCAATCAGGGCCCATGAGAGGGCTGGCTGGCTGGGGTGGGGAGGGGCCACAGGAGGCTGGCTGTGGGTAGGAATGCACTGACCACCTGGGGACAGCTCTGGTGTTGAGCATCTGCCCCTTGTGGTCAGTCCACATCATAGCAACTGATTGATCATTTGTTCCAGTTGTTCCAGTCATTCAGTTGTAATGGTTACTTAGGCATATATATATATATATATATATATATATATATATATATACCCTCTATAATAAAGAGGTAATATGCAAATTGACCATCTCTCCAACACACAAGATGGCCACCCCACATGGACACAAGATGGCTGTCACAAGATGGCCTTCAGAGGAGGGCAGTTGTGGGCAATCAGGCCAGCAGGGGAGGGCAGTTGGGGAGACCAGGCCAGCAAGGGAAGACAGATAGGGGTGACCAGGCCTACAGGGGAGGGCAGTTAGGGGCAATCAGGCTGGCAGGGGGCAGTTAGGTATTGATCAGGCTGGCAGGCAGAAGTGGTTAGGGACAATCAGGCATGCAGACAGGCGAGCGGTTGAGAGCCAGCAGTTCTGGATTGTGAGAGGGATGTCTGACTGACCATTTAGACTTGATCCCACTGGACATCCCTCAAGGGGTCCCATATTGGAGAGGGTGCAGGCTGGGCTGAGGGCCACACCACTCCCATGCACGAATTTCATGCACTGGGCCTTAGATAGATGATAGATAGATAGATAGATAGATAGATAGATAGATGATAGATAGATATCAGTAGATTTTCTAATATTTAGTGTACGTACAATCATTTATTTTTGCTGGTGAGTCATACACTTTGTACTGCTGTCCTTTGAAACTTGCTTTTATTGACAACATATACACACTGCTAACTGATTTTTCCTTATCTAACTTCTCAACATTGGACCATTTTTATACCTACTTCTCCCTCTGACATAATGATATTTTTATTTTGGTGAAAAAGAGTGGATATTATGTGAATGCCAATTCAAACATTGACTACTTTACAAACTGAAAATTCACCTTAATTATAATTTTAATAATTTGATTAGGAGTCATAGTGAAATGATAGGTTCATATATTTTCCTATTTCACAAGTAATCTGGTATAGAATAAGAGTTGTCACTGAGACCGGTTTGGCTCAGTAGATAGAGCGTCGGCTTGCTGACAGAAAGGTCCCAGGTTTGATTCCAGTCGGGGGCATGTACCTTGCTTGAGAGCACATCTCCACTGTGGGGGGTGCAGGAGGTGGCTGATCGATGTCTCTCTCTCATTGATGTTTCTGACTTTCTATCTCTCTCCCTCTCTGTAAAAAAAAAAATCAATAAAATATATTTTTTTAAAAAAAGAGTTGTCACCGATTTTTATAAATTATATGACGGAATTTCCCCCTGTTTATATTATGTACGTAGAGCAATAGGAATTCATTTACTACAGGTCATAATATAATAACCCTAAGATTTTTTACTTTATATATTCTCTCACATATTAATAGTTAACATTTAAAAAATTATAATGTCATTGATTAACTAAGACTCTTGGAACTAACATCAATTGATAGTAGTGGAATTCTTTCCAATTTCCATATGTGTATCTTAAAATCATTCTGGCCTATACAAATTTACTTTACAGAAACTAAAGTCTGGTCAGTGCTTCTATAGTTGATTTCTTCTATCCTGTCGATGGTACTCTCTGTTTTTAATCTTTGTTTTCAATATATATCTCCTATGTATTACACATCACATTTCATAAGAACAAGTGAATATTTTGATCCCTGAGTTTAATTTTTGAATGCTTAATAATTTTACAGGATCCTATTAAGTAATAAGTGAAAGGGACAGTCAATTTTAATTCTTTGGATATTATAGGGGTAGCGACTTTAAATCCAGTCTTAAAGTCAGGCAATTTGAATAAGTAATAGTGTTGTTGATAGACTTTCTCCAAGTTACTTAATTTTCATCCAAAACAAAAATAGAAATAAAAAAGACAGTAATCTCAGGAAAAAAAATTCTTGAGGGATCCAAGAGCTTATATTTATGGGGCATGATAGTTTTTATCAGGGGCATAGCCAGGTTGTGTGGGGCCTGAAACATACAAGACTAGAGAGGAGGACTATTTTAGGAGAGAAAAAAAGACAAATTAGAAAGATAAAACTATGGGAATACAATGTTTGCTTTGGATGGAGCCGTTTAATTGATAGACCCTTAAAGTTAATCTTTATCTTCACAAATATCTGCCTCTGTTCTAGGGAAATATTGGGTAACTTTTCTATCATTGCTAAATGTTTTAAATACAATTAAGAGCATTTTGATGAAAACTTCAACTATTTGGATTTATTTTTGTGTTATAAAATAATTTTTTTAATTCTAAAAACTGCCCAAAATAATATATAGTGGTTTCATAGTCTGTTTCTATTTTGAAGCCAACATTCTTTTAATGACAAAAGAAGATACCAATAGGTACCCTTTTAAAATTTGCCAGCAGTATTGATTTGGTACCTACTGTGTGAAGAGCATTGAAATAATGCTATAAAACATCTATTGAGATCTGTCCTCTCAACAATTTTATATGAAGAACAAGGTAACTCTCAAATCGTACGGCACTTTGGAAAGGGTAAATGAAGTGATAGCACAAGGTTTACTTTAACAACTGAAAAAATGTGTCACATATTAATGTCAACAACTGGAATTTTACCTCATTAGGCAATTTCTGGATCTAAGGCTCTGATTATTATTCTAAGCAGAAAAAAAATATGCTAATTATTCACTCTGAATGTGGAAAGGAAAAAAGGTGTAAAATCTCCCGTTAGCCGTGTGACCATGTACTAATTGCATGTCATGTGTCAAAATAATGCAGCTCACTGTGCCTAAAGCAATTAGACACACAGAACTCCATTAATGAAGCACTGTCTGTCACTAAAAGTGTTTTCTGTGCTACAGTTGAAGATTAAAATATTAACTTCTCAAATATTTATGATAGTTACTGACAGCATTTCAAAATGTTACTTTTAACAAAAGCTTTCTATTATGAATCAGTTTTTAATTTGGATTTTATATTTAAAGAATATATTAACATATGCGAATAAAATGGAATTTCTTAGGTATCTGAAGATAGTTTATTACAAAAGGTAGATTACTTTTAGAAAACTTTACCATGTCTTTGCCCCACCCTTTTTTTTCCACAGAAAAGGTTTTTTTTTTTTTGAGGGTATTATCAAAATATCTCTTTTCCTCATTTAAATATTCATTTGACAATAATGTGCAAATGTAGGTGATTTTACTTGTGTTGTTTTTCTTTGTTCTTAACTCATTATAACAAGTCAGGCCCTTCTGGACAAGTTTATCATAATCTATATATTATTTGGTGATTTCAGAAATATCCTAAAGGGATGCCAATAACCTTAAAGATTATTAATTCTACATCAACCAGTAACAATGGTACTGCTGGTTCTATATTAAATCCACTTATTAAGTGATTATTATGTATCAAGTACTATGCTTGATAATATAGATTTTTGTTTAATTCTGGTTTTGAACTCCCATTTTTGCTCCTTTACTCCTCTGTGTAATCATCCAATTTTGAACTAATTACCTTGATGAATAAATGACTTTTTCTTGGTCTGTGCCTCAATTTTTTGAGTTTAAAAGTTTGGGGCCAAAACAACAATCTTCTTTATTTTCTGCTTCTGTATCAATTTTTATGAAAAAGAATTGTGTTATCTATTGGATAGAATTCCTTGATCTCAGTCTAGGTAAGGTCGGTTATTTTCAGAAATCTGTTTAGACTCATCCCAGAATGGTATAGTCCCACTTATTAATTCAGGTAAAAACTAATATTACATTAACATGGTATATCCATTAAGTTTTAAAGGCGTATTTTGCTATTTTCAAGGTGTCTTTTGAGTTTAGCAGAAGTCCCTTGTTTTGTAAATCATAGCTTACAACATTTAGTGCTAAACATCCTACTTTGAATTAGTGCTCAAAACATTTTAATCTAGCTTAATATATGCTATAATTCTACCCAAAATTAAATGATAAATATTCACTCAGGTGGCAATAAGTACTATCTTTTTGTTTTGTTTTCACATTCAAAGATGAAAGATCACTTGAAATGTTTACGCTAGGTTCTATTTTTCCCTGTTGTCATGCCCAGTTTTTACTATTCGGCAGCCTTGTTATGTAGAAACATTTATTAGTATGGCAAACTGAAGTTAGAATGTTTCCTACCTGCATTAGTAATTTTTATGATTGGTAAGAAAATTCTGCAGCTATTAGCTGTAAGAGTGCTCATTCATTAACATCCTGAATGTGATGACCTCCAGATTCTCTACTGTGGAGTAGTCTATGGTGAATATTAACATGCTCTTATTTGGTTGGAGGCTCACATAGAGTTTCTGAAAGTATAGGCAGAGGGTTAGTATTTATAACCAAGGTACAGTTGGTCCATGTCTGCACCTGAATCTTAAAGACAATTACTTCATCTCTTTAGCACAAGAGTATTGGAGATTTAGGGAAGAAAAATTCAATTGGTCTCCACATTATGTTAATACTTAAATAGAAAATAAATTCTTTAAAAAGTTAAAACAATAATTTGCTCAGTTGCCTGGCCTTTCAAATCAAAGTCTTTGGCCATCTCTGAAGCTGTTCTTCTAAAAAAGGATGGAATAAGACGAATATGTTGGAGGGATATGACTCCTTAACTAGATTTTATTCATTCTTCTTTTGTCCAGATTGTTGGTAATTTAAAAATACTTCATTGTTTAAAATGAAAATATTGACTCCTTTTTATTTATCCTTTATATAGCTTTCATTTTGATTAGCTCTTGTTCATAAATTAGTTTAGTTGAATCTAGTACAATGCATATCTCATGAATTCAGGGATTATCATTTTTTGTCTTGTTTAATATTGGTATTTGATATTGTTTTATTCTTGGTACATAGACTGATATCTGGCACCAGTAAGTTTTTAATGATAATTTCCTAAGTGATGGATAAATGTTTTATATTTTTCATATCTTTATTCACTTTATTATATTAATATGTTTTGCATATACAAAATGTTTAAGTTATATAAATGTTATTAATAAAGCATAATGATACAATCAGCATCCATAAAACCAACACTTAGCCCAATAGATAAGACATTACAAATAATTTGCATCTACTTGTATGTTCTTCCCTTATCTTATCCCTATGATTCTTTCCTCAGAGACATCATCACCCTAAATTTTGTTTGAAAATATGGGTTTCTGTCAAAAATATTGAATGCTTAAGAATATATTATTTAATTTTACTGTTTGGGGGTTCTTTAAAATATTATGTACTGTATGTACTTCTTAGACTTGCTTTCTTTTCTCAACAGTATGCCTTCCATGCAGATTTATCCATGCGGCTATAAATACTAATATATGTTTCTTTTGTTTACTGCTGTATAACAATTCATTGTATAATATGCTGTCCTGATGGAAAGTTTAAATTTTTTCCTGTGTTTTTTTCTCTTATGAAGAAGGCTGCTCTTAACATTCATGTATATTTTCTGGTACATATGCATAAGACTTTGTCACAGGCTTATACCTAAGAAATGGGGTTTTAGGGTTGTAGATATTTGACAGATCAGCTTTGAGAGAAAAATGTCTAATTATTTTTTCAAGGTGATTTGAACATTTAACTTAGCAGTTTTCCCTGCAAGCCAGCAGTGAGTGAGAATTCCCACTGCTCTGCATCCTCACCCACAATGCTGTAAAACATACTCAATTTTTGTTAGCCTTGACATTTTTGTTGTTTTATTTTCTGCTTTTGTTATTATTTGTTTTGGAATGAAGGGATTCCTGGAGACCACCTATGCCATTTGTGAGCAAGAGAGGTCTCAAATACTGTGGCTTTTCAGACTTGACTTGTTCTGCAGTGAATGGGTCCCTTGGTACTTTAACTCATATTGCCAAAACCAGAATGCCCCTTATTCACTTTCTAGTTGGAAAATTATTCAAAAGTTACTCAGTATAAGTTCAAAATGCAAAGTTTAATTACAGTTTTACCTATAAGCAATAACCAATTTAAAAAATGTACTCTTGAAGAAATGACATTTAAATTACTAGAAATATAAGCTATCTAAAAATAATTCTTAAAAAGGATGTGGTAAACTGCTAGAAAGAAAACTGTAGCCTTTAATTGATTAACATATTAAAATGGGGAGATACATCATGTTCATTAATAGAATATTCAATAGTCACAAAAAAAGGTAGTTCTTCTAAAATAGATCCATTAATTCAAAGCTATCCCATTGCAAATCCTAACTGGCGTTTTGATGTTGGTACGCTTGAAGCTGTCCCAGAGGCTCCTTACGTTATCTTCACATTTTTGGATTATTTTTTCTTCTTGCTTTTCCAGTTGAGTGTTTTCTGATTCTTTATATTTCAGATTTTTGCCTTCTTCTAGTCTGTTGTCAGGTCTCTGTATAATATTTTTTATTTCAGTCAGTATATGTTTAATTTCTAGTTGGTCTTTTTTCATCGTTAGTTGGTCTTTTTTCATCTCTTCTTGGGTCTCACTAAATTTATCCATCTTTTCTAGGATATTCTTGAAAAACCTTATAACCATGGTTTTGAACTCTATATACAGTCATTTGTTTTCCTCCATTTCTTTTGTTTGTGATCTCTTCTTTTGTCCCTGCATTTTCACTATGCTGGGAGAACTTCTGTGTTGAATTCAGCCTTATGATACAAGACTTGCAAAACTACAAAAGCCTCTCTGTTGAGCTTGGGAGGGATTGAATCTCAGGGCTTAACAGACCACTTTCCAGTCGGCCCCGCCCTCCATTGCCCCTGGGTCTCACATATCTCTGGGTAATCACGGGAGCGGTCCCTGTGTGCATGTGCAGTGCCTCTAGATCACTGCCTTTCTGGGTCCCCTGTGCTCTGGAACCATATGAGACTGGGTCCCCCGGGTTTACCCCAAAACTGGGGTTTAGTAGAGTTAAAAGTGGCACAGTTGGGAGGCTCTGTCTCCTGCCCACTCATGAAAGCCAGTGGCACAATCAGCAGTTGGTCTTCTGCGAGCAGTGCTGTGTGCGCCACCAGACTTCTGCCCTTTCACGGCTCCCCTAAATTTCCATGCACTTCTCCCTTTTCACAGTCCAAACTCCCCCTGTATGAGTTTTGGCTGGACCTGGGGTTCAGTGCCATAGGATAAGGGGTTCAGTGCAGTTGAGAGTCTCCATTTCCCTCCCGCCAGAGAAAGCCAGCCAGGTACTTCGGCACCCCCTCTCTCCATGTGTGTGTCTCTATACCTGTGCTTTTTGCAGCTCCTCTGGGTCTCCGTGAGCCCCTCTCTTTTCTTCTAGTTGTAGAATTTCCACTCAGCTAGCTTTCCTATAGTTCTGGATGATATCCGTTCTCTCTTTTAGTTGTAGTTTTGAAATTGTTGTGTGAGGCAGCGGTGTAGGTGTTTACCTATACCGCCATCTTGGATTCTCCTTAAAGGGTAGTTTAAACTTGAAGATAATAAAATACATTTACCTCATGGTATAAAGTAATATTTTAAGCAAGAAAAATAATAGCTATAAAGAAAATTTAATGAATTTCACTATATTAAAATTAAGAACCTTATGTACATACTAAAAAAGCTATTATACATGACGATACATTTAATGATGTTAAAAGCAATTAATGTAATAAGAAAAAAAATGAAAAGAAACAACCAAATTCCTATCAATAAGAAAAACAGTATATTAAAATTTGAAACACTATTCAGCAGTTTAAATGAATGAACTAGTAACTACATGTACCATTACATATGATCCTCAAAAATATAGTGCTGATTGAAAAGAAGTAAGGTGGATAAGCATATCTAATTTAATCTTAACATTTTAGAAAATGTGATGGCATAGCAATAGCAGGATGAGAGTTTGCTACTGTCTTCCCAGAGAGAACATCAAGCTTTCCACTACCCAATATGTGAGAGTGCCCTTATGGAAGTTCAGGAGTCTAGCACAGAAGTTCCACATGTCACTGGGACAAAGAAAATCTGAGATTCGACACAATAAAGAGAGTAGGAGGAACCATTACACTACTCCTGTGTTATCTGCCCCCTCAACCTCAACCCAGGCTGTGATTTTTCCCACTGGGGAAAATGAAGGCATGTGAGTGAGTACTCAGCTTCCCTGGGTATATGGGGTGCTACCAAAGAGACTCACTTGTTTTTTTTTACACACCCAGAATAATGTGATGTGCTGTGTGACTAGTGGGAGGCAATCAGCTGAAAGAACAGCAACCAGGCCTCTCAGAGGATTTCAAAGGGACATGAAACCTACTAATAGCTTTGTGGACTACACAGGAAAGACCACTCATAAACTTCAGGAAACATTTCATCTATAACCCCTAACATTCTGTACACCTCACCCACACAATACCCCCACCTCCCTCCCCACACATACAGATTGGAAAATAGATTGTCTTGCTCCCTATGTATGCCCCCCCAGGGTGATGAGGGTGAGCCTACATATAGCTAGTAAGCACTCACAGAAAGAAAGCTCCCCTGCAGGATTGAGAGAAAGCACACAAACTTGAGCCTTTAGTCCCACCCAGGAAGAACAAATAAGAGGCTACCAGTACCTGGCCTGGCTTTGTAGGATCAAGAGTAAGCATACAATCTTAAGACTTTTCCCCCAAGAGAGAACAGTAGTATACATTTTAAAAAAATATAAGTCTAAGAAAGCTGCAGAATCCCTAATAGGTCTAATGGAAAGAATTTCTCTCCCAAAGCTAGTCAGCAAAGACTGAGGGAGATGACTGTTTCTTTAAATGCAAAGGTAACACTGCAAGACTTTAAGGAATATAATAAATCAAGGAAACATGACACCATCCAAAAGAAAGCAATGATTTTCCAGAAACTAACCCCAAAGAAATGGAAATCTGTGATTTGCCTGATAAAAAATTCAAAATAGTTGTTTTAAAGAAGCTAAGCAAGCTACAAGAAAACATAGAAAGACAGTTCAATTACAAAGGGAGGAGCAATACATGAACAAAATGTGAAGTTTAACACAGAGAGAAATCATACAAAAGAACCAAACAGAAATTCTGGAGCTGAAAATATAATGAATGGAATGAAAATGCAATAAAGAGCACCAGCCACAGACTTGATAAAGCAGAAAAAAAGAGTCTGCGAAGTAGAAAACAGGTCACTTGAAATTATCCAATCTGCAGGAGAACAAAGGAAAAAAAAATGGGAAAAAAAGAGCAAAGAAATCCTATAGGGACTATAGAATACTATTAAAAGAAACAATATACAGATATTGGAGTCCCAGAAGGAGAAGTGAGTAGAAAGAGGGGAAAAGCTTACTTGAGGAAATAATGACTGAGACCTTCCCAATTCTAGGGGGAAATTTGGACACCTGTGTTCAGAAAGCTTATAGCTTTCCAAATAATTTCAACCTCAAAAGATCTTTTCTAAGATACACTATAAAAAAACTATCTAAAATTAAAGACAAAAAGGGGAATTTTAAAAGCAGCAAGAGAAAAAAATTTCTCAAATGCAATAGAATTCCTATAAAGCTAATAGATTTCTCAGTAGAAAACTTGAAGTCTAAGAGATAGTGGGATGATATATTCAAAGTGCTAAAAGAAAAAAACCTGACCAAAATAATAATAATGATGATGATGATGATGATGATGATGATGATGATGATGATAATACTTAATTTGGAAAAGCTAACCTTCAGAAATGAAGGTGAAATAAAGACTTTCATCTTTAGTTGGTCTTTTTTCATCTCTTCTTGGGTCTCACTAAATTTATCCATCTTTTCTAGGATATTCTTGAAAAACCTTATAACCATGGTTTTAAGGCTCTGCTCCAGGCTACAAAGTTTCAATTATAGAAGATAAATAAATCCCAGATACCAGGGCCTCCACTTGGGTCGCCAGGGAGCATGGCCAGCCTGCAAACCACCACAGGCCACCCCCACACCCCAAGGAACCCCTACCCTGATCCAGGACACCCTTCAGGGCAAAAGAGCTGGCCCTCACCGATGCAGCAAGCCTATCCTATCTAATAAAAGAGTAATATGTTGATTGACCATCACTCCAACACACAAGATGACTGTCCCCATGTGGTCAAAAGATCCTGTCCCCATGTGGGTACAAGATGGCCAAATAAACAATAAACAATAGCTGAGGGAGTTCATCACTATTAGACCTGACTTACAAAAAATGCTGAAAGAAGTTTTTCAAATAGAAATAAAATGATGTTAATTAATAACTAGAAATTGTAAAAAGACTGGTAAAGATCAGTACATGTTCAAATTTAAAATACTCTAATGCTGTAGTATGGTGGTATATAAATCATTGAACTCTAGTAGAAAGATTAAAGATAAAAGTATTAAAAATAATAACTACAATAATTTATTAATGGGTAGTCACTATATAAAAATGTAAATTATGACATCAAAAACATAAAATGTGCAGGGTGGTGTGAAATATCTACCTACTCTCACCACTCCTATTCAACATACTGGCAGTCTTAGCCAGAGCATTTAGGTCAGTAAATGGAAGGGGAAAAAAATTGTCTCTGTAGATGATATGATCTAATACAAAAATTTTGTAATGTAAAGAGTCTCCCCAAAATTGTTAGAATTAATAAACAAATTCAGTATAATTTCGGGATAGAAAATAAATATACAAAAATCATTTGCATTTCTATACATTAACAATGCACTATGTTAAGAAATAAAAAAAATTCCATTTATAGCAACAACAAAAGCAATATAATACAGGGTAAGGCAAAAGTAGGTTTACAGTAGTGTGTGGAACACAGATTATTCTTATATTATTAATTAATTATTATATGATTTTCTATACAGCCAACTGTAAGTCTATGTTTGCATTACTCTATATAAAAGGAACAAATGAACTGAGCCATAAAGTATGATAGCAGTGTCAGGCATCTCAGGTAAAGGTGAAATATATGTAAGGATAAAGTTGTGGGCAAACTATAAACTGTTTCTAAATTTTGGATTTTTTGAAGACTATTTAAAATATCTTGAAGAAGTTGATACTGTTTGTCTCAGATATAACAAGATATTGTTATAATTCTGCCCATTATTCTAAATCCATCAGATTTTGTTTGTTTTTTTGGACACTTGTCAACCATTACTCATTTTATTTTAATTATACAATTTAGGCACATTCTTTTTAGTCAGTTTCCTACAGAACCAATAATTAGCTTATCTGAGAATAATAATTTTGACAGACTCACAAATAAGCATATACTAAACAATACTACTATGCTATATGTCTTACATGTCTATTTTATAGTTTTGACATCTGAGTTTCCACATGGGATGAAGGGAGGGAGAAAAAAGGGGAGAGAGGAAAATAGAGCAGTCTGAGAGTAATTGGGCTTGAGGCTCACGTAACTAGCTTTCTTTGGTATTGAATTTAGCAGGACAATGTGGCATGATGTGATTGCTGATCCTCCAGAGCACAGAGGCTGACATATGTTCATTGGGAAAGCATCATGTAGGAGGTCCCACTTGATTTGGGTCTTGGCAATAGGACAGACTTGTTGTGGGCAGAACAAATGGGAGGACTTCATGAGCAGACAGAACACATCACACATACAAATGGCCCAGTGACTATTAGAGATTAAAAGTTAGATCATAGGTAAAGAGTTCTTGAGTGTTGATTTTAATCCTAATTATCAATTAACAGCTTGAGTGAGAGCCTACTATGAGAAAATCACTGTGTTTAAGAGATTATATATCGTCAAGAAATTTAGGAGTTCAAGGGATAAAATACAGGCACAGAAAAACAAATTTAAAATTAGAAGACAGTGTCTACTGGAAATTTACAAGTACATACATTCAGGCTTTACATGTTCAGAGAAGGAATTGAATATCATCCTAGCACCACATAAACACAGGAAGCAATTGTCACAAGCAACCTCTCAAGAAGACTATTTCTACTTGACTATTATCTTTACTTGACTATTCATTCTCCCACACTCTTGGAAATATCTGCCACGAAAAGTGTGTATGGAATCCCCAACTATCATTCTCAGTATGTGGTTATGGGGAAATAAAAGTATTTATCAGAAAATAACTTGAGAAAGTACTCCAGCAATATATGCAAATTGAATGTAATCTGCCAACATTGGCAAAGCTCAATCTTTTGAGTATCCTTAAACTGCACAGAATTTTCTTCTTCCAGATTCTGGGGTCCCCTCCTGCTTTTTCAGTGTATCTCATGCTTCCCAAACCTTTCCAAAACTATAGATTCTTCTACTACCTCTAACACATTCTCAGCTAGGTTGTGTTGAAATTATCTGCTCTTACTAGAAATAAGAGGACATTGAGCCTATTTAAACTAGAGGCCCATTGCATGAAGATCTGTGCAATAAGGCCTTCCTTTCCCTGGCTGCCAGCACCCAGGACCAGGCCTTCACTACAGCCGTAGTGGAGAAGCCAAGTCTTTTCAGTCTTGTCTTCAGTCGTCTTCAGTCTTCAGTCTTCAGTCTTTGCTCTGTGCCTGTGTTTGCAAATTAATCCACCATCTTTGTTGGGTTAATTTGTATACTCACTTCTGATTAGATGGTGGTGTCACAAAGGTATCGTCAATTTGCATATCTCTCTTTTATTAGTGTAGATGCTATCAACACCTTCTTCCTTTTTAACTCTCTTTCTGATATTATCTTTTAATCAATTTACTACAGGTAGGAAGAGTTAGTTTTGCTCTTTGTGCTTTGGGCAACTTTCCCTCAAATAGATTTCTTGGTCATTTTTTTCCTTTTTCCTATTTCCTTTTTCCTCATTCTCTCTCTCTCTCTCTCTCTCTCTCTCTCTCTCTCTCTCTCTTTCATATACACATTCCTATAAGATTCCTATAAGATTTCAAACCATCTTTTTGAAGGTTCTCTGGCAGTTGTACTTTCTCACATACGTGTTATAAATGCACTTAAACAGGGCTGATTATATCACTTACAGTGCCCACAGAAACATGACATTATGGGGGCTCCCCACTTCACAAGCAAGAAAATAAAAAGCCTTTTCCTTTCTACTATGGTCTTTCTTGACCTGTCATGGTATTTTTTATTATTATTGTTTGCTATTAAATTTTGTTTTTCCTCAGCCAGAATATATCAGAGTATATTCATAAGCAAGTGCAGAACCTGCCCTGGGATATAGGACTCCTGGGGTGTGTACATCCTGGCTCCTGCCAGGGTGAAGGGCAGGGGTTCTCTGGACTGCAGTGGGGACTGATCCTGGGAGGTGGTAGGAGTCCGGACTCACACATGAGCTGAGTCTCCAAGGCCTGAGTGCACCCTCCATTAGCCCATTGGACTTCTGGAGAGTATTATGCTAAGTAAAATAAATCAGCCAGAGAAAGACAAGTATCACATGATCTCCCTCATATGTGGAATCTAAGTAACAAAATAAACTGATGAATGGAGGTGATCCATAGACATGGAACAGAATCTCAGAAGGAAGGCAGGGGAGGGAGGTGTGGGGGGGAAGTAATCATCCAAGAATTTTGTATGTACATATGCATGGCCCATGGTCATAGGCAGTGGGGCAGTGGGGCAGTGAGAGCATAGGGTGGGGATGGGGATGGGGGCTAGCTGGAAGGGGTCAATGGGAAAAAAAGGGGGATATATGTAATATTTTCAACAATAAAGAATTATTTTTAAAAATCAAAGATACATTTATTGATAATTTTGACAGTGACTTGCAGGCATTAAACCCCAAAGGAGAATGGACTTCTCTATGGGGGGCTCTCTGTGTCTGCACTGATTGCAAGCCCATACAATTAAGAATGGGGCCCTGTCATGGATTAGTGCTATCATAATGTTATTTTTTAAATTTTCTTGACAATTTCTGTGGAGCCAAGAATGTGAGACAGAAAGAAAAGAACCATTTCGACTTAGATGGTGAAGGCAGCGGTTAGTTGGAAGTACCCTGCAGAGAAAACAGGGCCTTTCCTGTAAGGCCAGAGGAGATGAATAATGCTGTCAGAAACTAAGTAAACTTCTGGAGGTGTCTCTTGAACTCTTGGTCTTTAATTCTTTTAATGAAATTTTATGTTGACTTTGGAAGTAATAACTGCCCCTCATCAGGCTGCAGGATATCATTGAGCCGTTTTTATGTACTTCTTTTTCTAAAGGAAATGTGCAACTTAAGCTTATTACAAATGCTGTATCTAATTAGGCCAAACTACATGAAATTGCTAATATTCAACAGTTTCTGACCTACAAAAACAGCAGTTTCAAAGGTTTCCACCTAATATCACCTGGCCAGTGTTCCTGTCCCCTTTCATAGGTATACACAAACATTGTGTATCATCTCTCATTTTCTTCAGTCTAACTTCAGTTGCTTGAAAATTTTGCTATATTACATCTATTTTTGACAAAAATATTCTAGCAGCTTTCTGAATGTGTTGGTATTTCAATGAAATTGAAAAAGATGGCCGCTTACAAATATAACAAAATTGATGTGAGCTGATTAACTAGAAAGTGGATCAAAGTTTGAAAGCTTCTGCATAGGAAAAGAAACCATCAACAAAACAACAAGAGAGTCCACTGCATGGGAGAACATATTTGCCAATGTTATCTCTGAAACGGGTTTAATCTCCAAAATTTATAGGGAACTCATACAACTTAACAAAGAGAAGATAAACAATCCAATTAAAATATGGGCAAAGGACTTAAATAGACACTTTTTGAATGTGGACATACAGAGGCCAAGAGACATAAAAACATGCCCGAAGTCACTAATCATCTGAGAAATGGAAAGCAAAACTACAATGATGTATCATCTCACACCTGTGAAAATGGCTATCATCAACAAATCAACAAACGACAAGTGCTGACAATGATGTGGAGAAAAAAAAAACCCTTGTGCACTGTTAGTGGGAATGCAGACTGATGCAGCCACTGTGGAAAACAGTATGGGTTTTTCTCAAAAAAAAATTTAGAAATGGGACTCCCATTTGACCCAATAATCCCACTTCTGGGAATATATCCCAAGAAATCAGAAACACCAGTCAGAAAGAATATATGCAGTCTTATGTTCTTAGCAGCACAATTTACAATAGCTAAGATTTGGAAACAGCCTAAGTGCCCATCAGCAGATGAGTGGATTAGAAAACTGTGGTACATCTACCTTATGGAATACTATGCAGCTGTGAAAAAGAAAGAATTCTTACCATTCACAACAGGATGAATGGACTTGGAGAGCATTGTGCTAAATGAAATAAGCCAGTCAGAGAAAGAGAAATATCACATGATCTCACTCATTTGTGGAATATAATAAACATAAACTAATGAACAAAAACAGATCCAGAGACAAAGAAGCTTTGAACAGATGGGCAAACCTCAGAGGGAAGATAGGAGAGGGTAGAAGGTGGGGTGGATGGTAAGTGATCAACCAAGGAACTTGTATGCATGCATATAAGCAAAACCAATGGATACAGTAGGGGGCTGAGGGCAGGTGCTGGAAGCTGGGGAGAGGTCAATGGGGGAAAAAGGAAAGTTATGTAATACATTAAATAATAAATAATATATATATTTAAAAAGCGTATTGGCCAGGAGGCAAGAAGATGGAAAGCCTTGCTCTCATTCCTGGGAGAGATATCTTTCACCATGACACCCTAGAGCATTGCTTTTCAGGGATGGTGAACCTTCTTTCTGCCAAGGGTTTTAGGATATTTATAACAATATTTGAGGGCCATTCAAAATTATCATTTTTAAAATTAGCCTGCTATATTTGATCAAATACTTACTTAACTCACCCCTAATGCCTTGGCAAGGACAAACCAAATGATTTTGCAGGCCTTATACAGCCTGTGGGTGACATGGGTGCAGTCTTTTAAAAAACAGTGTAGCCCGAGACTGGTTTGGCTCAGTGGATAGAGCGTCGGCTTGCGGACTGCAAGGTCCCAGGTTCAATTCCGGTTGGGGGCATGTATCTTGGTTGCAGGCACATCCCAAGTGGGGGGCGTGCAGGAGGCAGTTGATCGATGTCTCTCTCTCATCAATGTTTCTGACTTTCTATCTCTCTCCCTTCCTCTCTGTAAAAAATCAATAAAATATATTAAAAACAAAACAAAACAAAACAAAAAAGAAACAGTGCAACTCTTCGGGGGTGAATTTACTTCTTTCATTTATTTTTAGTTCTATTTTTGATTTGGTTTGTTATATGTTTGAAAGTTGGTATACATTTTCTTTAGTCAACCAGTTTCCCCCCTTCTTATCCTGATAATATGCAGAATGTTGAATGAAGTATAGTATAAGGTATTCATTGATTCTTTCAATTAATTTTTTTTTTAATTCTACCTGGTACTTAGGCTGCCTCAGACACTGACAAGAAGTCACAAAGGACTTTAGGCAATGAAGAAAGAGACAATGCTCAACTATTAGACCAGAGCATTTGCAAATGTCTTCTTTAAAGCATGGATTTTCCTCACTTGATTTCAACTTCTGGAATGTGTGGGTTGTAAACATTTCTGACTGTTCAGATACTTATGGAATAAATATCCATTAGTTATAAAATTCTTTCTCTGTGAAAGATGCCAATATTGTTTTTAATATTAGTAACTCAGAACATAATAAAAGTAATAGAAGTACATTGATATGGTATTCTCTAATCATAGTCTTTACCACCTAGCAAAAATTCAATTAGAAATATTTGAAATCCTAACATTAAAACCAAACTTTAATGTATTTCCTTCTTTCTCAAAAAGTATAAAAAAACTAAGATATTTAAATATTTACTTTTTCCAAAGTGGCTTGTTAAAATTTATATTGTAGAAAACAACTATTATGAAATTATCTAAACATAAATCTTAATAAATTAAGTCACAATATAATTAATATTGCATAACTTAGGTGCCTCACTGGTGAAATTTTACTCCCCAAATTAGGAAAATTTGACCTGGAGTGCCTCTGGCCTATATTATGGCATCAATTGTCAAACTTTCTTTTTTCTTTTTAACCACAGAATTGTTATTCCTGTGTGTCCATTGCAGACTTTGCCTTCATTTGGGAGCTATTAACATCTATCATGATCAATTGTACACACTTGAACTAAGAAAAATTTACTTGACAACTCTAATGGCTGTGAAAAAGCCATTATAGTCACAGAGAAAAGGGAGAAAAAAGGCCAAGGCATGGCAAAGAAGCCAAAGAGGAATTTTTCTCTCACTAACTCCTACCCTTCTCTCCATTTTAAGCCTCAGATCTACTTCTTTTTTCTTTGTTCCTTTGTTAAATGCATATTTCTCCATAGCTGTGCCTTTGTGGGCTACTGGGAACAGGCTATCAGTGCAGACTGCTGCAGCTGAAGGCACCAGCCAACACCAGCACTAGATGTTCCCTTAAACAGCCCAGGTAGAGAAAAGCACGGAGACAATCTCCTACTGGATGGTGTCTGTCCGGCCAGGCGCAGGGCCACCTTGTCTTCAGCCCTTCCCTGACCTCTCACACAGCACATAAGGTAATGATGCCATAGGCAAGTGGAAGTCATTTCTCAGAGTCTTTCCTTGTTTTCCAGGTTAGCTCCACCCAACAAATCCCTTATACATTTCAATGCCATATTTCAAGTAAATACACCTAGAAAAGTAACCACAAAAGCTTTATAAGTTCAGCCAAGCAACTTGTAACTAGGCACTGGAAAGGATTTGGGCAGATATAATTTTCCTTTAAATAAAACAAAAAGGTAAATAATCCTTATTGCCATTTGATGAGTGGTTGCCATTTCCACCACATACATTAAAGATGTTATTTTTCCTTCTGATTTTGTCTCTTGTTCTACTTACATTTTATAAAGCTATAAAATGGGTGAAAACATATATTGTCCCAAAGGTTACTTATGGAGAGAGGTGGGGAAGGGCTGGCCGGAGAGCAGTGCAATGACTTATTTATAAAAATAATTTTGCAATCTCAATATCTAATTAGAATGCAGCAGGGATCTCTGACTGAGAGGAATGCATCAACATTGAAAAAAAAATAAAGAGAGAAAAGAAAGAGAGATTTTACTTTTAGCTCATCTTCAGATTTGCAAGGGACAATAAGTGAGATTCATTAGGCCATTTGTTTCTGTCATCTGCCATGATTCAAAATGAAATACTAAATGTTTCATGGACTCAGAGAAAGAGTAGAATTTGTCTTTGTGTTGGCTGTGCAAAGACGGTGTGGCTTACAGCCCCCGTACAAGAGACCTGACGGATGAAAGGGGGAAGGGTGGTGCCATCTGAATGATGATGGGCTAATATCATCACCCTCTTGTCAGCTGTAATAGGCTTTTCCTCACAGAAATAATTCATAAAACCGCTACATATATTCTATCCCTGACAGGCCCTATCTATCCTGCAACCCAGCAGGCTCACAACTAATAAGAAAATATGTGGTTCAGGAACCCTGAAAAATTAAACAGGTAGTTTATGAACAATTTGTTTCATGGGGATGTTTATTATGTTTATTAAATATTGAGCCTTTAATGTTTTCCCAGTGCAGATGATATCATAAAAATGCTGACTTAAGCCTCCGGTGCATTCTTAGAAAATGACATTTTACACCACTAGTAGCACATAGTAAATAACTAAATTATCGCGGCTTATGTGTGTGTATAGTGACAGGAAGTAGAAAATGTAATTTATAATATATCTTTATGTACGTGGATATGTGAGATGCGTCCTTTCCTATTCTTGTGTATCACGTTCAAGCTTTCACTGGGAGCTTAGGTCTAAAAGTAAGTTGGGGAATGCCATCATTTTAGTGCTTGTCTTGGGGGAAGGTCATCATGGGGTTCATTTTATTGCTTGTACTAAGGAAGAAACGTTGAGTTCAGTATGTGAGGCACCAAGAGTACACATACTTATAATAAACTTAATCAGGACGGTTACTTTGTAAGTACAATTTTTATATAAATCCTTTATCTGGGTTTTCTCCAGAGACCAATGTATGTGAGCATATCAGGGTAAAATGGCTCCTAGTGATGTGATGTTCTTTATTTGAAAAATATCAAATTAGATACAGAAACTGTTGTGCACAGAGCCGACGGAGAAAGTGCATGAAGCATGTTCTTCCCGTGCCCATACCTTGCACGTTACTAGCTTCGCTGTCATCATATATTTAATCAGCGTGATAGTAAATGATCTTCTGCTGGAGACAAGCAAGTGGAAGATTATCTGCATCTTACAGGGTTAATGGCCCTTCCATAATAAACAATGCCCACAGTATGAAAATAAGGCAATAATTCACATACATATTTCAGAAAAGCACATGCCCACGGTGATTTACAAAGGAATTTGGATCAAACCTGTGGTTAAATGTTACAGCATTCCAAGCCACGGTGTTACTGATCTCAGAAGGATATCTTAATTTACTCTCCATCCCCACAGAGAAACATATACACAGGCATTTTGTAATGAATACATCTTCCTAGTGTTTCATTGAGGGTGTAGGTGCATGGAATGTGAAAACTCAGGTGAAACAGAAAATACCAGCATGAAGAGGTTAAATGCAGAGTCTACTTGAAGAGTGGTTATCCACAAATCAGCTTCAAGCTAGGGGAGTTTTTAGGGGCCACTCATGGACCTTTCCTGTCTAACATTGGAATATATATAACAAAGGGATGACTTTGTAACTTGTGAGGCATGGTCAGAGGTAAACAAAGGAGATGGATACAGCAGAGGTCCCCTTGGTAAGGCAGCTAAGCTTACAAGTATGAGAGGGAGGATGCCTACATTTTTTTACAGGTATGGCAAAAAACTTTCCTTGTGGATAATTAACCAGCTGATAACAAAACAGAATGAGCGTCTAATGCCCAAGAAAGATGCTACAACTATTAAAACAGTCTGGCTTAGGGGATATAACACAATCTTTGCGTTTGGGACCACTCAGCTTTTGTGTTCTATCTAGCTTCTACAAAGGAAGAGTGGTGAGGGGAATCTGGAGGGAAAAGGCAAAGGGGTTCAGTGTATAACTTGCAGAAGAGAATTGTGAAGCCGAATAACAATCTCACCTCGAATAGTGAACGAACTGTTTTCCTTCTCTCCCAGTAAACTGGTCCAGAAGGATGATGTGAGATTAAACACAGATTTATAAGGGGATCATTAAGTGTCTGATTAGCTAGAGAAGTATATTCCATTGCTGAGATTTAAAAAATAGATTTGATATTCCTTTGTTAGGAACAAGCTAGAAGCAACCTGTCCTTAAGAGAAGAAAGTTGGTTGTTTAACTCTTGTGGTTCCTTGCATGGACAAGTCATTATTTCTAAACAGTTTCTACTATTTCCACCGAGACCAAATTCAGTTATCATAGTCTAACAATTATTGGGCCAATCTGAGGTTTCTTTTGAAGTTTAATTCCAAATACAAAACTGTAATTCTCTCTCTTTCCCCAAATGCCTTTTCTGAGCTGTAGATTATTTTCTAATACAGTTTTAAAAATTTATTTAAATTTGACCCATTTAGAATTTTATGTCCTGGCATAGACTTTCATTATTATTATTATTATTATTATTATTATTATTATTATTACTAGATGCCAGGTGCATGAAATTTGTGCAGGGAGGAGGGGTTGTCCCTCAGCCCAGCCTGCATGCCCTCCAACCTGGGACCCCTCAAGGGATGTTCAACTGCCTGATTAGGCCTGATCCTGCTGGGTCTAAATGCGCAGTTGGACATCCCTCTCACAATCCAGGACTGCTGGCTCCAACTGCTCACCTGCCTGCCTTCCTGATTGCCCCTAACTGATTCTGCCTGCCAGCCTGATCACCCCCTAACCACTCTACTACCAGCCTGATTGATGCCTAACTGCCCCCTTACCAGCCTGTTTGCCCATAACTGCCCTCCCCTGCAGGCCTGGTTCCTCCCAACTGCCATTTTGTGCAGGCCCAGTCACCTCCAACTTCCCTCCTCTGCAGGCCTGCTCACTCCTAATTGCCTTCTCCTGCTGGTTTGATCACACCCCACTGCCCTCCTTCGCAAGCCTGGTCCCTCCCAACTGCCCTCCCTTGATGGCCTGATGACCTACAACTGCTCTCCTTTGCAGGCCTGATTTCTCCTAACTGCCCTCCCCTGCTGGCCATCTTTTGGTGGGCATCTTGTGTCCACATGGGGACAGCCATTTTTGACCACATGGGAGTAATCATCTTGTGTGTTGGAGTGATGGTCAATCTGTATGTTACTCTTTTATTAGATAAGATAGAGGCCTGGTACACAGGTTGGGGCCAGCTGGTTTGCCCTGAAGGGTGTCCCAGATCAAGGTGGGGGTTCCCTTGGGGCATAGGGTGGCCTGGTCAAGGGGCCTATGGTGGTTTGCAGACCGGCCATGCCTCCCCCAGCACCCAAGTGGAGGCCCTGGTATCTGGGATTTATTTATCTTCTATAATTGAAACTTTGTAGCCTTGACTGGAGGCCTGGGCCCGCCAGGGTATATGGAAAGCTTGGCTTCCTCCAATATCTGGGAAACCCAAGCCTCCTGCTCACTCAGTGGCCACAGTCATCTTGGTTGGGGTTAATTTGCATACTTGTTCCTGATTGATTGGTGGGCATGGCTTGTGGGTGTATCGGAGTGATGGTTAATTTGCATATTACTCTTTTATTAGATAAGATTATTATCTTTTTAAAGGATTTATTAGGGTGACATTGGTTAATAAAAGTAAACAGTTTTAGGTATACATCTCTATAATACATCATATGTATATTGCATTGTGTGTTCACCACCCAAAGTCAAACCTTCTGTCACCATATATTTAACTTCCTTTACCCTTTATTATCCCACCCACTTCCCTTCCCTTCTGGGAACCACCATAGTGTTGTCTGTGTCTGAGTTTTATTTGTTTGCCTTGTTTTCCATTTGTTGTTTTCAGTTTTGCACCCCACAGGTGAGTGAAATCAGACAGTTCTTGACTTTTTTCCTTGGCATAGACTTTCTGAGGCAAATTCCTGGAGCTGATAGCCACTGAAGTAGGGAGCCCTTCCTACCTTGCACCCTGAATAGTTCTATGCACAATAGACAGACAGAATGGACAGCAGTTTGCGGAGAGAAAAAATTTACTCCTGGTCATCAAGGAACCATGAACATCCCAAACAGCATTAGGCCATGTTTGGTCTCAGGGCACATGTGGTGCTCCCAGTTTCAGACATCTCCTTTTAGAGGCAGGCGTTGGTGGCAATTAATTACCCCTGGAGAGCATATACAGCTGCAGCCTATGTGTGGAAACAGAAGAGAAATTAGATTTAATTGGCCTTAGCACAATCAGGAATGTGGCATTTATTTAATTATGACTTGTTGGGAATGGAGCCTTGATTAGTGTTTTATTGCATTTTTAATATTAATAGTATAATTAATAACACATGCAGCATATATCAATGAATTAAGCTTCCTAGATGTGGCATTAAGGTATGGTGTGTTATTTTTTGAAACACATGCAGTGTATTCTTTTTGACAATCAAAAAATTCTCCATTATATATATAAAAAAATGAAGGGTTCCTTACTCTTTTCTTTGAGTGTCAGTCATATTGATTATTTCAAGGTTTTCCTTTATCAAACCAGGGCCCGACACGTCCTCGGCAGAGCTTGTGTTAGTGGGGAATGATGCAGTGACACCAAATTTATTTTATATTTTGCTCTACTTTTGGCTTTGAAGTTACAATGTTTGTCATTAACTGTCCTTGCATCTTTTACTTGGTAATAACTGGAATTTCTTAAAAGGAAAAATAAATGTGGCATTTGAAACACACACACACACACACACACACACACACACACATTTTAACTATATGGAGCTTTTATTTATTTATTTATTTATTTATTTATTTATTCATTTTTAAAATATTTTTTTATTGATTTCAGAATAGAAGGGAAAGAAAGAGAGAGAAAGAAACATCAGTGATGAGAGAGAATCACTGATCCGCTGCCTCCCTTGACTGGAATCGAACCTGAGACCCTTCAGTCCACAGGCCAAGTCTCTATCCACTGAGCTAAACCCGCTAGGGCTATATGGAGCTTTTACAATGTACTTAATTCTCAAATACTGCTTTAATTTCTATGCAGCTATTCTCCTAGAAAAATATCTTATGTCACAGTAAATAAAACAATGGCATTTAAATTCTGGTTATTTACATCATATTTTTTCTGGTTTGTATATTGTAAATAAAATCCTTAAAAGTAAGCTTCCAGAGTATTTTAACCTCATAATTTTGTAGGATGAACATTTGCTCCCGATTCAAGAGAATGTACTACATTATAATTTGCATTTAAACAATCTGCATTTAAACTGATGGGAATGTCCCCCAAATGCCACACACACTAAACAAAATGAATGCTTCTGACTGTGTGCTGTATTAAAAAAAAAATCTGTCTAATATTCCACTTGCACCAAGCAATCTTTCTGCACAGTTTCACACAAAAGCAGCAGGACTGGAAGTGTTTTGCAGTTGCATCAAACATTCATAAATAGAGGGAAAGCAAAACCCCCTGGTCCTAGAGATGTTTATAAACTGAAGCAGTTGTGTGTCATAGAGAGTGGGAGCTGCCTCATGTTGCCCCCCTTGCAAGGGTCACAGTGACTTGCTGTGCCGTCTAGGGAACACTGCTTATCCTTAGCTTCACTTCTGCAAATGGGATGCTAAAATGTTATGCCCCAGTTAAGTGGAGAAAAAGAACACCAAGCTCAGAGGGTGAGCAAGAAGCTAAAAAGGCCAACCCTACATTCACAACATCAAGGCTTGGAGAGACGGTTATTGTATAGAGGACCACTTTTCTATCTTCCTTTCCTGGAATTCATTGTATTTTTCTTTCATTATATGAAATACAGTTTTAAAATTTTTTTCAGAGAGGACACTAGAAACTTCATTCTTTCACCAAGCATTTCTTTTTTAAAAAAAATATATTTTATTGATTTTTCACAGAGAAGAAGGGAAAGCCAGAAACATCGATGAGAGAGACATCGATCAGCCGCCTTTTGCACGCCCCCCACTGGGGATGTGCCCGCAACCAATGCACATGCCCTTGACTGGAATCGAACCTGGGACCTTTCAGTCCCCAAGCTGATGCTCTATCCACTGAGCCAAACCGGTCTCGGCTCACCAAGCATTTCTTAAGTATCCATTTCTTAAATATCTATAGCAATTCAAAATATACATATTATCTAAATAAAAATGCTACAAAAAATCATGAAGGAACCAGAGAAGCAAAGCAATCAAATATATAGTTGATTGATGGGGAGAGCCCCAGAAGCAAGTTCAGGAGATACCTCTTGAGACTTTGGAGTCAGGAGACCCAGCTGTCATTCTGTGCCAGGAGTGATCTGTGTGACTTTGAGTTTACCCTTTCCTTTTCTCAAGTTCAAAATTTTCATTTGCAAAATGAAGAAGTCAAAGTCTGTCAATGATCCCTGAGGCATCTTCATATCTTATCTTTTGATATTATTTTCTGTAAAATTGAGTAGGAGCCTTAACAAAGAGAAGAGACAATCCTAACTCAGAAATATAAGGGTGTATCAAACATCTATTCAAAGCAAGAGACCAGGGCTCTTGACCAAAAATTATTCCTATGAAGATCAACTCAAAGACCTAACAGGAGATCAGGAAGTAGGGGAAAGCAATTGCTTTCTTTTTTTTTCCAGAAGCAGGGAGTCAACGAAAGAATATGAAGGACATTTAGTTACTGCTTGCTGTGCAGCTTTTCTCTGCAGAGTGAGCTCACCGGGCACTGGGCTTTGAGCATCCTGCCTGAGGGCCTTATCTTCTTACACAGAGCTCCATTAGTGTTGAGGAAACTCCTCAGCTGCCCCTTGAATTGGCCTTTACAAGTTAAACAGGAGTCCTGACCTGTTTGGCTCAGTTGGTTGGGCATTGTCCCTGTGCACCAAAAGGTTGCTGATTCCATTCCAGATTACTGCACATGCTGGGGTTGTGGGTTCAATCCCTAGTAGGTGGTATGCAGGAGGCAGCCAACCAATGTTTCATTCTCATACTGAATATATATTCATATATAAATATTTCAGGGGGTGGAGGGGGAAAGAGATAAACGAAAGAACTTTTATACTTACATGCATAGCCCATGGATACAGACAATAGTGTGGGGAAGGCCTGGTGAGGGCAGGTAGGCCTGGGCAGAGGGGAGGGAAGTAGCGGGGGGGAGAGGGAGATGACATCTGTAATACTGTCAACAAAAAATACATTTATTTAAAAGTCTTAAAAATGTAAACAAGAGAATGAGATATGCAGACTGAGTGAAATCACACCTTAAATCATAGCTGTGTTTGTCATTTGACACTATGCATCAGAAATCACAGTCAAATGTTAACATATATGTGTGCATTTATATATGTCTATAAAGTGTACTGTTTTTTGATTAGTTGTGGGACTGTTTTTAAGATCTGTCAATTGGAAGTAGCTACATTTTGTGAAGTTTCATGAACATGGGCCAGGAGAGGGTCCATTATATGAGAAATTTCATATAAACATATTCAAACTGAATTATGCATTGTGACTTTAAGCTGATGACAAGTATCCTTTTATCCAAAATGGTGCTGGTTTAATGCAGGTGCTGTGTACGCTCCTAATGTACTTTCCTTTTTTGCAGGAAAAAAAAACCCTCAGATATGCTGTCTAGTAGCAGCATGTACCTGGCTGTCAACAAAGAAATTCATGATACGAAATCACCATTGTAGCAGTTGGTAGAGAAAAGCAGCAAGAAAGCCAGACTTGATGGAACACCTAAATCTTTGGTGGCTAAGAGACTAGTTGTAAAGCAACATTCAAAGATCGAGATTTTATCTCCTATCCCTTCAGCCCCATCTTTTCATCACTCTTGTACAGGATACATAACTACAATAAAGACTTAAGCTGAGAACAAGGCATCAAGGATTCTTGTAGCAATTATACGCAAAACAAAAAAATATTACAAACACACAAAATCAAGAACATAAAACCCGGTAAACATGAGTACATATTGGCTGGGTACAATTACAAAGCTGATGCATACAAAATTTCATTATCAGTGTATGGTTTGACATGTCTCTTATAATGTAACTCATTAGATTTACAAATAACTCTTTAGAGGTGTTGAAATAGATTGGCTACCTGGCGCTGGTATTTTATTCACAGAGAAGGAAGGGCATATGGGTCCATTACGCATGTGGCTATTTCAATAAGGTGTTCTATGTACAATTATTTTTCATTTGTGCTGAAAAATGTAAAGATACATTTTTAAGTTTAAGGAAAATTCTGTATTTCAGGGTGGCTGTGAGTGCCTCGGTCAGGTGCTGCCTTTCTTTGGAGTTTGCTCAAGAATCTTGGAGATAAATCTAGTTTCCTTTTGATATCATGTAGGGAAACTGGGGGGTGGAAAACAATTAGGAAGTTGATGAAAGGAGGTAAAATCATATTTTTGGTTCAGGAGAAACTTGTACTCATTGAAAGTATTTTTCTGGGTGTAATTTTTCAGGCCAGAAACTGACTTTGTAGATTTGTACCTGGAAGAAAAGTGGCAAGAAGACTTGAATAACTTCTATATGCCCTTGGCTACAGTGTGCAAATATAACATATTCCTACCAGGAATCTCTCCTTTGTAAATAATGTTAAGACTGATTTCCAGGATCTTACTGCTGGATCGAATTCAGAGACTTTTCTTATTACATGTTTTGTTTGTTTATTGGTTAATAACTTTGAGTTAAGTTTTGAAATCCTAAAATAAAATAGAGGTGCGAATGGACTTGGGGTGAGTTTCTACTTCTGTGGTGGAAAAGAAGGCATGTTGCCACCAATACAGCTACTCGGAGGGGATCCAATTACCTGTCCCCTCTGGCCCCAGATGTTTATCTTATTGAGAAGTTTTTCTTGCCTCAAAATCTGCTCCCTTTATCCTGTGATTTCCTTCCCCTGTAGGAGCTATATTAGCCTGTCTCCAGCTGCCCTGCAAAACAGCATCATATCCCTGACACCAGAGGGGGAATAAACCAACTTTTTAAAAAAGTGATTTCATGTCAATGTTTTATAATTTTTGAAGGTTGAAAAAAATTATCTGCACATCCTACATTGAAAATATCTGATAAACAATTGGGCACACAGACTCCGAGGGAAAAAATAAATCAAACTTTTGCCTCAGGAGAAATAAGCAAGAGATGATTTTATTATTTTCATGTGTTATTTTGAATATATTATTCTCAACAGCACTTAACACCTTTATGGTGCTTAGTTAATTTAAAATGAAAATATCCCCCCTCTTTTCTAAGTCATCTCTTCTGTGGGTGTTTTAGGGTACAGGTGGTGGGCAGAAAACATGGAGGTTTTCATCTGGCATATGAAATATCTCAAGTTGTTAAGTTTTTTCCATAAACAATTTGTTGCTGGCTAACAAACCATGGGGGTTGAATGTGATTGTATTTCCCAAATAGGTAAGTTCATCAGGATATAAAGTTCTGTTAACTTATTCAAAGTCTTTCACATTTGTATTTTTTGTAAATTTTTAAATTTAAATCTTTACTGTTGAAAGTATTACAACATGTCCCCTTTTGTCCCCCATTAACTCCTTCTGTCCTGGCCCTGGCATCCCCCCTCCCCCACCCTGCCCCTTCTCACCCGGCAGGTCTTCACTAACCTATTGTCAGTGTCCCTGGGTTATGCATATTTTCATACAAGTTCTTTTGTTGATCTCTTAACATCCACCCACCTCCCCAACTGCTGTTTTAGATGAGGTGGTACTTGACAAAATTTACCCAGGGGGAAGGCTAAATCACTGAATCCAAGCTGGAGGCCATGAACACCAGAAGCTGAAAGCTGTCTCTTCTTCCTCACAGTAGGATCAAAGAAGACACCGATTTTACTTGAAATAGAAAATAGTGACCTTGCTTGAACCTATTTCATCTTGAACTTCTAGGAAACCAGGACTTTGGCTTCAGATAGACTGAAAGCCTTTATTTTCTGGCCAATCTGAAGTGAGACACAGAAAGGGAAACTGGCTGTTCTGGGGTTGTAGTCAAGTCACTGCCTCTCCATTCTTTGCTCTCAGGTTTGTTGTTGTTGTTTTCAGATACTAAGCTTAATAAACTATATATTACTCCCTATACTCTCCCCGTTCTCTGCAATTGGGGGCTGTGGGAGTGTTCCTCTTTTCTTCTATTGCTCTATGCTTGTTCCTATTTCTCCCCATCAAAACTGACTGAGGAAATAAAATGGTAGCATTCTCTGCCATTCTGAGAATTCAGGTTATATTTCACATACATACATACACACACACACACACACACACAAAACAGCGATTTTAAAATGAGCTTATTTTGATTTTATTATTTTTAAATTTGGGTGGCAACACATTGAGTCATGAAATTGATTAAGAAATAAAATGGAACAAAGCGTATATTTAGTTGGCTTAGAGTTGAAATGAGTAAAGTATATGTAGGAGCAGTAAATATTAATTTCCGAAGCTTTTGTTTCACTTGTGTGTGTGTATTCATCCTAAAAGTAAGATGTGTTTGTTGCTTTTTTTAATTGCAGGTGATGTTCAAAATGTGTGAAGCACACTGTTCTGAGTGTATTGAACAAAGTTATCATGTTATGTATGTGCCATGTTCTTTGGGATCTTGAAGTGTCTCTATTCCTGATGGCAGGATGGCTTGATGGCTTATTTCAAATGTGTCCTTTTTGTTTTCCATATCATCATATTTTCAGAGTTAATTTTTAATTCAAATGTACCACTCACTGATGGACATATATAAAAAGTGCTTTGCTTCAACATCACATGTCACTAGGGAATTGCAAATCGAAACTACAATGAGGCACTGCTATACATGTGCTAGGATGTTTAAAACCCCAAACATTGCCAACACTGAACACGTGAGGATGTGGAGCAATGGGAATTCTCACTCATTGCTGACGAGAATGCAAAATGGCGCCACCACTTTGGAAGCACAGTTTGGCTGTTTCTTACAAAGCTAAACATTGCTACCATACAATCCAGTGACCTCGTTCCTTGATATTTACTCAAATGAACTGAAAACATGTCCACACAAAAGCCTGCAGGTGGGTGTTTAGAGCAGCTTTATTCATGATTGCCTAAATTTGGAAGTAACCAAAATATTCTTCAGTAGGTGAATGGATAAATAAACTGTGGTACATTCAGACAATGGGATGCTATTTAATAAAATGCATGAGCTATCGAGCCACGAAAAGAAATGGAGGCAACAGATGCATGTTATTAAACAAATATGCAGGTGAAAGAAGCCAATATGAAAAGACTGTATATTGTATGTTTCCAACTATTTGACATTTTGAAGAAAGGAAGTAAAATGATCATAGTTGCCAGGGACTTGGAGAGTGGGGGGTGAATAGGCAGAGCAGTGAAAATATTCTGAATGTATAATAATAAAATTATAATATAGTAATTAGACCAGACACACAAACAACCATCCAGATGTAATTCCTGATGTCCTTCCAGATGAAGCCGCAGCAGTGGGGGCTGAGGTAGAGGTGGTTGGGGGCGATCCAGGCAGGCAAGTGAGCAGTTAGGGGCGATCAGATAGGCAGGTAAGTGGTTAGGGGCAATCAGGCAGGCAAGCAAGTGGTTTAGGATGATGAGGCAGTAAGGTGAGTGGTTGGGGTGATCAGGCAGGCAGGCAGAGGTGGTTATGGGTGATCAAGCAAGCAGGTGAACAATTAGGGGTGATCAGGCAGTCAGGGAAGCAGTTAGGGGCAATCAAGCAGTCAGGTGAGTGGTGAGGGACAATCATGCAGAGGTGATTAAGGGCCATCAGGCAAGGTAAGTGAGCAATTGGGGCGATCAGGCAGGTAGGAAAGTGGTTAGGGGAATCAGGCATGCAGGCAGGTAGGTGAGTGGTTAGGAGCCAGCAGTCCTGGATTGTGAGAGGGATGTTTGACTGCTGGTTTAAATCCGATCCTGCAGGGATACCAAAACCATCAGTCAGACATCTCCCAAGGGGTCCCAGATGCAGGCCAGGCTGAGGGACCCCCGCCCCCACCCCAATGCATGAATTTTGTGCACCAGGCCTCTAGTGATATTATAATGATAAAAACATATCCTTATATGTTTGTTAAAACATGAATGAACAATACTATCAGTGAACCCTAATGTAAAGTATGGAGTTTAGATAACAATGATGTGTCAGCGTAGGTTCATAGGTGGTAACAAACGAACCCCCCAGATGCAGGATGGTGATAGTGAGGGAAACTTTGTACAGGGGGACAGTAGCTATATGGGAACTCTGTATTTTCTGCTCAGTTTTACTGTGAACTTAAAACTACTTTTAAAAAGTTCATTATATTAAAAAAAGAATATGCACTCAAAATGCTGATCTGTATTGCCAAATTAACCTCCAATAAATTATACCAATTTATTTTGCCATTAATATCATATGGGGGTGTCAGTCTCCCCACATTCACACCAACTCTGTGCACTCTAAATTTTGCTGTATATATTAACCACTACAGGCCTGGTGCACAAAATTTGTGCATGGGGGTAGGGGTGTGTGTCCCTTAGCCCAGCCTGCACCTTCTCTAATCTGGAACCCCTCCAGAGATGTCAGATGGGCAGTTCCTCTCACAATCCAGGACTGCTGGCTCCCAACTGCTCACCTGCCTTCCTTCCTAGTTGCCCCTAACTACTTTTGCCCGCCAGCCTAATCACCCCTTAACCACTCCCCTGCCAGCCTGGTTGATGCCTAACTGCTCCCCTGCCAGCTTGTTTGGTCCCAACTGCCCTCCCATGCAGACCTGGTCACCCCTAATGGCCCTCCCCTGCAGGTCTGGTCCCTCCCAACTGCCCTCCCATGCAGCCTAGTCACCCCTAACTGCCCTCCCCTACAGGCCTGGTCCCCCCAACTGCCTTCCCCTGCAGGCCTGGTCCCTCCTAACTGCCCTCCCTTGCTGGCCATCTTGTGTCCATATGGGGGCAGCCATCTTGTGTGTTGGAGTGATGGTCAATTTGCATATTACTCTTTTATTGCATAAGATTCCAATATGTGAAAAATATCTCATTACTGTTATAATGTAAATATCTTTAACCTATGATGAAAACAACATCTTTAAATATACTATTTTAAAGATATTCATACTTCTTTTTATAACTACCTTTTATGTTCTTTGATAGTTCTGTGATTTTAAAATGTAGTGATCATTTAAAAATAACTGTAAAACATTTTAAAAAGTGCTTTGGGTCCTTTAGAAAAAAAAATCTTAATGCAAATATGAAATAGAAGAAGCCGTTAGCAACCTATGGTGGAATACCAGCCAGAACGATTGCCATTCAGCTCTGCCTGTTCTTCAGGCAGCCTGGCGATTGCTGGCACTGTGCTGGGTACCACTGCCCGTGGATTACATAGCAACAAAACTTTTGTATTCAGCAGCATGTCCATAAATCAAAGGGTCTGGAAATCCTTCTCTTCCTCCATCATAGGTAAAATGACAGAGATGGAATGGGAGGAAGAGGTAAGGAAGAAAGGAGCAATAAACTCATAGGTCTGCAACTGCTCCCATTTTCTGTGTTTTCCTCTCTCTTGTCATCTCCAGCTAAAGCAATCAGAAGCGGGAGATGACAAGAGAGAGAGAGAGAGAGAGAGAGAGAGAGAGAGAGAGAGAGAGAGA
>JAAGEH010000076.1:62355591-62421686 GCA_011751065.1 Lasiurus cinereus
AGAGAGAGAGAGAGAGAGAGAGAGAGAGAGAGAGAGAGAGAGAGAGAGAGAGGAAAACACAGAAAATGGGAGCAGTTGCGGACCTGCGGGGGAGTTGGCTTGGATTCTGTGGTGGGAAGCCAGAGCACAAATGCCAACACTGTTGTGGAATCTGTAGACTCCTCTCCAGATAACTAAGGCAGATTCAGAAAAATCTATTTGCAGTCCCTATAATGGAGAGTGAGCGGCAGGGAGCCCTTATCTTGTCTCGGTTGCTGCAGGCACCTCTCCCATGGCCACCCTAACTGCCACCTCCAGTGTGATCCATCTGATGGTCTGATCAGGGAAACAATGTTGCCTCAAAGGCATTCCCACCCCAGGGCTCAGCCTCACACCCTCAAGCATCCCGCCAAAGCATTGTTGGGGGCCAGGAAGAGGCCTTTTGGATTTGCCAAATCAATCCTTCAGAAGGCAGGGGAAATTATTATTCAGTTTCAGTCCATAATGTTTTTATAAAACCTTGTTCTTATTCAATTGTTAGTTATGAGCAAGTGGTACCCAATTTTCTATCTTATTGTTGGCTATACAATAACACTCAAAAGAAAAGTTTGGGAAGTGGGTAGTGAAAGGCAAACGTACTTGACATGCCAAATAAGACAGGTTCTTTGTGGTCCCCTTGCACCGAGACAAATTAGGCATTTGATTAGTGTTCTGTTTTTGAGGGCCATTTCTGATGATCTCTGTCTATGTATTGATACAAGATTACTGAGCTCTTGGGCTGGGATACAGGCCACCTCGTGGTGGGCACTGACCTTTGCGCCTCGCCTCTGTGTTTAGGAAGGAGACCCGCTCCCTTGCGAGAGCGCGGGGCCCTGTCAGGATGGGCAACCACAGGAAACGTCCCTCCCCACCCCCCACAGCCGGCTAGTTACGTTGATATTATTGTTCCTGCCTCCGGAGGAAATGTCATTGGAATTCACTCTCCGGGTGGGTGGTGCATCATTTTCACATATGCATCTTACATAAACAGCCGGTCCCAAATGGAGGGGAGCCCCGAACTGAAGAGGTCCAGGCTCCCCGGCCACCCCTCCATCATCGCTGCGTTTGCACGCCTTGATTCCGTCGTCTGCCTTCGTGAGGGCGATGTGTCAGGAAGCATCCTGTCTGTAAGTGACTAGAGTTAAAATCAGCCTCAACAAATCGGCAACGCCATCGGCTCACAGCCCTGCTAATAATGCCATCCTGTCAGCTTCCACGCTTTTGATAAACACCCCTTCGCGGCGAAGGATGTGGGGAAGTTATGTAATCATTTGGAAATATGTCAACATAGCCGTGGGATCGGGGCAATTAAGCCCTGTGCTTCTTACGTAAATGTGGAACGGGGTCAGAAAAGTGGGTACTTATACCCAATTTAGTGACGGCGTCTGCAGCCAATGCTTTTGTTTAGTATCCCCTCGTGTGCGTGCCGTTGGGATTCCTCCAGGGGCGGTGGCAGAAGGTGGGGAGAGGGAAAAGGGGAGAGTGGGAACCACCGCTCAGCCTGAAAAGAACTGAATAGGGGATGGAGAGTGTGTGTAGGTGTGAGTGTGAGACAGAAAGAGTTGGGGGCAAGGGTGATGCGATTTCCTTTCTGTTCACCCTCCTATGACTTCAAAATAGTCCCCTTCCCCTTTTGCCCTCCTCCTGGACAAACATCCTGCAGGCTGCTGGGCTTCCTCCGCAGGTAGAGGCCACCTGCTGCGGTCGGGGGTGCCTCACCCACGGGGGCAGGGTCCAGGGATGCCTCGCTTGGCTGGAGTTCTGAGCTTGTCCATGGTGAGCAGTGACAAGGTTCCTGTCTCCTTAAAATATATATATACATATATAGTTACATATATATATAATATAATATGTACATTGTATAATATAGACTATAATTATATAGAATATATTATATATAATTTATTTCAGAGAGGAAGGGAGAGGGAGAGAGATATACAAACATCAATGATGAGAGAGAATCATTGATTATCTGCCTTCTGCATGCCCTTGGCTGGGGAATTGAGTCCATAACCTGGGCCTGTGCCCTTGACCAGAATAGAACCTGGGACCCTTTAGTCTGAAAGTACAGGAGACTCCCAGTATGCCTACATTTCATAATAACACCTCCTTTCTTTCTAATCCTCCATTTGTCACAGTGTTATATTTCGTTTGTTAATTTTGGCTTAAGTTTTTAAAGTATCCCTTTATTTCTGGTCATCCCCCCCCCCCCCCCCCCCACCTCCCAAACACACACACACACACACACCTGGGTACATTATTTCTTTGGAAGGCAAAGGAAGTCAAGTTAGTATTTCCCATCTTGCCAGGTCACTGACTCAGCCAGACAAGTGCGGGTGGGTTGGCAAGTTTATAAGAAATGACAGTACACTTGGGTTGATGCTTCACCTTGCCAATGACCACAAAGCCATGGGAACCTAACCTTATCAGATCCACTGCTGGGGCACTGTCATGTGTGGCAAATGCCTCCTGGTGTTTGCGGAATTAGAGATCTATTTTAGCTTCCTGTGGTAGTTTTTTGGCCTATGATTTGAGGCCTGTGCCTGGCTGGGACCATGATTCCTGGCTTTCTTCACCCAGCACAGCTGCTTCTGTGGTGGGTCATTGGAGGGGAGGTGGATTTCCAGGAATGTATGTGTTGTTTAGTCTTGCATCACTAAGGTTGTGGTCATTATTGTTTCTGCTGCCAAGTGCCAGCCCCTGAAGCAAGCTGTCAGGGATTTGGCTGGAAGAGCCAGGACTCCACATCTTCTTTGGAAGCCCTTGGTCTGGAGATGGAGAGCAGTGGGAGGTGGGAGGAAGGAGAGAAGAAAGGCGAGTGCCACATGGACCAAATGGGGAAGTGGGGTGGGAGGGAGGTAAGAGCATTACTGTTCAGATGTTTCCTTTCTTTCCTCCTGACTCTTCTTTTGTCCTCTGCACACTTCTTTTTTTCTCCCAGCTCTTGTTTCTGATCTCATCTGGAATCAGCTCTTGACCTGCTTTTCTATTGTTACAACCAGACTAATGTCTCCCAGGTGTTTCCCATTGTGAGACTGAGAATAACATGATGAGTAAGAGAGGAAACAGGGAGGGGGTCAACTATAATCCTTAGAGTCAAAAGTGGGGTTTGATGAATCAGCGATCTTTCAGCAGATAAAGGAGAAAATTGTGGAAGCCTCTGCCTGCCTAAGAGACCAAGCATATTAGGACAAGGTAGGCCCAGCACTTGCTGAGGCGAGTAATTGTGATGTCAAAGAAGACAGCTCTCCATCCAGATACCCTCTCTTGCTGAGGTTTGCAAAAACTACTCAAAATGCCAGCTGCTATCTCAAAAGACACAGCCACAATGTCCTGCATGCAACACAAGAATAAACTAAGAGCCAGTCTTTGCAAGTTTTGCAAATATAATTGTAGATTTTAATCTGTAAATGCAAGACTTGCTTCATGGGGAAGATAGGAATCTTCACCAGAGAGTGGCAAAGGCAAAAAGAAAATTTGCAAGCATTTCAAGAAGCAAGGAAGTCCCGATTTAGTAGTTTTGTGGAATCATGGTAAAAGAGAATATTAGGCCATCAGTGACCAATTCCAAAGCAGAGAACAGAATTAAATTTGTTTGATAGTATTGGTAGACCAGGAGCTCCCAATTAATTTGGGAATATTGATGGTATCTGATATGTTGTTGAACCTTAGAGTAATTATAATTTCTGAGATAAAATATATTAGATGAGATATATTACATATCTAGAAATCATACAAATATTCCATAGTATGAATATTTGTATGATTTCTAGGGAAAAAAATCACTTTTCATGAATCTTCAAAGAAGGTAGGTTTAGGAGAGCGATTACTTGTAGACAATAAAAGAGGAAAATAAAGACCATCACTTGCAGAATGAATGACAGTGATAAGAGATAGGCTTATTACTTCAGGAATCCACCAATTTTTTTTTTAAATCAACCTGTACAGATTACTTAGGGAACTGCTTAGCTAAGGTATTGTTGAAATTACTAGAAACATCTGGCTGCCACACTTTCATTCCCTGTAACTATTTCCTCTGCCAGAGAGAACACTGAGTCCCTCCCATTCCCCCGCTCCATGTTTTTCAGCAAAGTTTTGTTTTTTTCATGAATTTGAGATGACAGGTATAACCCCCCAAAAAAGAGTGTTTCGTACTTATATAAAATGTCCTCAGGGTTTTATAATTGTAACTGGCACATTGACTTCCACATCGCTGTTGTTTTCAGCTCTGTAATGAGGTCACCCTGGTTAAAAATGACTCAGATTAACACAAAGATTTTAGGAGGCACCTCTGCTTTCTTTTAAATGAAAACAACATTATTTGGTGAGTTCTATGGCTTGTCATAATGCAAAGTCAGAAACTAAGTGAGTTCTTGAATATTAATCTTCATCATTATAGTCTATTCACATTGAAGGAGCTAAGCAGAAAACAAAAGAAAAACTCTACCAGAAATCAAGTTTCTTATTTATTTATTTATTTATTTTTTTGTACTCTGTTGTTGGAAGGAGAGAATTAGTGAATATCAGACATTAAAAATAAGAGATGTCCAGGTTATATTCTGAAGTCAAAATCCATGCAGCTCCATCTTCTGCACCGGTCAGCACATCTAGAGCTTTGCTTCTCTGTGTTGAGAATTTATCTTTAGAATACTGACTTCAAAACACTGCAGGATCCTAAATAAGTAACAACAACAACAACAACAACAACAACAACCAAAAATAGAAGAAGCTTTCTTATCCTAATTCCACACAATTACCTCTGGACTAACAGATTCTCTCCACATATTGCACAAACCTGACTGATATCATCTGCTTCCCAACTCTCGTGGCGAGTGTGTTGACTCACTTCTCCCATTGGTTGAGTTGTATGTTTGCCAAGAGGCAGTGTGTTTGCCTCCAAATTTGATTATGTCAGTTGTGCTTGTTCTTGTAATTATGTAATTTAATTAAATATTATGTAAACTGATGAACTAAGACTACAAGAAGAGAGCTGTTGTTTCTTTTCTTTATTTTATTGCTTAAAGTATTACAAATAGTAGTACATATGTCTCTTTTTTCCCCCCATTGACCTTCCCCGGGTCTCCCCTACCCTCCAGTATCTTTCATCAATTGGTTATGCTTATATGAGAGCTGTTGTTTCTAAGTGGAGTGCTTTGAAGACTCAACAAAGCAAGTTGCTAAAAAATTACTATTAACATGTGGGAGGGCAGAAGAACTGTAAAGCATTGAGAGAAAAAAAAATAGCTTGCCAACCTACATTCTTTCTTGAGATAATGCACAATTCTCAATAACTTCTTCATTCAGTTCAAATCGGCAGTCATGGAGACCACATTTTTGTTTGTGCAACTTCAGTTGAATGGACATTTATCTTTCACACATTCATTCATTTAATTATTCAACAAACAAATATTGACCATAAAAAATGCCTTAGGATCTATCTTAGACATAAAATTCAAAGTCCTTTTAAGGCTGGTGTGCAGACAGATAATTCAACAAATGGTGGGAATATGACTGGAGTTTTGAGGAAACATAACATTTGGCCAAATGAAGGCACTATTTGTAAAGATAAAACATGGGAAATGGGGACCACTTGGAGTAGCAAAGCCTGAGGTTAACAAATTGACAGCTGCCATGTGGTGATGGGTCTATGTGCTAAACTCTGGAGTGTTAATTTTATTCTGAGAGCCATGAAGAGTTGCTGAAGGATTTAAGCCAGTTACAAGATCAAATTTGTGTTTTAAAATAATTACTTTGTCATCAGTTTTGAGCTTAAAAGACATCAAAAACCAGTGAGGAGGATATTATCCAGTTGATAAATTATTAGTACCTGAACAATTGAAGTTAACAGTGAAGTTGTGTGTGGGGAGTGCAGGGGTGTGTTGGGAGAGGATTAGAAATTAGTTTTGTTTCTAAAGTTTTAATCCACCAGGATTTAATTCACATAAATTATGGTCTTTTCAATACATACATAACATAATATTCTCTTTTATTAAGATACCAGAGGCCCTACGCACAAAATATGTAAAAAGGGTTCAGTACTCACAGCTGCAGCAACTGGCCCTTACAGCTGTGGTGGCTTAGCTTGGCCCTTGCAGCCCCAGCTTTGTCCAAGGTCATTTGGCTGTCCAGTCTAATTAACATATTATGCTTTTATTATTATAGATTTAATTGAGATTTAATATTATGGTAAGGAATAATTAATAAAGTTATTGCAATAAAACCTAATTAATAAATTATCTATATATAGATAAAACCCTAATATGCAAATAGATCAAACAGCAGAACAACTGAACAACCAACAACTGGTCACTACAATGTGCGCTGACCACCAGGGATCGCTTGGCACCATCAGCTGGTGCGAGCAGCGGCTAACAGCCCTGATCACCCCTCAGGGCTTCTCCACCTCCCTCTGCTCCTGATCTGGGCTGGCAGCCGCCTCTCACACCCACTGCTAGCAACAGCCCCCTCACACCTGCTTTCACCTGCTGATGATGCACAGCGATTTGGGCCAGTGCCAGCAGTGGAGTGTGAACAGGCCGGGGCCATCAGTGCTTGGGAACAGCAGGAGCAGGGCTGCCAGCAGACAGGGGACCAGGGCCATGGAAGGCAGGGGTGGGCCAAGACCCACCTCTGTGCCCTCCACAGCCTTGCAGCCCACAGTTCCTTTCAAGGTGCACAAATTCATGCACTGGGCCCCTAGTCTATATATAAAAGCCTAAGTGACCATTTGACTATCCTGCTGGTAGCTATGATGCGCAATCACCACCAGGGGGCAGACACTCTGACTGGTAGCTATGACATACACTGACCACCAGGGGGCAGATGCTCAACTCAGGAGCTGCTGAGCTGCAGTGAGTTGGCAGCTGCCATTCTCGGGTAATGCACCTGGAAACAGAGAAGAGGGAACTTGATTCTAGGGTTCTCACCCAAGAACCACCCTCTTGAAATCTGGGACCACTCTGGGGATGTTGGAGAGCCGGTTTTGGCCCAGTCCCTGCAGGCCAAGCTGAGGGACCCCACCAGTGCACGAATCCATGCACTGGGCCTATAGTATATAAATAATAGCAACAATGCTTCCAATTTAGGAGAAAAGTTAATGCCTTAAAATATGGTTCTTCAGGTTAGTGTAACTTTTAAAGTAAATAGCCTTTTCAAATAAATAATTTCAAACTTTGTTTTCCTTGGTTATACTTACTAGCATCCAGAAGTGCTTTAGAAGTTGATTTCATTGTAGGGTGGGCCACGGTACATCCCCATTATTCTAAACATGCTATTGCCTACATTTTGGATGGATTCCTGTCCACTGTAACCCCAAATTGAATTTGTTAGAAAATATCAAAAGTTGGGCTTGGAAAAGGAATATGTAAAAGCAAGTGTAAACTTGAGGTCATAGTCTCTACTCTGGATATGCTTAAGTAGAGCAAGCCCCAGAATAAAATGAAATATACCATTCCACCAACTTGAAAGCATGATCTTCTAACTGTTACTCATATATACTTAGTAAGTCTGCTGAACTCCTCTCTCGTGATATAGGAAACCCTGTTATGCTGAAAACCTCATCATCAAGAGGCATTTTAAAACCAGGTGACAGAATATATTATTATATGTTGAGTGATTTGGGGGTCATTATGTCAACAGTAATTGTCAATGAAAAATATAAAATCATACTTCTGCTTTAAAGGTTAATATTTGAATTTACTTGGAAAAGAATGTGATTAAAGCATGAGTCTGGACAATGCATCCTCAGGCAACAGATATAAAAGCTTAATTCTTGTATGCAATAACTCTGAAACTAGCATCTTTACCCCTCACACTAGTACCTTCTTAGTGTGTTAGCTAAATGTGGATTATAGAGTTGAAAGCTTTAGCATGTCAACTAACAATGCATTTTTCATTTTGCAAAGCTTTAAAAAAATCTTAATTTTTCATCTCTAAAGATAAGATTGTTATAACGAACAGCAACCTAAGATCAGAATTAAATCATTTTTAAGTAAATTTGCTTAAAAACTAGCAAAAACACACCTCAGACTCTCTATATTCTTCTCTTATTCACAACACTTGCTGCAAATAATTTTGAGGTGGCAGCACTCCATTTATTGTACAATTATGTCATGTTATTTTCCTATTGCCACAAAGCTGCCATGAAGCACGCCTCATAGATGCTCGAAGAGTTTACCTTGTATGAATATTTGCATTACATAAATGAAAGTTCACCTCTTTCCACAGATATCATGCAGAGATATAAAAGTGTTCCCTGCTATTAGAAATGGGCTAGTACAGACTATAAAAATTGTAAATGAATTTTTGGTTGATTTGTTCCATTTATGTAAAATAGATTGAACATGCAGCTTTATGAAAATGTGTTTATTTAACCAGAAACTACAAATATTTCTAAGAATGCACTTTCCCTTTTAACTTTTAATTTCAAGATTTCTTTTTATGCATGTTCATAGTGATTTTATTGAACTGTAAGCTAAAATAAATGTACCAGAGGGATTTCTTAGTGTGTGTGTTTTTTTCCCCAATAGAGTGTTTACTTGGGCTGGAACATAAGTTTTAAAGCTATGATTGATAGATGGTTGAGGTAAAATGTCTGCAAAGCAGAGAGAGCAGATTCAGGGCTACTTCACTCTGAATGTTGAACAGCATTGTCCAATGCTAATGGACAATGCAAAACTCTCATAATAATTATATATGTTTTACTCTGATTAAACATCCTTACATGACCATAACTTTCTTTATGTGCAACCTTAGCAACAGAGCTGACCCTTTTTTTAAAATGTATCCTTATTGTTGAAAGTATTAGGAATGTCCCCTTTTTTTCTCCATTGAGCCCCTCCATGAATACTGTATTTAGCCACTGCATTACTATTCTGAAGTGTTAGAAACCACATCAGAACGGCAGTCTCCATTGCGAATATCGGTGTGTGTACTCTTTTAATCACAGAAAAAGCACATGAGTATATACATATCCACACATATAATATAATAATTAGTGTTTTGAGATAGAAATTAAATAACAGCTGAGGAGAAAAATTGCATTCAGAGAAATGAAGTCAGCGTACAAATCTATTTTGGTTATCCTGTCGGTAATTCATGCTGGATAATCATGAGCCCAGCAGTTAATGACCTCGAGTCTGATACATTAAGTCGAACCAAAGATAATGGTGTCCTGGGTAAATTAACAAACCCAGTGGTAAACTTGCTTCCAGTTCAGCAGGAGACAGTGTGCAAATTAGCATGAGTTCTTAATAAGATCAGTGTCCCACAATCCACAGTTCTCCAGTGTTCGTCATGCCGTCTCTTTTCAGGTGAAAATTCTTTCTCCGGAGGAGCCTCGTGCAATCCATTCTCCTGACAGAGACTGTTGTCATCCTCCTCAGCCCCCTCCTTCAAACTTCCTCCGTCTCTCCTACTGTCACGCTGGGAAGGCTGCTGCGAGTTGTTGAGAATGATTATTCGTTTGTAAGCTTCTTTAATAACATTTTGTTAGATGTTGAGCTTCCCAGCAGAGTCCACCAAGAATTTGATTTTATAATTACAACCATTCTGAAAAAGTTATGGTCAGTGTAGGGGCAATCCTGGTGGAATTTACTAATCACCACTTTATGTGTCTGTATCAAAGAGCATTTCTATTTTGTTAAGTAAGTGAACACCCCATGAAGAAGTAGGCCCCAGGTTATTTTGTAGGACATGGAGTCTCTTGCGTGGCTGTGTGCCTCTTAGTTATATTTGCAAGAAGATAAGACCTGCATCGAGTGATAAGTCATTTTAAAAAATCTTTTTTAAAGGCATGTTTCTCTACAGGATTTGGAAAATTATATATTTTTAAAAGCAATTATTAAGAAGAAACCTGTGGTCCATACAATATTGTTACACACCGGCTATTTTACTTTATATTTATAGGTTACATGGTAAAAATGATATTTGGAGTGCTAGTGTTTCAAATAAATTACACTTATGTGTCTAAGTGTGTGCATATGTGAAGTTTGTGTACATCTGTATGCATGTGTGTCTATGTGTGTGCACAACCACGTATCTTAGAATTGAAACACATGATGATGAAAGTCTGCGTGCATATTTCGATGAGTTTGGGATGTTTGGGATACAACTTCTCACACATTATCTGTCAAAAGTTTTGTAAGTACAAAGGAAGTTAAATACATGGATCTTGTCTAAAGAATCTTCTCATTGTAAAATGTTTACCTTTTGTGACACATACTATTATTTCATGATTATGTTAAAATACTCTTAAAGAGTTTTACATGTTAACCAGCTACTAAGAATGCCTTAATAGAGTACTAATTTTTGTTAGAGGTGTCTCGACAATTTGAATTTTATATGCATGCATTATGTTTTCTTAAAATGGAGAAATTATGCATCTGAAGGAATCTGTCTAGAATAATGGGGTTCTATAGAGGTTGCTTTAATCACGTTCTCCAGCAGTTATAGCTGTTTTACATCTTATTTGCAACAAAAGGGAACTCTAATTATCTTCAAAAGAGCATAAAATGGTGTGTCTTGCTGCTGATGTAATGTTGATTCTGAACACTGCAGATGGGAACTGACAACTAAATGCTTGTCACACTTTCAGAAATCAGCCACAGTGACAGGATAACCACCTTTTGTGACCTAGGAGCCCAAAGAAAGAGTATATATTTGCCTGTTAAGTAGAAACAATCTGCAGTCTTTCTTTTTTAAAAAATAAAAATACACCCCCGGGTTAGAAATAATTTATTTACTAATGTTAAAACTTGCTTCTGTGATTTAAATTTTAGAGCCACCTACTGTAAATTATTCTAAGTATATTTAACCTCTGTTCAAATTATGGGAGAAGACAGTAACCTGAACCTCTGACCCCACATTACCTTGATTTTTTTTTTTTTTGGCTTACAGACACAGGTGCATATATATTTATGCCCACTCCTGGAGTTCTGCCTATATGATTAACATGTGCTTGCAGTTTTATTTCCAACTCACAGGGATCTCATTTATAAATACAAATGAGATGCATATAGCCTATTACAAAATATTAAAATTAGAATTGAAAAGAAGATTGCATGTTTTAAGTCTAGCTGCAGTAGTCATGTTATACAGTGTTCATATGATTGAACTGGTCGACTCTGAGCCCCAGATATAAAATTAATCAATGCAGGTCTGTAATATACTGCAAATAACCAACTGCAACCACAAGGCTTGATTTAAGGTTCACATTAAGCCCTGGTGAGCTGGTCTAGGAAAGAAATCATACTCATCCATACCTGGCATGTTCAAATATACAGAACTCAAACTCAAAACTAAGGTTGAGTCTTGTGGACAATAAAACCCATACTTTATCCTCAGACAGACTTTATGCACAGCAGTGACGTGACATCAGTGTGCTTATATCTGTCTTTATCCCTCTCCTGTGTAGAGTGGGAGACTTGAAAGGCGGGGGGGGGGGGAGGGGGGGAGGAGGTAAAGAGTACAAGAGACATTTTCCTGTATTATACACATAATTACACAAAATATATCTTTATTATGACTGCTTAGACCAGAGCAAAATTTTAGCAAGCTCTGAGTTTTGAACATATAATACACATATATGGCTTAACTATTTATAGAGTGAATTAATCTGATTGTGGAATTAAATTGGCATTTTCTCTTTCCCATTGTCCAGATAGCTTTCAAGTATTCAATAATATACTGAAGTATAAGAAATAATAGTAGTCAGAGAGATGGAGAGAGAAAAATAGAAAAAGTGGTAGGAAAATAGAAAGATGTGGGAGGGATATATTTCTACAACTAAATTTGATAAAAATATAAATATGCTCAAATAATTATTGGTTTTTAAGATTTTATGCATCTTCTATAAATTATAGTAAATAAAAAAGGCTATAAATAAAACTGAAGAGATGGCATAATTCAAATGAATTCCTCCATTCATCCAACAAATTTACAACTTCTAATTTCTTTCTAGCTTTATAGACATACTAGAGGCCTGGTGCATGAAATTCATGCATGGGAAGAGGGTGGGGGTAGAGCATTCTTCAGGCCAGCCTACACCCTCTCCAATATGGGACCCCTTGAGGGATGTCCTACAGCCCATTTAGGACCAATTCTGGTAGGATTGGGCCTAAAGGGGCAGTCAGACATCTCTCTCACAATCCAGGACTGCTGGCTCCCAATTGCTCACCTGCCTGCCTTCCTAATTGCCCCTAACCACTTCTGTCTACCAACCTGATCACCCCCTAACCACTACCCTGCAAACCTAATTGATGCCTAACTGCTTCCCTTCCAGCCTGTTTGCCCTTAACTGCTCTCCCCTGCAGGCCTGGGTCCTCTCCAACTGCCTTTGCCTGCAGGCCCAGTCGCCCCCAACTTCCCTCCTCTGCTGGCCTGGTGACCGCTAACTGCCCTCCCCTGCATGCTTGATTGACCACAATTGCCCTCCCTTGCAGGCCTGGTCTCTCCCAGGCCATCTTGTGGTGGCCATGTTGTGTACACATGGGGGCAGCCATCTTGTGTGTTGGAATGATGGTCAATCTGAATATTACTCTTTTATTAGATAGATAGGTGCCTGGTGCATAAGTGGGGGCCAGCTGTTTTTTCCTGAAGGGTGTCTCAGACCAGGTGGGGGTTTCCTTGGGGCATAGGGTGACCTGGATGAGGGGTCTGTGATGGTTTGCAGGTTGGCCACACCTCCCAGTGACCCAACCAGAGGCCCTGGTATCTGGGATTTATTTATCTTCTACAATTGAAACTCTGTAGCCTGGAGCAGATCCAAGCCTCCTGCTGGCTCTGTGGCCACAGCCATTTCTATTGGGATTTATTTATCTTCTCTAATTGACACTTTGTAGCCTTAAGTGGAGGCCAAGGCAGGCCAGGGCTGTGGAAACCTTGACTTCCTCCATCAACAAGGTCAGCCCTACCCTCCTGCTCTCTCCAGCTCCATGGATGTTACCATTTCTGTTGGGATCTTTTTATCTTCTACATATAACTGAAACTTTGTAGCATTGAGTGGAGGCCTGGGCTGGCCAAGGCATGTGGAAAGCTTGGCTTCCTCCATCGCTGGGGAAACCCAAGCCTTCCTCCTGGTCTCTCTGTGGCCACAGCAAGTAATTTGCATACTTGCTCCTGATAGGCTGGTGGGCATGGCTGGTTGTGTGGAGGAGGTACAGTCAGTTTGCATATTGTTCTTTTATTAGATAGGATAACTGACATAATATTGTGTAAGTTTAAGGTATATAATATAATACTTTGATATATGTACATATTGCAAAATGGTTAGTTAAGACATCCAGCTCCTGTAATTCAAACTGTTACAAACCAGATGCCTTCATTGTGCTATTGGTTCTGCCTTTTCCATACTCTGCATGGGTTATATAAGAATTGCACCAAGTTTGTTCCATGGGCTATTAATACATGTTACATATGTTCAAATAAAAAGTTTTCTTGGTTACATAACTTTGGAGAACTCTGGCTAAATGAAGCCAAATATTTCCCAAAACTTTTAAATAAACAAATGTTAATTGTTTGCCTTCCCTTCTCCCCAACCCTCACCCAGCCCCAGCCCCAGCGGGCAACATGGTGTGTATTGTTGTCCAAATATTCTTGACATAGAAGAGCTTCTGGGAAAATTCTCTTCTTCAAGAGAAACAAAGCTCTATTTGCTCCTCCTAGAGACTTTAATAAGGTGTCTCTCATTTTCTGTCTCTTTCTCACATACACTCACACATTTCTCTTGTGAGAAAAATGGTTATTAAAATTTAAAAGATTTTCAAGACAGTGTGGTACTGGCACAAGGATAGAAATACAGATCAATGGAATAGAATTGAGAATCCAAAAATAAATCCTCACATTTATGGTCAATTAATTTTTGACAAGGCTGCCCAGAACAATTCATTGGGGGAAAGAATAGTCTTTTTGACACATGACACTGGGACAATTAGATATCCACAAGTAAAAGAACAAAGTTAGACCTCTTTCTTACACCATACACACACAAAAAAATAACTTAAAATAGATCATAGACCTGAATGTAAGAACTGAAACTATGAAACCCTTAGGAAAAAAATAAAGAATCAATTTTTGTGATTTGGGGATATACCATGGTTTATTAACTCTAGAACCATAAACATAGTGGCAAAAGAAGAAAATAGGTAAATTGGACATTCTAAAAATTAAAAACTCTTTTGTGCTACAAACAGTAGCATGAACAAAATGAAAATGTAAGCCACGGGATGAGAGAAAACATTTTCAAATTATATATTTGATAGGGGATTTGAATCCAGAATATATGAACTATTACTGTTCAATAATAAAAATACCAATAACCCAACTTTAAAAATGGGTAAAGGACTTGAACAGATATTTCTTCAAAGATATACAAATATCTTATAATCACATGAAATGATATTCATGTGAAATGAAAATTAAACCCACAATAAGATACAACTCTACATCTACTAGAATGGCTATAATAAAAAAGACACAATAAAAAAATGTTGAGAAGGATGTGGAGAAATTGAAACCCTTATATATTGCTGGTGCGGATGTAAAATAGTGAAACCACTTAGGAAAATAATTTGGCAGTTCCTCAATAATTTAAACTAAAGTTACCATAGTATATAGCAATTTTACACCTAGGTATATGACCAAGAAATATAAAAACATATATCCACACAAAAATTTGTACATAACTGTTCATAGTTGAATCATTCATTATAGCAAACAAATACAAACAATCCCTATCAATTGATCAATGGATAAATAAGTATGGCATATTCATGCAGTGGAATATTAGGAATAACAAGGAATGGAATACTAATATGTGCAATAACTTAAATGGACCTCAAAAATGTTATGTAATTGAAAAGATGGTGGTAAACACCATATATTTAATAATTCCATTTACATAAAATGAGAAGGATAGGTAAATATGTAGACAGAAAAGAGGTTAGTGGTTCACCGAGGGAGGAATGGGAAGTGACTGCTATTAGGGTACAAGCTTTCTTTGGGATTTGATGAAAATGTTCTAACATTAGATTAAAATGATGGTTGTACAACTATGAATTGCATAATTTTGATGGATAAAAGTTATGGTATGGAAACTATATCTCAATAAAGCTATTTTTAAAAAGATTGGATAAAAAAAAAAAGTAGTTGAAGGATTCTGCCAGTCCAGGATAAGATTCATCAGGATAAAACTCAATCTTCCTTAATTTTCTAAATAGGAGCAATGATATAGAAATACAAATCCAAATATAAAGATTTTTTAAAAAATACCATTAAGTCTGAGTTTATTTCAAAAACAAAAATAATTTATGAATATAAATACACTAGAAGCCCATGAATTTGTGCATGGAGAGAGAAAGGGGAGTCTGTCCCTCAGCCCAGCCTGCACCCTCTCCAATCTGGGACATCCCTCTCACAATCCAGGACTGCTGTGTCTCAACCACTCACCTGCCTGTCTGCCTGATTGCCTCTAACCACTTCTTCCTGCCAACCTGACTGCCTCCTAAACACTCCCCTGCCAACCTGATTGATGCCTAACTGCTTCCTACCAGCCCGATTGCTGCTAACTGCCATCTTCTGCCAGCCTGGTTGCCCCAAACTGCCCTCCTCTGCCTGTCTGGTCATCCATAACTGTCCTCCCATGCAGGCTTGGTCACCCCCAACTGCCCTCCCCTGGTGGCCCTTTTAACCCTAACTGCCCTCTCCTGCTTGTGTGGTTACCCCCCAACTGCCCTCCCCTGCAGGCCTGGCCCCCACAACTGCCTTCCCTTGTAGTCTTGTTCCTCCCAGCAGCCCTCCCTTGCAGACTTGGTCCCCTCTAACTGCCCTCCCCTACTGGCCTGGTCACCCTTAACTGCCCTCCCTTGTTATTCTGGTTGCTCCCAACTGCCCTCCCCTGCTGGCCTGCTCACCCCCAGCTGCCCTCCCCTGGTGGCCCGTTTAAACCTAACTGCCCTCTCCTGCTTGTGTGGTTACCCGCCAACTGCCCTCCCCTGCAGGCCTGGCCCCACAACTGCCTTCCCTTGTAGTCTTGTTCCTCCCAGCAGCCCTCCCTTGCAGACCTGGTCACCCTTAACTGCCCTCCCTTGTTATCCTGGTTGCTCCCAACTGCTCTCTCCTGCTGGCCTGATCACCCACAACTGCCCTCCTTTGCTGGCCATCTTGTGGCTGCTATCTTGTGTCCACGTGAGGGTAGCCATCTTTAACCATATGGGGGCTGCCATCTTATGTGTTGGAGTGATGGTCAATTTGCAAATTACTTGTTTATTATATGAAATATATTTAAATTTATACACACAAAAACAAAACTCTGGTAAATCATTACTACCTAGTCACTGTCATCATTGTGACTAAAATAGTTACTTCTTACAGCTTTGATTATGTGTTTTACAGACTTTTATTGCATAACTTTAAGAGAGTGTTATCAACCAAAGAAATGGTTGGTCCTAATCAGGATTGCCAAACTTAAACTAATGAATGAAGCTTAGTATATGAACATAAGAGAAAATATTTTATATCACTTCTGAGTACTTTAGTAGGTAAATAATCTTTATAAATCATTGATATAAGAATGATATCACGTTTAAAGAGAAATTTTGATTCATTTAACAGATCTCTTCTCTCTTAACTGATTTTACATAAAACATTAAGGGAAATCTATGTTTAAAATCTGTAAAGCTAATCTCTTTTTTATGACTTTCAAAGTAGATGCAAGGAAGAAATTTTTTTTTTAAAGATTAAGGCATAATTTTAAAACCTTATTATTGTTGGGGTACTGTTTAGTCCAAGTGGGATTAAATATATAACAATCATAGACAATTTTTCTCTCCTAATATTGAATTACATTTATTTTCATTTTTATTAAAATATTTTAATGTTGAAATTATTCCCTTCCTCTGCCTTCTCTGCCTACCTCCACTCACTCCCACCTCCTCTCCCTTGGCTTTCACCAAACTATGTATTGTCCATGTCCATGGAGTATGCATTTATGTGCTTCAGCTAATCCCTTCACCTTCTTTATTCACTCACCCTAACCCTCATCCCCTCAGATGCTGGCCAGTCTGTTCCATGTGTTCATGCTTCCAGTTCCATTTTGTTCATCAGTTTATTTTATTCATTAGATTCCCCATATTAGTGAAACTATATGGTATTTATCTGTCTGTGACTGGCTTCATACTCTCCAGATCCATCCATGTTGTCACAAAGAGTAAGAGTTCCTTACTTTTTTCAGCTGTGTAATATTCAAATGTGTAAATGTACCACAGCTTTTTAAATTTTAATCCACTCATCTGCTGATAGGAATTTGGGCTGTTTCCAGATCTTAGCTATTATAAACAATTGTTGCTATAAATATAGGAGTGCATATATTCTTTCTGATTGGTGTTTTGAGATTCTTGGGATATACTCCCAGAAGTGAACTCACTGGCTTAAAAACTACCAGCTCACTTTACTTTTCACCCTGTATTGATCTGGTATATGTTGACTGAAAGCTGAGGTCGGCTCTTCTTCAATATATTTCATCTATATCATTGATATATGTTTGTAGCAAGAGAAGGATTTATTTAGGTATATCATTATTAACATTATTACCACCAAATATTTTTGTTGAAAGTTTAAACTAAGTGTCTTTACTAAATGCTTAATACTGCTTATCTCAATTTTTAAACAACTCTAGGAATGAAATCTATATATATAAAAGCCTGAGCAACTATTAAGGCCAGTCAACCCAATGAATGGTCAACCCTTCACTAGATGTGCACTGACTACCAGGGGGCAGATGCTCAATGCAGGAGGTGCACCCTAGTGGTCATTGTGCTCCCACAGCCAACCTCCCACAGTCCCTCCCCTCTGCTGGCCAACCAACCTCCCAGCCTAATAGGCCCTATCAGGGCTGGGCAAGACAGGCCCTGATCCACCCCTATCGAAGCCAGGTGGAGGGAACCCACCCTTGCATGAATTTGTGCACCGGGCCTCTAGTATCACTATAAAAATAATTTTATAGATAGGAAATATTGAAGCTTATAATCTAACCTTCCCTAGGTCAATTAAGTTCCAGGTAATAATTGATGAAATTAGAATTTTAATTCAGAATACTGTCTCCCATGAAACCCATATAGGGTATAAAACATTATTAGCACTTTGTGGCATTTTTTAATTTTTTAATATGCATTTGATTTTTTTTACCACAAAATAGGATAAATTCTCAAGGTGTTCTTATCAACTTTAATAACAAACCAGTACCACTCAGCATATTGTCATGCCATATCAGTAATGTGTATAATCTAAGTGTATGTGTAGCAAATTTTCTGACACAAATGCTTTGAGTATTTAGAGAATGGACCCAATATGTGGCATTATCTGTTAAGTCTCTGTTCATGCTGATTTCTGATGGTTTTGCAGAATTTTGTGTTAGTTTTTAGGGCTAATGAGTTTGGCTTAATTTCTTTATCCCTCTCAGACAAGTCTTTCCACAATGTGGCTTCTCCCATGGGGTCCTTGCTAATAAATACTTTAATTGAACTGCTTTATTAAAATGAGTGTCTATATGATCATCTAGACACCCCACAGATGTGCGGAGAGATTATAAGTTCAAATTTGATTGGGGTAGGCAGATCCAGGTTTGATCTTTATTCAGTATTTTTACAAACTCTGATAAATAAGAGAATCCAAATTCACACTAGACTAGTAAACAATGAAATAAAATTTAAGTTCTTGTTACGTTTGCTTTTAATAAATTATTGATATTCACTAAGCATAAAAGATTGGGACAATTTCCAAGCACAGAAAGTGGAATACTGGTTAACTGTATATTAATTTCCATTGCTATGTAACTTGACTATTCATTGATTTCTTTAAGCCAGATAGGTGATTGTTTCCTGTGTTGTCCCTATAAAAATTATCTTTCATCCATATTTCATAAGCAAAATCATAAAAAGTAAAATTTCTACTTCTGTTTCTTTTTAGAATAACATATTCCCTTGTTTCTCTCCCCCCCCCAACACACACCCTGCCAGGCAGTTACAACTATTCACAATTCGTTTTATTTTGAATAATGTTTATGCCTTTATAATTTTTTATTTTTATGTGACTTTATACTTATATGTATAACTCCATATAAGTTGAAAAGAGGTTATATAGGTTGCAAAAGAATACTTGCCTAACAAATCAAAATTTTAAAAGAACAAACCTTAAAAGAAATTTCCTGGTCTTGTAACGTTTCTGAAAGATTTTATTGGTATATTTATTCTCTATATTTAATTCAAATGTAAATAACATTTAAACATTTTTATATTAAGATTCTATATTTAACTCAAACCTTGCAATAGTCTTGGCTGTCAAATATCTTATATTCTAAAAAAAGGAAAAAATAGTCATGGACTAGTGCTAATTCCATCCTGGACTCCTGAACTGAGAGCAGGTGTCATTTTTGGAGCTTGGGAAAAAGCAGTGGAAAATTCTCTTCATATAAAGGACAAGTGAGGAGTTATTTCAGAACTGAAGATTTCAGCAAGGAATGCTAGTGGAAAACAAAGGAATAGATGTTCTTGGTATAAAGTAAACCAAGGTAGCTCACTTGTTGGGAAGGTACAAAGGAGTAGATTCAGTTACCTTTAGAAAACAAGTGTGAATCACAGCTGATTATCCACAGGCTATGTTCCAAGACCCTCAGTGGGTGCATGAAACCACAAATAGTACCAAACCCCATATACACTATGTTTTGCCCTATACACTTACACCTATGATAAAGTTGAATTAATTTAATATACTTAAGGTAATGTGAAATTAGGCACAGTAAAAAATTCACAATCAAGATAAAATAGGACAATTATAACAATATACCTAAATAAAAGTTATGTAAATGTTGTCTCTTCTCTCAAAATCCTGTGTCTTGTTGTAATGTATTCTTCCTCCTCTTCTTGTGCTGATGTGAAACAATTAAAATGCCTTAAACCTAGAATGTTCACCTTTTCCCTTAAAGAAAGCACTTTATAATTTCTCTTCAGCTTATCTGAATTGCCAGAATTACTACCCTTAAGCTGTGAGGCAATTATTAAGTAAAATAAGGGTTACTTGACCACAAGCACTGCGATATTGCAAGGGTTGATCTGATCAACAGGCTACTGCATGACTGCAGGGAGCAAATACAGCGTGGGTATAGTGGACAGGGGATAATTCACATCCTGGTGGGACAAGTGGGACCGCGGAAGATTTCATTATGCTACTCAGTACAGCATGCAATTTAAAACTTATAAATTGTTTATTTCTGGAATTTTCCATTTAATATTTTCACACCGTGGTTGACTGCAGGACAACTGAAACCGTGGAAGGCAAAACCTTGGATAAGCAGGACTATGGTATATCTCTCTCTATGAATATTATTTCAATTTGAGCAAAAGTGCAGTTGTTTACAAATAAATCCCTTTTTATTATTACCCTCTTTGGCCAGCTAATTAATCTGAAAATGAAAATGCCATCAAAATTTAATCAAATCTTGCTGTCGCCAGTTTTTTCAGTGGTTAGAGCTGCTTCTTGAGGACCCAAGGGTCATGGGTTCGATTTCCAGTCAAGGGCACATACTTTTGTTGCATGCTCAATCCTAGGCCTGGGTCAGGGCATGTGCAAGAGACAACCAGCTAATCTCTCTCTCTCTCTCTCTCTCTCTCTCTTTCTCTCTCTCTCTCTCTCATCTCATCTCCCCACCCTCCCCTCCACCCTCCTCTCTCCCTTCCACTCTCTCTAAAAATCAATGGAAAAATATCCTCAGATGAGGATTGAAAAAAAAATCATCAAGTCTTAAAAATGTTGGAGTATACAGTTAATTTTTTTTGTACCCCATGTTTTGTCCAATAGGCAGAATCCAACCATAAAGGAAACTGAGTACATCTAATACTTGGTTCTGTTAAATTGTCCCATTTTAATCTGGTTAAACCACATTTTCTCAGATTCTCTTTGAGTTAGAGCAAGAGTGCACATTTTATTGTGAGTTTCTCAATTACCTTAAATAGTGGCTACACTGTCACCTCATCCACATCTGGCTCCAATCACCTTCTTAAGCTTGCTAAATAATATTGATAATGGTAAAGAAGATAAGTTAAGTAACCGTAAATACAGCACATACTAGTTTCCTAAACTTCTCTTACTACTGGGACATGTTCTGTCTCCATTCTTAGTTTTAGGAAGGAAAGGACATTTCTAAATGCTTCTCCTCTTTTAGTCATTACTTCCTATTTCTCAAAAGATATTTTTATGACCTATTTTGTGATTTGAAAACATTTGGGAATATTTCAATTCCTCCTAGAACTCGAACCATGAAAGTGAAGAGGCCAGATACACTTCCAGCCAAAAAGTTTTCTTGGGTCCCATGCACGTGTGGCTACCTCTCTCCTTTGCAAGTGACCTTTGAATAGCAAATTATTCCTTACCGCTCCTTCTATGGTTAGAACTGCCTACTGCTTTATATCTACACTAGGGACCCGGTGCACAAATTTGTGCACCTTGAAAGGAAATGTGTGCAGAGAGGCTGTGATAGGTACAGGGGTGGATCTCAGCCCATCCTCCCCACCTCTGCCCAGCCCCTCTCACCTTGGCCCGTCCCCTGTGTGCCAACAGCCCGCGCTGCCATTCCCACGTGCTGATGACACCGGCCCTACTTGTACCTACTGATGGCACAAGAAAGAGGTACGGGGAGATGAAGAAGTTCTCAGAGGCAATTAGGGTCAGCAGCCACTGCTCACACCCGCTGATGGCACGAGGCACTGGCAGCAGGTGCAAGCGAGAGGGGGTTCCTGCACCAGCTGCAGGTATGAGTGGGGCCAGTGCTGGCAGTGGGGCAAGTGGCAACTGCTGTCCCAATCACCCCTCAGGAGCAGGGGGAGGTGGAGAAGCCCTGAGAGGGATTGGGGCCGGCAGATGTCACTCGCACCCCCTGACAGCACGGAGCAATCCAGCACCGGCAGTGGGTATGAGCAGCAGCTCTGGCGCCAGCAGCATGTCAAGTGCTGGGTGGGACTGTGCCTCACTGGGACAAAGAATTTTCAGTAACCACTAGAGGCTCACCCCGATAGCAGCGACTGGTGCCCCACCTTGGTCTGGTGCCCCTGCTCACCTGCTCCTCCATCCTGCTGCTGCCAATGCCCACCATGTTCCGTGCACACTCCCTGGTGGTCAGCACACGTTATAGTGACCGGTTGTTCAGTTGTTCCACAATTTGGTCTATTTGCATGTTAGCCCTTTATTATATAGAATTATATAGGATGACTATATAACTACATATTTCCTCCTGGTGATTTTGTGTCTCCACAGAGATGTGAGTAGTGGATTTCTAACAGATAGTTAGATAAGTACCAACTTTCACCTGTTCCTTCTGCTCCCATTCACACAAATTGCAGACTGTGCCAACTATTTTGTGAGGCTCAAGGCTTGAGGGTAAAGGAGGCACAATGCCTGTGTGCAGGAATTATGTTGTTAAGAATAGATGTTGCAACTTGCTGTGTATGCTATGCATGTTGGCTGGGAGAAAGCAAATCTTTGTCTCAGGGACACTGTTTTCTGTGTGGCTGCCCATCAGCCTCTCCTGCCCATAAGCAGTAATAGGGGATTTTACCATTGAAGTGTTTCTTACCCACAGATCATTTGTTTTACCATTTTCTTTTAGTCAAAGCTATGAATCTATACACTGCCTCCAGTTAACCAATTACTTGACTAGCAAAGAGGAATCTCACTGAAAATACTTTTCACAGCAGAAACCCCAAATCTAATAGGTGGAAAGGCAGATAAAATAATCTGAAATACCCTACATCCAAACTCTGTAGACTTTGCTATAGACTACCCTCTGTCAACAAATAGAAGTGAATCCATAGTTCACTGTTTCTCATCTGAAATGCAAAAGATACCTCTTAGCTCAGAAACTCTCTGATAATAATACTAATTTTAAGAGCCATTTATGACTGCAGAAATGCAACTAGAACATAGATTTTCTCCCTTGTACATGACAAATTTCGAATCAGATCCAGTTAGAAGAACAGAATCCTGGAAGGAGAGCAGTCTAGCATCTCATTAGTGCAGACGTTGTGTATGGGGTTTCCTGGGTTCAAGAGGAGTTTGTCAGGATTTGCAAAGATAAAGGTTCCACTTGTTTCATATTTCTTTCTATAGGTAAGAGCCTTTAATAAACATATTTGAATTTAGTTGATATTCTTTACTCTGTAGAAATGTTAATTGTTTATGACATAGTTAAGTAAAGAAATACCTTAGAGAAATACTTCAGAGAATGAACTGTTAATTTCCATATTGGCTAGCAGTCAGAAAAAAATGTTCTTTTATTTTTATGAATATTTATTTTCTCAATATGTAAAGAACATATACTTTCGTATTTTAATTTAGATGGGGCAAGAGAAAATATATTTCAAGGGGAAAGCATTTAACCCATTTAAAAATGTAATCAGGTACTAAAAATCATTGTGTTAATTTGTTTATAGATAATCAATATGGTAATTGCAAGTAATTTATCATTTATTTACTGGCAGAGGCAGTTAAGGGTGATCAGGCCAGGAGGGGAAGGTAGGTGGAGGTGAGATCAGGCCGGCAGGGGAGGGCAGGTAAGAGCGAACAGGCAGGCAGGCAGGCAGGCAGGCAGACAGAGAGGTTAGAGGTGATCAGACAGGCAGGAGAGGGGTTACGGTGATGAGGCAGGCAGGTGAATGGTTAGGAGCCAGCGGTCCCAGATTGTGAGAGAGTGCAGGCTGGGCTGAGGATATAACCCCACTCGTGCACGAATTTCATCCACAAATTTCATGCACCAAGCTTCTAGTTCACAGTATAATTTCTTTTCCTAGGTTGTAGACAGTATTTCCTCATACAAGAAGGAAAAAAGAAAGATTGGGAGTTGGGTTTAGGAACCAAATCATCTATCTCTGATCCATCTACAAAACAATGATAAACACCTATTGAGCACATACTATGTGCTTAGCATTGTCCTAGAAGTTTTACATGTATAATACCATTTTTTAGGACTTACGTGAGCACCGATGGTGGCAGCCATCTGGTAAAATTTCCACCAAACCCATTGCCACGAGTGAAGTTGATCTGCTAAGTCCCATCTGGTCTATGGACAGGCTACATGGGGGGCAGAGGTAGAGGGGAAGGATGTAAGCCAGTGCTGTTGTTTCACTGCCACCCAGACTTTCCCAACACAAGGTTTCATAGAGTATAGAACACAGGGAAACACAGGCCATGCAGTGGGAGGGGGACGTGTGAAAGCTGTGTAGGATCAAAACTGTTTTCTTGATTGAGGAGCTAGCCAGGCTCCCTCGGTCTCACAGTCCACCTCCTGATGGTCTTTGCTATATTTCCCACAGAGTGGAAGGGGGACTTGCTCCCATTTGCCAGAAACTAGTAGTCCTTCCTTGCTCAATCACTTGCCACAATGAGAAAAAGGACTAGCTGTTCCACAGGGAAACTAACCACTGACAATAAGGCAAAATCAGTCATCCAAAGTGCTGATGAGGTTGTCATTGGTTTGTTGGTTCATTTATTAATTGGGAATGAGTCTTTCCATGGCTTTTACTGCCCATTTTGTACAGGTGCCTCCCACTGGTTCATCGGCTACATTGTCTAGTCATCCACAGGAGGCTAATGTAAATGGCTATGCTACTGGTGATTAAGCCCCCAGTTGATGATGGAACCAGTGGTTGTTAGTTTAAATTCCCCTCCAAAGACTTTTTCCCCCAAGTGTTCAAATACAGAAAGTAGCTCAAGATAGTGATTAAGAGAACTGATACACTGAGTAAATAGTGACATTCTTCCACGGTGTGTAATTACTGAGAACAGTCAGCGTATGTTAACTAAATTACACATTTTGTGAAAAAATAATGTAGAAAATTGAAAGAACACTCAATGTCTGTGCTGAAACTATAGGCTTTCATAGGGCTGCTTCTTGTATCCTATGTCTTTTCAAGAATGAAATTCATCAATAATGTTTCATGCACTCAAGCCTTGAAACCTCTGAATCAAAGCTATTGTGTTGTTTCAAATTAATTGGTTTCTAATCAAGGAAGCTTAGTGTAGATATTAAGTGGCAAAGTAGATTTGCAGATGCATTTTCAGTAATGAAGCTAACACAGAAATTTGTTTTTACAGAAAGGTGTTTTTATCTGTTATGGGGTATATTTATCAAATATCAGCTGCATGTGGCAATTTAGAATCACTAGGAAGCCTTTCAAACATAAATCTGGAGATTTTACTTGTAACCGCTTTTTAATGTCTTTGCAAAATGTACAGTGATCACAGTAACAGCCATTGGAAGCAGGCATCTGTTACACTGTTATCCCCATTTTGTGGATGAGGAGATCAATGACCTTTCAGTAGATTTCCTCGGCAGGAGGAACGTTCTGTTCATCACTCCCTGCATTATGTGAAATATCTGAGTTCACTGGGCTTGATGTGGTCTTAACCAATGTGTATCCTTTAGGACATGGGTATCTAAGGAAAATGGTCGTATAAATCCTTCACTATTATGTGAGCTGTTTGTTCCTATCCTCCTCCCATTACAGCAGCTCTGCTGAGAATCACTTCGTGCTTCAACAGTTTGTTCCTCAGCTTAAATGATCAAGGTCAGTACCCAGTTTTCCCAGGGCCTGTGAATCTCTCCCCTACAGAAGCCCTCTAAAGAAGATGCAACTGTTTAATGTAAGTCACACTTGCTCAATCCTGTCCACTCTGAGAAAGGCAGGATGTTATCCTACCCAAATGGAAAATGAGACAAAACTATTGAAGTTAGTAGGGGTAAAAATAAACATTTATTGAATATTTATGTAGGTCAAAATGGATCGTTTTTGTCCTGGTTACTATGTCAAACTTTTTTCTGATAGCACTTCAATGAAACCTTAATTGATTTTTCAAAGGATTTTTCTTATCTCTATCTTAGAAATAAAGGCAATGTGGCTCAGAGAAGAAAATCACCTGCAGGAAGTCTAAGGTTAGTAAGCAGCTGAGTGAGAATCCAGGAAATGTGTCTGAAAACTGAGCTCATTACAATCTGCTGCCAGCCCCAAGTTGGGCTGGTCCAGTTCTCAAATCCAGGCTGCTGCCTTCCTGACCTGTGTCCACCTACTAAACTAGGGTGCATGGTACCAAAGCTACAGCTCCATCAACTCAGAGAAAGATTTCCTTCTCAATATGGGCACTTGATTAATGAAGTAGCTTAGGCGAAGAGGCCAGAGATTTCCGATGAGAGGCCGGTCATTCAATTAGTCATCCAACTACCTCTTTGTGAAATGGCAAACAGAGGGTCTGAGTCAATCAAAATCAATCCTCCTTTCACAAATGTAACCAAGTGTTGTTCCACCAGGCAAGAACTTGTATCCATTAATGAACAAGTAGCAGTGTGGCTTGATCAATGACTGAGCAAAGTAGTCATGCTTACTCCACAGAGGGAGCCTTTTCACTGTGGTCATTCTTAATGTGCTTTCAAGGCTTATTTTCAAGAACCCCAAACTCAACCTGGTCTGTCTTGATCCATCCTCCAGCACAAGGTTGTTCTCGTCTGTGGTCACTTACGAAAGATTTGATTGGCTGATGTCTAGATTTCCTTTCTCGGAACAGCGCTAATGAGTCTCTGCTTGTGTGGTCACCCTTGTGTTTCAGATCAAGATAGATGCCCAAAGAAACTGTTAACATTCTCAAAGCCAACTTAATTTAGTGAATACCAGCTACCTACTGCATGCCAAGTATGGTCACAGACCCTGAGTGGGTTAAGAAGAAGAATATGTGGTGATCCAGGGAGCAAAACCTGTACTCAAGAACTCTAGGGTAAACCACACTGAGCTGTAATCCAGGTATATGACAGAAACAGCCACTTCTCCAAAGGAGAGTTGGCAATATATCAAAGAAGAGGGGACACTTGATCGGGGTCAGGAAGACAGACTTTAAATAGTCAGAGAAGGACTTTGGATGACATGGAGGGAAAAGGAAGAGCATGACAGGCAGGCTATGCAGAGTTTGTAAAGGTATGTAGGTCTGAAAGCACAAGGTTAAAAAAAATATAAGTACCACCGGCAGAAGGAGGAGGAAAGGAAAGAGGCATTTGAGATTCAAGGGGCAGATAAATCTAGGAAATTTTGTGAAGCAATATTGCCAAGCAGTGCTAATAAGTTGCAACTTCATTTGGTGTGAAATGAGAAGCTTTTACGAATTTATAAGTATAAGCAGGGAAAGGAAGATTGTTTAAGACGTACCAGCAATTTTAGGATGAGAAATGACTAACCAGTGATTCTACCAATTTCACAATAATACTTCAGAAGAGTGTAACTAAATTCCACCTAGATTAATATAGCATTGAGTTAATTTCAGCTTTGGATGTCAGGACTCCAACTCACTATTTCAAATACACTCCCCTCTTCAGACTTCTGCTATGGAGCATATGTGTGAGAAGATAATTTTATCTGAAATAACTTGCTGGGAAGAATGATAGCATGAAGGCACATTTTCCTTTGCACTAATAAAGATGGGAGAAAAAGCAATCTCAGCCATGCTGTTTTAAAATCAGGATTTCTTAGCATGATCCGGGGGGTTAATTTGGAAGTATAGTAGTAGTAAGTTGTCTTTCTATCAGTGCTGCTTGATGGAGGATAGCACCCAGCCTTTGCTTTGCCGACTTTATAAAATCCAAGTGTCTAAAGACTCTAGAGATTGAGCCAGAAGATATCAGAGAACGTAAGTAGCAAAGGGTGGAGCAGCCCTATTTTTATTGTCTTTGAGAGGCAAGCAAGTTGGTCATCTGGATTCTGTTGCCTCAGTATTGACCTGACCATTTTAATTACATACATTTCTTAGTGTAACTTTCCTGTGAATACACTGAATTTGCTATATCTTTCTGCACTATAGTGTGTGAGCAGATCCACCTTAACATGGGGGGGGGCATGTTTCCAATCCTTCCCTTTTTTATTTACTCTTGACTTAATTAATTTTAATCCTTTACTTTTGCTTTAAATGCCTCTAATGAGAATAATGCCAACTAGGGTGATTTTCACCTTTTTATTAGCAAATGTGAAACATATGTAACTCATAATCACCTGGTTGCTTCTAGCCCAAGACATCTGGAGAGCCTTTTCAAGATTGCTGCCCTCCCCCGGTACTCACCAAAGGGAAGGTGATCCCGTCATTTTACTGTACAAATCAAATCCAGTTTTGATTGTTACAATTTTCTAATTTCCACCTGCTGTTACGCAGCCATCCTAGCCTTTAATGTATCTGCTAGACATTTTAAGTGAAATGTTAAATGGAAGGGCCAAACTACTTCCAACAGGAGATAGATATGAGACTGAGTCAAGAACTCAATTTCGTGTTCCTTTAGACAGAAGAAGGAGAATTGTGAAATATTGGTCATCTCCGTTTTAACGAATCTGTGCATTGAAACCTTTTCCCAACAGTCCCCAGATTTCTATCCTTGCAGACACTAATGTGTGTCACTGATGTAAAACATGTGAAGAGAAGAACAAGTTCTCTCTTTGATCCAACAATAAGCTAGCAGTGGTGGGCAGGAAAGAGCAACTTAGTCAAAACTTTTTAAAATAGTTATTTATGTTCAGGATGATTGTGACAGAGAACCATGAGAAATTTCTGAATTGCCAATTCTACACAAAATAGTGTGTTGATGGTTGACATAGTTTTCTTATTTGTGAATAATAATTTTAATTTAATAGTTAGTGAATGCAGCCTTCAAGCATTTTCATGTATTTGTAATTATTAGTATGTGGGATGCTTTTCACAGTTATCTTTTTTTCCCCATTTCATGGTGACTCCTTGGGTGCCCTAAACCACACAATCTACAGTAGCCATGGCACTGTATCATACTATTATCTTTCCTTCATAACAGTGATCACTGTCAGGTTTGCTTACCAATTTACTTTCATATTAGTTTCCAGTCTCTTTCCACTCCAGGATGTGAGCTGCATGAAAGCAGGAACCTTTCTGTCGTATTCACCATTGTATTCTCAGCACCTAAATTTGTCTTGGATGAGGGATAAGCTCAATTATGAATAGGCTAAAATTTTAATGAATTTGGGACAAGTTAGGGGTAAAAAATATTTGTGTCTTATTTGCTTCTATATGTAACCATACTGCTGCCAACTGAATTGTGACCTCCATCCCCAAATTCATACATTGAAGTCCTAACCTTTCATGGACTATATTTGAAAATAGGACCTTTAGGAGGTAATTATGTTAAATGAGGTCATAAGTGTAGGACCCTAATCCAATAGAATTAGTGTCCTTATGAGAAGAGACTCCAGAGAGCACACTCTTCCATGTTGAAGACACAGTGGCCCTCTGAGCAGCAGAAAGAGAGCTCCCACCAGAAACCAACCGGACTTGCCAGGAACTTGATTTTGGACTCATAGACATTATAGCTATGAGAGAATAAATTCCTGGTGTTTCAGTCACCCAGTCTATGGCATTTTGTTATGGCAGCCCAAACAAACAAACACATATACTAATTAACAATTAATTTCAATTATTTTATTAGGAAAAGTTCTATTATCCGTGCTCTATTGTTCAGGTTTTGTTATGTGAATGCCATTGAAAACATTACTTGAAAGGGTATAGTAACCGAAATTAATGGAGAATGGAGGAAACAGTTCTGTAAGGTCAAAGCAAAAATTTAAACAACAGAAAACTTGCCCTTCTACAAACTTCATTAATTTTGTGATAGGTTCCAAAAATGCATGGCATTGTATGGACCAAGGACAGCACTTTAATTGATCAAGGGAGAAGATGAATCTTCAAATGGCATAATATTCTGGGAGGTCCGGAACATGCTAGGTGGGGTGTACAGTGTTTGAGCACTTCTTGGGCCATAAGAAAGCAGATTAAGACCAAAATCATGTGTATAAAATAATGATGTCCCTCTGTATTATGTTTAGGTAGTAGATCATGCACACACAGAGCAGAAAATAAACTAATGCGCATATGTTATTAATTTAGGAACACCTTCAGACATTGAGTGACCTACGTTTTCTCTTGTGTTTTCAAATATAAAGGCGACAGGTGCCTGTGAGGGAGAAGAAAAGCCATTGTAGCTGAAGGTTCATCCAAATAATGATTATTTAAAAGATTACATTGGTCATTTTAATATGCTTTATATACTAGTAATCTAAATTAATGGATGAAGCAGGTGTATACATTATTTTAATTAACAACAGCTGTGTTATGGCAACACAGGAGCTTATTATGACATCATTCATTAAGAATATGTTGCCCATAAGTTTTATAACTTACATTACAAAAAGTTATTAAAGGATGCAACTGCATCTTGGAATAATGCAATAAATATTAATAAAGCATTTATGATTGTGCCCTTCATTTAAAATGTTATCATTATCCTTCAAGCAGGTGGCAGCATCAGAGCCAAAGAGCCACTGAGTGTTTCTGAAACATCCTCTCTCTTTATCAGTTTGGAAGTACTAACTTTCTAAAGGGTGGCTTCCAAGACTTCCGGTGTGCTACCCGAATCTAAACAGGAACTAGAGGGGAAATATTCCCTAACCATACCAACTGAGATTTAAGAAGGGACTACTTATAACTATGTATTATATACTGACTGTGGTTGAGTTTTTCATTCCAAACATAAGTAAGGTTGAGTCAAATTCCTTTTAATTCTGTTGCTTATATTACAGAATATATTCACTGAAAGAGAATCCTTCTACCAAGGCCTGGTGGGATTCCATAGCTCATTAATTGCTTTGAGTCATCAATCAGCTGATAAGTTGCTATTACTGTAGGTAACAGTGCTCAATGGGATGGCTCAAAAGAAGGCTATTATTTCAATTCATCATTTGCTGTGTGGTATAACAGTTTGCAAAAGTAATAGCAAGGAATATTTCCTAGATAAAATGTTATGAAAATAGATATAACATTTTGAAATTAGAGACTCTTAAAATTAGACAAATCAATAACAAGTCCTAAAATGTGTTTTGTGATATGTGTATGTGGTGTTTTTCCCCCTATAATGTGGAAAATTCAAAGACCTTTTAAATCACAACTGAGTTCATTAATAAGATCAGAAAACCAAAAACTAAAATCACAGAATTAGTATCATTTCTCTTCATATGATATAAAATACAAAGCTATGAATAACTAGTATTTAACTAAAACTTTTTTTTTTTTACTTTTCTTAAATGGAGTCCTAGAATGTGATTTTTTTCCACCGGGCAAATCCATTTGCAATAAAATTTGTATTTCTGGTCTAACTAAGCAAGAGATGTTGTTATCACTTTCCATTTTCATTGAATTGCTCTGTTAAACTCTTTAGTTGTTCTTATTTAACTTAGTTTCATTTTTTTAGCTTAAAATCCTTAGTTTTAACTGATAGCCCTTTTTCCTGACCCCTTTCTCCCATCTTAACCAAACAAACCCAGAAGACAACCATGTGTCCCATCTAAAGATTCTATTCTTAAAGTGGCCTTTCAAACAAAGAATAGTAAGTGTTGCCAAGAAAAACTTTGCAAATTGTTGGTAGGAATGTAAAATGATGCAGCCACTATGGAAAATAGAATGAAAGTTCTTCAAAAAATTAAAAATAGTATTAGCACATGATCCAACAATATCACTTCTAAATATATCTGAAGGAATTTAAATCAGAATCTTAAGAAGGTACCTGCACTCTCATGTTTATTGCAGCATTATTCATAATAGCCAAGCTATAAAAACAACCCAAATTCTCATCAACAGATGAATGAATTAAAAATGTGGGATATACATGCAATGTAACATGATTCAGTCCTAAATATAAAGAAGATCTTACTATTTGCAATAAGATAAACAGAGATATGGGAGAAATTAGACCAAGTAAAATAAGTCAACCACAGAAAAACAAATACATGATTTTCCTTATATGAGCTATCTAAAATAGTCAAACTTATAGAGGAGAGAGTAGGATAATGGTTGCCAGAGGATGGGAAAAGCAAGAAAAGGAGAGTTACTCAATGGGTATAAAGTTATAGTTATACAAGACTAGAGGCCCAGTGCACAAATTCATGCATAGGTGGGGTCCCTTGGCCTGGCCAGCTATCAGGGTGGATCAGAGTCATCTCGCCTAGTCCTGATTAGAGCTGATCAAGGCAGCTGTGGGGAGGGACTGTGGGAGGCTGGCTGGCTGTGGGAGTGCACTAACCACGAGGAGTCAGATCCTGCATTGAGTGCCTACCTCCTGTTGGGCAGTTCATGTCATAGCGACCAGTTGACTGGTCAGTTGGCCATAATGGTTGCTTAGGCTTTTATACATACAGATGAATAAGATCTAGAAATCTACTGTATAAACACAGAAGCAATAGTTAACAATATGATACTGTAAGTTTAAGATGTAGACCCCACACTTCTCAGGGGAAGCCCCTGTCCCAGCTGAGGTCTCCCTCAGGATCTTCATCTGCCACCCATCAGAGCACAGCTAGCCTTTTCATACCTCTGTACTTCCTACCAATCTCCCTGGCCTCCTCTCTAAGTCCCTGGTTATAAGGCTTCTCTCTAGCTAGTCTTCAGTTGATTATTCAGGATGATTTTTCTATAGTTTAGTTGTAATTCCAGTTTGGTCCTGGGAGGAGGTTAGTGTAGCTTCCACTTGATCCTCCACCACCTTTGATGTCTATGAGCTTAAAATTTTAAGAGAGTAAATCATATGTTAAGTGTTCATGCCACAAAAAAGAGGGACACAATGACACTTTTTCCAGGTGATTGCTATGTTTAACTTCACTGTAGTTATGGTAGATGATTTCACAGGTATATATCCAAGCTACTAAATTCTATACATTATGTATGTGCAGTTTTTTGTATGTCAATTATCCTATCAAATAATATGCAAATTGACTGTTGCTCCAAGATACAAGATGGCCTCCACAAGATGGCCTGCAGGGAAGGGCAGTTGTGGGGTGACCCAGGCCTGTAGTGGAGGGCAGTTTGAGGGGGGGGGACAGGCCTTCAGAGGAGGGCAATTGTGTGTGATCAGGCTAGCAGGGAGGGCAATTAGGGGTTACTGGGTCAGCAGAGGAGAGAAGTTCGGGGTGACCAGGCCAGCAGAGGAGGAAGTTGGGGCTACCAGGCCAGCAAGAGAGGGCAATTGGGGGAGACCCAGGCCTGCAGGGGAGGGCAGTTGGAGGTGACCAGGGCTGCAGAGGAGGACAGTTTGGGGTGACCAGACTGACAGGGAGGGCAGTTAGGGGCAATCGAGCCAGCTGGGGAGCAGTTAGGCATCAATCAGGCTGGCAGGGGAGTGGTTAGGGGTGATCAGGTTGGCAGGCAGAAGCAGTTAGGAGCAATCAGGCAAAGGCATGTGAACAGTTGGGAGCGAGCAGTCCTGGATTGTGAAAGGGTTCAGGCCTAAATGGGTGGTCGGACATCCCTCAAGGGATCTCAGATTGGAAAGGGTTCAGGCTGGATTGAGGGGGGACTCTTCCCCCACTGCCGTGCATGAATTTCATCCATCGGACCTGTAGTACCCCAAATAAAGCTTTAAAAAACAGAACCAAGAAAGCTAAATCCTCAAATAATCCAGTTCTTTAGGCTTGTTTTGTTTATAGATTTTTCAGGCAACATTTCATGGTGTGAAATATGCATGGGGACAGTTGATCTTTACATTTTATTATTTTAAAAACAGAAAGAAAAGAACAATAATTTTAAAAGGAAGAATAAAAAAGGACAAAAACTAAAAATTTCTTAGTATAAGAGTGGTCACGATTTTATATATATATATTCAGGGTATCCCCCAAAAAATGTATACACACAATGTCTGTAGATTCTATTACATTTTGAAAATGAAATGTATTTTAATAAACACTACTTTATGTAATTATTTAAATAGTGTATACATTTTTGGGGACACCCTGTACATGATATCATGTGTGGTTTCCACATGACTTTTGATTTCCTTATAGCATTTGAAATATTTTATTTTTTATGATCAATACACACAACCTTGAATTTCTCCATATATGTTGGGTGCACTGATACTTGAGTAGCAGCCTTCCAAGGTACATGATGAGAAATTACTCTGAATGAGCAGTAACAGTAGGGGTAGTGATGTGATAGTGGTAAAAATGTGTCTGTTTTTCTAAATTACTTAGCCCAAGTAATTCTCACTGTTTATGTTTTATATTAGCTCTGGGAAAATGAGATTGGGAGTCACAATCTCTTACACACATTGTGTATTTTTTTACTTTAAAATCTTCTTATTTATGAAATGAGTTAAGTATACTTGCCTTTTTTCCTTTTAAAATATTGAGGCTCAAATATAATAACTGATAAATCTCTGAAGAACTAGAAAGTCTGCCTAGTCTACCTGGCATACCTACAGTGCTTCTCATGAGGCTTTGCACAGGAAGAATACCACATGTTTACTGATATTTATGTAAATATCAGCATTTTTGGAAAGTTAAACAAATAATCAGAAAAATCAGTTTTTTTGTTTTAACCTGTGCAATTTCAAAATATTACAGCTGACATTATTGGTTCAAAAATTATTGGCAGAAAATGCAAATTAATAAAATAATACACCCAAATCTTTCAGTGTCTAAAATTTGAGGAAAACTGTTCATAAATGAATTCTCATTTTCAGGCTGAATTTATCACTTAGATTTAATCTGTATGAATTATGACTGATTTTAGGAAATCTATGAAAAGTTGAGTTTCAGGAACAAGGGAATTTTTCAGCTATGAATGGTTTTCTTAAAAATGATGATTCCTAAAACTATGTATATTTTTTTAATCCAAGAAAGTTACTTATATATTATTATGGTTTCATACTTTCAAAACTCTACTTGTTTTGCTTTACACAGATGGGAAACATCACCACTTATAAAGCTTGAGCACTTGATGTGCTTTAAATAATGGAAATTATTAGCTAAGAATAATTGAGCATGTGTAATACCAGAGTGGTCTAAGCATTTTGCATCTTTAAATAGTCTAAATAGTTTAATCCTCCTAACAGCACAAAAAATAGACACTATTGTGATCTCCATTTTATAGATGGAGAAACTCAGGTACTGACAAATTAAGACACGCTTTCTAAGGGCTCATAGTTAGTAACCAGAATTTGGGTCCAGGAATGAAACAAAGCCTGAACTTCCCACATGTGCAGACAGGCTGAGTTCTCAGCATTTGAATAAAGCCATCTCTGGAGGCTGGTACTTAAAAAAAAATGACCCAGTGCAGCAGATTGATTTCACTTTATATTTATTATCTCAAATCTCAAGTGGGCTCTCAAAAATGGTCTAGGAATCTTATAATTTTTGTGTAATAAGCTTCATCCCTTGCTTATGTAGGTAATAATTTCATAACCTCTTCTTTCTCTTCAAAAGTTCTACATCAACTTTTCCTTTCCATTAAAAGTTAGGAAAAGCTTGCCCAGCCAATGTTGCTCAGTGGTTATGCATTGACTCAAGAACCAAGAGGTCTCTGGTTTGATTCCTGGTCAAGGCAGCCAATCAATGTTTCTCTCTCATCGATGTTTCTATTTCTCTATCTCTCTCCCTTCCTCTCTCTCTCAAAAAAAAAAATCAAGAAAAACATAATTTTGTAAAAGTAGAAAAAATTAGAATAATACTTTCTTATCTCCTTGCCACCAACTCCACAAACATTTTGATGTTTTACCCTTAAAACAACTAAGCAAGAGTGTGTTTTCTGTTTAAAAAAGGGTGTTGGCGCCTAGCCCCATTCGCTGGCTCAGCCTGGCCCATTCTAAGCTCCATCAGTGACATATGTCTCTCTAATGGACCACACTCAGTTGCTTTCAACTTGCTCCATACTTCTCATTCTACAAACCATGCAAACAAATCTCCATGGAATCCCTCATCAAGTCCCTCAGAACCGCTTTTCTGTTCCCCTTCACAGCAAGGGGAACTGTTCTTGACTCCTCTACTTCTTCATATTTGTTCTCCTGTCAATCTAATTCAGTCTGACTCCTGCTCCCATCACTCAACAAAAACTGCTTTTGAGCATGGGACTCCTTTTGGTTCTTTTCATATTTGATCTGTCAGCAACATTCATGGTAGTTACAGTGGTACCTCGAGATACGAGTTTAATTCGTTCCGTAACGTTGAGGCGTGGGAAACTATGAGACGCTAGAGTTGTGGTAAACTTGTGGGTCCTGGTGGGTCATGTGCAGCCGGCCGATCCGAGCGATTATTCGTATCTCAACTCAACTGTTGCTCGTATTTCAAAGCAAAAATCGCTTGCTCAACGGCTCCTATCTCAAAAATCTCATATGTTAGGGCACTCGTATCTTGAGGTACCACTGTATTTACTCCTTATACACATGGGCTTGGCAGCATCATTTGAGAATCCTAAGAGAAAGGCAACATGTGCATTCAAAATGCTATTTTATTTTTATTCCACCTCTCAACACTTTACACAAGAATAATCAAGTTGGAGGCACTTGGTAAAGTGTGAACTTTCACTTTTACTATCTGTTCCAACACCTAGCACCTGAAGACACTTAACCAATGAACAACTCTGACCCATCTGCCCCACACAATGAAATCCAGTTCTATAATCCCTCCATTTCATCCAATGTAACTAATTTACCACCTTGTTCCCCTCGTTAATTATAATTCCTTGTTGAGTATTGTCCTGCCTCAAAGAGGTTTTAATCACCATAGCAATTCTTGAACTGAATGGAAAATTATTGATTCCATTCATCTTGAGTCTAATAGTCAGTCTGTCCTCTGTTCTTTCCATTCCCATACTAATTTTATTCTGTTGTTGTTTTTTACAGTCCTTAAATAAGGATGCCCTGGCCTAATAATTTACCTAGCTTCTTTGTCTACAGTATTCACTCACTTGAGTATTAATTACCATATTTTCAATCCACTGAAATTCATTTTGCTCCTAGGTTCTGAATTAGAACTAACTTAGAAGCAGTAAAAATATTATTTCTGACCTCTTTGGGCTTAAAAGCACTTTATAATCCAAGCCTGGTTCTTAAATCCATTCTCCATCAGTTTTTGATCTGGGACACAGAATGGTGCAACATTTCCATAAAGTAAGCCAACAGGATATTTTTGCCTAGAAAACACATGTTTAGAAGGTCAACCCAACATTTACAGCGGATTCATTTTAAACTTTTTCTAAATATTATACAAGTAATGAAATTACTACACTAATATTAAGAATTGGTCATCTAAATTTATATTAACCTTTAAAGTTATTAAAGTGATGCCTTGAGCTTAAACAATGACAACAAAGAAAACCTCAAATGTTACCAAAATGTAACAGTATCAAAAGCTTGCTTTTTTCAAGATCTCTTTCAGAGAACTTTTCACTAGTCTCTTTTATGCTTGTGAGTTGTGAAGCTGACCATGGGCATCTGGAAGAAGCATCTATTATATAGTAAACAGTAAGAATGATTAATCCTCTGAGTCATATATTCCCCCATCATTTGGTCATGGCCAGATTCCTCTTGAGCCTAAAACTAATTCCATTCATGCTCTGGGCCTGGAGCACCAAGCTCATTTGCATAATATATTTTGTACTCACTGGATGCCAAGTGTAGATTACAATCTGACTTGGATAATAGTGAGCAATTGTTTTGTAAAGCTGCAGTTGTTACTGCTTTTGGGGTGCTTGAATTACAGATCTAGTGACATGGAACATATTGATCCAAACATGTTTGTGCCGCAGAAGTAAATATCACCGAAATACCAATATTTGAATTTGAAATATGGCAGTATTGTCCGACATTCACTGCCTTTTGGCAGGCGATTCACTGAATCTGTGAACATATTCATGCAAATAATTGTTCATGATCACACAACATCTCTTGACTGCTATTGTTAGCAACAACCACACAATGCCCTGGCAGGATTTTTGGAACTATCTTTGAATTTTTCTGAATGGAACACACACCCAAGGGCACAGAGTAGGGTTCAAACTGGGTTTCATTTATGCTTGACTCTCTGTTCTTCTCAAACCTTAGAGCAGTTCAGTCCAGCACACATTTTTATAAAACAAAGAAGTTGGTTCAGGCAAGTGTTATCTGAAAATTGCTTCTGTAGCACCAAAGAGATCATCAGAAAGTCGATTGTTTTCCTAACACCATGATCCCAACCCCACCCATCACTAATACTGAGCAAGAGTATGAGTTTCCTGAATAATTACTTTTTCATTTATAAGTGATCTTTTGCAAGAAGCATGCAACCATAACAGAGTCGCTGGAAATCACTGAAAAAGAAAATATGTAAAGAGTTTATTTTAAAAATGACACTTTGTTGCAGTTTTTCCAAGTAAATTATAACTGCCTGTCATGTAGACAAGGGTTACCATGGTAAGCAGTTGGTTGAAAGGTAAGCCATATAAAAGTGAGGGTGTGCATGCATGAGGCTTGTGGGAAAGGAATTTCAGGTTGCCTGGAGCTAGAATAACTTCAGTGTTTAAAATCATGGAAGAGCACAACATTCTTATCCCAAACGTGGTGCAGACAAATGTCTATTTTTCTCTCCCCGTGACTCTTTTCTAAAATGTTTGGCATAGAAATTGCTACTAGGTAGTAGAGGAAAACACTGAATCAGAGAACTAGGAGTAGCAGATTAGGATTAGTTGTTTATTGATTCTAAGGAAAATAAACTTCTCACTTCTTGTCATTGTGCCAGGCAGAATTTCAGATACTGGGTCCCCAAACAATAGCTAAAGGCAGGGTAAACACCCATAGCTCTAACAAGTAATATTATGCAGTAGGAAGTTCTCATCTTCCTAAGCATCTCTAGTTCATGAACTCTGGTTTCCATTACCACTTCAGTTGATATCATTTAAGAAGATAGAGTCATTCGTCAATATGTGTCAATATATATCATCATTTTAGCACTTCTATGCTCTATAACTTGCAGGCTCTCTTTTTTCTAGCTGTATTCTTTCCTTCTGGAATTCACCTAGCCCCACAGCATTTCATGCTCTCTACAACCTGCTGGGCCCCTGATCTAAACAGCAAAACTCTAGTCCAGGGCTCCTTGCCACTTCCTCAGATTTGTACATACATGTGCCTACAAATATCTACTTGCTTGTCTAACAGATACCCTCCTCATCGATATAGTAAGATAGGCATGACCTAAGTAGTTCCCTTTCACATAAAAATATCTTAAAATGGCAGATATTGGTAACTAAACAAATAAAGAAATCATGTGCAAATGTGCTTAAGAATAACAAAAGGGAATAACAGAAAACTCTTAGGAATCCCAGCAAACAGTAGGCAGACAGAACTGGAAGAATTGTGGGGAAGACCCTCCTTTGATGTTATTTCTTTGGTCATGGCCAGATTCCATGGAAGTGGGAGACAGCCTAGAAGAAATAACAGGAGGCTTGGTGGGAAACTCAGCAAGAGCAGCTGAGTCAGCACTGTCACAATGTGGCCCAAGCAGCTGTGATGGGGATGTTCTCTCCAGTAGTGATAGGTGTGTGTGGACCAGGGTCAGCGAGACATGGCCACCACCAGGGTGCTGGCAGTGGCTGAGAGAAATGGGAAACAGCCACCCTCAGAAGACTAGCTGTCCAGGTACAGCACCAGGAAGCAGGTCTCGCCCCTCCACATAGCTAAGGTAGCCCAGCCAGAAGAGTTTCTCTGCAGACTCCCATTGCTCCCCTTAGTTGGTCTTAGACTCAGACAGACAGTGTTTACCAGGAAGTCACAATCTCAAAGGTGGATGAGCAATCAAGAATCGCTTAGCACTGGGAAAAAACAAAAGCTTAAAAACAAACAATAGAATCAATAAACACAAGTGCCTACATTAGAACAAACAGCTAATGGAGCAAAGAGGAAAGAGCTTGAAAATAAGAATAACGGATAAACTCAGAGGGATAAAGGAAAATAGCACACTCATGAAATAACTAACATGCTGACAGGCAAAATAATCAATTAGAGATCTCAAAAATGAAAATGACAGTAGTTTAAAGTAAAACTTGATAGCCCTAACCAATTTGGCTCAGTGGAGAGAGCACTGGCCTGCAGACTCCAGGGCCCCAGGTTTGATTCTGATCAAGGGCATGTACCTTGGTTGTGGGCACATACCCAGTAGGGAGTGTGCAGGAGGCAGCTGATCAATGTTTTTCTCTTATTGATGTTTCTAACTTTCTATCCCTCTCCCTTCCTCTCTGTAAAAACGTCAATAAAATATATTTTAAAAAATTAAAAAGATAAATTCTTAGACTGAAAGTATACACAAGGCTAAGCAGATTTTTAAAAAAACACACATCTATCTATAACATTTTGGTATATGACTTCAGAATGCTAAAAATAAAATGAAATAAATTGTGAAATTTCTAGAGCTAAACAAAAGCAGATTCTTAATCCTAGAACAAGATTATGATGACTATGAGAAGCAACTAATGCTATCAGAACATGATAGATCAATATCTTGGAGGAAATTCTAAGGGGAAGTAACTTTATCTTAGAATCCTATAACTAGGCAGACATTCAAATATAAAGGTGCACTCAAGATATGTTTTAATAGCCCTAGCCAGTTTGGCTCAGTAGATAGAGCATCAGTCTGCAGACCAAAGGGTCCTGGATTCGATTCCAGTCAAGGGCATGTCCACTCTTTTGGCCCTGGCACTGGTCCGGGCTCCTGCAGGAGGCAACCAATCAATGTTTCTCTCACATTGATGTTTCCCCGAACTCTCTGCTTTCCCTCTCTCTTCCACTCTCCCTTAAAATCAATGGAAAAATATTTTGGATGAGGATTAACAACAACAAAAAAAGATACCTTTTAATAGAAATCAAGACATAAAAAAATGCCTTATGGATTTTTAAAGTTTTCCCATTATAGACTTCTGAAAAAATAAGTGAAACATGAGCTCATGTACGAGTAATGTCTGCAACATGTGATTTGTAAATGCGTCCAAACAGAGCTCTTGACTCCCTTCCCCAATCCTCTCTACCCATCTTCTCCAGTTCAGGGAATGGCACGGTTATCCACCAGAACACTTCTGATTAATCTTTCCCTCTTCATTCTTCTTCTTTCCACACATTCAACTCATCATCATATCCTGTAGATCCTACCTTCAAAAAATACCTGTGCTCTACACCTGAAAATAATACAAAATAATATTAAATATAAACTGCAATTGAAAAATAATAATAATAATATCAAAGTATTTTTCTAGCTTACCAAAATGGTCTATTCAGAAGAATGGGTGCTTTGTTTTATTTGACTGGGACTTAAATTGCTGCTAAATATAGTCTTTCCATATGTATATGAAATGTATTCCTTTTCTTAATGGGCATTGTCACCATCTGAGCTCCTGCAGTCCTGTAACACCCTCATAATTGGCCTTCTCTCTTAGCTGATTTACCTTTAATTTACTCTCTCAAACAGCCAACATACACCAATCATATGACAGAAGTACTTAAACCAAAAGATGTCGCTTTCTATTCACTGCTCTTCAATGGTCTTACGTTGCTCTTCCACCACTCTCGAGGTGAAGGCTCACCTTCCTCTTTAGAGCATCAGCTCAAATGTTGCTTCCCCAGCCTTTTCTTGACCTTTTCTTGTCTTTATAATTTCCTGTTAATTTTCTGGGTGGCACTTATCACAATCTGTAATTACTTTATTTATTATCTTATTTCCTGCATTTCCCACTAGAATATAAGCTGAGGACAGTGATCCCAACGTGTGTTGTTTACCAATTTTCCAATTTTCCTCCACTTATTTCACTCTGGGAAGACAATTCTCTTACTGACATAGATCATTTGGAAAATAATTACATTCCCTGATTGAATGGACCCAAGAAGTTACATGATTGAACCATAGTAGGCACTGGAGTTCATGCAATTCCTACATAGTCATTCATACAAAGACAGATGTCTGATAGATCAGAGGCAAGAGTGTGTGCAGATGGGGATAAACAAGATTGTAGATGGGGATAACAGGTCCCCTGAAAGCAACTCCTTGTGGATGAGGAAGAAGTATGAAAGGCTGACCAGATCAAGCCTGGGACTGAGGCTTGCTCTCCTACCTGCCCCTTTCCTTAGCCCCAAATAGGATTCTTGTATCCTTAGGAAAGAAAAGGTTGTAGCAAGTTAAACCAGTCTGCTCTATAATCCTCCTTGGAAAGAAGAGAAGGAGGGTCTTCCCCACAATTCAGAGAAAAAGTGTTGAGCCTCAGAGACTCAGGGAGCTTGCCAGTCAGAGGAAGTGGTTGTCCTGGAGGATGGACGAGGTAAGCAGAGATGAGTGACAGCCTTAGCAGAGGACTGCAGAACTGTAGGTGGGGGCTCTAAATTATATCTGAAACACATCAGAAGAATCAAGATGCTATGTTAAGCTAAAAGCTGGGAGCTCAGAGTATTACAATTTGAGGATGCCTAAAGCTGAAATGTGCCTTAGGGGTACAAAGATATAATGACATATTTTCTCCATGATGGAGGCCCAGACGAATTACAATAAAAATAATACTAATGCTATTAAACCTTATTGATTCTCTGTGTCCAATACACTGCTAAATACATGCTTTCTCCCATTCAAGCCTTTCAGCAATCATATGACATAAGTACAAGCATTATCAATGTTCAGATGATGGAAATGGAGCTTGTAATGATAATGTGACTTATCTGAACTGGTATGCTTTAGAGTCAGTAATTCAATCCAGAAAGTCCAGAGGTCACCTGCTCACTGGGCTCCTGACTTTATTGTGAGGAAACAAATCTACGAACATTACCATCACAGAGCCAATGCTTGGAGCATAGTTGCAGCAGCGGTGGAGGTATGAAATATAGATTTCACCAGGACAGCCCAGGCTTGCCAGGGGGCATTGAGGAAAAGTTCTGAACAGTGCCTGATGCTTGATTAGACTCTGGACAGCAGAGGGCCACAGTCACATGGCTTGGGTTAAGGATCAGAACTCTAGTCCATGGGAAACTAGGTCAGAGCAAATCAGGGTCACAGAGCTGGATATTGGACTACTGTATATACTATTAATGGACATGAGATGCTTAGTCAAAAGAAATATTAATAAGAAGGCAAATCTGAATAATAAACTGTGAGATAAAGTCAGAGGAGCATCAGTCAATAAGTTGAAAGTAATTCCTTGAGAGTTTAAACAGTGCTTTGATTCTCCTAAGAACAGGACTGATCTCAATTAGAGAAATGGGGGTGAGCCCACAAGAGGGTCCTGTTAAGGAGATGAGAAAGAATAACCAGGCATTTCATTTGCCATTAGCTAGTGATCTAGTTTCTGATATTTTTTTTCTCTAATGTGTTTTTAAGTCTTATGTAAAAATTTCTCCTTCAATCCCCAGCACACACACACACACACACACACTCTCTCTCTCTCTCTCTCTCTCACACACACACACACACACACACACACACACACCCCTCTGGTGAGTGAGTGAATGTCCTCTTTGTTGTTTTAAATCAGACAGCATAGTTGAAGTATTATTAATAGGTTGAAAGTAACCCAAAATTTATTTGGATTTATTAGTATATAGTTCACCTCTAAATGGGCATGTTAGTCGGTGAACCTAGATATATTGACAAGTATTGACTTCTTATAGAATGACATGAAGAACTACATTCCAACTCCAAAGCTTGGACTTGGTTTTATCTATAATTTTTTCTTTTTTTAAGTTCTTTTTATTTTATTTCCCCTTTTTATTGAATTTATTAGAGTAACACTGATTATTATGATCAAAACAAAATTATACAGGTTTCAGAAGCACAATTCCACAACATACTGTCTATACACTGTATTGTGTATTCACCATCGCAAGTCAAGTCTCCATCCATTATCATTTATGTCTCCTATATCCTCCTTCATTCCCACCTCTAGCAATCACTGTTGTTAGCTTTTCTTTTTAATATTTGTTTTAGAAATTTGTCTTCTATAAGCTTTTAATTTAGTAGTGCATTTGACAGTTGATGGCATCTTTAATTCAAGAAATTATTATATAGCGTCAAAGAGAATCACCTCTGAGAAGATGCATTTTTTCCAAAGCTGTCCCTCAACAGCAAAACACTAAAATTGTAAGGATCTCTTTGTCTGCTGTGTAACATCCAAGACCATGCTATCTGTGTCATGTGTCCAAAACCACAGACTTCTCTTTTGGAATTATGTTCCTATGAAGGACCTATCTCTTCATCTCCACCTGGGGGAACCAAAGGGCCCACTTCTCAGGGAACCACAACTTGCTTTTAATATGGAGTTAAGAGTATAGAAGTTCACATTATGATAAAGAGAAAGAAATAAGGAAAATTCCTAGGACAGGTCTGTGACAGTGATTTGTTTTTGTATTGACTTCCAAAGTTTAACTATGAAGGCACAGTCTGTCGTTCTTTCTAGGATTCTGTTAAACTGCCCAAAGGCTAGTAAGCCTTGAGTGCATTCAAAGCATGAAGCCACTTCCTTTGTTTTTATTTTTAAAAAGTTTATTTTTCTAAAAATGAAAATTGAAGAAATCCACTATCATCTAAAATCCTATGAAGTAGGAAATCAGAATATAATAATTCTGATTCTGTAAAAAAAAAAAGCATCTGCAAATCATTTACTGGGTGTTGCTATGCTACTCTTCCTACATACTGTTGGCTCTCTTCCTGCCCCCGATTTGAGGGGAGGGACTGGGGAAGAGATAGACTTCTGGATACCAAGCGCAGAGCAGCGCCTGCTTCAGCCTAAACTCCACCTGTGAGATGGGACAAGCAAGGGAGGAAGGTGGCATGCAACATTCTGAATCGAGGGCTCTGCCTCTTACTCTTTATGAAATTAGGGTCTATTTTCTGTTCCAACTCACTTTTTACAATGTTGAGTGGAAAATGACTCAGGAATTCCGAGGCATGTTGGTCAACTATGGCTTTATCAGGTGTAGCTTTTCATTCTAGCTCAATCCCTGCACCTCTCAGCTGGCTCTAGAAGAGGACAAACATTGTCTTTGTCTTAATTATCTAGCATGGCTAAGTGTGAATGTCATAAACTGTTAAATATTTTTGCTATACATATATGTAATATTGCATAAATACACTGAGTGGCCAGATTAGTATGATCTCTGAGCACACAATAATCTGGCCACTCCATGTACATATACATGTACATGTGTGTGTGTGCATATATATATATTAGAGGGCTTGTGCATGAAATTTGTGCATTAGGGTGGTGTCCCTCAGTCCAGCCTGCATCCTTTCCAATCTGGGACCCCTTGAGGGATGTCCAACGGCCCGTTTAGGACAGAATTCATTAAGTTTAGGGTTAGGGCTAGGATTAGGGATTGGGCCTAAACGGGCAGTCAGACATCCCTCTCACAATCCAGGAATGCTGGCTTCCAACTATTCACCTACCTCTGCCTCATTGCCCCTAACTGCTTCTGCCTGTCAGCCTGATCACCCCATAACCACTCCCCTGCCAGCTTGATCGATGCCTAACTGCTCCACGGCTGGCCCAATTGCTCTAACTGCCCTCCCCTACTGGTCTGGTTAACCCTACCTGCCCTCCCTTGCAGGCTTGGCTCCCGCAACTGCTCACCCCTGCAGGCCTGGGTCACCCCCAACTGTCCTCCACTGCAGGCCTGGTCCCCCCAAATTGCCCTCCCCTGCAGTCTTAGTTTCCCCCAACTGCCCTCCCCTGCTGGCCTGGTTTTCCCCAACTGCCCTCCTCTGCCAGCCCAGTCACCCTCAACTGCCCTCCCTTGCTGATCGGGTCTCCCCCAACTGCTCTCCTCTGCCAGCCCAGTCACCCCTAACTGCCTTCACTGCTTGCCTGATCACCCACAACTACCCTCCCCTACAGGTCTGGTCCCCCCGCAACTGCCCTCACTTGCTGGCCTGGTTCTCCAACTGCCCTCCTCTGCCAGCCTAGTCCCCCTCAACTGCCCTCCTCTACCAGCCTGGTTACCCCCAACTGCCCTCCTCTACTGGCTTGGTCACTCCTAACTGGCCACAACTGCTCTCCCCTGCAGGCCATCTTGTGGCAGCCATCTTGTGTCCACATGGGGACAGCCTTCTTTGACCACATGGTTTCGGCCATCTTGTAACTTGGAGTGATGGTCAATTTGAATATTACTCTTTTATTAGGATTGTAGAGGCCTGGTGCATGAATTTGTGCATGGATGAGGTCTGGCCAGCCTGGTCAGGGGGAGGGGACATGGGCAGTGGCTGGACTGACTGCTGGTTGAACTCCTGGTTGAGGGGATAATTTGCATATTAGCCTTTTATTATATAGGATATAAACTGAGTGGTCCAATTATTATGCGTTCAGAGATCATAATAATCTGGCCACTCAGTGTATTTAATATATAAAATCAAACAAGCTGTATTGTTAAGCTTTTGAGTTATACTGCCAAGTATTTATGAGTCAAAAGTCACTGCATTATGGTATCCTGTCAAAAAAAATGGCAATAAATAAATAAAGCAAGCATGTTGGCTAAACCTAGCACTAGGGGGAAGAACTGTTATTGAGACCAATGTCATTTCTTTAGATTTTGAGGGCACATTTCCTCTTTGACATCAGTGGGTCTTCGTGCTGGTTTAGGCCAAATGTGTGAGAAAGCTGAAACTATGTTTAAGCTTTGAAATGAGAACTCGATTTATCACAGAGGAAAGCTCTTGTGCTTAGCCCTGTCCGGTGCCCCTCCCTGAGTGCCAGTACCAATCGCATGGGGGACTTGGTGCAAATGTGTGGTGAGAGCCCAGCCACCACCGGTGTCACCTGGAAAAACAAATCCAAGCACCTGTGTATGCCAGCACACCGTTCAGCCATTCACTCTTTCTTGTAGCCATTCATTCAGTAAGATTTAACTGACTATTCACATTTTATGGTATATAGTAAAATGTGAATGACCGAAGAAGGAGCCATTAGAGTTAGATTTTGTGGGAGAGGGGAAAATTTTCCCTTTCCCTTCTTAGTTCTTCTTGCTGGCTTAAGAATTACACTTACATGAGACAAATTAATGGGAGAAAGCAACCAAATTTAATTACATATGTATATATGGGACCTAAGAACAAACCGGACAATTGAGGCTTATATGCCATCTTAGGCTAAGGGGAAAGGGAGCAAAGGTCTAAAGGGGAGGAAGGATGCTCACATGGAGACAGACAAGCACATGTTTGATAAGCAAAAGTTTGCTGGGTCATCTTAGTAAAGGGACACAGAGAGGGCTTTGATCAAGTGGTTCCTTTCTGTCCATCACAGTTCATATTAAACTATAATTAGCTATGACGATAGCTCCCTTTCTAGAGCATGTCCTTATGGATTCTTTTAGGCAACTAATGGGAGTGAAAGTTTTTTTCTAAGTTTTCATTTCTTAAAAATAGACAGTTTAAAATAATCAGGATTTTAAAAGGTCATATTTTGGGTGGCAAACTCTGCCACCTATCAATTTGAACTTAGTATATGTTAAGGCCAGCACATATTTTGAGTGTATGAATTTGATTTAGGTGGTTTATAACTTGGCTTTGATTGTTCTTTATTATTATTAAACAGTATATAAGAGGTGATGCTTGCTTTCATTTCTTAAAGCTATAGTAAGCATAGATTTTCAGAGAGGTGTCAATTAGCATTGATGGGTTGAAACTTATAGCCGGCTTCCACTGATACAAAAATCCTACTTACTGGTGAAGGCTTTTTCTTTCCCATGTTTTCATAGAAAACTCATTATGTCTATATGAAGTTGAAGATTTGAAGACAAAAGTGTGTCTGTGAGAAACCTAAATCTCTTCACAAAACAAATTCCATAGTTCATTATTTGTTTTAACCCTGAAAATTTCTTTCTGTTCAGTATTATTGAGCCCCTTCTAAGACAGTGCTGTTTAATGTATTTTGTGTGAGAACTCTGAATGAACTAGAGAAAGTGGCCACTTGGAGCTCTTGCTCTCATTACATTACTTGCTTTGGGCCAACTATGTGATGTTGTTGAAACAATAGTAAAATGTGGTTTTGTTGTTACACTATACAATGAAAAGTCTATGCACACATAACAAAATGAAGAACTCTTAGGTTCACATTATGTAAATTACAAAATTAAGGTGATCTCCTTTGAAGTCAGTTCCCAATAATATTGTCCACTCTCTTTTCCCTTCACTGGGCCTGTGTAAGAGCCCCAGGCTTGGTCTTTGAGCTGCTAATACAGTGTTTACTTTCTACCTGTGTGATTATAAAGAAGCACAGCTGAAAAATTATAATTCAAAGGTCTGGATAACTCACTATTTTTCTGAACATTTGTTTCCTTGTCTTCAAAATGGAAATGATAATGTCATTCTTCTTTGTCAGGATTAAATGTGATAATGGATGTAAAATTATTCATAACTATAAAGTGGTTATAAGTATAAGTTATTATTAGTCTTATAGCAGTTATATTAGAGGTGGAGATATTTCCTCAAATTCTTGTAAGCTTATTGGATTCAAGGCAAAATGTCCCCATTCAGTTGCAAATATTTTTGGTAGTGTTGCTGTGATATTTGTTTCATTCCTATACATGGAACTCTGATTAAAACTACAGATTGTATTTTCATTTATAATCCCCAAGTGTCTGATGATAGAAATTCCCAGTCTGTATTTAACAGAAGAATAATTATTATTGCTAGGGTGGAGCATGCAATGTTTGGGATTCTTAAAGGTTTTACTGTGTACTTGAAGTCTAACAATGAAAATAGAAAAATGGTAGAGATTTCCAGATGGATTTTAAAGAGTAATCAGACAAGCATGCTTTTATGCCATTTCCATCATTTTGAATTTTAAATCACCTTTAAAAGGGCACTAACACATTCTTGCAAATTATTCTGCTCTCCAATTAATGTGCCCCACATGACAATAAGACTGGTTTCAGCTTCGCTAAGCAGACCAGTCAACCAGGAATGTGTGACTTGAGGACTTGGAAAGCTTGTATGAATCCACATTGCCTCCCCCTTCCTCCTCTGGGCTCTTTGAACAGTTTGGATTTAATTAGGCCAGTTAATCTACCTAAAACTAGTGGCTAGAAGAGTTTCTATCAAAATCCTCCCACTACTTCAAACAATATGAAATTATGTTGCAATATTGACAAACCTCATTGCCACACGAAACAGTAGCAGTGAGTGTCTTGACCTAGATCAGTGCTTTCCAATAGAAATATACTGTGAGCCACCTGTGTAATTTAGAAGTGCCACATCATAAGTTAAAAAAAAAAGTGAAAATCAAATTTAACATCGTATATTGTTGAGCCTACTATATCCACAGTATTCTCTCAACATGTAACTAATTGAAACCATTGTTGCTGTGATATTTTACTTATTTTTGCACATCTTCAAAACCATGTGTATTTTATGCTTATAGCACATCGGAATTTGGACATTTCAAGTTCTCAATAGCCACAAGTGGTTAATGGCTACCATATTTGACAGACTGGATCTGGACTATGAGGATTTTTTCCTTGACAAGCTAATTTCAGGACATTTACTGACATACAGGAGGTTTCTTCTTTGTCTTTTTATTTTTGATACCATGCACATGTCTGACATGTATTAAATTTTATAAAAGTAGACTGCAAATGGTAGTGATGAGAAATGCCAGGTTTTATTACAAGACAGTGTTCATAAATAGAAATGACTTGGTGCATCCAATAAGAAAGTAAATAATACTGGCATGGAAATATGGGCATCGGAATTTCTGAAGGAAAATTGAAGAGTAGGGTGCTAGTGGAAACCAATTATGTACTTTATAAATGCAGAGATGTACTGTTTCCCAAGTTCCTATAGAAAAATAATGATTTTTCCATACTTGAACTGTTTAGTCAGAGCACACAACACGAAGTACTCCTTTGAGATATTGTCTGAAAACTATTAATAAAATGCCTGCCCTCTGGTGGGTTAGCATTGAATATCATATGAATAAAAATTGGCACTGCCATAATGAAACTTCTGAATTAAAATAGGTCATAGGAACGCAAATGTACTGCAATGTATGGGTTTTCTAAAATGCCTGCTTCCCTTTCCTGCCTCAAATGTTTTCTTCCCCTAAATTTTGTTTTAGTTAGGGCGGCTTTTTGTTCCCTTTACCTTTGTTTACTTAATTTGGCATAATCTTGAGAGAATAGGAAAATGAGTAGTTATCCAGAAAATCTTTCCTCTTCATGCAAGGATACTGTAGCCTTGATATTTCTTTAGGCTTCCCTTGTTCTAATATCTGAGGTCTTACAGTGTTAATGGATGTGGCACATAGGCTCAGGCGTAGAGATGTTATGACAGAAATCAATGTCTTCAGTCTTGTGGGCATGTCTGGGGCCAGGCTGAGTCTTTGGTCCAGGAATTTCCAGATGGGGACCTACTCACCATCTAGAACAGTGGTCGGCAAACTCATTAGTCAACAGAGTGGCAAACCGTGGCTCGCGAGCCGCATCTGGCTCGTGAGCCACAGTTTGCCGACCACCGACATAGAGCATCTTGTTTGTCTCTAGCACAATGTGCTTTGAAGATGTGTCTACCCATGGAAAGGGGTACATTGTGTTCCTGTATTTCAAGGCATTTAAAAATGTACTAATAAATAATTATAATTGTTAGAATTATTATGTAAGAAAATACATTTCACCCTGGCCGGATAGAGCACAGGCTGGTGCACCAAAGGGTCATGGATTCAGTTTCTGGATTGTAGGTTCAATCCTTTGCCCTGTCAGGGTGTGTGCGGAGGCAACTATTCGATGTGCCTCTCTCACATCTCTCTCTCTCAATTTTTCAGTCTCTCTCTTCCTCCCTCCATCCCTTCCACTCTCTCTAAAAAATTAATGAAAAAATATCCTTGGGTAAGGATTAACAACAACAAAGAAAACACATTTCATCTATAGATATTAGAAGTAGTCAAATTACTCTGTACTATATACTATATGTAATAAATATATACATGAAATAATTCATTCTTATTTGAAAATTACTGTTTATTCAAACTTTAAAAACTATATACAAATATTGATTTACTGACTTTTACTCATTTCAGTGTATATAAATATCACCTGAGGTGCATGATAAATATTGATCCCCAGAGCTTCACTCCCAGAGACTTGAATTTAGTTGGTATGATGTAGAATTCAAGGATATAAAAGCATTCAAGCTCTCTCAGGTGATTTTGAAGATCCAACATAAAGAGACATATCCCCATCTGGGTGAATATCAGTCAGAATCATCTATAGGAATTGCTCCTTTCATAGGTGGATTTATTATTGCCAGCAATGCTGGAAAGCTTAAGGTCAGATCAATTAAATGTTAATTCTTTTTGTGGGCTGGAGTTGATTAACTAGTGCTTTTAATATTTTAAAAATACCATACTGCCTACCTCATGCATCCAGCACCTTAAAAATCAATAAATAATTTGCATTTTAGAAAGAGCAATAAAAATGTTTGATATAACCACATCACAGTCATTGGTCAATAAAATTGCTTTTCTTTTTTAAGTGCTAACTATGAAATGCAGACATAAACATGAATACTACTTCTAAATATAAATTAGCCTTTTCAGAGGGAGCCTATTTTATATTTGCCAAGGTATTCCTTCATTTACATTATTAAAGAAATGTTCTTGTTGTTTGAAAAGAAAAATTACCCTATGCCTCCTAAAAATGGCAACATCCTTTTCCTTCGGATATTTTATCAGAAGTATCTATGTGTTGGATTTTATCACACCAGCTTCATCTGTCAACAGGTGGTTTTAAGTATTTGCTTTGAGGCAGAATTGGTGGCAGGCACTGGTAATGTGATCTTATCCCAACAAACAGACCCACCATGTCAACAAAGGAAACTACAGGTGAATTTCAGTCTCACAGCGGAACCTGGCTGCTACCTTACCTTATTTCAAAATGTAAGTTTCTTTAGTATTTATTCATCATGCTTACTGAAAACATATACCACATGTTTCACAATAGAGAGAAGAATCCTAGTGATTAAATATTGACACCAAATGGAGAAATTCTTCATCTCTCCATTATAGAAAATTATAGTCTTTATTGTTCTTATAAAAGGGGATGGAAATAAATGTATATTTGCATTCAAAATACAATATTATTTACTAAATACACACATTATAATTCACAAAGTTAAATGTTCGTATTTTGTGTCAGTAGTTGAGAGTATTTATTTTATCAAAAGATGAAATGGGAATATCTCTAATTTCACAGAAAAACTTAGAAGAAAACATTCACAATTCTTAGTGTCTGAATTCACTTCTTAAAATATATATAAGGTATAGCAACATCTAGCCCTAAAATTACCATAAAATGTATTCACAAAAAAACAAATTTATTTTCTTCATGAGTACTAGGTTTATAAGAAAATAGAAGTTACAACCAGGTTTATTAAACTTCTCTTAAGTAAGTGATCAAAAATTGAGGATGTAGCACACTAAGCCAAAAGGCTTAAAACTATATTTTCTAAGAACAAGTTGAATTATTCTATATAATAAAAGCCCAGCGACTATAACAGCAGAATGACCAGAACAACCACTCCACCAGTAACTGTGAGGTACACTGACCACCTTTTAGTCCCTCCCCTGGCCATCAAGCTCCCATCACCGGTGGGGAATAGGGAACTGGGGAGAGTGGCGGCAGGGGGTGTGACTGGCAAGTGGATGGAATGGGCTGACATCTTGGTACCTCCCCCCACGCCCACCTGCTGGCAGGCTCTGACCTCCAATGATGGTGAACGAGGAACCAAGGTGGGCGGTGGGGGATGCAGGCAGTGCCAGGCCAAGGCCCTCACCCTGCCAGTCACCCCACACACAGAGGGCGACTAGTTGGCAGGAAAGGCCAACCTCTCAGTCGCTCCCCCGGCCATCAGTTTCTCATGGCTGGATGGCAAACAGGAACCGGGGTGAGTGGCAGTGAGGGGCGGGACTGGCTGCCAGCAATTACGGAAGATGGCCCTGATCGCAGGCTAGGCCTAGGGACCACACCCGCTTAAGACTTAGTGCACCAGGCCTTTAGTTTTGTATTATAAAAGTTGCACAATGATAATAGAAAACATCAAAAACCAAAAAAGGTAAAACCAAAAATTAACCAGAAGCCATAGTCTACTATGCAGAAACAGTGACTATTAAAGTATTTCATTTCTGTATATAGAAGTATGTATAAGTATTCTTAAATAATTCAAAAGTAAAATTTTATTTGCTGCTTTAATACTCCTCAACTCAATCATAAAGACTGTCTTCTGTCATTTGTTTACTCTATTTTTACTTTTTAGCGTTATATACTATGTCAATGAATTTGCTGTAATTGATTTGAATACTTTAATTTGAGACATTTAGGGCTCAAAGCTTTTACTGTCACAAATAATGCTATGATAAATACCTGTATCTGCTTATCATCATTACCCACATTTCTATAGGACAAACCTTATGAGTCTGGCAAAAGTACTGATATTTCCCTGCCACTTAATATGCATTGTCACATCTATATTTTTACACAGTGATTTGTGTTGCCTCACAATACACAATCCCTATTACTTTCACAAAGATTGTGCCAATTTAAACTTACACTCCAGTGTTTTTAAGTCTTGTCTCATCATACCTCAAAAGAGTGATGACTTTCAATAGATTTTTGTATGCAAGAATACTCTTCCAGTGGACTTTAAAAGCAGCAATTAAATCAGGTCAAAAGGAAGAGCCTGACTTAACCGTGAAAAATATGACTTCACTGTTAATTAACTGACCCCAAAGCTTAGTGATATTTTTCTTGATTAGCTCTTAGACCCTGAACTTTTCCTTATACTTATGCAAGTCAGGCTAATAGGGAACATGTAATGGCAATCATTAATTGCACTGGGTATTTCAAATCAGAGGCATAGTCATTCGCCATTTTCCTTATTGTTTTTTGAAGCCTGTAGTTTTCTGAGGCTTAACTGTGCCTGTTATTATCTCTTTGCCCTTGTCATGTTTTATGAGAGACATATATACACAGAAACATTTGCCAAAGATAAACTGGGTCAAGGGCATCTTTCTTTGGATTGCCAAGATATGACATACTGTATCCAATGTTTAACTGTGTGTTATCATTTCTTGACTAGAGGCCCAGCACGTGGATTCGTTCATTGGTGGGGTCCCTCAGCCTGGTCTGCACCCTCTTACAATCTGGGACCTCTTGGGGGATGTCAGACTGATGGTTTCAGCCCGATCCCCGCAGGCCATGCTGAGGGACCCTACCAGTTCACTTGCACCAGGCCTCTAGTATGCATATAAGATCTTTGGTTTATCTCTTTCTGCCATCCTCTTCCCCGCTTTTCCCTCTGAGATCTGTCAGTCTGTTTCATGTTTCCATGCCTGTGCATTGAGTGTCTGCTTCATGGTGGTCAGTGCACGTCAAAGCTACCGGTCGAACAATTGAATGGTAAATCGGTTGCTTAGGCATTTACATATAGAGATAACCCTCTCTCTTGCTGCTATTTTACTTAATATGTTGAGCCTGAAGTAGGGATTATAGGGGAGGGAACTTTCAATTGAGTGTTGCCCTATCCTATGGGTCCAAAGGGCAGGGTTTAAAATTCCATAACATTTAATGTGGGTAAATGAAACTATTAGGTAAATCTGTTTAGCTTGCATTGTTATTGGCATTATCCTTGTTGTGTTCTGCATCTAGAAACAGATTTGTGGGTGTTCACTCTTCTCTGCTCTTGCATCCCAACAGGACTTGATCAGGTATGTTTGGGGGCCTTAGCTGAATAGGCTTTAAATGAAACTGAGAAAATAGTAGTAATAGATTTGTCATAGTTCTGAAAGCTCTTAGCCGTCACTGCACAAGGTACCAAATTCTAGACATGTATATCCTAGTGTCTGCTTGACGGCTCTACTTGAATATCTCCTCTCACACAACATGAACTCTTATTCCTAAACCTATTGCACCTGCCACATTATCCATCACAGCTGTTGGCAACTATATCCTCTCAAATTTTAGTTCAGTAACACTGAAGTCATCAATGACTCCGCTCTTTCTCTCATACTTGACAACTAAGGCATCAAGGACTTCTGTTTTCAAAATAGTTTGAGAACTCCATTTCTCATCACTTCCACTCCTGTCTTGATACAAGCACTATCTTGCTTAGCTGTATTATTGTCAGGTGAGACAGATCATATTTCTTTCTCAAACTCTGTAATTCATGCCCCCTGTTTCATTCAGAATAAAGAAAATGCCCTGCTACCCCTTTCTCTCCTTCCCTGCATTGATTCTCTTCTTCACTTCACTCTGAGTCATCCTTTCCTCCCTGCTTTACTGCTGCCTCAGGGCCTTTGTATTACTGGTTCCCTACACCAGGAATGTTTTTCCTCCAAATAAACCACCCAACTGAACTCTCACCTTCCTTGAGTTTTTACACAAATGTCACCATCTCAGTGAGGCCTAAACTAAACATCCTACTTAAATTATAACCCTAGCACTTTGGGTCTGTGTTACTCTGCTCTACTTCTCATTTTTTTAAAGCATTTGTTACCTTGTAGTCCACTATTTCTACTGTTTGTTGTATGTCTCTCTTTGCTTGTCTTGTTCCTTAGTGAAAATTTGGAGTCTTGAACAATGCCTTGTGCATGAAAAGAGTAAATGTTTGATAAAGGCCCTGAAAACACAAACAAAAATAAACTGAAAATCATAAAGAGAAGAATTAATCTTTAAAATCCTTATTAGCTTTAACAGTGATGTATGGAGACACAGCTTCATAAAGATGTGTCCCTGCCTTTTTCCTTTCTCCTGTACACTCTTGTTTTTCTTAACTTCTTCCTCATTATCGCCTCAGGTTTCCATCCAATTACTATCTCTGAACTTGCTCCAATAAGACCAACAATAATTTCCATCTCAAAAAAAAATTCTCATCTTGACTTCCCAGAAGCACTGAAAATAGTTATCCACTTTGAAACTTTATTCTCATGGATTCCATATCATGGTATTTCATGTTTTCCCCCTATCACAAGTCTCCTAAGTTGGTTCCTTCCTCATGCTAAGCCTTTAAATATTGAAAAGCCCCAGAACTCTATCCTGAGCAATCTTTTCTTCCCATTTGTTGTGCAGTTTCAATTCTCTCTCTGTGGTTATTCCTTCTAATATGTATTTCCAGACTTGGATTGAGGGCCATATTCATATATAGAACTATCTACTTGACATCAACATTTAGATGCCTAATAGGTAACTTTAAGTTAACAGGCTTGTAACTGGACTTTAGATGTACTGCCTTATTTATCTTCCTAATTCTATCTTCCCCAGGTAAGTCAATGCCACCATCCACTACCCAGTTATTCAAGGTAAGAAACCTGAAGTCATCTTGATTCCTTTCTCTTTCTGACTCCCCCAAACTGAACTATTATGAGACATTTAAACTTTATCTCCCCAAATTCAAGAACTTGTTACAAATTCCACTGTTGCCATCACTGCTCACTTAAGATGACCTTAAGAGTTTTCTACCATTCTGGGTCTTTGTAATTCATTGTCTACACAACAGGCACCAAATTAGATCATTATACATCCCTCCTGAACTCTTCAAAAGTGTTCCATTGTATTTGGAATAACCTGAAGTCTTTACTGTGTTCTCTACTATGCACATGATGCATCTCTTTCTTCCTCTAAACCTCATCTCAGCCCACTCTCTTTTACATTCACTACACTTGAATCATCTTGGTCTTCTTCTGTATTTTAATAAATGATTTCTCATCCCAGGGGCATGTACTTGATGTTTTCTGCCTGGAACATTCTTTGTTACTTCATATGACCGCAGCATTACCCTTGCAGGTAGGAATCCTCTGACTGCTCTAAAGAGTGCCCCTCTTCACATTGTCCTTTTATTTTATTGTTTTGTCCCCAGGCCAGAGTTAGAATGTAAATTACACCAGAACACAGACTTTGTCTTTATCATTCACTGCTGTATCTACAGTAACTTGTATAATTTTTGGCACTTAGATGTTGTGCAACAAATATTTTTGAATAGATGAGAAGGTAAATAAATAAGGCAATAACAAAATAAATTAGCTATACTTGAATACTGGTTGAGCATTGATTTGGCTTAAAATCTTACAAAAAAAAAGGTAATTTCAGCAGTTGTAAGGTCATTTTTATACACAGATCTTGGCCAATATATATACTAATATACTAGTATTTCTAAGATAATTGGGCTATTCGTGTGTGTGTGTGTGTGTGTGTGTGTGTGTGTGTGTGTTTACAGATAGAAAAATGAGATACAGTTTGATTGTCCAACATTGCTGGTGCTCTCTACCCAGGACAATTACATTTCTATTAGAATCGTTCGTGAAACTTTCAGCTCACCTCCAACCACTAGAACACACTTCCTAAATAGAATTGATTAGCCTCTATCAGAAAACAAAGCAGTGTGCACACAATTCTATTTCATTGCTTTCTTTTTTCTTTTCTCAAACAATATGATCCTTTGCTATCTTAGTATCAGAGAACAATGGTGCTAATATTAATTGAGTCTTTAGTAGATTACAGAATGAAAATTTTAGAAACAGAACCAACAAGCAGATTGTCCTTTGGATAGAACTTGACTATTCTGTCTCTTGACAGAAATCTGGACAGATCACTGCCAATTACCATGATAAAATCCTTTTGTTTTTGTTTTTTAGGGAAGTGAATCCAAATAATTTCACTAAAGTTTAAATAATTCATTTCATTTAATAAACAATGATTCTTATCCTATCAACGATGATCACCTTCCTAGTAGAATGAACCCAATAAGACAGATGATAGTATCTTAACTTGAACTATAGCTATATGTAAACGGGAAGAATAATTAACACAATCAAAGGCTAATTTGCCAAAACACTCCAAGGGTGATCAGAGAGCCTATCTTTATCAGGTGAAGGTATGTGGTTTCTCAAAAGTTACTGTTATCAGGGGCTGGGATGAAAGCACACATTGGTGAAAGGGAACATTTACCACTGAAATGATTGAATGGAAACATGAAAGAAAATATAATCAGCATGCAAGCCTAGACCTAATTGCAAAGAGGAATCATTCCATGAAATGCAATTAAACTTCTAGAGAGATCAAAGCATTCTTCCATAAGGGAGGTATAAGGGCAACGAAATGTTTCCCTTACAATTAAGAAGCATTACCAAAATTTAGAGAAAAATCCAGAATATTTCTTAAGATTATAAGAGAAAAGGTAAAATAAACATATAGAGTAGGTTGTTTGTTATAATGGCACAAGCATGAAATATAAATAAATGCAATTAGCCCAAGACACTCTAGCTGGTAAAATAAATTATCCTACATTGTAATTAAATGTCATCTTAAAACATCTTTATAATAATAGTTACTTCATTTTATAATATTTTTGAAAATTAAATTTACAACACTGAGTGAAAATGATTCATAATTCTTTATTGTGCTCCAACATAGACACAATATTCATAGGCAATTGTGCATTTGTAATCCTATTCTTTTAAATTGCTTGAAGTACTTGAAAGACAATGAACTTCACTATTTCATATAAAATTAAATGGAGGAACATGTTTTGTTCATAGAATGTATACAGTAATCTTTCCCATTGAGAGATTTTCTTACCAAAAATCACAATTAATTTGAAAGTTTGTTTCTAGCTTTTTCTAATAGAAAAGAAAGCAGAAGAAAGGTGGAAGTATGTTTTGTGGTTGTTGATGTTATTATTATTGTTTGTTGTTAAAAAAAAAATAAAGCCGCCCTGATGGGTTTGGCTCAGTGGATAGAGCATCCGTCTGCAGACTGAAGGCTCTCAAGTTTGATTCCAGTCAAGAGCATATACCTTGATTGTGGGCATATCCCCAGTAGGAGGTGTCCAGGAGGCAGCTGATCAATGTTTCTCATTGATGTTTCTAACTCTCTATCTCTCTTCCTTCCTCTCTCCAGAAAATCAATAAAATATATACATTTTAAAAAAGCTTAGGATTGCTAACAGAAGCTGGGAGACCCAGAATGTGATTCTGGTAGGAGAAAAGATTAGTGCCTTAGCAGGGCAGATGATTAGTGTCTTAGCAAGATGGAGCTCTAATCTCTGAGCCACACTGGCTGGTGCAAATTGATAATTTTTGATTACTTAGATGCATCCCTTTTTTGGTTTATTAGTTGTAATTTATTTATTTTGGTATTTGTTTTACACATAGTATACCTTTTTAACTTATCACGACCTATTTTAAACTAATATATATCGCCTCACATGTAGAATAAGAACCTCAAAATAGTGTAAATGCATATTTGCTCCTCCCAGTCTTTTTTGCTATTGTCATATGTTCTACTCATTTATCTACACTAATAAAAGAGAAAGATGCAAATTGATTGGCTGAAAGATGCAACATCCACCAGCCAATCAGGAGTGAGTATACAAATTAGAGGGATTAAGATGGCGGTGGGCACAGAGCCAGCCAGAGCAAGCAGGAGGCTTGGGTTGCCCCTGGCAACAGAGGAAGCCAAACTTCCCACCTGCCTGGCTGCTAGCCAAAGAAGGGATCTGTAAGCAAAGAAAACATAACTGTCCCGGCAGGCATGTGGAAGGCTTGGGTTGTGGTTGCCTGGGCCGGCTGCCGAGGTAGGGGCCTGCAAAGGCCCTCAGCCCCTAACCTAGGCTGGCCATGCCCCCAATGGGTGAAGGTTCCTGCTGGAGGGCATGGCCAGCCTGCAAACCACCATTAGCCCCTCACCCAGGCTGGCCAGGCACCCCAGTGGGGACCCTCACCCTGAAGGGGTGTGGCCAGTCTGAAAACTGCCCTTAGCCCCTTACCTAGGCTGGCCACACTCCCCCAGCAGGGCCCTTACCCCATGGAGACGTGACTGGCATGCAAACTGCCCCTGCCCTTTACCCAGGCCAGCACCATCCCCAGGGTACCCCTCCCCAGTGGGGGTGTAGCTGGCTTGCAAACCACCACAGGTTCCCTGCCCAGGCCATCTCACCCCCCCCAAAGGAACCCCCACCCTGATTCAGGACACCCTTCAGGGCAAACCAGCCAGTCCCCACCCATGCCCTAGGACTCAACACTATCTAATAAAAGGATAATATGCTGATTAGATTGGGAGACCTTCCAGATGTTCTTCTGGACAAAACTATGGTGGCAGGACTAAGATAGAGGCAGTTAGGGTCCAAGAGGAGAGGGCAGTTGTAGGTGATCAGGCCGGCAGGATGGGGGCAGTTGGGAGTGAACAGGCCAGCAGGCAAAGTGGCTAGGGGCAATCAGGCAAGCAGGCAGGTGAGCAGTTAGGAGCCAGCAGTCCCAGCTTGTGAGAGGGATCCCAGATTGGAGAGGGTGCAGGCCAGGCTGAGGGACATCTCTCCTCTGTGCATGAGTTTCATGCACTGGGCCACTAGTCTGGTATAAATCTCAAAATACTTTGTTATTTCTTTTCTTTATTTGTATAAATGGTCAATTATCTTCTTATAGATTTAAAAGATAAATATGACATTTAATTTTACTGTAGTTACCATTTCTAATACTCATCCATCATTCTGTATTTCCACTTTATTCCATTTTCTTTATCAGAAGGATGCTATAAGTGGGTCTCCTGGTGGTGCTTTTCTTTACCTTTGCAGACTTGAAAAAATTTTACCTTTGTTTTTGAAAAGTATTTTTGCTGAATATAGTATGCTAGACTTCTTGCTTGCACTTGTTTTTCTGACAAGAAACTGATGTCAACCTTACCTGTCTTTCTCTTTATGTAATGTGATTCTTTCCCTGTTGCTGCTTATAAGATTTCTCTTTATCACTGGTTTTGATAAATTTGATTATTATGTGCCTTGATATAATTTTCTTCATGTTTCTTGTACTTGGGGCTCATTGAACTTCTTGGATCTATAGGTTTATATCTTTAAGTTTGAGAAGTTTTCATCCATTTCAAATATTTTGTTTGCTTGTTCTCTTCTCTCCTCCCCACTTCCACACACACTTTCCCTTTGGGGACTTCAACTACACATACAATAAGCTATTTTAAGTTGTCCCATAGCCTTTCATTGTTAACTTTATTTTTTAAATTTTTTAAAATTTATTATGGATAATTTCTATTGCTATGCTTTCAAGGCATCTAATAATTTTATCTATAATACATAATCTTCCTTTAATATAATTAAATATACTTGGATATTTTGATATCTTCCATGTCTCAACGGTTTTTTTTAGAAGCAGATTTATTGAAGTATAATTTAACATAATAAGGTTTACCTGTTTAAAATGTATAATTAATCATTTGTGTAGGCATATGTTTTTATCTCACTTGGTTTGATACCTAGGAGTGCAATTTCTGGATTATAAGGTAATTTTGGGCTTAACATTTTAAGGAACTATTAAATTGTTTTTTAAAGTTATTGAATGAGACTACATTTAAACCAGTACTCTAAGAGGCTTTCGGGTTCTCTATATACTCACCAGCATGTATCATTGTTTGCCTTTTTTTTTTAAATATCACCATTCTTATGAATGTGAAGTAGCATCTCATTATGGTTTTAACTTGATTTCCAAAATGACTAATAATGTTGGACATTTTCATGTGTTTGTTAGCCCTTTACATATTTTTGTCTATTCAAAATTTTTGCTAATTTTTAATTGGGTTGTTTATCTTATTACTTTACAAATCTCATTAGATATGTGAATTAAAATATTTTCCCCCAAGTCTTTGGCTTGGACTTTTCACTTTTATAATGATATTTTTTGAAGAGCCAAAATTTTAAATTTTGATGAAGACCAATTTTTCAAAAATTTTTTCTTTTGTTTATTCTACTTTAGGTGTTGTATGTCAGAAATCTTTGCCTAAGGGCATGATGATTTGCTCCTTGCTTTCTTCTAAGAATTTTATAGTTTTCATTTACATTTCTATGATCCACTTTGAGGTCTATTTTGAGTAGTGAACCCCCCTGTCTCATTATGAGTTATGTTACCCTGAATTTTTGCATGCATGTTAGTCTTTGACTGGATGTTAGACATTGTGAATTTTATCTTGTTACATGCTGAATATTTTTGTATTCTCATATATATTTGTGAGCTTTGTTTTCACAATCAAATTTATCATAGTTTATGGCAAAATAATTTTTTTCTGAATGATATATAAAATAATGGGAGTATACAATTGATTACATTTTAGATTTAATGAAATATAATATGTACTTGATATATATATGTGTATATATATATATATATATATATATATTCATTTCTGAATAATAAAATACTAGAATTGAGAAATGGAAAATCTTGAAGGACAGATATTGCTCTCATACCAGAGGATATGTTATAGCAATGTTAAGGTTCCAGGATTTCTAAATCCAATGTTAACTTATTACTTCAATATAAAACTTCTAAACATTCACAAAAATCTCTTCCAAACATGACTTTGACATTTTTGTGGACATGCATGAGAAGAGGTAAAAGAAGAAGATGTAGGGGAACACTCCAATGGGATCTAGAATTCAGCAGAAACAAGAACGTATGACCTGAAATTGCTATGACAACTTCTGCAATCTTGGAATCATAGGATTTACCTCACCAATTTTATTCAATCTTTAAAGATCAGAATGACATCAACTGGTATTATTTTTATGCACCTATTACATGCAGGTTATTATGCAAGTTAGATGATGAAAAAACAAAGCCAATGATATTGCATCAGATCTCAAATAAGTATATTTGTATATATATTTTATAGGCATAGGAATATAAATATATTAAATATAAATTTTATAACTATATATGGATATTATTATGAAAATATTAAATAAAGAATTATAAAGATTAAATAAATAAGAACTTTGAATCCAAAGTAAGCAAATGTCATCAACATGTGATTCAAAAGATAACTTATTACTAAGTATATAATCACTTTAGCAGTCAAAGGCATGCACATTTAAAACATATGGTACCATTTTCTAATCTTAACCAATATGATTAAACACACAATATCTAAATATAACAGATCTATATATAGATTACAGTTACTGGGTTAGAGCATTAAATTATGATAATCTTTTATCAATTTAAGAGAGAGAGGGGAAAGGAAAGAGAAAAACCTGAAAAACCTGGTATCCTTGTACACAGGCAGTGGCATTCTAAATTGATTTAATTCTTTTAAAAAGACAAATAATAATGACCACTCATTGTTTTACTTTGAGCTAAATTTTAACATTTAAGATTATCCCTAACCTTTACAAAAAATGCTATGCAATATGTGGCATTATCCAGTTATACAATAAGAAACTGAGTCCATAAAAGGCTAATGGCCTCAGAGGGAAGGTAGGGGAGGAAGGGAGTAAGGGGGAGAAATCAACTAAAGGACTTGTATGCATGCATATAAGCATAACCAATGGACACAGACAACAGGGGGGTGAGGACATGAATGGGAGTGGCAGGGGGGGCAATGGGAGGATAAGGACACACATGTAATACCTTAATCAATAAAGAAAAAAAAGACTAATGGCATATTGAGCCCATGCTCTGACCAACTGAGTTGCCCAGCCAGGGCAGATTATGATTATTTTTTTCTCTATTATCCAAACATTTTAATGTCATTTTATTACTTTTATAATTCCTTTTTTAAAGATTAGCATCAGTACAGAGAAATTGACCATAATCCCAAAGAGTGCCATAAACAAGTATCACAGACTTTGAGACAAGGCAACAAATGATCACTGTGGTCAATCACAAGTGACAGTTCCATATAGGAGACTTCAGCATGGCCTTGAAAATGAACAGGATTTAGGTAGATAAAATGCTGGATTTGTCAAATCAGGTCTATGAAGTGATGCTATTTTTTTTAAGAGATGGAAATATCAAACAATTCACTTGGGACCTCTGCCCTCTCACTGTGATGAAAACAGGGTTGGCCTGAGGGCTTTAGATTAGGCAGTGGAGGAGAAATGTCTCAATTCTTCATTCTAAATGATTTAAATGTTATCACACACCTCTTCTGGCTCCCATCCAGCTTCTCCTGTCCTTTCCTCCTTCCTGCACTCTCTTAAGTGGTCCTAAGAGAGTGCAGGAAAGAGGAAAACACTATTGGAACATCCCTCTTTCTGCTACATGACTTCAACTGACACCTTGGTTCTATTCATCTCTCCCAGTCATTCTCAGAGATAGGTTTTCAAGGTTTGCTTAATATCTCTGAGCTGAGCACAAGTTGGAAATGGATTTACTGGGGAGCTGTATGTACTAAATACTGTTGCATTTCCCAGGGTAACTAACCTGCCCATTAGCAATAGATCTCGAGATCAAAGCCAAGATTTAGATGGTTTCACTGTAGTATGCCTTTCCAAATTTATCTACTTATTTGACTACAACGAGCAATTCATTGTTGTTTGCATCTAACCACATATGAAAACATTTTGCCTCTCATGTTTTCAGTGGGTGGAAAAAAAGCAATTAAAGCATGAGGTCTGCAAGGGAGTGGAATTGTTAGGGTATTTCAATTCACATGTTGATAAAATGTGTAAATGACATTATAATTATTTCTCCCAAATTCTCACTTTCATTGAACAGCAATAGAAAAGTATGAACAACAGGTAGCTTTTTTGTTTTTAAAGCAATAACCTGAAATCATCTCTATTCGTTACCAACATGAGAAAAAATGGAAATGCATAAGAGACATTCCACCTACTGGCCTTAAGTATCCATATAGCATTTCCTACTCCTTCCCAATCTCCCCACCCACTGAATAAAATAACCATCATGGAATGGCCTTTTTCCTTGCTTAAATTTGGTTTTAAAGTGAAGCATAACTTTCTGAATAATTATTTTGAGCTTGTAAATGGTGTCTCTCTATAACCAACCAAGCATATAACAAGAAGATGAAGATGAGACTTATTTTCACTTCATTTCACTTCTTTGTAATTGACAAGCTCTCGCTGGGTGTCAACTTTAAAAGATGACAAATTCTAAATCTTAGAGGACCCAATTCAATAGTTCAGCTTTCTAAATTGTTTGCAAATTAATCTACATTTTCAAATGAATCAGGCATGAAAAATAAGATGACATCTATATTACAAAAATATTAATTTCCTTGTCTTTCTTCTTTTCTGAGTCAAAGACAAAAGGTACATTTAAAATATTCATTTTTGTTAAGAGATTGTGAAAATTAACATATAATGTGCATTTTAGCAACTTGGCTTTTTCTACTTTTTATACTAATTCATTTATCTATTTAAGAATGCAAGTTATTCAGTTTGTAAGTGCTCTCTGTGTTGATGAAGGGAAAATTAAATTTGTGAAGTATTTTCAGTATATTACATTTTTTAACAAAGGCTCATTTGGGTTCAACAAATAAAGTAATAATTTGAGCCCCACTGATTTAAAGAGTAGCCTGAGCCCTCTTTTCAAATAGCCCTTGCCTCAATTTACCTATATAAAAATAAACACTGCTGCACTGTTTGCAGCAGGTTAATTAGTAGTTGTATGGTGCTATGTACATTCTTAGCTTCTGACTGAACTTGCCATAACACTGGTGTCCGTGGTCTGATTTACTGAGGGTATGAAATATAAGACTGACACTGTGGAGATTTCTGTTCCTATAAAATGAAAGTTCAGATAATTTTTTAACTGCATTGATTAAACATATTTTGTGCCTAACAGTTAACTCCAATATCACTATCAAAAGAAATTGATCTAAATTAATTAATGATCATGAGGGGACAGTCAAATCATATTTCTCTTCAAGATATCACATTTCAGATAGTGCCATTTCCTTAGTACTTTAATATACTCCATTAAGGAGGCAAGGAAAATATCACCATTTCAGGAAATAGCGAGTAGAAGAATTTCCAAGTTATTTTAGATACTAGATCCTTCTTGACCAACTGTCACAATTATTATTATCAAATATTACTGGACATAAAGTTAATATAAATGAAATGAATTAATAAAAGCAAACTACCCATTTATATGAGCAGGGTCGCTATACCTCTGGGATAGGAAACTGTGACCAGTGAAGCAGGCAATTAGGTCACAGTTAAATTCAACAGAGACTTGTTTGTTTAGGAACACTGTATAAAAGCATGTATTTGTAGAGCTAAGAGGGTTTTTACAAGCCACCTCATGCAATTTAATTGTTTTACAGAAAAACTGAGGCTGGATAATCAATATAAATCTAAAAGGGGAAAATTGTTATGGAAGAAAGATACCTTAGAAAGAGTCATACACACACACACACACATACACACACATGTGTGTGTATG
>JAAGEH010000076.1:62422086-62482086 GCA_011751065.1 Lasiurus cinereus
CCTGGTGGTCAGTGCACTCCCACAGGGGGAGTGTTGCTCAGTCAGAAAGCCAGAAGCTGGGCTTATGTGGAAAGCAGGCCTAAGCTGGCAGTCAGACATCCCTGAAGGGACCCTGGACTGCAAGAAGATGCAGGCTGGGCTGAGAGGACCCCCTCCCCAGTGCACAAATGTCATGCACTGGGCCTTTAGTTATATTATAATATAGTTATTTATATAGGTGTCTGTTCTCCATTAGATTTTTGTGAATCTTGAGAGCATACCTTTCTCTTTCTTCACAATTCTAAGTAAGCACTATGAACAGGGTAGGTGTCAAAACAAATGCTTTAATGAAAGAATGGATGGATATAAATGCATTTTCAGGATTTTCAGTTGTTCTTCCAACTTGCCAGCTATTTATCTTTTTTTCCCATTCTTTCATGAAGCTAAAACTTGGTTAGGAAAATACATAAATGTATCTAATATATTAAGTACTTCTTACTCTCCCCTAAGACTATCAGTGTTGGGCTGCAGCTTCTTTTAAATGCTGGTAAACAGACTGAGCAGCCATTTTGCAAAGCAGCTGTGCCTGATTCTTTTCTTTGCCTGAAAGAATCTGGCCTGATAAGAAAGGGAAAAGATGAGGTTATCTAAGGATCCAAAGACACTTATGACGATTGATGAGGTTTTTTGATCCATGCTATAGCTTTCTCCATTGCTCAGATAAATAGTTGATTGTTCACATTACCACCCCCAAATACCTGTACTTGGAAGATCATTAAAATACCTCATTAAAAAGGTCACTCATAGATTAATGCCTAATGGGATGGTCTATGCTTATGCGAAACTAAAAAAGATATATTGGCTATCTGATGGAGATAAAAATGATTGTAGATTTGGTTTTTCTTTCCCAGTTCTCTGTTTCCTCCACAGCTTTGATTAATGGCACTGCTAAATTGTTTTCTTTTGAAAGATATTGTAGATAATTATGCATCTACTTCAGCATGTTTCTATTCTATTTGTTCATTTGGTGTTCAGAGCTTTCTCACAGTCTCTAGATTCTTCCTTGTATGGCATAGTTAATCTCTTTGGCTCAGAACAGGGGCTGGCAGGCTCTTTCTGCAAAGGGATAGATAGTAAATATTTTCAGCGTTGTGAACCATATGGTCTCTGTTGCAGCCACCCAACTCTGCCATTGTGCATGAAAGCATTCAGACAATATGTTAAAAAATCAATGTGACTTTGTTTCATTCAAACTTTATTTACAAAAACAGACAGAGCATTGAATTTTGGTTCATAGGTTTCCAATCCTTGGGTTTTCTTCTCCAATGTCACTTCCAACCATGCTGTACTAGCCTTTTAGGTCTGGGACAAATACCCAGTTATGATGCTAACTTCATGAACTTAAATTATTTTTTAGCTTCTATTATAGTTCACTTGAGTACTTAGTCTTGATTTTCTAATGGAGTAATAATACCTCTGTGTGAAAGTAAAATTCCCTTTTGTGAAGATTTTCTAGCAGTTGTGATGTGCTATGTCAGGGTAGTGTAGGGTTATTTTGGTGATTATTGAATCTGTGAGATTATTCAAAGTATTTAAACTATGGTTTTGCAAATGGATGTTTAAATATAAGGAAAAATCATGTCATTTATGACAAGATCTTTCAAATGTGATCATATCTAGGTGGACAACACTCATTCAATTTATATTAAACTAGTGGCCTGGTACACAAAATTCATGCACATTAACAGAGGATTAATTAGAGGAAATATTTTAATATTACTATTTGCCCTTTCTTTATAATAGAAGTGTCAGAGATGAAAGAAAACTAGTAAAATGTATATGAAAATCTCCATCCTGTCATCCTGTGGGGTACGCCACAGTACTTAGAGTCAAGTCCCCGTCCACCACCCGCACGCACTTTGAAAATGCAGGAGACCCAGACCTGACCATCCCTACCTCCATTGGATGAGACCCAGACCCAGCCGGACTCCCCGCTGTCAAGCCCCTCCAAGCAGGGTCACAGCCTCAGGTGCCCCAACCTAGCACCTGGGTGGGAGGGCATGACCTGAGGTTTCGGTTAAGCCCTCCTTGCCAGACGCGGAGGATGACCTGAGGTCCCCATCATGCCCTGCTGGATGGGGGCACAGCCTAAGGTCCCCGTCAAGCCCCGTTGACATGTTAGCCTACTAGTGTTGTATCCATTTATCCTTAATCAGTGACACAATAATTCTTTATAGTAAGCACAATTGCAAACAGTGTCTTCTCACTTCTCACACCACTTCTAATTAAGAAATAATTAAATGATTCCCAAATGTCAAGAAATTTGATCCAGTGGTTATGTTAGCATAAATAATTATATGATTCTAATTGTACCTTTCCAGTCTGTTCTAATTTCTCAAAGTCACAAATTTAGCTTTAATATATAAAACTGCTTTCTTTAAAAAAATAAAATAAAATAAATCTAGCAACAGAAGCCAGAAAGAAAATGGAGCACACATTCACTGAGCTGTGAAATGTGAAGATCTATTCAACTCCATTAACTGCACTATATACATCATCCACTAACACACTGGACAATGAGGGACTCTGCATGGAGCACTGAATGTCCACAGTGCAGCGAGATGAACACTTTGGTAAAGGTTACTAACTGCAGATACCAGTTTACATATTTTACCAGCAAGTCAGCAGTGGTGAGCTTGCAGTCTTTTTTTACAAGCTTCATTCCCTCCAATTCCAATGAGTACTGTAGAAATTTTATAAAATTATCTGAGTTGCTCACTCACAAACTTTTCTTAGGATAGAGAAATATTAAATTTTTTGTGAAACTTCATTTTAGAAAAAGTATAACCCATGGGTGCTGTGCAATAAGTTTTATTTTTGATGTACCTAATTAAATGCCTCTTGCATAAATTTTATGTGTGTAAAAGGAGTAAACCAGAAAAAAATAAGTAGACCTCCCTATGTAGCAAGAAGCTTAAAGTGTCATTTTGTCAACATGAATTTTAGTAATTTTAAAGGAAAATGATCCATATTTATTTTTATTTTAAAAATACTTTTCTAATTATTGTAATGATATATCTATATTTAGGAATTTTTTTTAAAGATTGAAAGGAACTCCTTTTTAAAAAAATTTCAGGAGATGTAATTCAGTTTGTATTTTGTATTGCAAGATAAATATCTTCTAAGTCTTCACAGGGGGAAAGAATACTAGATTGAGATTAGCAAACATGTTTATATGCACAATAGGTGACTAATAAGGACACAAATAGGTAAAATGTGTAAATGTTATCTCTTTCTTCTCATAGAATTTATTTTATATGCATAACAGGTTTCTGTGGGTATACATATGAAATTAGACATTTTTACATAGAACAATAAAAAATTTGAAGCAACATAAGCAAAGTGACATAAATAGTAGTTGAACTGAATGTCAGGAATGTAATAAGACTAATGATATTGTCATCACTAAAATAAGCCAGCACCTACTGCATGCTAGGTCTGTGCTAAGCACTGCTAAGTGCTTTCCATGTGTTATGTACTCCTCACAACCTCCTTATGAAGCAAGTTCTGTTCTGAGTTCCATTTTATGGATGAGGAAACTGAGAATGAGAGAGATGAAGCAACTTGCCTCAGTTCTCATAATGATAACATGGCCCAGTCAGCATAATCCCAAACAGTCAAGCTATAAATCCATACTCTGAATTATGAAGCTGTACTTCCTCATGCTCAGTAACACTGTTATCTTCACATGATTGATTTTGAAATCCAGATGCCACACTTTTCCAAGGTCCTTGACTCATTGATCAATTTTAAAGAGCTCAGGATTTTACACATTTCATATGGCATCTCTAAACCACACACAATCTATACTTTCGAAAATTACGTTAAGTTTTTTGTGTTTTTTTAGTTATCATGGTATGGTACCTTTATCAAATGATTTGTCTCCACTTTTGGACAACAGAATTTACATAATTATTTGAATATTTTAATGCATCCTTTCACCCTTAACTGATACTAAATCCTGAGAAAGCTAATATGACATCCTAGTTATAAGAAAGACCTCATGAAATTAAAACTGATCAAAATTTGAAACCACTGGTAATGTAAAAGCTGTGAGTCTTCGGCCTTATTCATATTTTCAAAGAATTTGAGCCCATTGATTTCAATTGTAAAAGAAAAGATCAATATTTACGATCACATATGAACTCCTGGAAATGTATCATTAAAGATTGTGCCTAGAAGGTCAGCATAATTTAGGGTTCTATCATGTTAGCACTCTTTAAAACTTCCCCTCCCCCAATACATAGGTTTATTGTTTACCTCACGTTTCATTTTCTAACACTGATTTTTAGATGTTAGATATTAAATTCATTAACTTGCTATATAATACTACACTATTTAACCTTATTTATGTTCAAATACTACTTAAGTCTTAGAAATATTCTCACTATCCCCAGTGAAAAACAAAATATTTCATTGCACTCTTTCACCTTCTGTGTGTTGTCTGGCCTAGGAGGATATGATATGGCCACTTACTTAGTAAAATTTATTTGTAAAGCTCTCACCAAATTTAAATCTAGGGAGAAATAAAGAATGATTAGTAAAAATAGACATATGATAAGTATATTACTTGTTTTAAAGGCAATTTCCAATTTCTATAATTATGATCTAATATTTGAATACTAGGAACTTGAAGGTGTTTTTATGTAACAAAAACCAAGTCATTTCAAATGTTTTAGACAAAGCCTAATAACAGTATCTTTTAGAAAGCAACAATCACACAAAAACATTTTCATTCAAAATGATAAGAAGAAAATGTAAAAATGTCAATAGTTATTTATAGGTGGTTTAGCTCTTTCTTTCCCACTTTTCTTTATTTTCACATTTCCCTCTGATAATCTGAGAGCAATTATGCTGAAACTTGGATTTGGGCTTTTGAGGGAATAATTGGGCAGAATCTCCTCATGTTTAAATCACAAATAGGGCTTTGTTTTAGAAATCTTTATAGCTTAGCTTTTCAGGTAGTAAAGAAGTTATATTTGCAATGTTCTGAATTTAAAACTACTCACAGGCTTTAATGTATTTGAAATAAATTTAACTAAATGGAAGTGGAAACCACACATTTATTCCATATTCATTTTATTAACACTTTCCACAACACAATTCAGCTTTGGAAACAAGTTTATATGGAATTTCAGTGCAGCATCTGAGTAGAAAAAATAATGCAGCTTGAATGTGATGGCTTTCTCTCCACCAATTCTTTGAATTATAATTCCTATGTGTTTTAATCAATCTCCTTAATGGCACCAATCATTTTTGTGGGGTCAGGGTTTTGCCATAACATAGATTAGTAAGGTGTCATAATTCTTCTTTGTTAGTGCAGCATAACTAATTAAGTACTTCCTTTTAATGTTTGATTGAATTTGGTAAAAACCATAGTTCAAACAAATGAGGGTGTGTCACTGACCTCAAATGGGACCTGGGTTTAAGGAAATCATTTGATGAAGCAGCTGAATTACTTCTTTTCCTCAGTCCATTTTACCATATGAAATTTCTCAAGCTGGTTTTAAATAATGAAAATGCATTTGTAAGATGTTCATCAAATTGTGAACTTTCTAAGACGGATGCAAAATTTGAGGACAAAACAGAATTTTGCTTTGTATATTTTATATAAATGATGTATGTAGAAATTTTATAGATTTTTCTTTCAAAATGTTATTAAATCAGGACAACTGCTTGTTATATTTCCATTTGTCATAGTGTCACTTTATTTTAGTGTTGTCATATGAATAATAGGCTATCAGGATTGAAAGTTTCTCAAAATTGCAGTCCTCTAGATATCACAATTGAATTAATTACAAATCCAGAATAAACACTTCTTAATCACATAAAACAGCTCTGTCGCATTATACACACTTTTGTTATGATGTAAACTGAAAGCCAATGGAATATTTAAAAAAAAATAACTAAAGCCGTATGTTCACAAAGCTCCAGCTAATCCCTCATTAATAGACAGATGCGCTGAAAAAGAGGTGCCACAAACATCTGCTCTTGCCGAAAATGACAACTTATTTTTCAATTTTGATATTAACAATTTAACAATCTAAACAGTACTCATGTCCCAATGTTTAAAGAACAACCAACAGCTAAACAATTCTTAAGTACTTTATTCATGGGCAAACCAGCCTGAAAAAATAGGCTGTTTTCAGGAGAGGTCCAAAGAGATAAGGCAGCCATGGTGTCTCGGTCTGTCTGGGCTGCTCTAACAGAATACCAGAGGCTGGATGGTTTCTATACACAGAAATCTAGTTCTCACTGTTCTGGAGGCTGGAAAGTCCAAGATCAAGTGGCTGGTAGATTCAGTATCTGCTGGGGGCTCACTTCTTGGTTCATAGATGGCTGGGTTTTGGCTGTGTCCTCACATGGCAGGAGTGAAGTTCTCCAGGACACAAATACCATCATGAGGGTTCCACCATAATCAATTAACCACTCTCAAAGGCCCCATCCCCAAGTACAGTCTCATTGGTGATTAAGTTTCAACACGTGCATTTTGTGGAGGTGGTCATAAATATTCAGTCTATAGTACAAGGGGTAATAGATCTCACAACGAGTCAAGAAGAATTATGTGAGGACCCAGTTCTTACCTAATCTTGGAACCTTAGAAAGTGAGTGTGCAGTCTTTGTTAAGAGCCATTGGCTTAAAAAAGATGACTGACAGTTGCAGCTTAAGTAGCACAATTCAAACTAAGTAAAAAATATTAGCATTTCTTTTTCAAAACCCATACATTACCCTAAAAATAGTTAAATTGATTATTATGACTATTTGCTTATAGATGTTTCACATATTTTTATTTGTGTTTTGTCTGTTCTTTCCTGAGAGTTGTTTATTGATTTTTTTAATCTTCTATTTTAGAATGACTGCTTTGTTTTGATTTATGAAAAGGTAGTATTTATTTATTCAACGTTATTTATCAAAAACTTACTATGCAACTATACTCTGCTGAACACCAACATACATACAATCTTTAAGAATTCTATATTCCATTAGAAGAAATAGTCAAGAGAGCCAACAGTTATTCTATTAGAACATATTGACAAAAGATACATACAAAAGATAGTCTAGGGAAGGCTATACCTGGGAAGTAAACACAGTAACCAAGCTGAGACATCTTGAACAAATGAACTAATGAACTCAATGAGTTTCAAAGGATATAGAAGAGTTAGAAAGTGAAAGATAAGGGAGTGGCATGCAACTTGGTTCAGAGAAGTGAAAGACCCTGAGGGGAGTATTTGAGGAACTCAGACTTGGTAAACTCATGGAGGGCATGCACTTGAATGATCGCTGGGGTTAGGGCCAGAGGCCTAGATAGATCCACATAAAGTGAAACTTTGTTCCTTGAGCTGAATTAAAACTTTATCCATAGGATATAAATAGCTATTAAAGAATATTAAATAATATTAAAGGATTGATGTAGTAGAACAGCAACTCTGGCATTAATCAATATAAAGGTTAGATTGGGAGTGGATTAGGGCACAGTAACAGTATCTCTAGGTTTTGTTGCTGCCATAGGTACTACAAGTTACACAAAGTTGAACAAACTTTAGTCAATGGCCATTGGTATATTAATTACTTACTAGGTTCCTTATGTATTCACTGCTTTTTCCCCCAAAATGGATTTCAAACAGGATTGGTGGTCCCTCCTCAGGGTCAGAGAGGGACCAAGATAACATACTCACGTGGTACCTAGATTATATAGGAACATATACCAAATACAGGTGAGGTGTTTAAAGTCATTATTCTAAAAGAGTACAGTCAGGATAAATTTCAGCTGAGGTGATTAGGAAATGCAACAAGGAAATTAAGTCAAGGAGGAGAATTCTTTTTGGAAAGAGAAATTTATAGACACTATTTTGAGGCTGTCCAAATACCTTGAACTCATTCTAAATTAAAATTATGCAGTACCTAGAACAAGAAAGAATTTAAAATGGAATTTATTATCAATCAGAAAAAAAAGAAAAATATATTCTGAAGTCTATTAAGGGGATAATTCCAAAATGAGATAAAGAATTTATAAATGTTTCCAAAAAGGACATTTCATTTTCCACATTGTAAACATTCTCTATTTCCCCTCCAAATTATTTCTCAGTAAAGAAAGTATTCTTTCTCAAGTCATTTTTTAGTAAAGAAAGCATTATTTGCCAGAGCTTCTTCATTTATACTTGATTTGTATTCCATGTCTCTTTCTGAAAATTTGTTGTCATAAATGTCATCTCAATGATCTACTGCCAAATGCCAGGAATTTTTCCATGAAATTCAAAGTTCTGCTATGCCTTATGAAGTCAAGAATTTCACTCAGTCAGATATTACATTCAAAGAGGCATGTGATATAAAGAATGATAACTGAGACACACTGAAAACAGAAAATACAGACTCAAGCTCATCAAATGTTTTCTTCTACTGACATCCATTTTCTCTAGTTCAGTCTTCTTTAAAAAAGGGTATAGTCAATTACAAATTAGAGATTACTATGTGATCTTCTAACACGGTCTTTAAACTTTGGCTAGATGTGATTACCAAGGAAAAGAGCAATCTTTGATTGAAAAATGCTCCTCTTGTGAAGCCTTTTAATAAAATGGTAAATACCACAAACTGATGATTTTGTTTCTTTTTTCTGCCTAGGAACAGCTGAATGGTATATTAACAGAAGGAAATGTAAAAATCTTTAATTCAATTGCAAAGACCCCTCTGTAGACCCCTTTTCTAGACCCAGAAGTTTAAGTAAACTTCTTAAAGTCAATATGTATTTGTCTAGTCTGTGATCAGCAAAAAAATAAAATAAAGTAAATCTATGCCAAAAACGGTTCAGTGGATAGAGCGTCAGCCTGCAGACTGAAAGGTCCCAGGTTCGATTCCGGTCAAGGGCATGTACCTTGGTTGCGGGCACAACCCAGTAGGGGCGTGCAAGAGGCAGCTGATCGATGTCTCTCTCTCATCGATGTTTCTAACTCTCTATCTCCCTCCCTTCCTCTCTGTAAAAAATCAATAAAATATATTTAAAAAAAAATAAAATAAATCTATTAGTTAAAAGCAATTCAAATTCTACAATGGCAGTTGGAAGAAGAGCTATCCAAATAAAAAAAAATAAACCAAATAGATTAGATTTTGAAATAACTATAAAGACATTATACAAAATGGATCAATAGAAACATTAAAAAAAAAAACCTAGAGGAAGCATTGTAGAATTTGCTTGATTTCTTCTAAATCAGAGGTTATTCCCAATCACACCTGAGTTCTAATAGGTCTCTTTTCTTTTTGGAATCTCTTTAGGAGTACACACTGAATCCAAGTGACTGCACTCAAGAACGCTGTTAACATTAATTTGATATTACCAGACTCTGTGTATCTGAGACACTATCTATAATGCACCAGAAATAGGAATAGCCCAATTTGAACCTTAACCCCAGATAAAGTGGGTAAAAGTCTTTATATAAAGTAGTACCTAGAACTACATTAATACATTCTGAAATTATTTTCCATTTATCTCACATGATTCTGCACTAACAAAATTTTCATTGCAATTTTCTGTCTGTTCCTTTTCCGAATCCCATAGTCATGTTCTTTCTCATCCTGCCTGCTAAACACCTTCCAAACTCTAGTGCTTGATTAACTTCTCATCTCTATACTCTTCTCATAGCAATAAATTTGAAAATAGGAAGTAGGTATATTCCCAACAAAATGTGAATGGTAAATGTTGACTAAAAAAGAACAGAATGTATTAAAAATATAAATAGATATATTCAAAATATAAACACAGATAGGAAGGCATAAAGGGAGAGCTGACTCAGAATGATTTTGTTGCCAGGCCTTTTTTCAAACTTAGGCAGAGGCAGGGTTTGCATCCTCTTGCTCCATGTCCCAGTCTCACTTCCCAGCGGGACAAAGAATGGTGATTAGTGTTTTCTTGGGGCCCATACAGGCTTTAACAATCTATAGATATAAAAAGGTATCTTTAAAATTGCTCCACTTAATGATGGACTCCTGAGAACCTTATGATTTGATTTCTGGTTATAAAATAGAATTAATATATAATCAGCTTGGAAAATTTAGAAAATACATAAAGGCCAAAAATAGAATATTAAAAAGCACCTATGATTCTATCATTACTGTTTTTTCTCTCTCTCTCGAAATGTAGAGAGTAAAGAATTAAACTCTCTCCTCATGGTCCAACTCTATCTTCAAGAGATAGCTACTGTCCAATGCAGTCAGGTGCACATTCTGCTAGACTTTTCTGCTTGTACACAGAGAAGTAGGTTGGAGTTTTGTCTCAGTCTGTTGGAACTGCTCTAACAAAAACTGTATATCTAAATGGCTTATAAACAGCAAAAATTTCATTCTCACAGTTCTGAGATCTGAGATCAAGGTGCAGGCAATTTCCCTGTCTGGCCAAGGCCCCCTTCCTGGTGTAGAGATGGTCATCTTCTCACTGTGACCTCCACAGTGGAAGGGCAGGCGAGCTCTGGGGCCTGTTTCATACGAGCACTAATTCTATTCATGAGGGCTCTACTCCCATGACCTAAATCATTCAGAAAATATTTCATGACATGTAATAAGGAATGACTCCTTTTACATATAATAAGGAAAAAATGCACCTTCACAGACTTTTAGTTTCTTTTACCTGCTTTGAAGAAGTTTCTTTTAAACCACTTGGAAAAGTAAATCATCAGCCTTCCAGAATGGACATATTCTCCACTTTTAATTGTATGCTGGCAGAGACTTCGATCAATAAATGATTGCTGTTTGTGAAACATTTACTTTTAACTCCCTGGGTTACTAGAATGGTTGTTGTTTTTTATTCCACATTATTTGACAGCTGAAATTAAACAAATCCTATTCAACTGCAAGGCTAATAGAAGGTTTACTATGTGTGTCATTAGCACCATCCATATAAGGTAACAGAAAATATGAGGTGTGGATTTTTAAATATTATAAACTGAGAATGTAAGATGCAACTTCAGGCCTGGCATACACTTATTAGAATGAAAGTGCCTCCGTTTTATTTTACTAAAATAACCACCATTATGGGTTTTAAGTTGACATGTTTCAAATTATTTTATCAAGTCAAAAATATATACTTTAGTGGAAATATGTTTTAACTATCATGTCATCTTAATGTAATATATGGCATAAAAGATTGCTTCATAATAGGCTGCTAAACATTTTTATGTTAAAAAATACCATGGCTTGAATAAAGAAACATTATTTAGTTACATTTTTTAGCTCTTAACACTTTTGCAGCATTCTTTGTATGCTTGAACGGAAGACTTTTAAGGAAGTCTAAAAGCACATAAAAATTACTCTAAATGTTAAAAATTTAGCATATGTATATGTATCTATAAATTTTAATGATCACATGTTATAATCACTACTTTTACATTATGTGTTATGACACTGGGGCAGTTTATAATCCTGACATTACCTTTTTCCTACTTTGCATTTATACAACTTTTTTCATTCAGAGTTATTCTAGGAATATGACACAAAGAACAAGAGGGAAGAGAACAGAGTTATCATTTCCTTTTTAAAACATACAGACCGATGTCCCCAGGATATGTTGAATGCCAATTGAGTTGTGTAGTTTCTAAGCCATATTATTTTCATTTCTAATTTGTCTATGCCAGTATTACTGTAATTTCATTACTTAATTAAATGAATAGAATAAGTATAAGTATGCAAAGAGAGTTGTTCTTAAGAAAATCAAAACAATGAATGTTAAACTGGATAAGAACAAATTGCTTTTTACAAACAATAATTGCTGTGCATTTAAGTGTGAATGAGAAAACTATAAGACATTAGAAACAAAAGTTGTAAGAACCTAGAATAGAAATTCACATGTATTCCTTTACAAATTTTTTTGCACCACTTAAAGATACTGAAACTCAAAATTGTGAAGAATGAAGTGAAAATGCAGGAAAGTTCTATGGAAGCTCAATCAGTAGATCCATCCTATATAATAAAAGCATAATATGCAAATCAACCAAACAGCCCAACAGTGGAATGACCATCCGGACAACCATCTGGTTGACCATCCAGACCACTCTATGACACCCACTGGCACAAGGCCAGACAAGGCGGGTGCAATATTTGGTTGGGGGCTAACTATGGCCCCATGATTGCCCAGCAGAGGGAGGCCCAGTAGGTGGGTGGGACCTCCCTCTGTAACAGAAGCCCCGGGTCCCTGGTGCTGGAGCGAAGCCAGCATCAGGACCCTAGTAATAAAAGAAAATACTTTCACTCTACATCAAAATATGAAGGGAAATAAAACAAAGTAGTGAATGTCCCTACACTTATATATTTTAATTTAGAAGATCTTACACATTTACATATGTAATGTTTTTAATGACTATTTTCCTAAAGTGTTTTCTTTTAACTGATCAAGTCCTGATCCCAACTGGATTTTGTAGGAAGGTGTCTACTATATTGCCTGGTCCCAGTACAAACTCAAACATTTAATAGATGTGAGGGTTGGCCAATTTATTTAACCTCCTCTGAATTGCAGTTTTTTGTCTGTTAAAGAAAAATAGTTGCTGAACATTATAAAGTTGGGTCAGAATCAATGGATCCTCATTGAGCAAACACAGAGCACAGTGTCCAGAACTGGTAAGTCCTCAAGAAATGTCAGCTGGTTTATAATGAAATGTGGGAAAGACTGTGAATCTGGATTTGCTACCATCCAATAATTAGCATTTTTCCATATAACTATATTTAAATGTTTAAAAATAAATAAATAAAGGGCTCTGTATAAAAAGCAAATTTAATATAATTTTAGAGTTATTGGTATTCAGACTATGAAATGTTGAACTTTCATGCTTTTAAAATTAAAAGCATAAAATATAAGAAATACAATCTGAATAAGACAGATTCTAAATAATATACTGTGTTTCTGGTCTACTTATGTGGCTCAGTGGTTGAGCAACATCCCATGCGCCAAGAAGTCAAAGGTTCAATTCCCAGTCAGGGCACATGCCTAGATTATGGGCTTGATCCGCAGCAAGGGACAGCCAATTGATGTTTCTATCTCTCCCTTCCCCTTACTCTTTCTACAAAATCAATAAAAAACATATATTTTTAAAAAAATATGTGGTGTTTTTGTGTTAAAATTCATAATATGCAAAAAATTCTAAGATATATATTTACATGAAATAATGACCTATGGAAGCTGAAATTGGGGAAAAACTGTGAAATCAACTTTTATTATAAGTATCACTGATGTTAACAATATCTCATGGGTGACTGAAGTCATAAAACTATCTCTGATATCTAATATTCTTTTTTACTTAAAAAAACATAATTTGGTATGCACAGGGTTCATTCTTTTTTCAGAAACAGTATGAGATGATTAGCCCTTAAGTTAAACAGTGTATGGCTTATTGTAGAGAACTAGTTTAAAAAAGTATAGGTCATTACTTAAGACACCCAGTGTACCCACTTACAAAATTATATTCATTTATAAAATATATGGTTAGCTATAACCACCCCCCTTTTTAAAATTTCAAATGTCAATGAAACATTGCCTTTTTTCTAGATTGATCAATAGTATTTGCATGATTCAGGGGACAGTTCTTAATACTTCTAGCCTTGCTTGTAAGATTAAGATGTGACTGAGGAAGAATTTTTATGCATATGCATCGAAAGAAAAATTGAGTCCTAGAAATTAGTAGAGAGAATTTCTTGGATTTGGAAATTAGTGTTTCTATTATATATTACTTCAAATGCTTTTTACTTTTACTTTTTTTTTTTTTAGTAAATAGGAGTCTGTAATTCTAAACCTGCTCTCAATATGGTGGACTTTGAGGTCAAGAAGATGAATGTCATCTCCTGTGTTTGGTAATGTAATTTGCTCTTGACTCAGTGTCTGCTAAGTTATTCTTGTTGACGTGGTCCTTGTATATGCGACAGGAAAATAGTACATTCCTTATGTGAAGTGAGATCATTCTAAATATAAGCCATCTGTGGATTCTTATAACCAGTTAGCCCATTATTTAGTAAAATCCCTGATAGCACAGATTCTAACAACCTGCTTATTACTAAAATGTCTTAAAAGAATAAGTCTTTTCTATTAGTTTTCTAGAAAGAAATAAAGCCAACTTACTGTAGCTTATCTGCATTTTTTTCACACTGCACAATGTTGATTAAATAATACAAACTCCAGTAAATAATGCTTTTCATGTCAGGAGTTATATCAAAGAATTGCAAAAATATGGTATTTTTATCCTCTTTATTCTTTTTTTGGCCAAACACAATAGAGGCACAGAGGAAAGATAGTTTGGTAATAAAAAAAATATTTTCTCTAAACATCAAGATTATTCAACTCAATAGACTCATTTTTTGAGGCCAAAATTAATAATCCTATATAATAAAGCGCTAATATGCTAATTAGACCAGACAGCAGAATGACCTTCCAGAACAACCAGTGGGTGGAGTTGGGGCAAGAGGCAGCCAGGGCTGCAAGAGCTGAGCCTTTTGCACGAATTTCATGCATCGGGCCTCTAATAACTATGATAACAAGCTTGAAGAATAGTATTCAACCTTTCTTCTCCATGAGCTAGCTCTATTTAACCTGGGAAAATGCAAAGGTATTCTCACCCATCCTTTCTGATCACATGATTCAAAATGCTGGTTTAAAGAAAGGAAATATTGAGAAAGGAACTTTGCTTTTTATTGCTTTAGGCACAGTATAGATTAATCTAAAAAAATCATATAGGCTTTAAATATAAAGCTATTTTCATTTTTTAGTTAGAAAATTCTTCTCTAGAAATATTAACTTCATGTGAACACACGGACTCAACATCACAGACTAGGCAGCTGCATTTCCTTCCATGACTTTAGAGAAAAGTTCAGTTTACTTTGTCAAACTGGGGTTGGAAGTGAGGTTTCAGAAACCATAAGCACTCCATTATCACATTGCATAGTTGAACAGTGCTTTCTAGTTTTAAAAGTCCACCTGGAATGAACACGTGCTTCTATTTGCCCAAGATAGTCCCAGTTCATGCACATTGCCCCGACATCATCATCAGCACCTCCCTCCTGTCTCAAAAGTGTCCTGGTTTAGATGACATAATTATATAGTCACCCTAACTTTAACCAGCATTAACTTACATGGTCATTCTATGAACACCAAGAATCTGTCAGAAAATTAACTGACTAGTGGCCTGGTGCATGAAATTCATGCATGGGTGTCAGAGGGGTGTCCCTCAGCTTGGCCTGCACACTATCCAATCTGGGACCCCTTGAAGGATGTCCTATTGCTGGTTTACAGGGATTGGGCCTAAACCAGCAGTCAGACATCCTTCCCACAATACGGGACTGCTGGCTCCTAACTGCTCACCTGCCTGCCTGCCTGATTTCCCCTAACCACACTGCATACCCCCAACTACCCCCCACTGCCAACCTGCTAGCTCCCAAGTGCCCCCCTGCCAGCCTGATCACCCCTAATTTCCCCCCATGTCAACATGCTTGCCCCTAACTGGCCCCCCCTGCTGGCATGCTCTCCCCCAACTACCAACCCTGCTGGTCTGCTTGTCCCTTCCTGCCTGGCCCACTGGCCTGCTTATCCCAAACTTCCCCCCACTGTCCTAATCATCCCCAGCTGATCCCCACTGATGGCCTGCTCACCCCCAACTGGCCCTTGCTGGTATACTCACCCCAACTGCCTCCTTCACTGACCTGATCACCCCCAATGGCCCCACCAGCCTGATCATCCCCAACTGCCCCCCCTCATCAGCCTGATCACCTCTAATAGCCCTCCCCCCACAGGCCTGATCACCCATAACTGTGTCCAATCCTGGCTGGATCACCTACACTGCCCTCGCCTCTTGGACTCTAACTGCCTCAACCTCAGCCCTACCACCAGGCTTTGTCCAGAAGAATGTCCCAGTTTAATTAGCATATTACCCTTTTATTAGTATAGATAGAAGCCTGGTGCACAGGTAGGGGCTGGCTGGTTTGCCCTGAAGGGTGACCTGGATCAGGGTGGGGGTTCCCTTGGGGCATGGGGAAGCCTGGGTGAGAGGCCCATGGTGATTTGAGGCCAGTCATGCCCCCATGGAGTAAGGTCCCTGATGGGGGGGCATGGCCAGCCTGTATGAGGGGCTGATGGCTATTTTCAGGCTGGCCATACCCCCCAGTGGGGACCCTCACCCCATAGGGGTGTGGCCAGTCTGGGTAAGGTGCTCAGAGCCATTTTCAGGCTGACCACAGACCCTGGTGACCCAGCATCCAAAGCCCCTCCTTGAGCAGAGGCCAGGATGGGCTGGAAGCCTGGTTCACCCCCAGCAACCCAAGCTCCCAGCCACTCCTTAAGCAGTGACCAGCGTGGGCAGGAAGCTTGGCTTCCTCCATCTTCAGGGGCAACCCAAGTCTCCCTCTCACTCCAGCTCCATGCCTCCACCATCTTTGTTGGGTTAATTTGCATACTTACTCCTGATTGGCTGGTGGGCATAGTGGAGCGACAGTCAATTTGCACGTTTCTCTTTTATTAGTGTAGATGACAAAATTGAGGTCTTAAAAAGTTACTCACTGCCCTGGTCTCTGTGGCTTCATTGGTTGAACTTCAATGGCTCCATGCATCAAAAGGTCACTAGTTCATTCCAGTCAGGGTACATGACCGGGTTGAGGGTTAGATTCCCTGTGGGGTTCTGTATGGAAGGCAGCTAACTGATGTTTCTCTCACACCAAAATTTCTCTCTAAAAATCTATAAAAATATATATTTTTTAAAAAGTTATTCACTGTTCAGTGAGTAACAACTTCGCGTAAGTCTTTTGGCTTCTTTTTCAAGACTCCTTGCTACCAATTGAGTTCCCATAGCCAAGACCCAAGTGCTTCTACAACTGCCTGAACACATGTGAAATGCTGCTCTCCTGGCATCTTATAATATACTAGAAGCCCAGTGCACAAAATTCATGCATGGGGGGAGGGGGAGCAGGGTCCCCTCAGCCCAACCTGCACCCTCTCAAATCCAGGACCCCTTGGGGGGATGTCCAACTGCCAGTTTAAGCTCGATCTTGGGGATTGGGCCTAAACCAGAAATCAGACATCCCTCTCACAATCCTGGACCTCTGGATCCTAATCACTCACCTGTCTGCCTGGTCATCCCTAACTGGCCCCACTGCTGGCCTGGTCATCCCATGCAGCCTGCTTGTTCAGTCATTTGATCATCCCTCACTAATACCCCCTGCCAGCTTGGTCACCCCATGCAACCTGCTTATTCAGTCATTTTGTCATCCTTCACTAACCTCCCTGCTGGCCTGGTCATAAGCAGCCATCTTGTGAGGGTGTGAGAGTCAATTTGCATATTACCTCTTTATTATATAGGATTCAAACTATATGTTTTATGGAATAGGGATTAAGACTGTCCTGGGAACTCTAGAGTTTATTTGAAATAAGTAAAAATTTTAATTCCTGCAGTATTAAAAAAAAAAAAGACTGTCCTGGGATTCTATTTCTTTCTTATTAATTGAGTGTGTCTGTGTTTGTGTGTGAATCTCAGCCACATTCTTAATGGTCAAAGGGATCTGTTCACAGCCCAGCCTTCTGATGGGGGCCACCCCTAGGATGACTCTACATGACCTAATTCCACAGTGCCACAGGACATGTGTGGACTCCCATATCCCCTGCCAGCTGCTTTGACTACTGAACTCCTGGATGCCTGATTCCTGGGTGTAGCAGTAGGAACTATACCAAGCTCTGCCTCTACTTCTGATGACATGTATTGTCAGAACAGAAAATTCTGAGTATAGAACATGGTCACAGAGTGGTTTCTATGTGGGCACAATCTTATCTAGTATGTGCTTTTTAGGCACATAACCTTGCCCCTCTCCGAGTTTTATCTTTCTCCCTCTTAGATCTGAGTGTTTACTAACATAGTTTAAACAATTGCAACATAAAAGCCAATGTTAAGCAATAATTCAGTTATTTTGAATTTGCGGAAGATATTTTTAGAAAATTACTGAATTTTAATTGATGTTATTTCACAATTAAAAATAATGTCAATAGTATAGCTTCAAAAGGAGAAAGAGTACAAAAATAATTTATTATGAAACAAGTAGATGCATTTAAAAAGAAAAAAGCATTTAATTACATCTTAGTATATTTGCAGTGATTCATGATGGCTATTTACATCAAATGATTTTTTAAATATTAAATATTAAATCCATTTAAATGCAATAAGTTGTGTGCAGAATTTTCATCTTTATTTCAGAGTCATGCTACTTTAAAATTCGTCATTAGAGTTAATAAGAAATTATATTGGAACTACTCTGTACATTTAAATGAAGCATAAATCAATTATTGAAGCAAGGAATTTTTTCATCATTGTAATGATTATCAGAATAAATTTAGTTCTTCAATGCTGCCTAATGATATCTTCAATAAAAAAAATTGCATAGACTTAATTTTTACTAGGAACTCTGTAAATGTGCTTATTATGTCTTTTTTTTCCAGTCAGAAATATTTTAGAGAATTCTCATGCAGTATGAGAATGCTCTAAGTGCCTGGTTCAGTTATCCTCAATACCTTGGACACCAAAATTAGATTCAGAATCAATATACTGTACTATCCATTTAACATCTAGTACACTGAGCACTAATAACATTTATGATAGAGTAACAGACTCAAAAAAGGTTAAGCTAGTAAAACCAATCAATATAACAAGTAGTATTATAGAAAGGGAGTTTTGTATGTCTATAACTCCCTCAGGTATGACCTACTGATGCAAGTTTGCTTTGGGAAGAATATCCTTTGGAATTTCTTTTGGCATTCAGACTACAATCCCTTCAGTCAGGCATAAGATGTGGAAACCCACTTGCACTATCCTGCACTTTGCACTTCTCATCTTTGCTGAGAACAAAATCTAAAATCATTGTTTGGCTACTTGCTGATTTCATCCTGGTGTGATTAATAGAATCCTATATAATAAAAAGGTAATATGCAAATTAACCATAATTCCATCACAAATATGGCAGTGCCTATAGCCACAGATGGCAGTGCCCAGTCCTTTCAGCCCTGCTGGAGTCCCCCAGTCCTGGGGACAGCAGCCACTGAGAGTGGGCAGTGTGAGTGGCCTGGCAGAATGCTTGCTTTGTCACTGTAGTGACAAGGCAAGTGTTCTGCACCCATCTGCAGATGGGCCTCTGAACCATGGAGAGCCTCTGGGCAGCAGGTGCTGAGTGGCCAGGTCCCACAGAGAGCTACTGGTGCACAGATTCGTGCACAGGGCTACTAGTTATATAATAATCATTATTATTGTTGTTTTTAAGTACAGAGTGTGTGCCAGGAATTTGGGAAGCACTTAATACACATGATTTCATTGAATTCTCATACCACTCATTTTCCTGATGAAGAAGCAAACACAGAAAGGAAAAGTGACTTACCCAGTGTTACACTACTGCCAGGTGGTCAAGTTGGAACCCCTACTAAGTCTACCTTATGGCAAAGATCATCTCAGTAACCATCCACAAATGTGCCATAATATGGTCTGCAGTGTTCCAGGGACTCAGAGTCTCTGGATCAGCAAGAAAATAAAGTAAGGCAGTGATATTTGTCATTACTCCACACACATATACATGCACATTATTCAGATTAACCTATAGTTAAATCAATCATTCTTAACATTAATCTACACATAAAGAATTTAAAATACACACAGGCCAAGAAAAGGGAAAAAAAGATAGGTTGTCAAGTGTCTTCACAAGTTCTTGTGCTTTTTAGACCAAGCAATATCAGATAATACAGGTGTTCCTGATACAGTTGGCTATCAGAAGGTGACATGTGACTATTGAATTACACCTCATGCTAATTACTTATGGAGTGGATTAGACAATAGCTGATATGCTAATACTTGAAAACAGACAGATAAATGATAGATGATATGATGATGTAATGATAATGCCAATGGCAATAGATAGATGATGACAGATGATGATAATAGATAGATGATAGATAGATAGATAGATAGATAGATAGATAGATGATAAACCATACATGAAAGAAAGAGGAAAGAAGGAAGGAAAGAAAGAAGGAAGAAATAAGGACTGAAGAAAGGAAAGTGGATATAGGCAGTTTAATTTGTTACTGCAGAAATACAACTTTTATTCAGACATGCTTTTTTCATTTTTAAAAATTTATCTCTATTGTTTAAAGTATTACAGATGTCTCCTCCCATCCCAAGCCTTCATCACACAAATTGTCTATGCCAATGGGTTATGCATATAGAGAAAGAAATAAAAGGCATCCAAATTGGGAAGAAAGAAGTGATAGTATGACTTTTTGCAGATGACATTATTCTATATATAGAAAAACCTAAAGATTCGATCAAAAAAAGAAAACTACTGAAAACAATAAACAAATACAATAAAGTTGCAGGATACAAACCACTGTACAAAAATCCACTGCATTCCTATATACTGACAATGACATTTCAAAAAAAAGAAATGAAACAAACAAAAAACAATAACAATTCCTTTTGCAATGGCAACAGAAAAGAGAAAATTCCTAGAAATACATTTAATAAAAAAAGTGAAGTTCAGACCTATATATTGAAAACTACAAATTGTTATTAAAAGAGATCGAAAAAGACATAATGTTTATGAATTGAAAGAATCAATACAGTTAGAACGACCATATTACCAATGCAATTCTCATCAAAATATCAATGCCATTTTTAAATAAATAGAATAAAATTAATCAGATATACTTTCTTGAATATGAGAAAAGAAGGTTGGTGATCGCTACCCTTTGGGTAATTTGCTTACTGGTAGTACAGCACTGATATTAATGTCATCTTAGGTGTGTTTTCTGCATCAGGAGAAAGGTTTACCACAGCTGCTCAAGGAAGATGGAGCCACAATAAGAAATTTTCCACTTGGACTTAGGGAACCAGCAAACTCACTCAAGTATGATCAAGAACAAACCAATCAAATAAGAGATGAAGATAAAATATATTATGTCTATTTAGTTATTATACTAGAGACCCGGTGCATGACATTTGTGCACTGGGGTCATGGGGTATGGGGTCCTCAGCTCAACCTGCACCCTCTCACAGTCCAGGACCCCTTGGAGGATGAATTAATTAAAAATATTTTATAAAAACTCATAATTTTAATGCATGAGTAAACTGAGAAACAGACAATAAATGACTTTTTCATTGACACATAAATGGTTAGTAATCAAAGGAGGGTCTATATTTTTGGAATATTAATCTTAGGCTTTTATTTAAACATTTATTAAGTATTTATTTTGTTACCAGGTAATTTGCCAAGTGCTTTACCAGCATGATCTGTTAACCCTCATAAAAACATTATAGTGAATACCATTATTATGGAAGAAGGAACTGAGACTTAGAGAAATTAAAGGATCTCAATGGATCAGAGCCAGAACTCAAAACGAGGTCTGCATTACTAGAAGTCTCTAAACCAGCATTGTATAATAAAATAAAATGTGAACTACACATGTGGTTTCAAACTTTCTAGTAACCACATTTTTTAAAATACAAAAATAGCAGGTGAATTTTTTATTTTAATGATACATTTAATTTAAGCAAATATATTTTAAATATTATCAATTAAACATGCATTTATTATACAACTATTACATCACATTCTTTTCTTTGAACTATATTATTGCTTTCAGCAATCTCATTTCAAAATAGCCACATTTCAAGTACAATAGCCATGTTTTTCTAATATCTACCCTATTGGACAGTGCAGGTCTACATGGTTATTCTCAGCTACCCATCGACCTAGTTTAACTACATTAATCTTAATATGACATAAGAAAAACTTTCAATCCCACTACTGGTATTATATTCAGACTTCCTCTAGGCATCATATTTAGAGGATATCATATTCAGTGTTGTGCTGCCTGGTCCAAGGCAGATTGCACTAACCTGGAATGTCTTGTCTCCAGAAGCGCTACCTGCAATGCTATTCTAGGCACAATGGGAGGCCACTCAACAAAAGCTCTGAACTAGAGTTCAGATGGTTCCTGGGACTCACAGCAGAGAAGCTCATCTGAGAAAATCTGCCATAAAAAATGTGGCTTCACCTTGTACTATATCCAAAGAAACCAGTTCAGTTTGAATTACTCAAGACATTCAAAAACAAGCAGGTCAACACATCTTATTTTGGAGTTCTCCTCTCAAAGTGCTACTTTCACTAGATGACAAGCAGTAGAGGTGTTTTGACTCAGATGGTTTTTCAAGTTTTGGGATTACCATTTTAGCAGGAATACTGTAGCCCATTTAGAAGCAAGGGGGAGGGGTCATTAAGCATATGTAGAGCATCCATCTCTGTCTCATTTCTCAGGTTGTGGGCAGCAATTAACATCACCAGCTGACAATTCTTATCCTCTTTTCAACACCATTTTCAACAACACTGGGAAGCAACTATACATAATGAGAAAAAAAAAAACACAGGATGATTGTTGGGAAGTCACTAATCTATGAGAACATAGAAGGTGTAAAGTGAGGAAAGATAATTATATACACCATATCTATTAGTATAAGTGATGAAAAATAATCAGTTTATAAAATCCAAGAGCTCACAATTCTCCATTATCTTAACATTTTAATTTCCAAAATGTAATTTATTCATGTGAATTTGAGTATTTTATTGATGAACAAATCTGAAGAGATTGAGAACTATTCCAGAATTTAAATATTAAAGAATTAAGTACCATATCTTCTATTGATTTACCTTTTAAAATATTGTTTTTATGACTCACATTTTCTCCCACATTCCTATAATATTGAATAGTTCATAATAACCACATTTAAATATGTTAATAAAAAATGGATGCATTAAAATGAATTCATTTACATTGCACCCATTTCTAATATCCATAATCTATTTTCTTCTATGTAGAGTGGTACTCATTTGCAAATTCAACAGATTAATCATAAAGACATTTGTTTTTCCATTTTGTTAAGTTTTGTCACATGCTTTTGTCACCAACCACATTAAAGGACAAATGAGAAGAATTTAAAACAATAGATACTGTTCCTGCCTTGGAGAAATATATAATGTAAATTCTCTCTTGCAGAGACAAAACAAACAAGATAAATTACTGCATGACTTCAGTAATCACCAGAGTGAGTAGAAGAGAAGCAAACAGAAAGAATGGAGCTGTTTGATTGAAGAAAGAGGAATAGGAAATCTGAGAAGGCTACCTGAGAGAATTCTAAGCTGTGGCTAAGTTATTAAACTTGGGAATGAGATGATAAGAAAAAACATTGGGTGACATTTAAAAAAGGAATATAATTTAGGTTACAAAACAAGGACTTGAAGATCAGGTGCTAAAAAGAGAGATGCAGAGAGAAATAAGAGTCCTAAGGGAAACCTCAAGGTATCTGGTACATAGTAGGTTTTTCAAAAATGCTTATTATTATTAAAATAAATGTGGGAAATGGTGAGTATAATTCAAAGGAAGTCAATGAATAATATCAACATAATAGTCAGGGTGTCTTGGGAATTATTTTAGCCTATTTAGAGTGAAAACTGACTAGAGTCTGGGAAACCAAGAAGAATGAGGAAATAGAAATGAAAGCACCTGGTTGGCGAAGGCAAAAAGGAGCAGGCAAAAATAAAACAATGTTTTGGAGAAATAATTGCCTAATTGAGAAATCATCACTGGGTACTAGTGACTTAATAAAAACTCTAAAATGATAATGTCACTCATTTCTACTCATTATGGGAATAAGTACAGACTAGTCTAAGATTGGTCCTTGAATATAAACAACTTATAACATTTCCTGTGTTCAGCTTTTTGTTGACAGAGGGAGGGGGAGGAAGGGAAGGAAGTGGGGAGAAAGACAGAGAGAGCGCGTGCAAAAGACCACTTTTTTGGCCTCTTCTGTAATGTTGCTGTACTAAAAAGCTTGCTTAATGTCTTTGAGTTTTTAAAAAGACAATTACATAATCCCAAAATGACATTCTTATTAATATTGTGTTTATTGCAAATCTCATGCCATATTATTAGCTTCTCCCTTTTTTTCTTTTGTCACATTATTCTCTCTTTCTGGAGTCCATGGCCTAATTCAGTACATGCTGCATTTTTTAAAGAAATGAGCAAGGATAAACTCTCTGACTATATATGCTTACTTGACATTTTGTACCAAAAATACATTTTATAAATTCTGTCTTTAAAGGCAAGGAACTAACTAAAAATTCCTTCTGTGTTTAATTATAGGGATTTATAATACCCGGGTATACATTTACCTTTCTAAGCTGTTTGTATACATTTGCTACTTTTTAATGATTTGCCATCATTTTTTATGTCTATGCCATGCTTTCTATTCCAGTTGCAAGCTACTCTAAAATCCTGTGGCTTAAAATAAAAACAATCATTTATTTATCACATACATCTGCAAGTTGAGCAGTGTGCTGTGGGAAGGTTTGTACTTTTCCACAAAGATCAGCAGATGTGGCTCAGCTGAGGATCTGCTTCCAAGATGGCTCACTCACCTGACGGGCAACTTGACTTTGGCTGTCAGCTGTCAGCTTGGCCAGAGCTGAATAGTGGGGCGTCTTAGTTCTTCCCCACAGGGATCTCTCTATGCAGGCTTCTCTATGATTTGCTTGAACTTCTTCACAGCATGGGGACTGTTTTCCAAGAATAAGCATTCCACAAAAGCCAGTCCAAACAAAGCTGTATCATGACCTAGGTTTAGAAGTCACAGAGCATCCTTTCTGCCATAGTCACAAGTCAGTCAACCCAGATTCACGGGACGGTCTGGAGAGCCCACTTCTCAATGGAAAGAATATTAAAGTCACATGATAAGAATGCTTATGTGGGATGAGAGATACTGTTGTGGCCATTTTGTGGTAGGCTCATAATCTGCACAACTCTATGCAAAGAAAACAAATTTTTAGGACACTGTTCTCCCTTATATCTCTGCCCAAATTGTATTGTTCAGAAACCCAAAATCCCCCCTGGGACTGTTAGTTCTTTAGCCCCATGAGGAGGAGGGTAGGGAACAAAAATCCACTGCCTCTGAGACCTACTACAGAGACAACAGTTAGATCTGGAGTCCAAAGCTGTGTACTTCCATGAGACTACCAAGTACAACTGTGACAGATGAAAGTACTTCCCACAAACATGATGCTCTTCATGACTTAGCAAATTGCAGCCCTCATTGTCCCCCTCTACACATCTGCTGGAATAAATCTAGAGAAAAGCAAGGAACACGAAACTTGAAAAACCAGAATAAAGTTAAAAAGCAAATCAGGGAACAGACTATCGTGTGTTTTCTAGTGAACAGCACTTGTTAAGAATTGCCTTAAAGGATTGTGTATTCCTGAGGATAGACTGAAGAAAATACTTGATCTTGGTAGAGTCCGGTTCAGACCTAAGGTACCATGTGCATGGAAGGAACATGCTCTCAAGCAGACAGATTTAGCTTACGATTCAGCTCTGCCACTTAACTGTGTGATCTTGGACAAATCACTTAATCCCTCTGAGCCTCAGTTCCCTTGTCTGTTAAGCAGGAATAATAACACTCATCTCACAGTGTTAGAGTAAAGACTAAATAAGATAATGTAAGAAAGCCCTTATATTTATTTACCATATGGCAGGCCTTAAATGAATTAATTCTCTTCTTTTCTTTGCTGCTGACTCACTATGCTTCAAAGCTCCTAACTTTCCTGAATCTCAAGTATACCATTTATAGCAAGCAACGCAGATGAATTTGACCTTCATACTTAAAACCAGCATGCGGGTGGCAATGACAAGAATAATGTAAATATATTAAATATGAAATATACTAAGTGCTCTTTAGATGGGAAGGATTCATAAGTATAGTGAAACCCCAGCATCATGTTTTCTAAAAAGAAAAAAAAAATCAATTCCCTCAATTATTATGGCAGGCAAATAATGCACATTTATGGTATAATAATAAAAGCATAATATGCAAATCGACCTAATGGCCAAACAGTGGAACAACCATCCGGATAACCTTCCAGACGAAGCCTGGGCTGCAAGGCCTGAGGCACCCTGAGCTGTGAAGACCTACCCTTGCATCAATTTCATGCATTGGGCCTTTAGTGTATAGTAATAAAAGCATAATATGCAAATCGACCAAATGGCTGAACCACAGAATGACCATCCGGACGACCATCTGGATGACCATCTGGACAACCATTCAGGACCACGCTATTATACCCACTGGTGCCAGTCCAGCCAAGGCAGGTGCAATGCGATTGGTTGGGGGCCCAGCCATTGCCCCATGATTGTTCCACAAAGGGATGCCCAGGCCACCGACTGGTAGGCTGCAACAGGAGAGTGGGGCCTCCTTCTGTGAGGGAAGCCTGAGTCCTGGGTGCTGGCTGCTGTAGGGAAGCCGGTGTGGCAGCTGGGGGAAAGAAGGCCTACTCTTACACAAATTTTATGCATCGAGCCTCTAATGCATGTGTGTGTGTGTGTGTGTGTGTGTGTGTGTGTGTGTGTGTGTATCTTTATATATATGAAGATTCTCAAAAGAAAATATATATATATGGAGAATCTTTTGACCATGAAACATGGTTACATATAGATTTTCACTATGGAAAATAATTGTGTGTGTGTGTGTGTGTGTGTGTGTGTGTGTGTGCATAATTTAGTTTGAGGAGAATGCCAGTGAATATGTCAATTGTGAGGGAAGGTGGATTTTAGAAAATGCTGTGTTTGTCTAAAAACCTGTGGAGAACTTAATTGGATTCAAATATGAAATCATCAAGAAAATATTCCTTAATTGTTTTAAGTGTATGCTTTGCTCTGGGATTAAATGACTGGCCTTTTTCTGTATCACCACCCCAGTCTCTGTTTATGATTAAACCAGAAGATAGAGGAATGTTGGCAGTCTTCTTTGCACGTGCTTCATGCCCTCAGCCCAGTTGGAGAAGAGTGGTATATTTGTAATGTTTGCCAAAACAGCTTGGAGTCACTTGCTGGAGTGAGTTTAAAATCCTGGCAAATACCAGAAGCTAATTTCAGCTTCAGATGATGACACTGATTCCAGACTCTGACCAGAATGCCAATTCAAGACACATCCCTAGTCCTGAAGGCTCTAGAGAAGACCCTCAGTGTCATGAGAATGCCCACAATAGACTATTTTTTATTCAATAAACATGATACCCTGTCAAATCCATCTCAACACTGGGCCAGCTTTCTGTGGCTTTGAACACTATGGATTTGTGGTTTGGGATATTGTAGAACATTCCATTCTTATTTTACTTATTTTCCATTTGAGTGATTTTAAATGGGCTGCTGGTCCAAGGGGACATTATTTGCCTTATCAGAATCTCTTAGCATTCTATTAGTAATAATTATCTCTAAGCAAACAGAAAAGAGTAAGTCAACCTAATCTGAAAAGGGACCCAGTTTCCTCATCTATGAAATGTATTCCTATTGCACACAATTGCTATTAAAATCAGAGGAGAAAATGTTTTTGAAAGTGCTTTGTAAACAGAGGCAATCTAATAGGAAGGAGACCAGGTTCATTATAGCGAGAAACTCTGAATGTCACCATAGAGTCCTGGGAGAGGAATGCTAAAAGCAAGCCCTCAAAGAAAAGTACTCAGTAGGGAGAGGTTAGAGAAAGGGATGCAGGCTAGGGGTAGGCACATAGGCCCCTGCCCAGGTCAAGTCAAGTCTGGAGCCCAGGAGATAGGGGCCATTGTAGAAGCCCCAAGGACCAGGTATGAGAGTTACAGCAGAAAGATACAGTACAAGTAGCCTTGAGCTGTAATTACACATTCCTCACCTTTATAACTTTATAGTCTAGCCTCACTCTTTCCTTCAATAAAAATGAGATGCTTATATTTTTTCTAATTAGTGTTTTGAGTTACTTTGAATATATACCTGGAAGTGGAGTCACTGTGCTAAGTAAAATAAATCTGACAGAGAAAGACAAATACCATATAAGTTTTCTTATTTGTGGAATCTAAAAAACAAAATAAACAAAGAGAATAACAGAAACAGACACATAGATTCATTGAGCAGTCTGATGGTTGCCAGAGGGGAGAGATGTTAGGGGACTTGGTGAAAATGGTGAAGGAATTAAGAAGTACAAATTGGTAGATACAAAGTAGTCATGAAAATGTAAATAAAATCAGGAATATTATAATAAATATGTATGGAACTAGGTGACTATTTGAAATATTGGGGACACTATTTTGTAAAATACAGTGGTACCTCGAGATACAAGTGCCCTAACATATGAGATTTTTGAGATACGAGCCGTCGAGCGAGCGACTTTTGCTTTGAAATATGAGCAACATTTGAGATAGGAGTAATCGCGTGGATCGGCCGGCTGCACACGACCCACCAGTTTACCGCGACTCCAGCGTCTCATAGTTTCCCACGCCTCAAGGTTACGGAAAGAATTAAACTCATATCTCGAGGTACCACTGTATATGATTGTCTAACTACTGTGCTATACACCTAAAACTAATCTACACTAATAAAATAGAAATATGCAAATTGATTGTACCTTTGAGATGCCCACCAGCCAATCAGGAGTGAGTATGCAAATTAACCCAACAAAGATGGTGGATTAATTTGCATAAGCAGGTGGCCTAGTGGCCAGGGGCAGGAAGGGATGCTTGTGTCATCACTATGGTGATGATGCAGGCATTCTGCACCGTCCCAGCAACTCCAGGCCTCTGGGAAGGCAAAAAAGAGGCTCCAGGCTGGAGCAAAAGTGGTGTTGGCAGCCAGGGGAAGGAAGGCCTATTCTTGCATGAATTTTCGTGCATCAGACCTCTAGTCTATTCATATATATATATGTATATATCCTATCTAATAAAAGAGTAATATGCAAATTAGCCATCACACCAACACATAAGATGGCTGCCCCTATGTGGATACAAAATGGCCACCACAAGATGGCTTGCAAGGGAGGGCAGTTGGGAGGGACCAGGCTTGCAAGGGAGGGCAGTTGGGAGTGGTCAAGCCTGCAGGGGAAGGCAGTTAGGGGTGACCAGGCTGGCAGAGGAGGGAAGTTGGGGTTGACTGGGCTTGCAGGGAAGGACAATTGTGGGGGAGAAAGGGACCTAGGCCTATGGAGATAGCAGTTGGGGGGTACCAGGCCTGCAGGGGAGGGTGGTTTGGGGGAACTCAGGCCTGCACGGAGAGCAGTTGGGGGTGATCAGGTTGGTGGGGGAGTACAACTGGAGGGGACCAGGCCTGCAGGGGAGGCATTTGTGGGGGACCAGGCTGTAGGGAAGGACAGTTAGGGGTGACCATGCTGGTAGAGAGGGTAGTTAGGGGCAATTGGGCTGGCAGGGGAGTGGTTAGTGGGTGATCAGGCTGGCAGACAGAAGCAATTAGGAGCAAACAGGAAGGCTGGCAGTCGAGCAGTTGGGAGCCAGTAGTCCTGGATTGTGAGAGGGATGTCTGACTGTCCCTAAATGGGACAGTTTGGAGAGGGTGCAGGCTGGGCTGAGGGACACCCCCCCCCATGCACAAATTTCACACACCAGGTTTCTAGTGTATATATAAAAGCCTAAGCAACCAAACAACCAAATGACCAGTTGACTGGTCAGTGTGATGTGCACTGACCATGGGGGGGGCAGAAGCTCAGTGCAGGAGCTGCCTCATGGTGGTCAGTGTGCTCCCATAGTGGGAGACCACTCAGCTGATTGACAGGTACCAGAAGGTGGGCTCATGACTGACGAGCACTGATGGCAGCATGAGCGTCTCATGATCGGAACTGACTGGGCACTAGCCCATGGCAGTGGGGCTGGGATGACTGGGATGGCAGGTAGGAACAGCAGGTGGCATTGGACTGCTGGTTTCAATTGATCCCCACAAGCCACACTGAGGGACCCCACCAGTGCACACATCTGTGCACTGGGCCTCTAGTACAAAATAATAACAAATGTGAATTGTTATTGCAATAAAAAAAAAAAGAACTGACTGCCACAAGACAACAAGAAAAGAAAAAGGCTAAACATTCAGTGTGCTTATAAGGTTTGCCAGGCAAAGTCAATCTAAGAAGAGCAATATAGCTTGCTAATGTGTCTTCTAAACTGTTGTCCCCACAGATGTCCATCCCCACTGTTTGCAACATTCCTTGGTTTGTCTCACTTCCTGGTAGGTGTCTAACAACCTGGCTCAGGTTCCTTGGGAAATAATATTGTCCATATTCCTTAACACCAACCTCAAGAGAATATGTTCATGTGTCTTGGCATTTGTAGTTCTTCACCAGTCAAAATGAACCCACATGGTGCCTCCTTTCCTAAGACATCTGGCTGAGCATTCTGTCTTGGGATATGGCAATAATAGGCAATAATGGCTGATGTGTTATTTCTCCTAAATAACAGTTTTGCAGTAGGGAATTTTTAATGCTTTGAGCCAAAAAATTGAGGATCTCATGATATTGCTAGTGAAAGTGAAACTCTGGCCATGTTTCTAGACACCCTTGAAGTCACCCTACCAATGTGGGCACCAGCAATGCTTGCTCACAAACAGGCAAGTAGGTGTGCAAATTTCAGAAGGGAGAACTTCATGGCAATGGTAATGCAAGCAAGATGAAAGTCATCCATTTGAAAACCAATGCAAAACACTTTGGGAGAAATATATAATTCATCAGTCTTTATGATTTTCCTGAACAATGCAGTTAATGATCTGAGATCATGCATACAATTACCATAATATTAATTTATTCAACAAATATTTATTAAGCATTTACCATATGCTAGGCACTGCGCCAGATCTGAAATACACAGTGAACAAGAAAATACAAATCTAAGCACCCAAATAAATCATTTGAAATGTGATGGCTATTCTGAAGGAAGATGTAAGGTAGTGGAAGACAATAGTAACAGGGAACTGAGATTTAAACTAGGAGTTAGGAAGAACATTTCTGGGGATTGTCCTGAAGGGTTAATAGCAATTAGGTGAAAAGAAGGAGGCAAGAACTTTCCAGATGCTGAAATGTAAAAAAAAGCTTGGCTATTTGTCTAAGACAGTGGTTCTCAACCTTTCTAATGCCACGACCCTTTAATGCAATCCTTCATGTTGTGGTGACCCACAACTATAGAATTATTTCCATTGATACTTCATAACTGCAATTTTGCTACTGTTAATGAATTGTAATGTAAATATCTGTGTTTTCATATGGTCTCAGGCAACCCTGCTAGCGGTTCTCAACCTATGGGTCCGATGGTCTTAGGTGACCCACAGATTGAAAACCACTGCTATGGAACCTAAGAGCATTGGAAAACACAGATATTTACATTATGACTCATTAATAGTAGCAAAATTAGAGTTATGAAGTAGTAACAAAAATAATTTTATGGTTGGGGGTCACCACAACATGAGGAACTGTATTAAAGGGTTGCAGCATTAGAAAGGTTGAGAACCACTGATCTAAGACAAGAAGGGCAGTGTAGATATAACCCAGAAAGCCAGAGGAAAAGTTGAGTGAGAGGACTTGGAGGGGTAAGCAATGGGCGCAAGATACCACCTTCTGTAGGTCTTGTAAAGAATTTTGGAGTCTTTCCAAAGTACTGTCGAATGCCATGGTCAGTAGAGAATGGGAGGGGGCATTTAAATATAAATATAGTATGTTATTTAAATTTCAATAAATTATTAAAACATGGAAACACTTAAGTGATGATGGCGATTGGCAGTGCCCTTTTTTTAAATATAGTATGTTATTTAAATTTCATGGTTCATGTGGAGATAGAATTACAGCAGTGGCAGAAGAGGTCAAGTAGGCAGGCAAGAGAGGGAGCTTGGACTAGAATGGTAGCAACAAGTGAAGAAGACAGAGCAGATATTTTATAAGGATACTAAAGGCCCAATGCACAAAATTCGTGCAAGGGGCTCACTCCCCACCTCTGTCTCCTCTGCCTTGGCCTTTGCTGCTGTGGCTTTATCTGAAAGGTCGTTGGGAAGGATGTCAGGTCTAATTAACATATTATGCTTTTATTATTATAGAGTCCAAAAGACATGATGAATGATCAGAGTGGGAATTCTGTGGGACAGAGGATGTGTCAGAAATTACTCTCACATCTCTAGCATAAGTACCTAGGTAAATGGAAGTGTCCTTAATGGAGATGAGTAGATTCTCACAAATTGATGAGGTTTCAGCAAGCATAAAATGCAAACAGTGTTAATATAGGCTATATCTTGAAAAAAAAGGCACTGCCAATCGCCATCATCACTTAAGTGTTTCCATGTTTCTGTGTGTTACAGTGACTGTGTTTGTGCTTTGTGAGGAGGACAGGGAACTTAAAAGAGAAAATTGCAAACAAGTAGGTACAAAAAATAATAAAGAAATGATCACTGACTAGTATAGATGCTGCTGGGAGTCTTTCTGATGCAAATATATACCTAAGTTAGCTATGCTTTCACCTGAGGAACAAAACAAAAAAAAAAAGAAAGAAAGAAAAGAAAAGCAAGGTTTAGAAAAGAAACACTGTCACCACAAGCTACAGATTCCATTGTTTCTAGGGAAAAATTCATTTACATCAAATACCTGAAGCTGTCAGTGCACACAAAGACGTTGAAAGCATTTGTTTGGAGCTAATACTGTACTTTCTATTTATATTCTAATACCTTGTCCACCCCCTTATGGTTCTTTGTGAACTTGCTCAAGTTTTGGCTCTACTATACTTTTATTTTTTCTTCCCCTGAGACACACTTATAATCTTTACAGAATTGTTTCACGAGCAAAGAAACGGATCATTAAAGAAAGAATGAAATGTCATTTGATGGTGTGCCTGCTGCTTTCTTTGTAGAGACTCTGTTCCCATAGCCATGTAACACTGGGGAGGCTACATGCCACGAAAGTTAAGGGCCAGATTAGACTCGGTCCAGGTCAGAAAACACATGTTCCCACCCCCTTCCAAGAAGGTAAATTCTGAAGCTGAGTGAAGGATGATATTTCCAATTGTTTTTATTGAGAATAATATTTTTGTGACCTGTCTCAGGAGTGATAAACTGCCTCTGAAAAGGAAATCTAATGCAGCAGACATTGGCCACAAAAGTGTCAAAGAATAAGTAATAATGATAACAAAACTTTAGTAAAGATGGGGCTGATAAAAATTAGATCAGAGATAATGAGACATTGAGAGAGTCATTGGCCACTTGAAGTTCTGATGATAAGTCTGGAAGAAAATATATGAAATTTTCAAAGCTTCTAGGAAAAGAGTTTTTAAAGAGAAATCCAGAGTGTCTGATCTACTAAGAAAGTTATATATATATATATAAATCTGCGCATATATCTGTTTATCTTTGGAATAGAAACACAGGAAGGATAAACAAGAAACTAGAGAGACTGGTTTTCTAGAAAGGGTGGGTGGGAAAGTAGGAGGAGAAAGAGATAATAGGCATGAGTAGAGATGGGGAAGAAATAACACCTCCTTGAGTATACAGTTTTAAATAGCACTTACTTTAACATTTTAATTGATTTTGAGAGAGAGAGGGAGAGAGAGAAACATCAATGTGAGGGCAGAACATTGATTGGGTATATTCCCTGACTGGGAATGGAACCTGCAATGTTTCAGTGCATGGGATGATGCCCAACCAACTGAGCACACTGGCCAGGGAAGGTCTGAATTTTAAAACCATAATATCAATTCACATTCCAAAAAGATAATTAAAATTTATCAGGATGTGGAGGAACAAGAAGTGAATGCAAACTATAGCAAATAGACCTAACCATGTAACTGCATTTCAAATGAATACTATAACCACACTGAAGGTGTGGAGAATAAAAGAGCTAAACTATATAACTGAGAAAACAGTGAAGTGCCCAGATAGGCTAAGATTAAAGATCAAAGAACTGCATACAGACACTGTACTTAAATTAATAAATGTGTTTCTTCCAGGGATTTTGGTTTGCAATTCTAAAATGACCTCATGTGTATACTTTGAATAAACAAATGCATAAATACTTAGTAGATAATGAGAATCTGATTTCTCAAAGGCAGAGAAAGAAGTTACAAATAAGAAAAGGAGAAAAACCAGAGGGAACGCTGTGGTATTGCATTTACATCAGAGAGTAGAAACTAACGTTTTTACTACGTATGCAGAAAAATATAGAAATAAATATAAATGTATATGCATGCATATATATATATATATATATATATATATATATATATGTCTAATTCTTGAACTTGAAAGCAAAATTCTTGAGAAAAAGAAGCAAGTTAGAACTAATATAATATTGAACGTCAACCTTTATTGGAGGAAAAAAAGAAGCACATTATACACTATTGCCTTGCAGACCTTTTATTTCTTGGGGTTTTAGAAGACATAGAATTAATCATTCATTTAATTAATAATATTCATTAGATTTATGTTCTTACAAGATTATTCTATCAGTTTTACAGAGAACTATGGCTCATCCAATGACCTGTTTTTACTTAATACATGCTGGGAAAGCCTCATAATAGAAGTAGTTTCTATACTTGGTATTTCACATATTCCCAAGACATTAAAGCAGGATATACATAGACTGGGAAAAGGGGGAGAGAGAACACAATCCCATATATCTTTTCTTAGCTCTCTAATACCAATATAAGAAATTCAAAGTTGCAGGAAGTAGCTTCTAATATACAGTTTTCCCAGCAGGTAAGAGTGGGTGGGAAAGGAGTTAGATTGGGTAGCCACGGGGACCTTATGTGTTGGTGTAGTGTTTTCTTGAGTTCCCTAAGAGGCCTTCCACTTTCCTAGATCTTCTTGCTATGATCACTGAACATGAATGGCTTTTAAGATCCTCATTTCATGTCCTAACCGGTTTGGCTCAGTGGATAGAGCGTTGGCCTGCGGACTGAATGGTCCCAGGTTTGATTCCAGTCAAGGGCATGTACCTTGGTTGTGGGCACATCCCCGGTGGGGAGTGTGCAGGAGGCGGCTGATCCATGTCTCTCATCCATGTTTCTAACTCTCTATCCCTCTCCCTTCCTCTCTATAAAAAATCAATAAAATATATATTTTAAAAAAGATCCTCATTTCATAATTATTATGAAATCAGAAAGAAATACAACAATGTGTTTAGGTCACACCAATGAACAAAGGACTAGCAATAGATACTATATCCAAAGTTGTATGATTTCTTGTCTGATTTACTGAGAGAGAAACTATGAGAAAAATAATGATTCTATCTCTACTGAGATTTTACTCAATACCAGGCATTACCTTAGTTATTAATTCATCCAATCCCCCCAAAAACTCAAGAAAGGTATTTGTATTATCCCCAGTTTGCAGATGAGTAAAGTGAGAAAGGGGAAGCTAACAAAACTAGAGCAGCAAGATATGGCCTTGAAGAAAGTAAAAATGATTCCTTAACTCCTAATAATGAGATTATTGTCAGTGGATAAGTGTTGCAGTTTTAGTATTTTGAAATAAAATATTTCCAAATGCTTGTACTTGTTATAGGGGTATGTTAAATTCTCTAGGATGAACAGGCAAATCAATGATTATTGAGGGACTCATGTCACTGGTACTAATCCTGATGTAATCCTTTCAATCAAGACCTTCCTTCCAAAATAACATAACAACTAAATATGAACGGAAAGATTATTGGCGAAAAGGACAAAAAAGGTGTATAGAAGAGGTCAAAGCTATTCATTATTGCAACCAACATAAGTACTCTGGAATCCATGCTTCTATGTACAGTGAGCTTTGATTTTTTTTATACTAATTCTTCATAGATTCATATTATAAATTTCTGAAAACATTAATTTACATGTGAAGAATAAAAAACAGAACCCAATTAAAATTTTTGTAATGAGTTTTGTAATAACATATAGAGCAAACAGATTTGTTATGTAAATATTAGATACAACAGCAAGGAAATTAAAAAGAGCAACTGTAGCCCAGCTGGTGTGTTTCAGCGGTTGAGTATTGACCTATGAACCAGGAGGTCACAGTTCAATTCCTAGTCAGGAGACATGCCCAAGTTGTAGGCTTGATCCCCCAGTAAGGGGCTTGCAAGAGGCAGCCAATCAATGATTCTCATCATTGATGTTTTTGTCCCTCTCTCTCCCTTTTCTGAAATCAATAAAAACATTTTTTAAAGCAACTGTAAAGCAGTTCAGGATGGCTAGAAATCTGAATTAGGTACAGAAGAGCTAAATGAGACTGAAAGGCTCTTCAGGAGACTGATCCTAAGGCTTTACATGCCTCACAAAAGTATTAGTGTGTGTGTGTGTGTGTGTGTGTGTGTGTGTGTGTGTGTGTGTTGTGGACAAGGAGGAGCCATCAAAAAATGCCAAAGAAAGTGCTGCCATATTTCTATTTTAATAAGTTCACTCCAGCTTTGTTATGTAGAACATATTAAAGAGGTGGAAACCTAGCGTTGATAAAAAGTTCACCCTACTAAGAAATGATGGGATGTTTCAAGGGATTTTTGTGAGCAGAATGGTTTTTACTTGTTGAATAGTACACATTTCCAGAGCTTTGGAAAAAGACCACTAACTGTACAGCAGGAGAAGAAGGGGCCTATGAAGAATACTGGGGGAGTGGGGAGGTCAACATGGGAGGAGAACCAAGAGGTGATAACTCCAGGCTGAGTAAGCAAACCATTTGAATTGCAAATGTCACCTAGAAACAATTGGTAATGCCTTGGACCTACAGTTCACAAAGAAATGGAGCTGAAATCTTTACAACAGAAGACTCTAGAAAGGCTATAGTATTAGGGAAAAGGTGGATTAACCAAAGGAGAAAGTGCAGGGAAATGACAAAGCTACCTGTTATTCTCCACCTGATCTCTGCTGGAAAATAGCCTCCTCGGAGGTCCTCAGCCTTGGGCCTACCCTTACATGAATTTTTATTTGAATTAAACTACATCTGCAATCTAAGAACTATCAAAATTAGGAATTAACATTAAAGTGGCCTTCAGTCATTGATAACTGTGGAAAAACTGCCAATAACAAAAAGGATTCAGAAGGATATACCCTTAACCCAGAAGAAAGAAAAAGAAAAGTCTACAGGACTACCCTGCTAAAGATTATCTGGAGTTTATAATCCAAAATATGCAATCACACACACACACACACACACATTCACACTCATACATAGAAGAAATAATATGTCATAAGAAATTAAGAGCAGATTAACTTTTCAGGAAAATTACAGACACCTCCTTCCTCCGCTCAAAAAATTATTATGGTAGAACTATCTGATAGAGACTTTTAAAAATGGACAGAGAAAATAGTAAACATAAAAAAGAATCATGAGGGGGAAATACAATCAATGAACACTGGGAAATTGTGGGAAAATAATTTATAAAAATAAAAAGTAAAAGTAAGAAATGCAGTCATTGAAATTAAAACAATGTTTATACAGCAGACAGACAAATGAACAGCAGAATCTACAAAATGAAGAGAAAAATAGTGAATTAGAATGAAGATCTGTGGAAATTACTCTGAATGCCACATAGGTGAAATATAAATAGTTGAAAAATATGAAGAGAAATTAGAAACATGGATGCTAGAGCATGAGAATCCAACATACATCCATTTAAAAAATTCTAAAAGGAAAAGAAGAATGTATAAGAGTCAGAAATTTAGAAAATAGTGGCAAAAACTTTTTTGGAACTGATAAAAAACAAACAAACAAAAAACAATATGATTCCTAAGATTCAGAAGCATAAAACCTAAGTGTAAATGGGAGGTGAGGAACTACTCTTAAGAAAGCAACCATGAGGAGAAAAAGCTAGATAAAAATAGGCTACTATTGAAAGGTTTTCTCAAAGATACATGAGATACATGTTTTTAAACTTCAAGCAAAAAGCCTGAAGATAGAACAGAGTGGCCTAAGATAAAGTAAAGACGAGAAGGCCAAAGCCTGCAAGGATACGTATCCTTAGCTGGAGATGGTTCCCACTGATTGCCATCAGGCTACAGACTTGGAAGTCTGACAAATCTAGACTCCATTCTTGACTCAGGCACTTGTTAGCGAGGTGGCTTTGTGAAAGTGACTTAGCCTATCTTAGCCTCAGATGTTGTTTCTGAAAGCTATATAGAGGTTATGTTATCATTTGAGAAATCTGGGAAGATTACAGAAAAATTATTTATACATAAGAGGTAATCAAGTAACAGGGGCAATTGTGCTCTTCTACTGTTAATATCTGGTACAATAAAATATTTTTATTGGACATTCTGAGACTCCAATAATTGTGTGTTTATCATATACCAGATGGAAAAATGGAGGCATGGAGGATTGCAATGCATTCTGCTCCTGTCTCCCTACCTCTGCAGGATTTCTCCAAAACTCCCAAGCTTCTGAGATGCTCGATAATATTTCCCCCTACAGTCGCTATCTCTATTTCTAAACCATTGTATATATGTAGTAATATATATATATATATATATATATATATATATATATATGGCATATATATTAATATCCATAAGTATTCATAGCTATTATTTGACTTAAAAACCTGATGCAAATTAATTTGTAAAAAATCTTAACATAGATAAAATCTTATAAAGAAAAATGGCACCTATTTTGGGTGTGTGGTGAGACAGGTTATGACAATAATTTTGACAGTTATTTGTTTCTCCATACTATAAACATTTTTGCTAATTCTAAAAACCAGGTTTGGAACTGGAAATGAGCATGTACAAGTACAATAAACACCTTCGTTATAACAGTTGAATAAATCCAGAAAAGCAAAAGCAATTTGTTCAAGATGCACAGCCCTAGAGTCTCAGTCTAGTTTCTAGAATGCAAATGGTAGCAACCACATGTGTATTCTCCAATTTTATAAACAATGAACATTGAACAAATATACAAAATGAGAGGGCAGCCGGGCTGCAATTAGAAAGCGCTCATTCTACTCCCCACTCATTAACAATAGGTCTGGTGGGTAGCTGCCCACTCCTCCCAGCTTCATAGGAAAATCTATTTTATCTTCAGTGGCCTGCACAATAATTGGCAAATAGTAATAACCATGAGTTGAATCTACGTTTTAAACAGTGAGCACTGGGTGCTACATCACAAACAAAGGTCACAGACAAAGCAGGAATCAGAAACCGGGATCTGTGAACTTTATGCCATGAAGACAACTCACCTGAAAAATTAAAACAATAAACCAGTTATTGAGGGGAAAGGAGTGAGATTCTAGTTCTATAAATCAACTGCTTATATGTATCTAATATCTTAGCGTCCCATCCTTAACTTTTTTGCCAGCCTTTGGCTAAACTTTCTTGCAACCTTAATTCTCAAGTTTAGAGCATTCCTACTCTTCAAAGCAAAAATAAAAGTTGAATGCTCACTGTAAGTCTTACAGCTTGCCTTTGTTTATGGTTCTTTAACAACCTTTTGACTCGCCTCTGCATTGTACCATCTTCTCTCCACAGTAACAGAGACTTACATTACTTGGTTCCATTGTTTGCTATGTTAAGTTCCATTGTTTTGCTATGATCTTAAAAGAGTAAGTGATCTCTAAAGACTTGCAATGAGAATGTTTTGACATTGCAGTTTAACATGGCAATGTGGTCTCAATACCCTTTCAATGACATTGTTTTACCATTGTCTTGACATTATAAAATGGTCTCTCTAGACTTACATTTGCCATCGCCTTAACATTGTTATACAGTCTCTACAGATTTGCATTGAAATTTGTTTTGTCATTGTCTTGATATCATAATGTCCTCTCCATGGACTTCTCTTCACATATATCATCCTTTCCAAAGACTTGCATATCAGCCCCATTACCAGAGCAATGTGCACTGTTAACTCCCCATTCAGGTGAACTGGAATGATCCTTCATGGTTTCTACTTAACAGTAAACATTACAACTCATCAATAACTATTTTCAAATTCTTTTAGCTCAACTCTTCCCAAATCTCATTTCTGATGCAAGGTTTTTACCAAGAAGCAAAGTGGACAGATTCCCATTAGGTAAATCTGCCTGCACATTTTTTATTTTGAATATTAAACTCACTCACTTTAAAAGCACTAAAGTGGAGCAGATTATGAGGGAGTTTGCATCTCTCTAACCCATAATAGGAAACTATTCAGAGAGGAGATCCAACTATACAATAGCCCAGTGGTGCACATTAGAAAGAGAACATTCTGATGCCTTCTCTACTCACAAATTCCTTGGTAAATTCTGCTCCCTTTTTTAATGTCATTACTTTTAATGCTTACTTCATCAGACAATGGCACTGCATATGTCATCTTTTGCCATTATTGTATACTCTCCCCCCAAAAAAAAACACTAGAGGTGTTTAGTATCTCTATTTTCACCCACTCTTCAAAATGTATGCTTCAATGGAATCAGTTTTTCCTAGTCATAAAATGTAAGTTTAAACAAAAGCAAGCCCATTTAGTAAGATCATGAATTTCCTTCTGAAAAATTGAGTTATTTCATTTGAGCCTTGGGTTGGGGGGGGGGTGCGGGCTGGTAAAAGTAAGGGATTAAATCAGTCTCTAATATTTGGACCATGCCTAAATTGCAGCCTCCACTGGCTGAATAATCACCCACCTCCAGGTATGACACTAGGAACAAGTTTATACTACTTAGTAAACTTGTACATGGTGCCAAGCACTGTGCATAATCTCACCACTACAAACCCATAAACTCCATAAATTCCCATTATTCTTCTCCCCTTTTCAGGCTTAGAATCACTTGCTTAAACAACAGCTGTTAAGTGCTAGCAGCTAGTGAGATTTAAAGCCAATTCATTGGGACACCTGATCAGAGGTTCTTATTTGAAGGGGGGAATTGTATTAGGATTTCACTAAGTTCTAACTGAAATGCATTATTCTTTCACTTATGAATGCAGGGAATAGAGCACAGTGGTATGAGCAATACCGGTGACTTTGGCACTGAAAGAAAGCACAGATTATTTTCCTAGCACATGACAGCTACTGCAGATCGCTCAAAAGAGCATTTATGCTCATCACAACTGCAAAATTGCGATCGTTATTACACCTGCCATTGGACCTAGTTATTTAATGTCTTAAAGAAGCACATGTATTGCTATGTCATTATTTGGTTTCTAATGTTTTGATAACCTCCTGTGAATTATTTTGCTATGTTCACACAAAACCTGTATTTTATTTACATCATGTTTTCTTTAAAATAACCAATAACTGTTTTACTCAATGAGTCTTTTATTGAGGAAATTTTCTTTCTCCTGTTATAATTTACTACTTATATTTTTGAAAACATTAAAATAAATATGCAACTATGAGGACTTTAGTAAGAAGAACCTGTAGCTTGCATTGCGTATTTTGAGACATGCTAAACCAAGGCATAACATGCCGGATCTGGCACTGTCCTGGCACAGACAGTCTGCTTTGCTAGGTCAGTAACCCCTGAATGATCAGATTTCTCCAAGAGCCTTCTACAAACGCAGAGCTGCTTCACCAGAGCTCCCAGCAGCTCTCGCAGTGGAATGGGCTGAGGCAGCAGTCTCCCTGGGAGGTGGAAATAGCCTGGCTTTGCCTAAACCAGTTTGGCTCAGTGGATAGAGCATCCGCCTGGAGACTGAAGGGTCTCAGGTTCGATTCTGGTCAAGGGCATGTACCCTGGTTGTGGGCACATCCCACTAGAAGGTGTGCAGGAGACAGCTGATCGATGTTTCGCTTTCATCGATGTTTCTAACTTTCTGTCCCTCTCCCTTTCTTTCTGTAAAGAATCAATAAAATATATTAAAAAGAAAAGAGCCTAGCTTTGGAGTCACACTGTAGTATAGACTCTCCTCAGCCATCTTTGAGCTGAGGCTAGCTCCCTCAATCCTAGCTGATTTACCATATCTACAGCATTCCAGCAAATAGTAAAATCCTGAAGGCGCCATCAAAAAAAACTGTTAGAGCCCTGGCTGGTGTGGCTCATTGGATAGAGCCTCAGCCTGCGTACTAAAGGGTCCCAGGTTCAATTCCAGTCAAGGGCACATGTTTGGGTTGCGGGATAGATCCCCAGTGGAGGGCGTGCAGGAGGAAGCCAATCAATGATCTCTCTCATCATTGATGTTTCTATCTCTCACTCCACCTTCCTCTCTGAAATCAATAAAGCTATATTTAAAAAAACGGTTAGAACAAATAAATTCAGCAAAGTTGAGGATACAAAATCAACATACAAAAAAAAGTTCCGTTTCTATACAGTAATAACAAAGTCTCTGAAAAAATAAATTTAATAAATCATGTTTACAATGGCATCAAAACAATAATATTCTTAAAAATAAATTTAATGAAGATGATGAAAGTTCACACCAAAAACTAAAGATGTTAATGAAAGAAACTGAAAAATATATAAATAAATGGAAATAGATTTCATTTTCATGGATTGGAAGACAATATTGTCAAAATGTTTATACTGCCCAAAGCTATCAAATATTTAATCCAATACCTGTCAAAAATCCATTGGCATTTCTCACAGAAATAGAAAAATAGTCCTAAAATTCAGAAGGAATCACAGAAGATCACTAATAGTCAAAACAAACCTGAAAAGGAAATACAAAGCTGGAGGCATCACACCTCCTGATTTTAAACTATACTACAAAGATATAGTAATCAAAACCATATAGTACTGGCATAAAAATAGACAATAGATAAATGCAACAGTGTCAACAGCCCAGAAAGAAACATACATATACATGGTCAACTAATATTTGACAAGGGAACCAATAATACACAATGGGGGAAAGATAGTTTCTTCAATAAATGGTGTTGGAAAAACTGGGTAAATACATGCAAAAGAATGAAATTGGTCCCTATCTTAACATAATATACAAAAATTAACTCAATACACAAAATTTAACTCAAAATGAATTAAAGATTTAAAGGTAAGATCTGAAACCATAAAGCTGCAGGAGAAGCTCCTTGACATTGGTCTTGGCAATGTTTTTTGTTGTTGTTGTTGTTTGCTTTTGTTTGTTTTTTTATATGACACCAAAGGCCCAGGCAACAAAATCAAAATTAAACAAGTGAACCTACATCAAACAAACAAACAAAAAAAGCTACTGCACAACAAAGGAATCCATCAACAATATGAATGGGTGATCTATGAAATGGGATAAAATACAAATCATATATCTGATAATGTGTTAATATCCACAATATACAAAGAACTTGTATAATAATAGCAAACACACACACACACACACACACACACACACACACACACACCCCATAAACAATCCCATTTAAAAAGGGCAAAGAAGCTGCATATACATTTTCCCAAAGATGACATACACATGGTCAACTGGTTTTCAACAAGGTGTTTAACCATACTATCAAGTAAATTCAAATCAAAACCACAAGGGGATATCACCTTACCCCTGTTAGAATGGCTAATTAAAAAAAAAAAGACAATAGACAACAAGTGTTAGTGAAGATATGGAGAAAAGAAAATCCTTGAACCCCGTGGCATGTAAATTGACAGCCACTATGGAAAACAGCATGGAGGTTCCTGGAAAATTTAAAAATAGAACTACTGTATGATCCAGCATATATATTAATAAAAGAGAAACATGCAAATTAACCATCATTCTGCTACATCCACGAGCAACCCCACTTCTGGATATATATATACAAAATAATTGAATTCAGGTCTCAAAGAGAGATCTACATTCCATGTTCACTGCACATTATTTACAATAGCCAAGATATGGAAACAACCTAGTGTTCATGAATGGATAAAGAAAGTGTGGTACACACTCACAACAATATTACTCAGATGTAAAAAAAAGGAAGAATATTTATCATTCGCAACAACATAGTTAAACCTGGAGGGCAGTATGCTAAATGAAATAAGCTAGACAGAGAAGACAAATACTGTTTGGTATCACTTACATGTGGCAACTGAGAGTTAAACTCATAGAAAGAGAGTAGCACAGTGGCTGAGAGGGCCTGGGAGGGAGTGGTGAAAGGGAAATGGGAGATGTTGGTCAAAAGATACAAAATTTCAATTATAAGATGAATAATTTCTGAGAATCTAATGTACAGCATCTTTAAAATTTGTTGAGAGAGTAGATCCTAAATGTTCTCACCACAAAAAGAACTGTGAGCTGATGGATATGTTAATTAACTTGATTGTGGTAATCACTTCACTACACACACACACACACACACACACACACACACACAAATAAAAGAGGAAACATACAAATTAACTGTTGCTCTGCTACTGCTACATCCACAAGCCATGCCCACCAACTAATCAGGAGTGAGTATGCAAATTAACTCAACCAAGATGGCAGCCAGCCACAGAGCTGGAGCAAGCAGGAGGCTTGGATTGCCCTGGCAATGGAGGAAGCCAAGCTTCCTGCCCACCTTGACTGGCCCTGGCCTCCATTCAAGGCTACAAAGTTTCAATTATAGAATATAAATAAATCCTAGATACTTGCTTTTAGCTAACCCTGGTCTCTGCTCAAGGAGGTGCTGGAGAAAAAAACAAAACAAAAAGGAGGGGCTGGGACCTTGGGTTTCCAGGGGGTGATCAGGCCAGGATGGAACAGCAGGGACCACTGGAGGTAAGCAGACCAGCAGAGGGGCCAGGTGAGGGTGAGCAGGTCATCAGTGGGGATCAGTTTGAGGTGATCAGGACAGTGGGGGGGGCAGTTTGGGTGAGCAGGCCAGTGGGGAGGGAAGGTGGGGGCAAGCAGGCCAGCAGGGGGTGCATTTGGGGTGAGCAGACTGGCACGGGAGGCAGTTGGAGGTGATCTGACTAGCAGGGGACATTTGGGGATGAGCAGACCAGTGGTGGGTGTCAGCTAAGGGAGAGCAGGCTGGCATGCAGAGTGGTTAGGGACAATCAGGCAGGCGAGTGGCTGGAGCCAGCAGTCCCGTATTGTGAGAGGGATGTCTGACTCCTTGTAAACCAGCAGTAGGACATCCTTCAAGTTTTCCCAGATTGGAGTGAGTGCAGGCAGGGGTGAGGAACGCCCCCCCGTCACTCCCCACCCCCCCAGTGCATGAATTTTGTGCACTGGGCCACTAGTGTATATATATATATATAACCATTATGTCATACACCTTAAATATGTACAATTTTATTTGTCAACTAGAGGCCTGGTGCACGAATTCTTGCATGTGTGGCATTCCTGGGGTGGCCTGTGGAGATTGGGCCCCAGCTCACACAGCCCCAGTTTGCAATCCAGCCTCTCAGCCCCACAGCCCACCCCCTGGTACCCCACCTTGGTCTGGCACTGCCCCTTCACTTGCTCCACCACCCCGCCTGTGGAGCCATCAATCTGGGCCAGGCCCCCTGCTGGGCTTCCTCAGCACCTGGGAGCCAGGTGGAGGCCTCACCCCCACCACCACTGCTGGTTGCCTTCTGCAGCGCCATCCACAAGGTGATCGGCGCCTGCTCACACCCACTTTGGCTGCCTACTCACCTGCTCCCCCATCCTGCCATGATCCCACTGTCAATGGGGCCCATCAGGGTCGGCAAGGATCTTTACTGCTGCTGCTCACTACCAGTGCCACATTGCAGATGCCTTCCATGTTCCATGCTGCCCCCTGGTGGTCAGCACACATCATAGCAATTGGTCGAACTCCAGTCTCCTGACCGCCCCAGGGGACAATTTGCATATTAGGCTTTTATCTTATAGGATTATACCTCCTGAAGCTAAGGGGAGAGAGTGAACAGAATGTCATGCAAGGTGTCTGATCCTGATTAAGCTCCCAGAACGGCCCTTTCTCTTCCCTCCTGCTTCCCCCTATTCTTCCTCTTGATTAGGAGTATAAGGGAAGACTGCAAGCTGAACAGAAAGACAAATAATTCTAGAGATGCATCACAGAACTCTAACAGGCAAAGTCTCTATTTTGAGTGCAGGCTAGAGTAGCAAAACGTGTTCCTGATTCAGAACATCTGGCTTCCTATAGCCACAAATTGCCAAGAGACCTTGAGCCGATGAACCCCCTTGCATATCAAGTTTTCTTCCCCCTACATTAGAGTGAAGTATAGCGTACATCACTGGTTTGTTGTAATAATTACATGGAAGTTACATGCAAGAGCACTTTGTCCATGACATACAGGAAAATTTTAGCATTATCTATCTGGCTTACAGATTTCTTAACTTATTTGTAACTTTTCTGGATGACTCAATGTCATCATTATGATCATCCCTTTTTAAAAAAAAATAAGGTTAATTGTTTTTATAATTTCTGTTTCTTCCTACAATATTGGACTATAATACTGTTCCAACTGCTCTATGCTAATTACTTTATTTATGTTTTCCCCCCAAAAAATGTATTGATCATCTACAATATGTCAGACTATTGTAGTGACAATTATAGCTAACAGGAAGACCTAACACTTAAGCAGAACTCAGTATGTATCAGACACTGCCTAAAGCCTTTTATGTATGTTAACATATTTAATACTTGCATCAATTCTATCAATTTCTAATTTGCAGCTGAGGATGCTAAAATACAGAGAGGTTAAGCAACTTTCCCAAGGCCAAAGAGCAAGTCACTGGCAGAGCTAGAAATTACCTGATGCAGTCTGACTCCCGGGTCTCTGTACTAATCACTATATGATGCCCCTCTAAGACAGAAGAGTTGGGCATCATATTTCCCTTTCTCAGGGAACATATGTGAAATAAGAAGATCCTAACAATAGTAAGGAAACAGAGCTGTACAATTTCTTGATCATTTCATCATAGCGTTATTTTATTTTTTCAATGGCCCAGGAGACAGATTTAAAAAAAAAAAAAGATATTAACAGCTTCATGATATAAATATAAGTAAGAAAAGAATAACTTTTTTTTTCAATTACAGTTATGTGACATAATTCTAAAGTGCTAAAAAAGACATCAAAAATTGAGAGGTAATGACCTCAATTTGAATTTTTATTGATTAGAGAGGGAGAGAGAGAAAGAAAAAGGGAGAGGGGGAAGAGATTTGTTGCTCTACTTATTTATGCATTCATTGGTTGATTCTTTTTTTTTAATTCTCTGTGAATTTATTCTTTTTTTATTGTCTAAAGTTTTACATATATCTCCTTTTTCCCCAATTGACCCCCGCCCCCGCCATTTTCACCCCAAGCAAGCCCCTGCTGCCCCAGTGTCTTTGTCCATTGGTTACGTTAATATTCATGCACACAAATTTTTTGGTTGCTCTCTAACCCTAGCCCCTTCCCCTACATTTGTCTCTGGATCTATTCTTTTTTTTTTTTTTAATATATTTTATTGATTTTTTACAGAGAGGAAGGGAGAGAAATAGAAAGTCAGAAACATCGATGAGAGAGAGACATCGATCAGCCGCCTCCTGCACACTCCACAGTGGAGATGTGCCAGCAAGCAAGGTACATGCCCCCAACCGGAATCGAACCTGGGACTGGATCTATTCTTGTTCATCAAATTATGTCGATCATTATATCCTACATATGAGTGAGATCATGTGATATTTATCTTTCTCCAACTGGCTTATTTCACTTAGCATAATGCTCTCCAGTTCCATCCATGCTGTTGCAAATGGTAAAAGTTCCTTCTATTTTATAGTGGCATAGTACTAGGTATTTCATTGTGTAGATATTCATTGGTTGATTTTTGTATGTGCCCTTAGTATATCAGAATAATGCTCTAACCAACTGACTACCCAGCCAGGGCCTCAATTGGAAATTTCAATTGTATAAAACATAATTTCATGGATATTTTCCTCTTATATAATACTAGAGGCCTAGTGGATGAAATTTGTGCACTTGGGGGGGTAGAGAAAAGGGGAAGGAATGTCTCTCAGCCCAGACTGCACCCTCTCCCCATCTGGGACCCCTTGGAGGATGTCTGACTGCTGGTTTAGGCCTGATATCTTCAGCAACAGGCCTAAACTGGCAGTCGGACATCCCTCTCACAATCTAAGACTGCTGGCTCCCAACCACTGGCCTGCCTGATCACCCCTAACGACTCCCCTGCCAGCCTGCTTGATGCCTAGCTACTCCCCAGTAACCCCCAACTGCTCTCCCCTGCTGGCCCAGTTACGCCCAACTGCCCTCCTCTATCAGCCTGGTCTCCCTCAACTGCCCTCCCTTGTAGGCCTGGTCCACCTCAACTGCCCTTCCCTGCAGGCTTGGTCACCCCTAATTGCCCTTCCCTGCAAGGCTGGTCCCCTCCAACTGTCCTTCTCTACATGCCTGGTTGCTCCCAACTGCCCTCCTCTGCTGGCCTGATTGCCCACAACTACCTTCCCCTGCCAGCCATCTTGTGGTGGTCATCTTTGACCACATGGGGGTGGCCATCTTGTGTGAGGGTGTGAGGTTCAATTTGCATATTACCTCTTTATTATATAGGATAAGTGGGGTTATTGTGAAGATCAAATAACATCATAGATAAGGAAATATTTCATAAATTCCAAATAACTATGTCTTACCATAAGAAGTAATAGGAGGAGAAGCAGGACCATTTTCAATGTCCACAGTAATCTGACACTTCATTCAAGGTTAGTGTGCTTTAATCTTGGACCATGATCTTCAAAATGACTTCAAACCCAAACATCCTATTCTGGCTTTAAACCCACAGACAACTGTACAGGTAGAACTCTCTGCTAACGTAACATTGCAGATTATTTCAAACCAGCAAATAAATGTCAGTTGTCTCTTCCTCAAGGATAGGAGTCTGACTTCCAAACCCAACCCTGAAACCAACCTGCTGTGAGAAGTGATTTGGCTGCAAACTTCTGAGCTTACTTCCTTCATTGGCAGAATTGCTGGTGGGAGGAACCATGAGTCCTCTTCTCTCTCCTGCTTTCTTTGTAGCTTGTCCTTTTTTCACCCTTCACCCTCTTAACTCTCATGTCCAGACCTCATTTGTCATATCATCCTCCACATGCTCTCTCTCCTGCAGGCATTCTTTCAGTACTCATGTCATGGTTAGCATGCAGTTGATAAATGGAATCTGATATTTCTTGGGAATAATTACATTATTAATCCAATGTTTTTAAAAAAAAAAACATCAGGAAACTAGGTTATTATTCTTTACCTAATATACCATTTCCTTATATTGTGATGTTGTTTAATTGGATTTCACAGAGTTTAAGATTATCATAGAGTTTAAGATTGTCAATATGTATGGATAAGTCCAGCCATAAAGTCAAACCTGTACAAACCTTTTATAGCTAACAACCTCTTTGATTCAAACTTGTATTGGAAAAAATAATTCTTCAGCTTCATCCATTTGGTGAAGTGGAAAGAATGTGAGCTTTGGAATCTGACAAATCTAAAGGCTGGGTCTCGATGTACTCACTTTTAAAGTAGAAATAATACCACAAACCTTCCAGGTTGTTCAGAAGGGAACTGAAATAATAAGAATGAATCTCTTAGCTCAGTGTTGGGCACATAATAGATGTTCAGTAAATGTTCATTTCTCCTTATATTCCTTCTGTCCTGATTTTGCCCACATTTGAAACTACATTCAAAGATTCAGAATTTAGGATATCATACTTACCAGACTTTGTCAGAAAGAAGCCTTAACTGAGTATTGCATAGGTAACTATAACGATATCCTATATAATAAAAGTCTAATATGCTAAGTGTCCAGTCAACCACTCGGCTGTTCAACCAATTAAAGCATAATATGCTAATGATATGCTAAGGTCACTCAACTGCTCGCTATGACATGCACTGACCACCAGGGGGAAGATGCTCCGACCAGTAGGTTAGCTTGCTTCTGGGGTCCAGCTGATCAGGACTGAATGAGACAGGCCAGACATGCTCTGGAGCCCTCTCCTGTTCTCTCCCCGGCTGGCCAACCTCTTGTGTCCCTTTCAGGTCCCGATTGTGCACTAGTGGGGTCCTTCAGCCTGGCCTGTGTCCTCTCACAATCCAACATTCCTCAGGGGATGTTGGACAGCTGATTTCGGCCCCATCCTGCAGGAATGATTGGTTGCTATGACACGCACTGACCACTAGGGGATAGATGTTCAATGCAGGAATTGCCCCCAGCCCACAGGGCCTAACCCAACCAAAGCTGGTACCAGTGGGGACCCCCATCACCCCACCAATTGCCCCACAAATCAGCCCTGATTGCCAGCCAGGCCTAGGGAACCTACCCCTGCATGAATTTCATGCACCAGGCTTCTAATACAATAGTAACCAGTATAGTGTTCAAATGCAGTTGATTTTTCTTGTTTTAAAAAAAAGACAACAGAAGTTTATCAACTTGCAAAAGCCTGGGCATCTCATTCTTTGTGAGGACATGAGGAACAAAATTATTCTGACTTTCACAACATAAATCACCAGCAGACTTTTGCAAGGATTTAGCTGTAATGATACTAGTTTTGTGCAAAAACTACAGCCCGATTTTTTCTTGGCACTTAAATAATTCTTATTTTTCAAATTGAAAAACGGTGTTCAGATTAGACTCCAATGCCAGGTTTGTCATTAATTCGTACATTTTGTCTAGAAATAGGCAACATTAAATGGGGAGGGCGGGATATCTAACAAAAACCACTGTCCATTTACTATATAACATTAGCCAATTAAAAATGACCCAGAAATACATCCACACAATCAACTGTTCATGTAGTCCATGCAAAAATAAAAAGGCATTGAGTGATAATAATAGCTTCCAAACAAATTGTGCAATACAAAAAGAAGCTCCTTGCATTAGAGCTAAAATTTAACATTTGGTTTTTATTCTGCACTCTTCAGTTTTACATGCACAGAATTCCCAGTAATATCGGCATAGGAAAACAGAGTATCAGTCAAAACCCACCAGACAGATGTGAAAATTGAATTTTTCCAGTAAGTTACAATGTAAAAGGAAATGCTGGTACATTGCAGGGTTATATACTGGAGGAGGAACACTGTGTGAAGATGAGAGCTGCAACTATAGCAACGTGGGAAACTGTAATAATAAAAATCAGAAGAGGGAACTGTTCTGATAAAGATGAGTAAGGACAAAGGAATTTTCCCCGAATACTTCAGATGTTTAAGATGAAAATGTATGCAAGAGATAAGCTGGCCTTCCACCCTCACTACCATGGAGGAGCAATGCCCAGGCTAAGGAGACAAGCTGTGATTGCAGAGCACAGATCGGCGGAACACACTGGCTGCTCTCACACCAAACCTGAGCATCGTTGCGTTGATAAGATAGACACCAATCTTAGGAGCTTTACTTATTTGCCCTGTGAGAGAGTAAATGTGATTAAAATCTCTGTTTACCCTCAAATTCCTTGCAATTACAAGAAGTGCACATAATTCTGTTTAGGAGAGAGAATGGTCATGGTCACTTAAGAAACAAATAATGACAACTACGATTTGTACAGTCATAGAATATTATACTTTTCACATTGCTTTCACATATACGATCTCATTGAGCCATCTCAGAACTTCCTTGTATAGAGATGATTAACACTGCTCCAGTTCTATAGACATACCTATTGTAGTTGGATTCGGGGATGTGCCCAGAATCACACAAGGTATGTGGCCTTTGGGGGGCGTAAATCCTGCTTGCAGTTGTTTTTAATTCTCATTCTCCTTTGAAAACATCACATTAATACCAACTTGAAAATTTTATATAGAGTTTTTTTTTCTTTCATTTAAATCATGCGACTACTACGTGAAGTAGGTGTTATTACTTATATCTTACCTGTTTTATGGATGAGAAAATTATGGCTTAGAAAGTCATGTCTTGCTAAAATCTCCTAACTTGCAATAGCAGAATAAAGGTTCTGGACAAGGACTCTTCCTTGTATGGTGGCTGTTTAGGAACCCAGAAGCTGCAGATATTATTTCTGATGACACCAACAGTCCTTTTGCTGGGTCTTGAAAACTAAACAAAAAGCTGTTGGCAGAAAGGAGAATAACCCAGGTGGAGGGGCCCTATCAAACAAAGGAGGTCTTAAGTCACACAGTCCAAGAAAGCAAGAATATGGAATGTATTGGGCTAGAAAATAAAATCAGGTTAAAATCAGTCGGTGGGAAGTCTTAGCTGCCTTTTCACAAGTTTTTAGGTTTGGACTTCATCCTTGGGGAAATGGGGAGCTTTGAAGACGGATGATACTGTAGTTTTTATGATTCCTTTTTGTATTTTGGTCTTCAATCTAGTAATGGCATAAGAAGGAGAGATTGAAGTCAGGGAAGCAAGGCTGAAGATTATGGCAAAAAATATAGACAAGCAACAATAAAATAATGAATTAGGTGTTGACAGTAGGAATGAAAATCAAAATGATTACCCCCATGTTGCAGCTGAGAAAACTGGAGACCTTGAAAAATGAAGTTTTAGATTTATGCAATGTTGCTCCTGGATTATTATATGCAATGAGAGCTGGTGAATGTGATGCTCAACTTATATGTGAAACAGGGATCTTCTCAGCCTGGACATTCTTATCAACCTACTGTATTTTCTATGCCACACACCTTAGTTGCAGAAACTCAAACTATACTCATACCCCCAATGTATTCTGTTCTCTGTGTCATGCCACAGCTGAGCCCTCTCTCATGGAATCCTTTCTTTCCAGAAGACACTTGCTCTGTCTACAACACCTTTTACTTCTGAAGAGCCTTCCCCAGCAGCCTCAGTGGCAGCTACCTCATCTGTTGCTGTGCACTCCTACTAGAGTGTTAAGCACATTGTACCAACATTGATATAATTGTCTGTCTCATCTAGAAGCCAAAGCTAAATTATAATCGTCTTCATGTCCCTAGTACATCATCTAGTTTAAGTTCAACAAACCCAGATAGTTTATTGAATGAATACATTGAAAGTCATCCTGTCTGCTGGAGCCAGTTTGGCTCAGTGGATAGAGCATCGGCCTGCAGACTAAAAGGTGCCAGGTTCGATTCTGGTCAGGGGCATGTACCTTGGTTGTGGGAACATACCCAGTGGGTGGCGTGCAAGAGGCAGCTGATCAATGACTCTCTCTCATTGATGTTTCTAACTCTCTATCCCTCTCCCGTCCAATCTGTAAAAAATCAATAAAATATATTGTAAAAAAAAAAAAAAGAAAGTCATCCTGTCTAATGAAGATGGATTATGCTAATTGACCCTCACGTCATTGCCAAGATGTCAGTGGCCATAGCCAATAAGGAGGGAATATGTTAATTGACTGTCCCAACCTCAAAGAAGGCAGTGCCCACAGCCACAAGATGTCGGTCCCCAGTCCCCTCAGCTCTGGTGGGGTGGCAGGCATGCAGCAAGACCAGGCCCAACCCCAGGTGGGCCTAGCCACTCCATGCCCCTGCCTCCAGAGTCCCCCAGTTCCTTCAGACCCTCAGCCACCTAGGGCCAGCCCAAGGCACAGGCAAGCCTCAGATGTAGGCTGCTCAGCAGCCCAGAGCTAGCACATGGCAGGCAAGCCTCTGATGGCAGCTGCCCAGCCTCCCAAGGCAGGCCTGAGGTGCAGGCAAGACCCAGATAATAGCTTCCCAGTTGCCCAGCACCACCTGAAGCTCAGGTAAACAGGGCCAGTGGAGGATTATGCTGCTGGCAGGGGTAGCAGCAGAGGTGTGATGGGGCGTTGCCTTCCCCTGATCACTGGGTTGCCTCTCACCCCTGATGGCTCCCAGATTGTGAGAGGGGGCAAGCCAGGCTGAGGGACTCCCCCACCCCTCCAGTGCAAGGATTTTTATGCACTGGGCCTCTGGTCATTAATAATTATTGATTATTTGATTCTAGGATAAAAGAAAAGCATCATAAGTAAAGAAGATATCTAGTTCACTGGTTTCTCAGTCTTTGAATTGCCAAGGTAACAATATAATTTGGCCCATCATATATTTCTGAGTTAAAACAATAACCGCAACCAGAAAGGCAACTAGCTATATGCAGAGAGAGAGAAATAAAACCTAGATTCTTACATGTTTGACTATTCAAATTATTTTCACTTCTAGGACTTTGTTTCTCCCCAACTCTGACCTTATTGCCTCCTCTATTCAACTCTCCTCTGCCCCCCTTATCCCTTACTCCAGACTTATTACCTGATCTCCACTCACCTGACACCTTATTTCTTCCTTGCCCAGGCTGTCCCATGGCCTAATTAGGCAGCTGAGGACACAGCCCCGCTGCTTCCTCTCCTCACAGCGGGAGCCCTGGAAACCCCAAGTTCTCTCCCTGGATGGAGGCTGCAACAGTCCTGAATAGAGGGGGAATTTTTTTTTCTAACCTGACTAATAACATGTTGGGGTTGGGAGTAGAATGCGGGGGCATGCTTTTCCAGGAAAGTTTTCCCCTCTTCATTGCTTACATCCAATTTGGTTTCATCAGATGAATAAGGATATGCAAATAAACAAGATGTGAAGTGATTCTGACATTTTTGACCAAGCATCATGCAGAGCAGACAAAAGAATATATTTAAAGGGGAACATACTTATTTCAAACCAAGTTTTATGTGTTCATTTTTAATATGTTTTTATTTATTTTAAAGAGGAAGGGAGAGGGAGAAAGAGAGAGACATCGATGAGAGAGAATCATCTGTTGGCTACCTCTTATACACCTCCTACTGGGGATTGACCCTGCAACCTGACTGGGCTTATGTGTTCTTTACAGATTTTCCATTGTCTACTTGGAGAATCAGTGATGGATCACACATATCCAACAACAAGGGGCTTTGATTTCCCACTGCCAAAAAATACAGGAAAACTTTGATTACCAAATGGATTGGGCCTTTTGGAAAGAGTTCTAGTAATACATTAATGATTCTTAAGCTAGGAATTCAAGGTTGAGTATACATTTTACTTGATTTCAGTTTATCCAAGCTCCTAAATTTGCAAATGAACAGCACTGGGTCACAATACAAAATATGAGCAAAATACAAAATTTGAGTGCTAAAACAAGAATTAGGATAATTTTATTTCAATATTAAAAAAACAAATGCAATACCCTTTGTAATTAGTAATTTTTATAAATAATGTGAATTATTTTATTATCTAGAATATCTAGGCAACTGTGATCTTTATAGGTTAGTATGACTCTTAGGGCCTTGACCTCTGGAATAAAAACTAACAGGTGAAAATCCCTGGTATTCCCTTTGATCATTTTTTAAACTTGGGAAAATTCCTTCACCTATAGGAGTTTCTGTATGGGAATAATACAAGTAGCTATCTTTTAGACTTATTGAAAGCATTAAATAAGATAAAATATGTGAAGTGTGTTAGTAGTCACATGACACTGCATATAGATAGGTACTGTGTAAATATGATTAACTATACTTCACTGGTTTATAACTCTTTCAGAAATTACCTTCATAAGGAGGCAGATATTATTTCTTTTGAATAGTCTTAATATTAATTATATATTGACTGACTTCTGCATCTCATATGAAAGTTTTATTATTTAAAACTAAAGGGTCAAACTCTTGTGTTCAAAACTAAATGTTATCATGTAGAAAGTCCTGCTGTTTGGTGAACATGATGGTCTGTGAATATTTTTACTCCTCCCATAAAAAGGGTGACATCTAATTCCTTCCCTCTTGAGTGGTGGTTGGTCTTAGTGACTCACTTCTAAAAATGAAATGGGGTGAAAATACCATAGAAATGACTTCTGAGATGGGATATGAAAAGGTGATACAGCTACCCTGGCTCTGTTAGCATACACACCCACCTTGCACCTCAGGCTTCCATGTTGAAGACCATGTAGCAAGACCAAAGAGCGTGAGGCTGTTCTAGCCTCTCAGCTGTTCAAGCCCCTGCATCAATGACCAGACATATGAATAAATGAGCCTTAGATGATTCTAGCCTCCAACTCCCAGCATCCAGCTGATAATGAATAGAGCAGAGAAAAGATGTTGCCACCAATCTCTGCCCAAATTTCATATTTGTGATCTAAATAAATATTGTTCTAATCCACAAACTTTCGGAGTAGTTGGTTGTACAGTAATAGTACTGGGAAAAGTGATCAATTAGTGTGCATCTATGGGTATAAAATGTTTTGCTTTTTAAGGAGTTTGGTTAATTAAAAAGGTACCAAAGTTTATCCCACTTGAAAACTTAATCATGTTCCTGATAGTCAAAAAGGTATTATTGTTGAAACCAGTTTGGCTCAGTGAATAGAGCGTCAGCCTGTGGACTGAAAGGTCCAAGGTTCAATTCCTGTCAAGGGCATATATCTTGGTTGTGGGCACAACCCAGTAAGGGGTGTGCAAGAGGCAGCTGATCAATGTTTCTCTCTCCTCGATGTTTCTTACTCTATATCCCTCTCCCTTCTTCTCTGTAAAAAATCAATTTTAAAAAAGGAATTATTAAACTATTAGCACACAATACCAATTTTCTATAAATACATGTTTATTTAACTTTAGTTATAATGTAGTCTTAACCATTTTTAAATGAAAAACCAATCTCAAAGTCATGTAATTGTCCTCATACTTTTTAGCAAGATGGTACCAGCAATTCAACTGACTGTTTGCATCACTGATACTTTGAAGAGTCTTCACTTAAGAGCACTTCTTTGACAAAGTATGATGGAAATAAGTTAGTAGTTTTCAATCCGGAAATACTGATGTCAAGACCATACTCTCAGAAATGCTAATTGAATTACCTACAATGGAACCTAGTTACCTGTGAATTCTATAAGTTCCCAAGCTAAGTCCTTCAAACAGCTCTGTTACCATAAATAACTACCAATAGTTCTTCCTTGTGCATGTCATGTTCCAACATTGTATCTTCATAGAACCATTAACCTAAAAGAGGTTTCTTGAAGGGAAATTCTGATTCACCTTTTATCTTCATAATTCACTGATCAATTGCTATGTCAATGAATATTTGAGGGTGTGGCAAGGGAGAGGTAGCAAAGGTAGTGCCCAAAATACAGCAAACCTTCCATCACTAAACACCTAGGTTGGTTGGTTTTGAACTCATAAAAGTTATCCATTTAACTACCTAAGAATTCTAAATCAACTGCGCAGCAGCATTGGTTTCTGAAATAGCAACTTATATAATAAAAGCCTAATATGCTAAGTGTCCAGTCGTCTGGTCATCTGTTCAACCAATCAAAGTGTAATATGCTAATGATCTGCTAAATTCACTCAACTGCTCGCTATAACATGCACTGACCACCAGAGGGCAGATGCTTTGACTGGTAGGTGAGCTTGCTGCTGGGGTTCTGCAGATCAGGACTGAGTGAGATGGGCTGGAAACACTCTGGAGCTCTCCCATGATCCGTCCCCAGCTGGCCAACCTCCCATGTGCCCCTCAGACCCCGACCCTGAATGTGTAATAATGGGGTCCCTTGGCCTGGCCTACAACCTCTCTATATCTGGGACCCCTTGAGGGGTGTTGGAGAAATGGTTTTGGCCTGATCCTGCAGGCCAAGCTGAGGGACCCCATTGGTGCATGAATTCATGCACCAGGCCTCTAGTTTTATCTATAAAGCTCTACCCTTTTGTTAATCCTCACCCAAACACATTTTTACATTATTATTTTTTTTTTTTTAGAGAAAGAGTGGAAGGGAGGAAGACAAGGAAGAGGAGGAAAAGAAGAGAGAAAATGGAGGAGAGAGTGGGGAGGAGGAGGAGGAAGAGAAGAGAGGGAGAGAGAGAAAGAGACACTGAGGTGAGAGAGACATATCAGTTGGTTACTTCCTGCATGAACCCCAACTGTGGCATGGAATGAACCCGAAACCCAGACATGTATGTACCCTTGACCAGATATTAAACCTGAGACCTTTTGGTGCAAAGGTTGATGCTCTACCAGTGAGCCACAACAGCCAGGGTTATAGATCTAACCTTGAATTGGGTGCAGAAGAGGGGGAAATGGTTAAATAATTTTAGCAATTTTATTTTATTTGTCTTTAATCCTCATGAGGAATCTGAGGATTTTTTTCTCATGATTTTCAGAGAGAGTGGAAGGGAGTAGGAGAGACACAGAGAGAGAAACATCAATGTGAGATAGACACATTGATTGTTTGCCTCCCTGATGGGCCTTGACCCTGCCCGGCATCAAGCTAGCAACCATGGTACTTGCCCTTGACTGGAATCAAACTGGGAACCCTTCCGTATGAGGGCTGAGGCTCTGTCCACTGAGCCAAACCAGTTAGGGCAGTTTTAGCAATTTTAACTTGATCCTAAAAACAAACAAACAAACAAACAAAAAACAGTATAGTGGAGTTTGTTGAAGGATAACAACTATTTTAACATCCAAAGAATCATGAGCTCAGCTATTTTCTTTATTTAAACATCCAAACTGATTTTTGTATATCCATGTGCTTTTATTTACCTGATTGTTAATTTCTCCTTTGGCAAAATGGGCAATTAAACCCCTATAGAAGTAAACAAATATAGAACATATTAAAAAATAGGAATATATATAATAGTTGTAAAAATAATGCAGTGTAGCTGAACACACATGGGCCTCACACTGTTGGATCTCTACTACTGCAGAGCTATGGTTAATTTACTTCAACTCTGTTCAGTTCAGTTCCCTCACTTGTAAAAGATCAACCCAATAGGACTGTGATTAAAATCAATAATGCACTGGGTCTCATCATTAGAAAAAGATCATAAAAAAAATTCCAAAAGAATGCCATACTGAAAAATACCAGATCTGTATATTTTTCAAAACTGTCAAGGGCATCAAAAACAAGGAACGACTAAGAAACTGTCACATCCATGAGAAGCCTAGGGAAAAATGATGTCAATGTAATGTAGTATCCTAGATGGGATCCTAAAAATAAATAAGTAAGTAAGTAAATAAATAAATAAATAAATAAATAAGGAGGGAGAGTATTGGATAAAACAAAGGAAATCTGAATAAAGTAGGGACTTTAGTTAATAACTGCATCAAAATTGGTTCAATAATTGAAACGAATGTACCATACTAATGTAGATGTTAATAATTGGAGAAACTGGGTTTAAGGCATATAGAAACTCACTCCACTATTTCTGTGAATCTAAAACTGTTCTAAAATATTTTTTTAAGACCAGTGAGAAAACATACATAAGAGCATGTAGTTGGTGCTCCATAAATGTTACATCTTTTCTTCTGGCCAGGGAGAACACACAAACTTTTATCCATGGCTTCCTATATCATCTCCCCCTATCTGGTCCAGCAGAGGATTCTGGGGAAAATGGAAGCCATGCCATATTCTCATTTATAGGTTGTCAGGAGTGAGAATGGTCATACTTAGTTTAAGGTTGTTTTAATTATGTCTGTGCAGCAGTTTCTGCTACCTGTAGATTGATTCTTGTTAGAGCTATTCAGGGTTTTTTGGCCCAAATTCCCCACCCTCTGTCCAAATAACTTTACAAACTCTTAATTCAATTCAATATATCATATATATTCATTTTGGTGCATGAAAGGTGTTTTAAAATTAGTAACTATATATATTTATAAATATTATATTATAATTTAAAATTAGTAACTATATATATGCATATATATATAAATGTTTTCAAGAACTATATCTTTTTTTTCACAAATACAATGTACAAGCTATTCAAATGGCTTCATATGCCTCAAATGGAGAGAATTCTCCTTTTTTCCCCCCTCTCTTGGTTCTTTAGAAAATTGTTTCTCCTTACTTTACACTCTCTCTTTTATTGTATCAATAACTCTCAACCCAAAGATGAAATAATTAAAGAATGTAATTTTTAGAATATAAAATTTAAGATCTTGTTGTTTTTTTCCAAGTTTATGATGGATTTTAGTGTATAAATCAAATAAACATTTAAGTAAAATTTTACTTTGGCAATTAAATATCCTACACAAAATTCACTCTATGGTTTGACCACTATCTCAAATTTCTTTTGACTTGTGATATATGGTATTTGTATTTGCTTATTATATTTTACGTTATTATATTAAGGCATAAGATGTGTCTTCCTAAACCAGATAAAAAAAATAATTCCTAAGTTTCCCCATATTTTCCTCCATCAAAGAAGTTGCACCCTAAAATCAAAACCATTTCCTTTTGAATTCTGATGTAGGACAATGCAGGAGTGCCAATCTAGGCTGGACTAAATTCCCACAGTGCTGGGCGATTCAGATTCCTACTGCTGAGGTCTTTGTCGGGCGGTGTGCCCAGTGAGTCTCAGCCCAGGATTTAAGATTCCTTAGCTGTGTTAACACATTTGAAAACATTATCCCGATCAGTAGTCTCTAAGAGCCTTCATTTTCTCAAGTACAAAATGGACATAATTGAAT
>JAAGEH010000076.1:62487086-62513001 GCA_011751065.1 Lasiurus cinereus
TACTGGGTGTCTTCCCAAGAGAGGAAGCTGTCGTTGGATGTGAATGCCTGCAGTCCAGAGACCTTGCACCTTGCAGAACCAAGATCTGTGGGTCAATTACACCTACAACTCGCAACCTGGACAATATTATACTGTCTCTGCTTTAGGAGCCTTGCAAATTACAACCCATATAACACCAATGGAAAAAAATATATGGATTTCATTATTTTCTAACCTTCATCTCCTCATGAATATCATGATCAGGGAAAAGACAACTGTGTAGAGGTCACTCCACATACCTTGGGTCATACTCTAACTTGACCTCTTCTAGTTGTTGTTATTTTGTTGTGAACAAACACCAGCAGTTGTTTGTGAATTTCAGGGAGCAATGTCTTTCTCTCTCTTGGTTTGTGTACAGATTTTCTGAGTTGAATAATGGAAAAGTCATTGCTAATGAATATTAAAAGCCTGTAATTTAGTAAAAAACAATGTTGTCCACACTTTTCCCCCCAGTAATTTCAGTTGGGTGTGTTTTTTTTAATCCAGCATAAATGGTAGATAATGTTCCTCTGAATGGGGCCCTTAGGCTTTCTTAGCTGAGGCTTGTTTAGCTTGCCAAGTTTAAATATTTTCTGAGCTGATCTCAGAACTGAGAAGCCTTCATCACAGCACAGCATTAAACATGATGGATGTGATACATATTTAATACAATAAAATGGCCATTAATATGCCCATACTAGACACAGGGGAAATCCTCACAGGAAAGATTTCTAAAATCAAAAGGGGCCTATTCTCTAATCGATGTGAGGGGATTTAAGCGGATAACTCCCATTAATGCTAATGGGTGTTATGAGCTTATATCCTGCATGCACCATTGGAAAGATACACTCAGTGCCACTCGAAAGGAAGCTGTTGCACTGATGAAATTCTGTAAGAGTATTCTGGGGGAAAGAAGATTTGAGGAAGAACTAAAAATGTACCAAAGCTGCAGCCACAGTTTGCATCATGCAGGCACTGCCCACTCCCCTAACCCGCCTCCACCCCACTCAAAGGGGCGGATTCAGAAAGACTGTTGCTCGGAGAGGCCTTTTTGACAATAGGTCATGATGAAGTGTGGTTGTAATATTCAGATTCATAAGCTGCATTTTATGATGCTTTTAATTCTGAAGTGCGAAACTTGGTTAGGTGTTCAGGTAGGTTTGGAGAAGTGAATGATAACTGAAAGTAATTGTTACGAAGTCTGAATCACATGATGGTATTTGCTTCTTCTTACTCTAGTGAGAAAAATATAGCTGAGGACATAGATTTGGCAACTCCCTACTCCAACCTCCAGGAAAAAGAGACAGTCCTCTGGCTTGTTTAACTTAGATGAATCCAGGACCTTTATCTCTGAGGTTGGCCTGCTAAGTAGCTTTAACTGTTTATTATGTGACAAAATTGGCTGGGTTGATGTCTTGTCTGGGTTGAAGTCACCCAAAGTGGACTTGTAAGAATGATCATTGAGCAGTTGTAGCTACATTCCCCTTAGATGAGGATATTTAGCAGCCACTGACAGTGGTCTGTTTATCAAAAATGCAGCACCTTAAGTTAACACTTCAATGCAGAGAAACACAGTTATTCTCAGATGGTATTTTTATACTTATAGTAGCTCTGTCCTTAATTTTGGGTGGAGAAAGCCTGAGACACCAAGAGGCTAGATCAAAAGCCACTCAGAGAGAATGGCTATCTATGAAACATCTTTTCTGAACATGCTCATAGTGTTTTCTCTGTGGCTTCCTTCCGGCACTAGTCACACATCACTTTGTATTTTAATTATCTATGTGCTTGTCTCAGATACACCAAACCACAAGTTCTTGAGGTCAGGATCCATTTCTTATTCACCTCCATGTTGTCAAACTCAAGTAGGTTCTCAATAAATAAATGCTGAATGAATTAGTGAACAACTTCCTACCATCCATGTGTGGCCCACCATGTCTTTAGAGCTCTCATTTTTAGTGCATGTCCAATGCTCTATTCAGGGGCATTCTTCCCAGAATACGAATACATTCCTTTGAAGAAAAACGGCAGAACTTGAGAAGAATGAGGGTGGCCTCTGAGCAGTTAGAAAAGGGGAGCTGAACTGCCTGCATCTGTGTGGACTCTGCTAGTTTGGACAGCTCAGCAGACCCTTCCTTCCTCACTGTCCACCTGGGCTCTGGGCCCCACCTACCATCTTTCATAACTGTGATAAATCACACTGTCCATCCACTAAAAATCCATCTAACAGTATTCTCTCCTATTGAGTTTTTAAACTATATTTAGTTTTTTTAAAGAATACTTTTGGGTAACCCCATACATAGGAATTGACACCAAAACTCAAACTTGTGTTTGAGGAGGGAAATTGGGTCCCAATTGAAAAGAGGCAAATGGTTTTATCATTTTTTTGTGTGTATTTCCTCTTATGCATAAGTCCCAGGAGACTCAGCTGAAATGACAAGAGTTGAAATGGAGGAGACAGCAAGATAGCGGCATAGGTAAACACCTACACTGCTACCTCGCACAACAATTTCAAACCTACAACTAAAAGACAGAACGGACATCATCCAGAACCACAGGAAAGCTGGCTGAGTGTAAGTTCTACAGCTAGAAGGAAAGAGAGGGGCTCACAGAGACCCAGAGGAGCTGCAAAAAGCTGAGGTACGGAGACTTGCACGCGGAGAGAGCGGGTGCCGGAGTACCTGGCTGGCTTTCTCTGGTGGGAGGGAAACGGAGACTCCCAACGGCATTGAACCCCTTATCTTACAACATTAAACCCCAGATCCAGCCAAAACTCATACGGGGGGAGTTTGGACTGTGAAAAGGAAGAGGTGCACGGAAATTAAGGGAGTCGCAAAAGATCAGACGGCTGGTGGTGCGCATGGCACTGTGCAGAGGACAGATTGCTGATTGTGCCACTGGCTTTCGCTAGTGGGCAGGAGACAGACCCTCCCAACTGTGCCACTTCTGACTCCACTAAGCCCTTGTTTCGGGTGAAACCCTTGGGATCCAGATTCATATGGTCCCGGAGCACAGGGGAGCTGGAAAGGCAGCAGTCTAGAGGCACTGCAAGATCATGTATGGGCACACACAGGGACTGCTCCAGCGATTACCCAGTCACATGAGACTCAGGGGCCATGGAGGGCCGGACTGACTGGAAGGCAAGGCGGTCCCTTAGGCCCTGAGACTCTACCCATCCCAAGCTCAACAGAGGCTTCTTTGGTTTTGCAAGTCTGGTATCATAAGGCTGAATTCAACACAGAAGTTTCCCCGGCATAGTGAAAATGCTGAGACAAGGGAAGGGATCACAAACAAAAGAAATGGAGGGGGAAAAAAATGACTGGATAGAGAGTTCAAAACCACGCTTATAAGGTTTTTCAAGAATATGCTAGAAAAGATGGATAAAGTTAGCGAGAGCCAAGAGGAGATGAAAAAGGACCAACTAGAGATGCAAAAGAGCCAACTAGAGATGATGGATAAATTTAGCAAGTCCCAAGAGGAGATGAAAAAGAACCAACCAGAGACACTGACTGAAATAAAAAATGTTATACAGAGTCCTAACAGCAGACTAGAGACAGGCAAGAATCAAGTCAAAAATTTGAAATATAAAGAAGCAGAAAACACTCAACTGGAAAATCAAGAAGAGAAAAGAATAAAAAATGTGAAGATAATGTAAGGAGCCTCTGGGACAGCTTCAAGCATACCAATATCAGAATTGTGGTGGTGCCAAAAGAAGAGAGAGAGCAAGATACTGAAAACCTATTTAAAGAAATAATGACTGAAAACTTCCCACATGTGGTGAAAGAAATAGACTTACAAGTCCAGGAAGCACACAGAACCCCATATAAAAGGAATCCAAAGAGGACCACACAAAGACACATCATAATTAAAATACCAAGAGCAAAAGACAAAGAGAGAATATTAAAAGCAGCAAGAGAAAAAGTCCATTACCTACAAGGGAGCACCCATACGACTGTCAGCTGATTTCTCAACAGAAACGATGCAGGCCAGACAGGAGTGGCAAGAAATATTCAACGTGATGAATAGCAAGAACCTACAACCAAGAATAATCTATCCAGCAAAGCTATCATTCAGAATTGAAGGGCAGATAAAGAGCTTCACAGATAAGAAAAAGCTAAAGGAGTTCATCAACTCCAAACAAGTATTTTATGAAATGCTGAAAGGTACTCTTTTAGAAGAGAAAGAAGAAAAAAGTAAAAGCCAAAAAATTATGAACAACAAATACATATCTATCAACAAGTGAATCTAAAAATTAAGTGAATTAAAAATTTGATCAACAGAATAAACTGGTGATTATATAGAATCAGGAGCACAGAAAGGGAGTGGACTGATCATTCTCAGGGGGAAAGGGGTGAGGGGTGTACAGGGAGAGACTGGACAAAAATCATACACCTATGGATGAGATCAATGGGAGGGAGGTAAGGGCAGAGGGAAGGGTGGGAGCTGGGTGGAGGGGAACTATGGAGGGCAAAAAGAGAAACAAATGTAATAATCTGAATATTAAAGATTTAATTAAAAAAAAGAGTTGAAATGTAGAAATGAAGTCTGCCATAATAGCGCAGACTATATAATACCGGAAATCCCAAAACTTAAGGAAAAGACTTGTCTCATAAATGACATAAACTAAGACAACTGCATTTGAAAGTAAGCCACTTGAAGGCAGAGACCCGAATACATACCATTCTTGTCTCAGAGTCTGGCATGGGCTGGAAACTCCTCAAATATTGTTCAAAAGATCACTGAAATGGCTGATCAGTTTAATCAAATTCATTAATAAAAATATCCTGATTCTCAGTGCCAAGTAGGCAAAATAACTGATTAATGTTCTACACATCCACTGTTTTATCCCTTAGTCCTGACACTATGGCACCACATATATTTTCACTTACTATTCCATTAATAAGAAACAAAGTCCTTAAAAATTCAAACCATGCCCTTTCAGTTTATTTACACTGTTTAATTTTAGCAATTGTATAATTTTAATGACTATCACATTCTTGTAAAATCAATCAGGATGAAAAAAAAGTCACTTTTCCACTCCTGAACACTTCTTTACTACAAATGTCCAAAACCATCCCTACCAGTGGTTTGAAGGTTGGCCTGATAAATAGTTCAATACCATGCATGAGAGTCATAGAGCTAAAATGAAAATGAAGCAGTTTATTGATAAGAAGGATTAATACCCCAACAAAAAATAAAATCCATATGTACTTTCTTGCTGAGGAAAAAATGATGTGCAGACAACACAGACTATTGACTTGAACCAATTGAAGTTAAAGTTGAATATTTATTGGGCCTCACAGTATTTAAATGCCCTAAATTCCACTTAGTACTGCTAGATGCTAGCGCTGCAGAATTCTAGAATTGCACCCTGCCGTGTGTACTAATTGGTGGGAAATGCACGCCTGATGTCAAAGACAACTATAATTGTCTGATGCTTTTGACACTAGTATATGTTGCACCCCATATATCACATCCTCCTTGCATAAGGAGGTGTTGTTTTATAGCCAAGGTAATTATAATTGGCTTTAATGTATCTGAAATAACTACATATAAAGAGTGCTGTAAGAAAGAAGAGACTTCCAATGACCTACTAGCCTTTATGACAAAATGGTTGCTCAAGGAATTGGTAAAAAAAAAAAAAAAGAAGAAGAAGAAGAAGAAGAGGAAACCTAACTAAAAGCACAGGCTTATATTATGCAGGCTTTTGAATGTTAGAGAGCTGCTCTTTAGAGATGATCCTATTTTGACTATAATGCATTTTGTCATGTGAAGATTAAATGTGGGGTACGTTTACATTTCTCCAACTCACTGAGCTTCCACCTCAGGACTAACAATTTTTTTTTCTCACATCAATAGACATCTTTTTAAACATTGTATTCATGTCTGTCTCTCTTGACAGCAAATAAAATTTAATAAATAAAATTCTGTGTGATAAATATGTTAGGTTTATGGAGCAGCCTTGATAAAATGTGACGTTTTCAAAAATGATTTGTGAAAAACAAATAAATTTACCAGGGCTAATGTGTTACCAGCTCCAAATATATTATCGATGATGCACAAAACTATAATGACCCAAAAGAGCATTTGCACAGGTTTTCACACTGCTTAAATTACTGCCAGATAGGGAGGAAAAAACACAAACATTCTCCAGAAGTTGGACCCATTGCCTCTGTAGATCAACATCTGACTGTAGCAACATCTTGGCTTGTCACTAAATTTCAAATCAACAGCAGCCACCGATAACTTATAACAAGAGAGTCTTTTCACATCACAAGCATCAAATCCCGTGGCACATTTTTATAATGTGCAGGCTTTCCCCTCATCCTTTATTCTAACCTTCTGCCAGGTTTGAAGCCTCCTGACTCACTGCCTCCAGTCCCACTTCATTATCTTAAAATCTTATCTCATACCAATACTCACAGACTTGGGGTTTGTAAAGTATGATGGCCCCTCCTCATTTCTCTGCTCTTAGATTTTAGAGCACTCATTATACCTTACACCACAAAATACATTTCACACCCCCTCATTTCCTCATTCAGGATTATGAAATTAACCTTTACTTTGTGTTAAGCCAAGCAATACGCTTAATGCTTTGATAGTTACTATTAATATCTCCATTTGATAGATGAGGAAACTGAGTTTTGGTGTCAATTCCTGTGCTCTTAACAATTTAGTAATACCACTTATCCTCTCTGAAATTGATGTGTTTGTGCCACATTCATATTTTTCTCAGATTCATTATGTTTACCTAACAATAATGACCATTCTCTACCACATAAAATACAATGGTGATTCTTATAATGACAACCAAAATATAGTTTTTAACATTTAATACTTCAAATTTTTGTAATTTTTAGATACCTTTATCATATATTTATGACAGCAAGGGAATGTCAATACCCTGATGAAATCATAGCAAATTATCTACCAAGATATTGTAATAAGTCTTGAATTAATAAAGTAACAATTTACAATCAAGATGCATCTATAGTGATTAAAAACAGGATGCAAGTGATAAAAATATCCATCAAACTACAAAATGGTCTCCATTTATCATTTATACATATAATATTTAAAACTTTCCAAGTTTTCATATATATATAGACTAGAAGCCTAGTGCACTAAATTCGTGCATTGGGGGGGGGGGTGTTCCTCAGCCCAGCCTCCACCCTCTCCAATCTGGGACCCTTTCCAGGATTGGGCCTAAACGGGTAATCAGACATCCCTCTCACAATCCAGGACTGCTGGCTCCCAACTGCTCACCTGCCTGCCTTTCTGATTGCCCCTAACCACTTTTGCCTGCCAACCTGATCACCCCATAACTACTCCCCTGCCAGCATGATTGATGCTTAACTGCTCCTCTGCCAGCCTGTTTGCCTCTAATTGCCCTCCCCTGCAGGCCTGATTACCCCTAACTGCCCTCCCCTGCTGGCCTGATCACTCACAACTGCCCTCCCTTGCAGACCTGGTCCCTCCCAACTACCCTCTCCTGTTGGCCATCTTGTGGTGGCCATCTTGTGTCCACATGGGGGAAGGATCTTTAACCATATGGGGGCAGCCATCTTGTGTGTTGGAGTGATAGTCAATTTGCATATTACTCTTTTATTAGATAAGATAGAGGCCTGGTGCATGGGTGTGGGCCAGCCAGTTTGCCCTGAAAGGTGTCCCGGATCAAGGTGGGGGTTTCCTTGGAGCATGGGGCAGTCTGGGCAAGAGGCCTGTGGTGGTTTGCAGGCTGGCCATTTCCCTCAGCGACCCAAGAGGAGGCCCTGGGATCTGGGACTTATATTTATCTTCTACAATTGAAACTTTGTAGCCTGTAGCAGAGTCAAGCCTCCTGATCACTCTAAGGCAGCAGCCATTTCTGTTAGGATTTATTTATCTTCTATAATTGAAACTTTATAACCTTGAATGGAAGCCTGGACCTGCCAGGGTGTTTGGAAAGCTTGGCTTCCTCCATCACCAGGGAAACCCAAACCTCCCTCCTGCTCATTCTGTGGCCACAGCCATCTTGGTTGGAGCTAATTTGCATACTCACTTCTGATTGGCTGGTGGACATGGCTAGTGGGTGTAGTGTAGTGATGGTTAATTTGCATATTACTATTTTATTAGGTGTGTGTGTGTGTGTGTGTATATATCCAACCACACATTCATACAATTCTTATTTATTAAAGTATGTATATGTGTGTGTGTATTTCTCCATATTTTAAAAAAATATTATGACAACCAAAGTATTCCATGATAGAGAGCTGGATAAAGATGTGGCACACATACACAATGGAATATACTCAGCCAGAGAAAGGATGAAATAGTGTCATTTGAGACAACATGGTGGACATTGAGAATATTATGTTAAGTGAAATAAGTCAGTCAGGAAAAGCTAATAACCTTATGATTTCATTCATATATATAATAATAAAAGTGTAACATGTTAATTAGACCAGAAGTCCTTCCTTCTGGACAAAGTCACAACAGGCAGTGGCCATGGCAAAAGAGGCAGGGGCCCCTGGCAGTGGTGGCAGTGGGTGATGGCAGTGCATGGAAGTGGGGGCCAGGGCCAAGGCCCTTGCACAAATTTCATGCATCAGGCCTCTAGTGTAGGATATAAAACTGAAACTTGTAAACACAAACAGCAGTGAGGTGGCTGCCAGTGGGAAGGGGGTAGGGGAGAGAAGGGTGTACTAATATATGGTGACAGGAGATTTAACTCTGGATGGTGGGCATATGGTGCAATATACAGATACTGTAACATAGTGTAACATAGAAACCCATACCTGAAACCTATATGATCATGTTGACCAATGCCATCCCAATCAATTTAATAAATAAATATTTTAAAAATAAAAATAAATTTAAAATATTATGAAAGAAATTTATTCACTATGTACCCTTGCTTTTAACACACTCAATTTTTTTTAGCAATAATATAATTTTTATATGGAAAAATTAAAAATAAACACAACTTTTAATGCTGAATTAGAGTAGAATTTAGAAAATTAGAAAATAATTACTGACAATCTCTCCAAATTCACCATGTCAGAGCTGATCTGCATAGTAGGAGCATCCAGATGTTTCATGATGGAATTGTGCTTATTAAACAAAAGCATCAGATTTTTATGGGGCATTTGAATTACCAAATGAATTTTAGTGCATCTAACAACATTTAATGGGGGCCTTCTTCTTCTTCTCTTCCTTCTTCTCCTTATTCTTCTTCTCTATTTCTTTTCTCTCTGTTTTCTACTTCTTATCAGACACTGTAATGGGTATGCTATATAGATGTTAGAGATAGATTAATACTAATAATTATAGAAATAGAACATATTGCAAATTTCCTCTTTTACATGCACTATGCTATGTTACTTATTCATTAACACATATTTAATGAGTCAAATCTGGTTCTAGGTTGAAGGTAAGTTAGAGAAGATAGAGAAATGAATAGAACAGACATGAGCTAAATAAGCATTAGCTTTTGTTTTACAGAACAAAAAACTGAGCCTCAGAAGTATTTAAGAAATGTATCTAGCATCATAAGGCAACAAAGTAATAAAGTTTAGATTTAAATTCTACATCTATTAACTTTTAAAATTTTATTGTTACCCCACCCATCCCTACCCCAACATGTTGCACACTGCCATACTGTGTGTAATACAGGCTTACTACTATTTTAGTCATAGAGGATGTGAAAATATTTTTATTAACTGATTTTAGAAAGAGAGAAACAGAGAGAGAATTGATTTTTTGTTCCACTTATTTATGCATTCATTAGTTGTATGCTCCCTGACTGGGGATGGAAACTGAAAGCTTACTATATTGGGACAACAATCCAACTAACTGAGCTACCCAAGCCAGGGCCCATGGAGGATTTTTCATACTGTTTGGGTAAGAGAAGTTTAAGATTAGTACTTACCTCAAATTATCTCTGACATAAATTCTTATTTAAAAAACTTCCAGGGACTTATTGAAAGGGACTATTTTTGTCATTAAATCAAAGATTAAAAATATGAAAAAAATTATATGCTACAGAGCCGAAATACAGAACCACTGTTCCTTCATGATGGAAGCTTTTAGAGCAACTACGCTAATAGATGTTCATGGAAGGCTGTCACTGTGGGGTAAGAATGTTAGAATAGACATCTTAGTTCAAAGCCATAGTTCTGACATTAACTAGCCATTTTAATTTTTCAACAAAATTTAATGAGCACTTGTTAAATATCAGGCACTGAAATAAGTGCTGAGGATACAATGGAGGAAAAGAATTAGTCCTGACTCTATGTGCTATACAATCTACTCATGGCAATAGACATTACACATATGGTTGAAATGTGAGAACTGTGAAGAATAAGAACAGGTATTTTAAAGAAAAATTAACTCAAAGGAGTCACTGAGAAAACCAAATTTAGATTGAGGCTTCAGGGGAAGGCCACTTGGAGGAAGTGAATGTTAAGCTAACGCCTAAGGGACTTGTAGGACTAGCATAGGGAAAGAGAAGCAGGAAGAGCTTTCTAGGAAGACACACACAAAGACCCTCCCCCGCGCCCCCCAAAAGACTCAGACTGGGAAAGAGTTAAGCATGTACGTATTAGAAAAATAGCTACAGCCGATGTGACCAGAGTCAAGGTGGGTGGGTTTGGGAGTGAGATGGGAGACATGTAACACTGCAGATCTAGATAGGATCGAATCATGAAGGCCTGGTTGAGAATGTTGGCCATTGGAAGGCATGGACAAAAAGCCAGTCTTTCAGTTCCTATTATCAGTAAAGTGAAGAAATGAGTTTGCATGGTATGTGGCATTCCTTTCAGCCACTACATTTCATAGAGTTTTATTATTCAACTAAGCTGAACTCCATGTGATCAACTCTAATATGCCAAGTTCTGTGCTGGGTATACACAGATGCATATTACATAGTGATAACTCATGGAGTCTATTTTCAAGGTGCCTGATATCCAATGAGGAAATAGATGAGACCAGGTAACTATAATACGATGCAAACAATGGTATCCCAAAGGCGCATGTATTACAGACTAGCATATAGAGAGTGTAATCACATGATTTAGATCCTTTATTTATAAAATCTTATGCAAAATAATTGTGTTTTAGAAGAACATCAGATTAGCTTAGCTTGACTAAGAAGCTCTCCATGAGTTTCTCTTTGAGGAACATCAGTTTGTCTTGGTGTTTCACACTCCTGTCCTTTCATTTGGGTTAAATCATTGCCATCAGAAGACCCTTGTTAAAGTGTAAATATAACACATGAATGCAATAAACATTTACTCAGAAAAATTGGTTTCCATTTGTGAGTCAACTCAAATCATTTGGAAGTAGCTTCTTGGAAAGCTGTTCCAAAAAGGCATCTGAAACCACCTGTGAACTCAGAAGGAATGGTAAGATTGATTCTCATATGTAGATGGGTAAGGACGGAGAGACCAGGTATTTCCCAATGCAAAACTTACTATTTAGTGTAGAATATGGCATTGTTATCTCTGGATATATAAAACTGTAGTCTTTACGCACAGTTAAAGCTGTGCAGATTTTTACTTTTTACTTGCCCAGTTAAATTCTGCAAGAGAAGAGGTCTTAAAAAATGAAAGGCTGGGTGAATTCGTGCTATGAGGGCACCAGGGAAAAATTCAAGTCTCCACTGGATGTCAAGGTGGAGGCCTCAGGCAGCCAGAGCCTTGCACACAGGGGATGTATGAGTTTGAAAGGATACAGAAATGGATGTAGGAAACTTCAAAACCATGCTTCGCCTTCTGCATCACTATCTGCCAAAGTTATACACCGAGAATACAAGTCTGTGCTGCACAAAATTAAATTAAAAGTCAGGATTCTTGGTAGTACCAGGAGAAAAGGTATTACTGACCTTACTGATGGTTTTGTTCTAATTCCATTTCTGGATCCTGTATAGAAAGCACCTAAAAGCAGCCACTGAGGTAAGTGAGCCTGAGGAAAAAGGCTCTAAGTGAGTGAAGCCAGGAAGCCCAGAGCAATGTTTCCAGAATTTCATCGCTTCAATAAGAGATGAGCTGTCCTAGAAATAACTGATATGTTCTGACACTTTCCCCCTATTGCGTGTGTTAATTTTGCGTGTGATATTGTTTGAACAAAATAATTACACTTGATTGATAACTTCCATGCCACATTTCAATTTAATTGGAAATAGCCCAATATTCTCTCTTAGAAGATAAAAAGGAATGCAGAAAATGTACAAGAGAAAAATATTCTTTCTCTTTCTAGTTTTCAGCTAAATTAGCGTGTGTATAAAAGAACTCACTTCTTCCTGTTATAAGCACTATATCTTTATGTAGATAAATATTTTTATCAAATAATTTGCTACAGGAAGAACAACTTTTTATGTAGTTCATAGTAAGACAAAATTATAATTTCTAACACAATATTAAATATAATTATGTGCTTTTATAAAAATATTCTCAGTGAAATAAATCTTCATAATTAGTAAAAATTGTAAAGATAGAAAAAAAGCATTGAAAAATGGAGCTGCTTGTGCTCTTAAGCCAATTTGAAAGTCTGTTTCATTTTTTAAAATAACATAACTATCTTCATTCATAATTAATTACCCTTAATTTGATCAAATATTTTCTGCAAGAACAAAAAAACAATACAGGAGCATAAATAGCCTCATGTTCACATCCATAAGGCCATATTATAATAAATTATTTTCTGCTCTATTGAAGATATAGCAATTAATAATATTAAACATATTCTGACAATTTTCCTGAAACAAAGAGTCGCAGAAGCTTCACTTTCTGCAAAATTATTAGGCAAATAGTTAAAATATTGAAATGAACCTAAAAATTGATACTCTACGATCAGTCCTGTTATAATTTGTTGACAATTAGTAATCCATCTGAGACAAAGTGAAAGCACCTGGAGATGAAACTTATTAGAAAAATTATGCCTATGAAGCATTTAAATATAGGTGCTGAATAAATTCTCTATATGTTAAAAGGTTCAGATATTTCTAAGAAATGATAAAAAGTTTGAAAAAATATGAGAACATTTAACAAAAAGCAATAGAATTCTAAATGTGATCAAAACTACAGGAGAACTCTATTAAATGTATAACCTTGTTGCACACAAATTACTCTTTATAGAGCCTGTTCTTTTATTGGATCGCTCTGCCATTTTATGGAATATATTTTAATGTTGTACAAAGAAAATGAATTTCACGGATTTGATTTAACAGTTCAGTCTCTGCATATTTCTGAGTAGTGCTAGATGGACGTTTGCTCTTATATTCTGTTATCTACTCCATTATAGGTTTGACAAGGTTCCAGGGTGTGTGTGTTTCTGTGTGTGTGGTACAGCTTGTTACAAACCATGTATTATTCAAGGGAAGTCTAGCATTTTATCAGGAATGTTCAGCGCATACTCCCTAAAACAGCACCTGATCGATAAAAGTTAGATTCAGCAAATCATTTGGCCTACACTATGACAAATGACTATCTTAAGAAGCATTCCAGGGCTTGTGGAATATTGCAGACCAGGGCAGAGAGTTGATTTGTGGAAACCATCTTCTACTTTTTAAAATCTCTTCATTGATTTTAATTCTTTTGAAATTTGGTTTATTTTGAAGCAAACTTAATTGTGGGGTATATGCTATTTCCTGAAAGGAGACTTTTAAATGGTAAAAGCAAAGTGATGATATGATTACATTGACAGGAAGAGACATTACGCCCATATTTTAGGGATCCAAAGCTTTTTTATTGTAGTGGCCATTACCATTATTATTGTTGTTTTAAAGGAGGGCATGATAACATCAGGCCACTGAATTCTAAAGGAAGTGCATGATTTATCTCACTTCTGCATTTTGGAGAAAGTAAACAGTGGCAAAACATAATCTAGATAAAGTGGATTTGGGTACCGATTAATCTGCTTTTCTGTAGCCTCCTCTTGTGTTGGGCTTCCAATGGGAAGAAGACCAACATCAGTAATTAATGGAAAGAATAGGGCAAAGGCAACCAACAGTTGTATCAATATTCATTTGCAACTCAACCTCACACTCCAGAATTTACCTTTCAAAATGATACTATCCTTCCACCTGAACCATATCTGTAAGTACGTCTATATTCAGCTGTGTCATCCTGTAGGAAAAATTAAATATATCAGACAAATAAAAGAACTCTGTCAGGTGTTAAATTTCATGAACCAGAAGAAATCCTGCAGACCATCAAATCTAAAACCCTCAGTTCACTCTGGAGGGAAGTAAGGCTCAGAAAATATTAGTTAGCTCACCCAAGGCCACCAAGCTAGCTAATAACAAAATCAAGAGCGGGTTCATTTTCTCTGTATTTCCAAAACATTCCACCTTATGGGTTGCATTCTATTTTGGAAAGTCATCAGAAAAAGATATCTGCATAATGAGACTAGAGGATTACTTTATAGACATTATTGGATTTACAATATAGATCCAGTTAGAGTTTAGGTAAAAAGGTATTGGAAAAGAATAAATATTTACAAGTTTTACAGTTCTGTGCTTTGTTTTGTGTGGTTAATCCTCACCATTCTCTCACAGAGACAAGTGAATGACAGCACTAAATTTTGTCTTCCACATTAAAAATTATTTATTAGCTATCAGATATGGAAAGTATCAATAATAATCAAATATATGTCCTATATTTTTACAAAAACAATTTAGTTGATTCAAGATTTTTTTTAAATAAATGCTTTTGTTAGAACAATAACTTTAGATAGCAATTACCTTTTACATCAGCCTGGGATACTTTGAACCATATCAGTATTATCCCTGCACAGACCAAGCATTTGATGAACAAAAGGAACAAATGAGTTTCCTAATTAGATAGAAAATATAAAGCAGAGCTAAAACCAAATCATTTATCTTCAAACCCATAAACCAGTGTAAGAAAAATCTGAAAAAAAAAGTTACCCCAGTCATTGAAACCTGGCCATAAGTGGTTACTTACGATAAAGAAAAGTCTAAGTGATTTAAGAATTTCTTCCTGCAGAATTGTGAGTAAGGACTACATGAGACATATTAGGAGGAAGTATGGAGTAGAGCTATCAGTAATAACAATAGTAAAGAAATTTTGTATTTTAAGTATATATATATGTATATATGTATATATATATATATATATATATGTATATATGTATATATATATATGAATGACATGGAAGACATTTTCAAAAGCAGGAAGACAGGAAAATGGAAAGCTTTATTATGTTCACACATGATTAATTTTTAAGGGCAATTGTCTAATTATTTAAAGTTCAAAATAATTACACTTGGCTTCCAGGAGATGGAAAGGTGGTTAAGTTTTGGATATGAACAGATTAACAGACAGAAGATTAGTATATGCATTTGAGGCCTTATGTCTGGTTAAACTAAGTAACATTACTGTTGGTAACCCGAAATGGATTCAAGTTTTTATCTAATAGCAATGCATCTCATACAATTTTAGTTTTATTATTTTTACTTGTGCAATGGTAATAAAACCTGAGGAAATATATGGAAGTTATTTCAGGCATGAAGCAGGCATTTCATGAAGATTTTAAAAGAAGAACAACAAAATATTACATTTCTAATCCATGCATTTCAAAGCTGCCACTACGTATTCTGAATTGTCTTGTAATTAATTCTTTCTGTTTCATATTATTCTGAGACTATTCATTTGGAGAAAATATGTAGAGCTCCTTGTCTGGCCTTTCTGAATCTATTTTTCACAGTTGCAAAGTACTGGTCAAACAAATTAAATTACTGTGGCAGTATGTAACTAATTTTATGTAAATTAAGGTGTTAATGTTCTGAATCACATTCCTGAAAATGGTCTGTTTTCTCTTGCAGCTTTTCTTCATTAATGATGCTATGAATAGTCAAATCGAAAAATTAATTCCTACAAGACTAAGGGGTAAATTGTCACCCTTTGACCCTTTGAAGAATTAGATCTAAATACAGTTTTATGGTCACCTCAGTCTACACTTGTCAGTAGCCCAACCAAATAAATCAACATTTTAAAATTAATGCAACTAGGGGTGAGATTATGTGAAATAAATTCCATCTTGTTTATAGAGAAGGGGATCTTTTAGAGCTAATGGTCAAATTGTGTGCCAAACTTGAACCTTTATCAGCAGGATCTATGGTCCCAACTAAAGGTACCATCTCACTCCAGCAAATAATCTTTTTTAAATTGATTTTAGAGAGGGAGAGGAGGGAAATAGAGGAATAGAGAGATATAAACATCAATGAGAGAGAAATATCATCAGTCAGCTGCCTCCTGCACACCCTCTGACTAAAAATTCAACCTTGACCTCTTGGTTCCTAAGTTGACAGTCACCACTGAGCTACACTGGCCAGGCTCCAACTCCTATTCTGTCTGAACTTTGCAATGTCCACCTCAAAAATAACCCATATGAAATCATGGAATATTAGATGAATATTTAAAGTTTTTAATTGGAAATGCTGGAGCAAAATTAAAATAGGAAAACAGGAATAAATTCATCATCTATTGAAGTGCTTTGCAAACATGTAAACAAATCAAAGTGTTTTCTAATTACTTGGCAAACTCACATAATCCATTGATTGAATTAAAATTGTTTGGTAGAAGCAAACACTTAAATTATTTATCTGTTGGGATTTTTACAGAGAATAATAAGTGTGCGTCCACTTCCTGAAATGCAGTGCATTCAGATACTGCAGCCCAGAGTTCTAGAAAGGTAACTGGATCATACCTATTGTCTCTACTGCAAATGGCAACTTGAGGGGGCCACAGTACTACCTTCCCAGGTACAAAGAGATAGTCTTTAATTTTTTAAAATCTAGAGATGTTTTTACATATATTTGCAAATTTATTCCTAACAATCTTTCTGTCATTTTTTTAGAACTTCTAACAGATAATCTATAGTTAATCCAAGCCTACCTAATCATTCCAATAGAATGAAAAACATTCTCTTATTTTCCATTCGTATTTTGATCCTTAAACCCATTTGTAAATGTACAAATTGTAAAAATGGAGTAGCAAACAGTATACTACCAATTTCAAGCACAAAATCCTGGGACTCCTTTAATCAGTTAATGAGTTCCAAGCTGCGACCTCACTCAAACATCAAGAGGCAAAGTTCTTACACCCATTGACAAACAGATATCCATGTGTGTAACTGGCCAGATGAAAAGGTAGCAGAAGAAATAGAATGAGTTGGAAAATTACTGAAGGGAGAACAATAATAATGTCTATACATATGCTGAAGCAATAATTTCACCGACACAGCTCTGAGGGCAATGGAAATTAAAGAGAAAATAAACAAATGGGACTACATCAAAATAAAAAGTTTTTTCACAGCAAAAGAAACCATCAACAAAACAAGAGAGCCCACACAAGGGAGAATATATTTGCCAAGGTTATCACTGATAAGGGCTTAGTCTCCAACATTTACAGGGAACTCATACAACTTAACAAAAGGAAAATAAATAACCCAATAAAAAATGGGCAACAGACTTAAATAGATACTTTTCAAAAGAGGACATAAGAAAGGCCAAGAGACATATGAAAACATGCTCAAAGTCACTAATCATCTGAGAGATGCAAATCAAAATGACAATGTGGTACCATCTCATATTGGTTATCATCAACAAATCAAGTGCTGGCAAGGATGTGGAGAAACTCGTGTACTGCTTGCTGGTGGAAATGGAGACTGGTGCAGCCACTGTGGAGAAGAGTATGGAGTTTCCTCAAAAAAATAAAAATGGAACTCCCATTTGACCCAGTGATCCCACTTCTAGGTCCATATCACAAGAAACTAGAAACACCAATCAGAAAGGATATATGCACCTCTATGGTCATAGCAACACAATTCACCATATATACGATTTGGAAACAGCCTAAGTGCTCATCAGCAGATAAGTGTATTAAAAAACTGTGATACATTTACACAATAGAATACTATGCTACTGTAAAAAAGTAAGATCTCTTACCATTTGCAACAGTATGGATGGAACTAGAAAACATTATGCTAAGCAAAATAAGCTAGTCAGAGAAAGATAAATATCACATGATCTCACTCATTTGTGGAATATAATGAACAACATAAACTGATGAACAAAAACAGATCCAAAGAGAGAGAAAAAATGCCAGCAGAACAGACAGACGTGTCCTGCTCTATCTCAGAGCAGATAGAAAGAACAGTTGAAATGAATAACATCTAACCCAAATTGGTGAAGGAGACTCAGCAGGAGCTAGAGAGCTAGCCATATTAACCAGACACCTGGAGAGGAAATTCCATCCACCAATGGGTCAATAACACCTCAGAGACAGCTACAGAAGCAGGAAGAAGGTGTCAGTGAGGGAGAGAGCCCATCCCTGCCAGGCTCCTGCTACCTCAGCTGTGGTCCCACTGTCAACAAGTATCCAGCTATCCTGGGTGCAGGCTCCTGTGAGTTCTGAAGCAAGCTCCCCTCTGATCAGCCCAATGCTTTAGCCCAGGGCACTGCAACCATATGAGTGGCAGACACGTAAGCAGCCCACTCCTGTCCAAAGAGTAGCAGCTGTATAATTGGCCCACTTCCCTGTCCAAGGAACAGACTGCCCTATCTGAGGAACAACATCAGCATGTAGCCAACCCTGATCCATGGAGCAGCTGCCAAATGAGCAGTCTACCCCTGTCCGAGGAGCAGCAGCAACATGAACAACCAGCCCCACCCCCCCATCCAAGAAATAGCAGCTGTGTGAGCAACCTTCTCCACCATCCAGAGGAGACACCACTGCTGTGAACAGCATTCACCAGAGGAGCCACTGCCAACTGAGGAGCAGCCACTTCAGCAACTGCCTGAGGAGCAACCACAGCCCAAGGAGCCACTGCCACCCTAGGAGCAGTCCCTGTATGTCTTTACATCTAGATCAATTGGTGAGACCAAAAATGGGTAGACAAAGAAACCCCCAAAGAAAAGGAGGAATTGCCAGAAAAACAGCTAAGCAAAACAGAGGCAAGCAATATGTTAAAAAAAGAATTCAGAATAAAAGTCATATAGTTCATAAACTGGATGGAGGGGAAAAAATCAGCAACTTATGTAAGAATCAAGAAGAAATGGATGAAAAAAATCAATAAGTTATGTAAGAATCAAGAAGAAATGAAGAATGATATAGCTGCAATAAAAAACACCATGGAAAGTTTCAACAGTAGACTAGGAAAGAAGAGGACTGAATTAGTGAATTAGAAGACTGGGAAGCAAAAAACACCCAAACTAAATTTCAATTGTAGAAAAAAATTAGAAGACAGGAGGAGATCCTAAGGGAGCTATAGAACAACATGAAATGAAGCAACATACGAATAATAGGGGTGCCAGAACAACAGGAAGAGGAAGAAAACCTATTTGAAGAAATAATGTCAGAAAACTTCCTTGATGTGGGGAAGAAAAAAGGAACACAAGCTCAGAGAGTCCCAAACAAATTGAACCCCAAAAACCCATACTAACACATCATAATTATGATGGCAAATGTTCAGAACAAAGAAAGAATCCTAAAGGCTGCAAAAGAGAGACAGAAAGTTACATACAAGGGATTAGATTATCAAATGATTTCTCAACAGAAACATATCAGGCCAGAAAAGAATGGAAGGAAATTTACAGTGATGCAAAGCAAGGGACTGAATCCAATTATACTCCATCCAGCAAAGCTATCATTCAAAATTGAAGGGGAAATAAGGAACTTCACTGAAAAAACACACACACAAAAAAAAAAAAAAACAACAACAAAGGAAATTCATCACTACCAAGCCAGCAATGCAAGAAATGCTAAAGGGACTGGTGTAAAAAGAAGAAATAAAAAAATAAAGAAAGAACAAATGCACAAAAAATTAAAATGGCTACAAACAATTACCATTCAATAATAACTATAAACATAAATGGACTAAATGCTCCAATCAAAAAACATCGAGTGAATGAATTAAAAAAACATGACCTATATATATACTGTTTATAAGAGATCCACCTTAGAATAAGGGACTCACACAGACTGAAAGTGGAGGGATGGAAAATATCTTTCAGGCAAATGGAACTAAAAAAAAAAAAGCTGGTGTAGCAATACTTATATCTGACAAAATAGACCTCAAAGTGAAGGCCATAACAAGAGATATGGAAAGCCATTTCATAATACTAAAGGAATTGATACAACAAGAGGATATAACCCTGATAAACATATATGCACCCAAAGCAGAAGTACCCAAATACATAAAAAAAGGGAGAGATCAACAGCAATACAATAATAGTAGGTACTTGAATACACCATTGATATCACTGGATAAATCCTCTAGACAAAAAATCAGCAAATAAACAGAAATCCTAAATGACTCGTTAGATCAGATAGACTTAATTGACATCTTAAGAACATTTCACCCTGAAACCACAGAATATATGTTCTTCTCAAGTGCACATGGGACATTTTCAAAAATAGACCACATATTGGGTCACAAGCAAAGTCTCCCCAAATTCAAGAAGATTGAAATTATATCAAGCATTTTCTCAGAAAACAATGGCAGAATGTTAGAAATAAACTACAATAAAAATAGCCTGAAAAACTCACTTGGAAGCTGAATAGCATGCTATTAAACAGTGATTGGGTTACCAAAGAGGTCAAAAAAGAAATTAAAGATATCCTGGAAACTAATGACAATAAAAACACAACAATCCAAAATCTATGGGACACAATGAATACAGTCCTTAGAAGGAAGTTTATAGCACTTCAGCCTACCTCAAAACATAAGCAAAAATGGTACTAAATCATCTAACTCTACAACTTAAAGAATTAGAAAGAGAGCAACAAGAAAAGCTCAGAGTGAGTAGAAGGAAGGAGATAATAAAGATAAGTGCAGAAATAAATGACATAGAGACCAAAAGAAAAATATAAAATATCAGTGAAATCAAGAACTGGTTCTTTGAAAGGAAAAACAAGGTAGATGAACCTCTAGAAGCAAAGAGAAAGGACCCAAACAAAACCAGAAATAAAAGAGGCAAAATAACAACAGACCCCACAGAAATACAAAGGATTGTTAAAAAATACTATGAACAACTCTATTACAACAAACTGGACAACCTGGAGGAAATGAACATATTCCTAAAAAAAATAGAACCTTCAATCATGAAGATTCTAAACATCTCAATAGGCCAATAACTATGAAAGAAATTGAAGCAGTCATCAAAAAGCTTCCAGCAAACAAAAGCCCAGGGCCAGACAGCTTCACAGGGGACTTTTACCAACATTTAAGGAAGAACTAAAACCTATCCTCCTCAGACTATTCCAAAAAATTCAAGAGGAAGGAACACTTCCAAGCTCATTCTATGAAGCTAGCATCTCCCTACCAAAACCAGATAAAGACAACACAATGAAAGAGAATTATAAGACAATATCCCTCATGAATATAGATGCCAAAATCCTTAACAAAATTCTAGCAAATTGGATCCAGCAGTACATTGGAAAGATCATACACAATGACCAAGTAGGATTTATCCCAGGGTTGCAAGGATAGTACAATATCTGCAAATCAATAAATGTGATACATCACACAAACAAATCGAGAGATAAAAATCACATAGTCATATCAATTGATGCAGAAAAAGCATTTGACAAAATCCAACACCCTTTCTTGATAAAAACTCTCAACAAAGTGGGAATAAAAGGATTATACATCAACATAATAAAAGCCATATATGACAAACTCACAGCTAACATCATACTCAATGGGCAAAAACTAAAACCATTTTCCCTAAGAACAGGAACAAGACAGGAATGCCCACTCTCACCACACCTGCTCAACATAGTACTTAAAGTACTAGCCATTGCAATCAGACAAGAAGAAAAAATAGAAGGCATCCAATTGGAAAAAAAGTAAAACTGTCCTTATTCTCACATGACATGACACTGTACATAGAAAACACTAAAGACTCCATCAAAAAATTATTAAGCTTTATAAAAGAATTCAGCAATGTAACAGGATACAAAATTAATGGCAAGAAATCTGGTATTTCTATACACCAATAGTGAACTTACAGAAGGAAAGACTAAAAAGCAATCCCATTTACCATCACACCAAAAAAATTAAGATACCTAAGAATAAACTTAACTAAAGAGATAAAAGACCTATATGTAGAAAACTATAGGAAACTGAAAAAAGAGATAGAGGAAGACATAAACGGATGGAAGAATATGCCTTGTTCATGGATTAGTAGAATCAACATCATCAAAATGTCCATAGTACCCAAAGCAACGATTCAGTGTACTCCCCATTAAAATACCAGCAGCATAAATCATAGACCTAGCACAAACTTCCAAAAATTCATCTGGAATAAAAAAGGCCCAGATAGCTGCAGCAATTCTGAGACAGAAGAACAAAGTAAGTGGGATCTCAATACCAGATTTGAAGCTGTATTACAAAGTCACTGTTCTCAAAACAGCCTGTTACTGGCAGAAGAACAGACATATAGATCAATGGAATAGAATAGAGAACCCAGATATCCACACACGCCACTATGTTCAATTAATATTTGATAAAGAGGCATGAACATACAATGGAGTCAAGACAGTCTCTTTAATAAATGGTGGTGGGAAAATTGGACAGATACATGAAAAAAAATGAAACTAGACCACCAACTTACACCATACACAAAAAATAAACTCAAAATGGATATAGGACTAAACACAAGATGGGAAACCATACAAATACTAGAGGAATCCACAGGCAGAAAAATCTCAGACATATGCGAAAGCAATTTCTTCACTGATACTGTTCCTAAGGCAACGGAAATGAAAGATAAAATAAACAAATGAGACTACATCAAAATAAAAAGCTTTTTCACAGCAAAAGAAACCATCAACAAAACAAGAAAGCCCACTGCATGGGAGAACATATTTGCCAAGGTTATCACCAATAAGGGTTTAATCTCCAACATGTACAGGGAACCCATACAACTCAACGAAAGAAAGATAAACAACCCAATTAAAAAGATGGGCAACAGATCTAAATAGATACTTTCTGAAAGAAGACAGAGGAAAGCCAAGAGGCATATGAAAACATGCTCAAAGTCACTAATCATCTGAGAGATGCAAATCAAAATGACAATGAGGTAGATCTCAAAATTGCTATCATCAACAAATGGAAAGTGCTGGTGAGGATGTGGAGAAAATGGAAACTTTGTGCACTGCTGGTGGGAATGCAGATTGGTGCAGCCACTGTGGAACTAAAAATGGAGCTCCCATTTGAACCAGTAATTCCACTTCTAGGAATATATATGCTAAGAAACTGGAAACACCAATTAGAAAGGACATATGCACCCCTATGTTCATAGTAGCACAATTTACAATAGCTAAGATTTGGAAACAATCTAAATGCCCATCAGCAGATGAGTGGATTAGAAAACTATGGTACATCTACACAATGAAATAGTATGCTGTGGTAAAAAAGAAATTCTTACTGGAGAGCATTATGCTAAGTGAAATAAGCCAGGCAGAGAAAAATAAATGTCACATGATCTCACTTATTTATAGAATATAATGAACAACATAAGCTGATGAACAAAAATAGATCTAGAAACAGAGAAACATCGATCAGACCATTTAACCTCAGTAGGAAGGTTGGGGAGGGTGAGGTAAGGGGGAGAGAACAACCAAAGGACCTATATGCGTGCATATAAGCCTAACCAATGGACACAGACTATAAGAGGATGAGGGCATGAGGGGGGACAAAAGGGTAAAGGGGGAATAGGGACACATATGTAACACTGTAATCAATAAAGAAATTAAAAACAAAACAAAAACAGATCCAGAGCCAGAGAAGCATCTATCAGACCATCAAACCTCAGAGGGAAGGTAGAGGAGGATGAGGGTGGTGGGGAGAGATCAACCAAAGGACCTGTATGCATGCATATAAGCCTTACAAATGGACACAGACACCAGAGGGATAAGGGCATGAGGAGTGGGGGAAAGGCATTAGGGAGATAAGGACCAGATATGTAATACCTTCATCAAAAAAGAAAAAATTCAATGGGAAAAAATAAAAGTAATAAAAAATAAAATGCATTTATTAAAAATATCCTCAGGTGAGTAAAATAAAAAACTAGATTATTCCTTCTGCAAAAAATAAAAATAAATAATAGTAATGCCTACAAAACAGTTCCATCTGGTGGTATTATGTTTAATACAATGTGCAGAGCCTGTCTCCTGAGTTCAGAGAAGACCCAATTTGAGGAAAGGCGTAAAAGAAGCCAGCAGCCCTGTTTTGGGGGGAACATAGAGTAATGCCTTTGAGAGAAGAAAGCATGGGAGCTGTCAGAATTTTAGAGAATTATGTAGAATCAAGGTTGTTGTATTATTATTTTTCAGCTGAGTTACCTCATACCTATTTAATAACCTTTGAGCATCAGACTATATTATTCTGAACACTCAGTTAAATTTTTAAAAATAATTAACATCCTCCAAATGAAATAAATCACAGTGACTTTTCCAACTTTATTGCTTTATTATCAAATTCCTGGAATTTTTTCAAAGCCAGCTGCCTTGAGGCTGGAGGGACATCAGAGGAACCTGCCCACAGAGCTACGTGAAGAGGCAGTCTTTGCTCACAGAGCAGGCCTGGGTTCTGACTGTAAGTCTCCCAGCACTTTTCACACAGTAAGTGTAACATCCTCTGAGACAGGCTCATTGAAGACTCCTTCTTTCTTTGAATATACTTAGTTCTTATAAAATCAATAATGCCTATCCAGCACTCAGTATTAATAATACTCTGTGCTATCATAACAACTTTTTTTCTTCATACTGCCTTCAAAACACATTAATTCATCCTCTGGCTCCTAGAGAGCAGGTAGGATTACACCATATCTTTAGATGCCCCAGATTACCTAGCATAGTACCTTGATTAGAAATATCTTTTTCCAGTAGAAAAGACTTTGGACACAAAATCTGAAGAGATCATATTAAGCCATACTGGTATAACTTTGGGCAAGTCATGTAACCTCCAGGAGCCTGCTTACCCATCTGCAGCTTTGAGAAATTAAATGAAAAATAAATATGCATGCAGTTTTTATTATTAATTAATTTAATTTATTCATCTATTAGAAAAGTGTGATGTTACTAAGGTGTGCCAGCCATGTGCTAAGTGCTGGGGATACATCTTCAACAACTGTTGGTCCCTCTTTCCAAGGAACTCACGATCCAGCTGAGTAAACAGACATCGTCCAAATACTAACACGCACGATGATGGTTATGAAAGGAAAGGCCACAACACTTAAGCCCAGCATATGCAGTCAGAGAACAGACTTCATAAAGTGAAAAGCAGCTTATGGTAGCTACTCAAATACATGTGAACAAATAAGTGATAAGGCGAGGTCAAGAAAAAGACATGTTACTTTTTCTGAGGTCAAGAAAAAAGAACCATGAAGAAAAGCCATAAAGTTCAATTATTTGCCTGGTTTTTGTCCAATAGGTTATAGCTCCATAACATTTGACAAACTGCTGGATGGAAATAAAGGAGGAGATACTGTTTTTAATGCAGCTCATTGGTGACATGTACTTTCAAAGCAGACGATTAATCACAGTTTATTGGAGCACTGGTGTAAGGTTCAGGATCAGTGCCCTTGGATTGCCTTTGTAGTGAAACACTCTTCTAACTAGGTCTATTTAGTACTTCATTTAAAGTAAGCACTCCACTTGAAACGAAGACCTAATTTATCCTGAAAACTTCATTGTAATATGCGTTGTAGCCAAGTCAAAATACATTAATTGAGCAAAATATCAAAGCAGCTTAATACAAGTTTTGAGGTAAAAAAGAAAAGAGGAATCAGGGATCATTGAGCCCGTCCTATGCTCCAGGCACTGTGTGCATATGCTTTCACATTTATTACTTGGCTTAATCTTGTTCAACATGTTGTGAATTTCTCAGC
>JAAGEH010000076.1:62513401-62765733 GCA_011751065.1 Lasiurus cinereus
GGACAGTGTGCATATTAGCCTTTTATTATATAAATATACACTGAGTGGCCAGATTATTATGTATTCAGAAATCATAATAATCTGGCCACTCAGTGTATATTTTGAAATATAATCCTATACAATGAAAGCCTAATATGGAAATTGTACCCTTGACCAGCCCTTGACCAGGAGTTCAACCACTCGTTATGACATATGCAGACCACCAGGGGACAGGGTGAAACATGGCGGGTGTTGGTGATGTGGCATTGGCAACGGGTGGCAGTGGAGGTGCTGTTGGCCCCAGTGGGCCCCAATGACAGCAGGACCACAGCAGGATGGTGGAGCAGGGAAGCGGGTAATACCCAGCTCCCAAGCACTGAGGGAGCTGGGTGGGGCCTGATCATGAGGCCAATTGCTCTGCAGACCAACCAGCAGTGGCGGTGGGGGTTGCAGCCACCACTGACTCCCAGGCACTGAGGGAGCTGGGCAGGGGCCTGATGATTCAGGTGGAGGGGGGAATGTGGGGATCTAGGGGCCCAGGTGCTGCCAAGGGCCCAGAAGTCAGCTGGGACCTGCCCTTTCATGCCAGACACTCACACTTCAATCACTGGCCAGGTCTCCATACCACACCCATGCACAAATTTCGTGCATCAGCTAGTTATAAAATAATTGCTACAGCTGGTTAGCTACAGGCTTCTCTTTATTCAAGGGATGATGGCATGTATTAATTTAGAGTGGATGGTCAGGGAAGTCATTCATGGGGAGGTGACATTGAAGTTGAGTCCAAAAGAATGAGAAGCAGCTAACTATACAAAACAAAAAGAAATGGACTTCCAGGAATAGGAAACAGAAAGTTCAAAGCCCTGTGGCAAAAAAAAAGAGCTGGGTGTGTTTTAGGCACTCTTAGAAAGGTGAGCATGCCTAGAAACAAGCAAGGTAGGGAAGAATGGCATGATATTTGATTGGAGTGGCAAATAGAGGCCAGATCTTGGCCATAGTCATGAAGGGAGGTTTACTCAAATTTTCAGGAAAGTCTCCTTTATATCCAGTTCAAAACTACATCCCTGTGATGTGAGGCCATGTGACTTGCTCTAAATGACAACCTGAACACAAGGGTATGAATCATTCCTGAAGTGGAAGCTTTAAGGGCAAGTGCATGTCTGTCATATGCTTTCTTCCCTCTGCTGCAGTGTGACTTTCAATGTTCTACATGGTTACTGCCCCTGAGCCTGGGTCCAATGACAACAAGAAACAGCTTCAATTAACTCCTAATAGACACACAGCATAAATAAGAAATAAACTTTTGTTACTTGAAGCCACAGGGTGGAGGGTGGAGGTAGGTTACTAGCTATTTCCTTGAAATAAAACTTCTACCTATGATAATAAATGTTGTGTTTTAAGCTGATGTTTAAACAGACTGCACTCACTCACATATCCTCACACACAGAATCCACAGGTGCACACTCGCACAAGAGACATAGCTAGAGAAATACATGATTTTAAAGTTCTTATTAGTTCCTGGAAACTATCTTTTCCTCCAATTAACACAGCAAGCCAGAGGGATTCACCCATTCACCAAGTTCCCCTTACTTTATGTTGATTACTGCCAAATAACATATACAAACCTCATTCTCTCATTGTTTCAGAACCATATGTTCAATTAATGAAAATTTACCTTATGCGTATAGTAACTATTCATTCATTAGTTCATTCACTCAGTCACTTCCCAAAGAACCTAAATACCATGAAATGTTCTCAAGATAAATTTAAACATCATCATAGTGAAGTAAGTGGTGTTCTAAGCCCAGGACTGTGCCATGGATGACCTACTAGGCCAGGCGGGCATTTCAGCAAGCGACACATGAGGAGGAGTGTACAAACGTGAAAGTAGAAGATGCAGTCCAGATTCAGTGGCCAGATGGCAAGGAAGTTAGATGTTAAGATGCCTAAAAACTCTTAGAAAGCAAAGGTCCACTCCAGACAGTTTTACAACTAAAATCTTTCTACCTCTTCAAGGCAGATATTATGTTTTATATTTTAGACTGACAGGTACCTGTTTGCTTATTTAATAATTCTAAATTTTAGGGCATGTGTACCTTCTTCACGAAAATGCCTGCTCATTTGGAAACATCAGCTGTACCAAAATATATTTGTACTATCTATGAAATTGAATTTAGTCAAAATGTGGCTAAGAGTTCATGCCCATACTTGAATAAGTCTGGGGAAATGGTAATTTTGTCAACATTTTATTTTTTAATTGTGATGGTGAGTAATGAATTGTCAACCCTGGAAACTTTATAGTAGCTAAAGGGCCATCAATATTGCCAGATGCAAAGTTAAACCAACTTTCACAGATGAGAGATGCCTTTAGAATGGCTGTGATGAAATGTATTTCACCAGATGAATTTCTGTGATATGATTGCAAAATGAACCTTTCTCTCTCTTTTTAAACAGGCAAAGGAAGGGGCAGTCAGTCTGAGATTTACACCTGATTTGTGTAATAGTAATCTTTGAAATTAAGAAGTGTATCCTTGCATTTCATTAAATTCTGGCTAATGAGATAACTGTCTTCCCAAGGAGGGAATGATAAAGTACTCAGGCCATAAAGCATAAATTAATACTGCAAGGTTAAACACTGGAACTAACTCATGTTTCAACAAAAGCCCCTACCAGCAGTTAAATTAACTGACATAAATACCATAAAATCTGTCTTTATTTTAGTTTCAGATGATGCTTCCTTTTACACCCCTGCTTTCAGTTTGTATAACTCATTTTTGCACATTATTGCATGCACCATTTGCCATTTAAAGAATCAGCTACAATGGGGAAAAGATTGAAGGAATAAAATACTCAGAAAGGGAAAAGAAACTGGTGGGTGTAGGGGATATCATATTAAAGATTGTTGGTGCCATTGAAAAATACAATAGACAACAGTAGTTCAAAGAAACAGTTAATTATGAGACAACCAACCCAAAGAAATCTACTTTTTAAGCTTTTGATAGACATTTTGAAGGGGGAAAAAAGCTAAAGAAAACCTGTGGTGATAATAGGTTTGATATATATTCTGGCAAAAATTATATCACATTAATGAGGTGGCTTAAAGGGCTCATGCATTTTGTAGGAGGCATTTCAATGTATTAGTATAATTAGCAGTGATGAGAAAACTGTTTGGAACTGAATTACCTCTCACGAGTTCATTTGAGCTATATGAAATTACACCATGCAAGAAGGAAAATTATGGAGCCATCCAGAGAGAGTTCATGCCTGATTTGATCATAGCCACTAATTGGATGATCATTTTCGTAAAGCTTTTTCAATGGTTGACAGTTTCTGCCTCTCATTTTTTTTTAATGGACTAGCTCTTTATTTCTCTTACTAAGCAACCAAACATAGGTTTGTTAGAGATTTGGGTGTTTCTACAGAGACCTTACAGGTGTAATTGTCACAATCTGAGCAACCTTTGTCCCTAATTAGCTGCTTTTGGGGAACCCCTAATGAGAGTTGCTGTTCTTGTTAACAATCTTAGAGAATACCTGATGAGTGAAGCTCTCCAAGCCTGATGCAGCCACCATATGACAGCAATTTAATGAAGTTAAAATCTGACCCGATTGGGATGGATAGAGGAGCATTTGTGTGAGTGCTCTGGTGAAGGACAACAGAAAAGTGAAGGGTAGAGGGTAGAGAGAGGAAGCTTTATTAATGGCTCTATTCATAAGACAGCCGATAACCAGTAAGCCAATATCAGAGGTAAATTGAAATCATGGAATTAGATTTATTTGTAGAAGTTGCTTCATGTCACTGCCTAACACAACAAAGTCTTACTGTTTACAGGATAACAGCATATTATATTTGTTTTCTGCATAACTTTTTATTTGTCTTCTCCATACCTCTTAACTTGGATTTTTATGTTCATTATAATCAGACAAGATTTTCAAATGAGATTCAATCATGTAGAGTTAACTATATTTTTAATAGTTTTTTTAAGTAACATGGATAGCCTAATATGTCATAGAATAAAATATATAAAAACATGCCACCTGAGGAGAATCCAAGATGGCGGCATAGGTAAACATCTACACTGCTGCCTCACACAACAATTTCAAAACTACAACTAAAAGACAGAACAGACATCATCCAGAATCACAGGAAAGCTGGCTGAGTGGAAATTCTACAACTAGAAGGAAATAGAGGGGCTCACAGAGACCCAGAGGAGCTGCAAAAAGCTGAGGTACAGAGACGCACGTGTGGAGAGAGCGAGTGCAGGAGTACCTGGATGGCTTTCTCTGGTAAGAGGGAAATGGAGACTCTCAAAGGCATTGAACCCTTTATCCTACAACACTAAACCCCAGATCCAGCCGAGACTCATTTGGGGGGATTTTGGACTGTGAAAAGGGAGAGGTGCATGGAAATTTAGGGGAGCTGCAAAAGATCAGAGGTCTGGTAGTGTGCACGGCACTGTGCAGAGGACAGACTGCTGATTGTGCCACTGGCTTTTGTGAGTGGGCAGGAGACAGACCCTCCCAACTCTGCCACTTCTGACTCCACTAAGCCCCTGTTTCGGGTGAAACCCTGGGGACCTAGACTCGTGTGGTCCTGGAACGCAGGGGAGCCAGAAAGGCAGAAGTCTAGAGGCACTGCGTGTGGGCACAAGGACCACTCCAGTGATTACCCAGTCACGTGAGACTCAGGGGCCATGGTGGGCAGGGCCGACTGGAAGGCAAGGCAGTCCCTTAAGCCCTGAGACTCCACCCATCCCAAGTTCAATAGAGAGGCTTCTGCAGTTTTGCAAGTCTACTATCATAAGGCTGAATCCAACACAGAAGTTCTCCCAGCATAGTGAAAATGCCGAGACAAGGGAAGGGATCACAAACAAAAGAAATGGAGGAAAACAAACAACTGGATATAGAGTTCAAAACCACGCTTATAAGGTTTTTAAAGAATATGCTAGAAAAGTTGGATAAAGTTAGCAAGAGTCAAGAGGAGATGAAAAAGGACCAACTAGAGATGCAAAAGATCCAACTAGAGATGGAAAAGGTCGAACTAGAGATGAAAAAGGACCAACTAGAAATTAAACATACACTGACTGGAATAAAAAAATAGTATACAGAGTCCTAATAGCAGACTACAGAAAGGCAAGAATCAAGTCAAAAATTTGAAATATAAAGAAGCAGAAAATACTCAACTGGAAAAGCAAGAAGAGAAAAGAATCAAAAAATGTGAAGATAATGTAAGGAGCCTCTGGGACAGCTTCAAGTGTACCAACATCAGAATTGTGGGGGTGCCAGAAGAAGAGAGAGAGCAAGATTCTGTAAACCTATTTAAAGAAATAATGACTGAACACTTCCCACATCTGGTAAAAGAAATAGACTTACAAGTCCAGGAAGCACACAGAACCCCATATAAAAGGAATCCAAAGAGGACTACTCCGAGACACATCATAATTAAAATACCAAGAGCAAAAGACAAAGAGAGAATATTAAAAGCAGCAAGAGAAAAACAGTTCATTACCTACAAGGGAGCACCCATAGGACTGTCAGCTGATTTCTCAACAGAAACGATGCAGGCCAGATGGGAGTGGCAAGAAATATTCAACGTGATGAATAGCAAGAACCTACAACCAAGAATAATCTATCCAGCAAAGCTAACATTCAGAATTGAAGGGCAGATAAAGAGCCTCACAGATAAGAAAAAGCTAAAGGAGTTCATCAACGCCAAACCAGTATTATATTAAATGCTGAAAGGTACTCTTTTAGAAGAGGAAGAAGAAAAAGGTAAAAGCCAAAAAATTATGAACAACAAATACATACTATCAACAAGTGAATCTAAAAATTAAGTGAATTAAAAATTTGATCAACAGAATAAACTGGTGAATATAATAGAATCAGGAGCACAGAAAGGAAGTGGACTGATCATTCTCAGGGGGAAAGGAGTGAGGGGTATACAGGGAGAGACTGGACAAAAATCATATACCTATGGATGAGGTCAATGGGAGGGAGGTAAGCGCAGAGGGAAGGGTAGGAGTTGGGAGGAAGGGAGCTATGGAGGGGCAAAAAAGAGAAACAAATGTAATAATCTGAATAATAAAGATATAATTTAAAAAAAAACATGCCACCAATTTGTTGCTAAAAAGAAAGATACAACATTAGATTAATGATTTTCAATCTGACTGGAAAGTTCTATTATTAGAACAAGCCATCTGAGAGACAAAATAATATTGTTTTTGTGTGTGTGTGTGTGCGTGTGGTTGTGTGTGTGCACATACATGCACATGTTCAAGTTCTAAATTATTCTTCTTTCTCATAGACAAATATTGCAAGTACTATGATTTCTATTTGAAAATGTTGCCCTATCTTCAACTAATAGAAGCCATAGAATGCTTACTTATAAATACTGCTTTTGGCCGTATTTGCTATATATATATATATTAAAACTACAAATCAGAAAGTGACATACTAATGATCTCAAAGTTTTAATGAGTCTTCTGGCTCTCCCTTGGCTATTCTATCCCTCCAATTTGCTTAGGTATACAGAGAAGTTGCCAAATTTAGCCACTTAGAAGTGAAAACCAAGTATCTTTTTATGAGGAACAGAATATGTTATAAATGCATTTGTTACATTGAGGAAACGATTTCAAGGCATCTGAAATTGAAATTTCAAGGAATCAGAACTTACAGATATTGTTATTCTTAGATAAGTTATTTCAGAAAGCAATTATGTTCCTTAGTAATAAATGTATCCCATTTTAACCTTTTTTTCCCAATGCTAGAAAGGGTGAGATTGGTGAACAAATTGGTAGAATTAGATACAAGTTATATTTGCCATCTACACCCTGTTCCACCAGTGATGTGGATTTGTCCAAAAACAAAAATTTAAAATAGCCAACACATTTCTGAATAATAAATGCAAAGGATATTTTTTAAATTCCTCATTCTAATAGTTTTCCTGAGCTATTTTGTTGTTATTGTTGCTGGCTTTCTGGAGAGTCTCCTTTCTTAAGCTTCTTACTGTAGCAACTTCCCCATGAGTATCTAATCTACATGTTGGCTTATTTTTCATTTTTAACCAATTTCTTTCTTGAACTGGAATTAGGTTACCTCAGGGTTTCCTGTGCTGTTTCCTCTGTCATATTTCCTGTCTTCTTTGTTGTATTAGTGTTGATTTTCTAAAGGCTTGCTCTCATATTTGAGTGGTAGTTCAGCTTAGGTATATAATTCTAGGTATAAAAGAAATTTCAACACAATGCTGAATTATCTTCTGCAATTTAATTTGCTGATAAGATGTCTGATGCTAATTTAATTCTTATTCCTTTATAAATTACTGCTTCCCCCCACTGACAAGAGTATAAGGATACCTACTATGTTGCCTTAGCCTTTATGTATTTCAGAATGTCTTTCTATTACCCTTACACATTGAAAGAAAACCTGGCTGTGTAAAATCCTTGGGATAAAACATTAATGACTCAAATCTGCAGCTTCACTTTGCAGAATAGAAATCTAATACTAAACAGACTTGTATTATTTGGTATGGAATTTATTTATTCTCCCTATGCACTTACAAAATTACTTTTTCTTTTATCTTAGTGTTCAAATATTTTTAGGAAAATATAGTTAGATGCGGAGATTGTTACATTGGTTATTTCTGAGACAGATGAGTTGCTTTTATATGACTATAAAAGTAATATACTTAAATATATTTAACCAACAGAAATTTTTTCTTCAATAATATCTTTGATTATTGTTGCTATTCTGATTGTTGTGCTTCCTTTTTATGAATACCTGAGCACTAAATTTCTCTTGGCTTATCTCCCAAGTGCATTATTTTCATCCTTATTCTCTCCATCTCTTTGTTCGTCTACATTTTGAAAGATAATCTCAGAGTTTTTGTTTGTTTCACATTGCTTAATTGAGCTCCTATATAAATAATTCTAATTGTTTTTTTACCAACTCTAGAACAGACTTAAATTTTCTATTGTTTTTTTAGTCTATCTAGGTCTTTTCACTCTTCACTTTTTATTTTATCTGTTATCTCCATATATCAGACTCTTCTCCACTTATTAATTGATGTGTTTGTTTCATAGGGACCAATTATTTCACTGGGACCAATAATTATTCTTCAGTCATATTAAAAATGTAGACATTATGCATATAATCTTTGATTTCCTGAAAATTAACATTTTCAGTCTTCAGTTATTTCTCTTCTTCATGTTCTTTTCATAGTCCCTAAGATAGGAGTTTTTATCCAGTCAATTGGAAACCACCTCAACTTATCACCACTAAATATAAAAATATGCTCTCTCTGTACCCATTCATTTTACATTGCTACTATTAATTTTATAAAGTGTCCATTCTTTTCAATGAAGTGAAAGTCTCCACTTCTGCTCCATATCCCATCTTTTCTGGGTTTTTCAGAAACTTGCTTCCTCTCTCTATTATACCCCCAAAACATCTCCTACCTAGTTTAAAAAGTACAAATTGGCAGTTTCAAAATAGTCAGAGAGGTATAAATACAGCATAGGGAAAATAGTTAATAATATTGTAACAACTAAGAATGGTGCCAGTTGGGCACTGGAAATATCAAGGGAAACACTTTGTAAAGTACATGATTACCCTCTGTGCTGTGCACTGAAACTAACACAAAGTAATATTGGATATATACCTGTTCTTAAAAAATAAAATGAAAATGAAATCCCCTACCTAGAGACAACATATCTCACATATTGATGTTTCTCTTTTATCTTCACAGACTTCTTAGAAGCATTGTCTATTTTCCCAGTCTACATTTCCTCAGCTTCCACTTGGTTCTTAGTCTGCCATAGGCTGGCTTCTGAAACATAACTTTACTAAAATTGTTTTCATTCACGAGAGTAGCAATCTTCCTGCTTTTAATTTCAATGGATATTGTTCACTCCATATCTTATCTAACTTCTCAACAAAATTTGAAATATGGTTAACTACTCTCTCCTTGAAACATGTTTTATCTGTGCCAGATAATTTTCTGCCTATATTTTTCGTCCTTCTATCTATTTAGGTCCGTGGTATTTACATTATTGATTTTTATAAGCTTTACATATTAAGGGTATTAACATTTTGTCTGTGACATGAGGCATTTTAGAAAAGAGATATAGCAGATCACTTAAAACAATATAATATGGGCATTTATTTAACAAATTCAGTAGGAAAGTACTGAAGAAGCTTTTTCAAGAAAGTAACATATTTTTATTTTCAAAAGTACATATTTCTCTGAACGTCATAGTCCTGAAAATTATGTCAATTAAATTTTATATACAGATATTAATTTTTAGCATTTATTATTGGGAAAATAAATTATTTTAGTAACTTATTATTTTATTATTTTAAATGTACTAGAAAAGTTTCTTACTAATCATGTACTTTATTTAGAAAAAATGTTGAAAAAATATTTGATAAATATAATCAATTGATTGAAATATTCTTAAAATGAATCTTATTGCTTAGTTGTATGCACAGGAGTCAATGATGGAATAAAATAAGGTTTTCAGAAAGCATGAATGAGGGAGGTTATGTTGAGTATATGATCACTAGTCTTTACTGTAAGAACTTACATAAAAACTGCATCTTCATTAATAATGGTCTAATACAGGTTGTAAAGTGGAAAAAGTCTGCCTTCAGGCCTTTGGACTCTTCTTATTCAGCAAAACCAATACCTTGTCTGTGGCATCCAGCACTCCGATTGCTCTCTATTCTAGATGGGTTTTTATTTTCATGTTATAGAGATTAAAGTGTTAATGCTTTCTTTATGCTTTCTCTGAGATAATCATAAACAACTTTAGAGATCATGGGATTACAGAATAATTGTATTAATTTTTTTTCTTTTATAGTACTCTTAGCTACTCTAAATAACTTCTAAACTCATACATGAAAGTCAGTAACATAATTATAACCAGTATAAAATAAACTATTTGCAAAGCACTTTTATACTTATACATACACACACACAATTTCTTTCATTATAGTCTTGTGAAATAAATATTATTAAAATCTTCATCTAATAGATAATGCATTCAGAGATAATGACATTCCTAAGGTTTCATGCCTTGTAAGGGGCAGGTCCAACACTTGGAGCAAGATCTGTGCACCTTAAGGCTGCAATCTTTCCACTATAACATGCACTGAAGGGACTCAGTTGGCAGGAACTAGAAAAGGTGAAGGTGTTATGAGAGAAACTAATAGTTGCCTATTCCACATCTCTTTTTCTGTTTTTAGATAACAGAATCTTCATTATTTTCAGAGTGACAATGCACACAACTCAAAAATTGCACTTCCCATTCTCCCTTGTCACTAAGAACCAGGTAGAAATAATGTATAAGAATGTCATGAAGTATAGGAATAGCATCAGATTGTATATGAACGTCATATATGTCTAGGAAGGCTGACTCATCTGGAAGAGAGACCTCTTTAGGTTCCTGCCCCTTCCTCTTTCTTGTTGCCTGAAATACTCTAGTAGTCAGCCATGTCGATCCATGATGCAGCCTTCAGTACACAAATCATGTGCTGAGGATGATGGATAAAAATATGGACTCAACATAGCACCTCGGACTGCCAATCTCTTGACTTCTCTCATATGGAGAATAAGCCCTTGGATTTCAGCCCTTGTTATTTGGAGGTTTCCCTCATATACAACTTAAAAAAAGTTCTAATTGCTATGAACTCACAGTATTTCATTAAATCAGAAGAAAAAAATTAATGGATGGTAGATAAGCAGCATCCAAAATAATCTTGTGCAAAATATTCCCCAGGGGTTCTCTGTTGCAGAGGCATAAAGCATTTTTTGGGGGGTGGTAATCAATTAATAGAAATATGGAACTAAAAGTTTATTAGGAAAAGAATTGGATGCTTTGTGGTAATTATCCAGCACAGGGAGAGTTTATGTGTAGCAGTCATGCTGCGGGCAGAAAGCTGGTGGGTAGATTGACAGTCTTAGAACAGTTATTTCAGAGTGAGGCTGCTGTGAATGTAGAAATAGCCTCAGACAGTTCATGCTCCTGAGGACAAATGATGATTCGTTATTATGCTTGAGCTATGATGAAATCAGTTAAGGCATCGTAGTAAGAGGCAAAACCATGGGGATGCTATTAAGAGTTTAGCAATTCTAGTTTATGTGGGAATATGGATTCCACTTACCAAAAATAACAGCATATAGGGGAAGAAGAAAAAGCATACTGTCATTGTTCTGAATTGCTCCTGAGCTATTGCATTGTGTCATGAATTTCAACTCAAATTTAATGTTATTAGTATTCATTTTATTTTTGGGATGTATGTGTAGTGCCACAATATCACTATAATAAAGTAATATGATATTATGAGTTGCTTCCCTTAGATTGAAAGTAATGGTTCTAAAACATGTAGTGGAAATACACATCAAAATGAAAGGCAAAGAAAGAATGAGAGTAAGAGCAAGAGAGACAGAGAGAGAAAGAGAGGGATGGAGAGATTGATTCTCTCCTATTAGCTCCAGTTCTTATGTATCTAAGTTACTGTTTCAATGAATAGCACACTTTTCTATCAGCATTTCTTTGTTTATAGGCCATCAGTATTATGTCCAGTTTTCATCTATAGCAAACCCAGTCAGAAATGCCTTTTAATGCAGTATACTGGTATCGATACTGTTAATTAACCTGGTTATTATGAACAGAAAAGGAGTAAAGGGAAGACTAGGTAATATAGGCAGGCCATTTACATAGCTTTTTCAGAAAGCTAACACTCTCTACGTCTATTCCCTGAAAATTGATGAGGGGTGGGACTGACCAGAAAGATCTGGATGACATGGGAAAATGCTCATCAGTCACACTTGGAGCGAGGCAGTGGCCAGAACGGGAGCGGCCACTGCAAGGGCTCAAAATCTGGATACCAAACTCCTGAACAAAAGAGCCCCACCCCTCTCTATTCCTGCTCCCACCTGACTCCTCACTTGTAGGGCTCCCACACTCTGCACTCGCCCGTGTGGTCCACAGCCATATGGACTCCACGCAGTGGACTAATGGGCTTTAGCCTGATGCTATATTGGACCCAATCCCAGAAATGGAAACTCTGGACACTGGTTGCTTTTAGGTCTACTCAACCTCCAATGCATATTTTCCTGGACTGGTTTAAAGACAATAGGAATTTGCCAACCGAGAAATATAATTTTACACAAATAAAAATTATTCATTCTCTTGTGCAAATCTTAGAAAATTCCTTTTCTAAGGACATTGCAAGAACCCCACTCCCATTAATGATGGAGAAATTCCACCCACCCAATCCTCCAGCAACAGTATTACAGCTCACCCACTGTACACCTGAATCTTCATTGTAATAGGCAAAATTCAGTATTTATCTATACATATACTCCGATGGATTTTTTAACTGATGGCTTTATGAAGAAAAACAAAGAATTCTCTGAAAATGACTGATTTTGAATCTGCATTTTGAATGAGAACCAGGTACTTATTTCTAGACAATTAACTTTGGTATACTTATATGTAACAAACTGCAAATGACATAACATGGAGTTCTCCTAGGAATTTTTAGTTTCTCTTCACCAAGGACCTGGAAATACCATATTGTCATAGGAGTTGTCTCTGTACTCATTCCCTGTGGATTCTCTTTCTAGTTTCAGCTGAAATTCTCCTGGTTAGCTGCAATAGGCTTGGGTGTCCCTGCATTGTGTCCATGTGATACAATGAATGAATCTGAGGTCTTAAAATATGGTTAGGAAGTAGACATAAGGAAGAGAAAGAAAGGATATTCTGATTAACATGAACACCTTAAACAAATTCACAAAGCTAAGAACAGAGAGTGGCATGAGTATTACAGACAGCTGGCTGGCCAAACTCTTGAATACTATGTGATTATGGCAGCAAAGTTGGACATACAGGGCAAGAATCTTAGACAAATAGGCTATTCCAAACAGCAGAAGCCTTTCCAGGTGTTAGCAGAAAGGATGCCATGACAAAAGTGGTATTTTTCAAATGCTATCTCACTTGTGCAAAGGTGGGAATAAAATGGAAAAAAAATTAAAGGATGCTTCAGCCAAGAGGATTTAGTTTTAATTCAAGTATCCTTTCAAATGGTCTGAGGGGAAATAGGAAGGCACAAATGTTTAAAAAAAAATTCACTTATATCACTAAATGAGAAAATCTATAAAATTACAGATTCATAGAAGCTAACAGTAAGATTATTTTATTGATTTATTATTTTTAATTTAAGAAAGGAGGGGATAAGTTATAATATATGTTAGAAACTTTATATATTTTGTTTTGTTTGTTTTGCCTGTCATATATACTAGAAAGAGAAACATCTGTTTAGATAGATACTACTTTTCCTGTATGATGATTTATATATATTTTGGGACCATGAGGATTTTTGCTAAATTTTGGATACCTACAAAAGTTTATATTGGATTAACATGGAGTCATCAAATCAAGTTTAAACTAACACCTTTACCCTTCATATCACTCCTGCAGTACACAGAAATATTTTTGTTTGAATGACATAACTAGTGCAGACTAGAAATAAGTTGGAAATTATAATGGTACTAATTGGTACCATTATTAATGATCTCAGAGGACTAATTGATAAATGAGAAAACAAACTATTCTATTTTCTACAGACCACATAGGCAAGACATTCAACCAACCTCAGCTGAGCCAAGTCATCTCCCAAGCTATTTACCCTCAGTGGCTAAAAATGCTTTAGCAAAGGAACTTCATGATGATTGATTTGATCTTTCTTCCCACCAGTTGCAAAAATATACTTTATTACACACTGATGCTCTTTGATGTTATACAAGAAGGAGTTTGTGCTCCATAAATGATATTACACAACCATTTCTCAACATAGGGTCTGGGAAAAGGTGTCGAATTTATCAAAAATAGGAAAGATTTTACATTCTGGACTGAGTCATAGAAGGAAACTGCTTAGTGTTGGGAGTGAGTGGGAATGAGGATTACTACCCCCATTCCTTGTTCAGTTTTCTCCAAGCATAGATCCTCCCTTGACGTGTTATTTACTTTAATTATTGACTAACTGATTATCGGTCCCCCACCGCTAGAATGAAAGCTCCATAAAGAGGGTGGGTGAGTTGTGAATATTGTCGGAAAAAAAAAATTTTTGCCCTTTTCTTTCTTTTTTTATTTTCTATTTTTTATTAATGTGTTACATGTATACATATCTTTGCATTGTCCTCTCACCCCTTCCAGGCATAGCCTAACATCCTAGTGTCTTGTGTTCATTGGTTATGCTTATATGCATGCATACAAGTCCTTTGGTTGATCTCTTATCTACCCCACTTCTCCTTAACCTTCCTGCTGTAATTTGACAGTTTGTTTGACGCTATACTGCCTCTGTATCAATCTTTTCGTTCATCAGTTTATAATGTTCTTTATTATCCACGAATGAGTGAGATCATATGGTGTTTCTCCTTCATTGACTGGCTTATTTCACTTAGCATAAGGCTCTCCAGTTCCATCCAGGTTGCTGCAAATGGGAAGAATTCCTTCTTTCTTATGGCAGCATAGAATTCCGTTGTGTAGATGTACCATAGTTTTCTGATGCACTCATCTGCTGACAGGCACCTAGGCTGTTTCAAAATTGTAGCTATTGTAAATTGTGCTGCTATGAATATAGGGGTGCATAAATCCTTTCTGATTGGTGTTTCTAGTTTCTTAAGATATATTCCTAAGAGTGGGATTGCTGGGTCAAATGGGAGTTTCATTTTTAGTTTTTTGAGGAAACGCCATACTGTTCTCCATAGTGGCTGCACCAGTCTGCATTCCCACCAGCAGTGCACAAAGGTTCCCTTTTCTCCGCATCCTCGCGAACACTTGTCGTTTGTTGATTTGTTGATGATTGCCATTCTGACAGGTGTGAGATGGTATCACATTGTCATTTTGATTTGCATCTTTCTGATAATTAGTGACTTTGAACATATTTTCATGTGTCTCTTGGCCTTCCTTCTGTCGTCTTTCAAAAAGGTTCTATTTAGGTCCATTGACCATTTTTTTTATCGGATCATTTATCTTCCTTTTATTAAGTTGTATAAATTCCCTGTAGATGTTGGAGATTAAACCTTTATCAGTGATGACATTTGCAAATATGTTCTCTCATACAGTGGGCTTTCATGTTGTTTTGTTGATGGTTTCTTTTGCTGTGCAAAAGCTTTTTATTTTGATGTAGTCCCATTTGTTTATTTTTTCTTTAGCTTCCACTGCCCTTGGAGCAGTATCAGTGAAGAAGTTCTTTCGGTATATGTCTGAGATTTTGCTGCCTGTGGATCCCTCTAGTATTTTTATGATTTCCCGTCTTATGTTTAAGTCCTGTATCCATTTGAAGTTAATCTTTGTGTATGGTGTAAGTTGGTGGTCTAGTTTCATTTTTTTTTGCATGTATCTGTCCAATTTCCCAACACCATTTATTAAGGAAGCTGTCTTGACTCCATTGTATGTTCATGTCTCCTTTGTCAAATATTAGTTGAGCATAGTGGTTTGGATGGATATCTGGATTCTCTATTCTATTCCATTGGTCTATATGTCTGTTCTTGTGTCAGTACCAGGCTGTTTTGAGAACTGTTGCTTTATTATATAGCTTGGAATCTGGTATTGAGGTCTCATCTACTTTATTCTTCTTTCTCAGGATCACTGTGGCTATCTGGGGCCTTTTTTTGTTCCAGGTGAATCTTTGGAGAGTTCTTTGTAGGTCTGTAGAATATGTCGTTGGTATTTTAATGGGTAGTGCATTGAATCTATAAATTGCTTTGGGTAGTATGGACATTTTAATGACGTTGATTCTACAAATCCATGAGCATAGTATGCTCTTCCATCTATTTACGTCTTCCTCTATCTTATTTTTCAGTGTCCTGTAGTTTTTAACCTCCTTAGTTAACTTTATTCCTAGGTATCTTAATTTTTTGGTGTGATGGTAAATGGAATTGCTTTTTTAGTCTCTCTGTAAGTTCACTTTTAGTGGATAGAAATGCCATAGATTTCTGGCATTAATTTTGTATCCTGTTACATTGCCGAATTCATTTATTAAGTCTATTAGTTTTGGGATGGAGTCCTTTGCGTTTTTTTATGTACAGTATCATGTCATCTGCAAATAAGGGCAGTTTTACTTCTTCTTTTCCAATTTGAATGCCTTTTATTTCTTCTTCTTGTCTAATTGCAATAGCTAATATTTCCAGTACTGTGTCAAACAGGAGTGGTGAGAGTGGGCATCCCTGTCTTGTTCCTGTTTTTAAGGGAAATGGTTTTAGTTTTTGCCCATTGAGTATGATGTTAGCTGTGGCTTTATCATATATGGCTTTTATTATGTTGACGTAGGATCCTTCTATTCCTACCTTGCTGAGAGTTTTTATGAATAAAGGGTGTTGGATTTTGTCAAATGCCATTTCTGCATCAACTGATATGACTATGTGATTTTTATCTCTCAATTTGTTTATGTGATGTATCATGTTTATTGATTTGTGGATATTGTACCATCCTGCATTCCTGGGATAAATCCTACTTGGTAATGGTGAATGATCTATCTGATGTACTGCTGGATCTGATTTGCTAGAATTTTGTTGAGGATTTTGGCATCTATGTTCATGAGAGATATTGGCATGTAATTTTCTTTCATTGTGTTGTCTTTATCTGGTTTTGGTATTAGGGTAATGCTGCCTTCATAGAAGGTATTTGGAAGTGTTCCTTCTTCTTGAATATTTTTGAATAGTCTGAGGAGGATAGGATTTAATTCTTCCTTGAATGTTAGGTAAAACTCTTTTGTGTAGCCATCTGGTCCTGGGCTTTTGTTTGCTGGAAGCTTTTTGATGACTGCTTCAATTTCTTCCATAGTTATTGGACTATTGAGATGTTTAGATTCTTCCTGATTGAGTTTTGGAAACTTATATTTTTCTAGGAATATGTCCATTTCCTCTAGGTTGTCCAATTTGTTGGAATAGAGTTGTTCATAGTATTTTTTAACAATCCTTTGTATTTCAGAGGGATCTGTTGTTGTTTTTCCTCTTTCATTTCTGATTTTGTTTATTTGGGTCTTTTCTCTTTGCTTCTTGGTGAGCCTGGCTAGAGGTCCATCATTTCTTTATCCTTTCAAAGAAACAGCTCTTGGTTTTGTTGAACTTTTGAATTGTTTATTTGGTCTATATGTTGTTTATCTTCACTCTGATCTTTACTATTTCCTTCTTTCTGCTTACACTGGGCTTTTCTTATTATTCTCGTTCTAGCTCTTTGAGTTGTAGGGTTAGGTAATCTATTACCATTGTTTCCTGTTTTTTGCAGTAGGCTTATAGAGCTATGAACTTCCCTTTCAAGACTGCTTTCACTGTGTCCCATAAATTTTTTATTGTTGTGTTGTCATTGTCATTTGTTGCCATGATGTTTTTCATTGCTTCCTTGATCTCTCTGGTTACTCAGTCATTGTTTCATAGCACGCTGTTTATCTCCATGTGTTTGATTTCTTTGTATTGTTTTTATTGTAGTTTATTTTCAGTTTTATACCACTGTGATCTGAAAAAATGCTTGATATGATTTCTATCTTCTTGAATTTGAAGAGACTTTTCCTATGACCAAACATATGGTCTATCTTTGAAAATGACCCATGTATACTGGAGAAGACTGTATATTCTGTGACTTTGGAGTAAAATGTTCTGAAGATGTCAATTAATTCTTTCTGTTCTAGTGAATCATTTAGGATTGATGTTTCTTTGTTGATTTTTTGTTTAGAGGATTTATCCAGTGGTGACAGTGGAGTATTAAAGTCTCCTACTATGATTGTATTGCTGTCAATCTCTCCCTTGATATCCTCCAGGAGTTTTATTTATGTATTTAGGTGCATATATGTTTACCAGAGTTATTTCTTCTTGTTGGATTGTTCCCTTTAGTATTATGAAGTGGCCTTCCTTATCTCTTGTTATGTCCTTCACTTTGAGATCTAATTTTTCAGATATAAGTATTGCAACCCCAGCTTTTTTTTCATTTCCATTTGCCTGAAACACCATCTTCTATCCCTTCACCCTCAGTCTGTGTGCATCTCTTTTTCTGAGGTGGGTTTCTTGTAGACAGTTGACATATGGGTCATGTTTTCTCATCCAATTCGTTACCCTATGTCTTTTGGTTTACATATATAGTTATTATTGATAGGTACTTATCTGTCACCATTTATTCTTTACCTCTGTGTTTCTTCTTCACTTCCTTTTTTTTTTTTACAGCAGACCCTTTAACATTTCTTGAATTGCTAGTTTGGTGGTAATAAATTCCCTTAGTACTTTTTTGTCTGTGAAGCTCTGATTTCATCTCCAATTTTTATTGAAAGCCTTGCTGGGTACAGTATTCTTGGATTCAGACCCTTCCTTTGCATGACTTTGTATACTTTATTCCATTCCCTTCTGGCCTGATGAGTTTCTGTTGCGAAATCAGTTGCTAGTATTATGGGGGTTCCTTTGTAGGTAACTTTCTGTTTCTCTCTGGCCACTTTTAATATTCTTACTTTGTCTTTGGTGTTTGCCAATTTAATTATAATGTGCCTCAGTGTCAGTTTTTTGGGGGTTCATTTTGCTTGGATCTCTCTGAGCTTCTTCCATTTGTGTGGGTGTTTTCTTTCCTATATCAGGGAAGTTTTCTGTCATTATTTCTTCAAACAGGTTTTCTATTCCTTGCTCAGTTTCCACTCTTTCTGGAACCCCAGTTATGCAGATGTTGTTTTGTTTTGTGTTATCCCAAAGTTCCCTTAGGCTCTCCTCTTGCTTTTTAATTTTTTTTTTCTAGAAACTGCTGTACTTGGGTATTTCTTCTCACCTTGTCTTCTTGCTCACTGATGTGGTCCTCTGCTTCTTCTAGTCTACTTTTGATGCTTTCTATTGAGTTCTTTCAGCAGCAATGTCATTTTTCATTTCTTCTTGAGTATTCTTCATTTCCTCTTCATTTCTCTCCATTTCCTCTTGGCTATTACTCATATTGTCGATTTTGTCTTCCATTCTTTTCAGCCACCTTAAGATCATTTCTCTGAACTCTTTCTCTGGCAGGTTTATTTCTACTTCTATTTCAATTACTTCTTTTTCTGGTGATACCTGCTTTTCTTTCATATGCGGGCTGTTTCTTCATCTGCCCATGATCTTTCTTCTCCGGGTATCTGGTTATATAGTTCTCTCTCCTACATTGATTTAAAGGCACAAAATACAACACGACCAGGTACAACATACAAGGCACTGAACAGAAATGTATTCACAATGTTAATAACCACAAATAAGGTGACCACCAATAAAATACAAATTAAGAGTAAGTAGAAAAAGAAGAAGAGAGAAATGAGGAGAAAAGAAAAAGTGCCAAAATGAAATTTGAAGAAGGGAGAAAAAAGAGGGGAAAAATGAAGAAGAAGAAGAAGAAGAAGAAGAAGAAGAAGAAGAAGAAGAAGAACAAGAACAAGAACAAGAAAAGAGAAAGAAAAAAAATTAAGAGACAAAAGAAACAGAATAAGAAAGAAAAAGGGAACAAATTATATATGTGAGGAGAAAACTCCAATAGAACAGTCACTAATCTCAACAAATGCTAGCAACAAGCACCTGGAGATTAATACAAACTACAAATAACAATTAATATCAAGGGAGGTGAGGGAAAACAGATGTAAAAAACAAAGAAAAACAAAGTAAACAAAAAGCAAAATAAAACAAGTAGAATAAGCAAAAACAATTTCACAAAAAAGTATAAAAAATTGATATAATCACCATTCAGGCAAACAACAACCAAAGGACATAGAGAAAAACAATTTTTTGGATAGTGAAGAGAGAGAAGAGAGAGGTTTGTATGGACTTGGAGTAGGGGATTTGAAATTAGATATATAAGTGGGGTGAAATTTTAACCAGGTAAAAAAAAAGAATAGGGAGTCTAATGTTGGAAAAGGGAAAGAAAAACAAGACAAAAAAATGGGGAAAGTTAGGAAGAGAGTGTTGACATAAAGGTAGAGTTGAGATAGAGTAAAATTATGCTAAAGGAAAGATCAAAATCGAATGTAGAACTCCAATCCCAAAGTAAAATAAAGAGAAAATAAAATGATACTTTTTTTCAAAAAGGTAAAATAGTAGTAGTAATAACATTAGTTGAAAATAAAAATGTAATAATTAAAAAGGTGAAATCAATTGAGGAAAAAAGAAAAATAAATTAGTTTTTTAATTAAAATATGCAAAAAAATAAAAAATAAAAGAATAGAATGGGCAGTAGTGGAGGTCATTCACTTCCTCTATTGTTCTGTTTGGCACTACTGTTTCCCAGTCGGGAGGGTATTGCAGTTCACTGTGTTCCACTGCTGAGGTGTGTCTTAATCTCTTTATTCTTTTGTGATTATGCAAGAGTCAATTTGTGAATCATCCGCTGGGTGGCAGTGTTTCGGAATTGACCTCTGAGGCTAAGCACAGGACCTCTCTAGCTTGTGCTTAGATCCTGCTTTCTCTGTGGTACTCAATACAGGTTTGTGGGGGTAGGTTGCCCCATAGCTGATTCTCTGATGGTTATTCTGCACTCTGATCCCCAGGTTCCAGAAAAACAACTTTCCCCTGCAGTCTCTTAGGATGTCTCCAATTGCATGATCCTATGTATTGGGCTTAGCAATCAGAAACCAGGGTCTGAAAAGGAAAGAGTGCAGTCTATGCACTTTCTCTTCCCCGCTCCTGTTTGAGCAGCTGGGGCATTTTAATAACTCCCAGGCTGTCCTTCTGCCTAAGATCAAAATTGGTTGCTTTCTAGCTGCTCCCCTTTGTTACATCTGTTTTCCCTCACCTCCCTTGATATTAATTGTTATTTGTAGTTTGTATTAATCTCCAGGTACTTGTTGCCAGCATTTGTTGGGATTAGTGACTGTTCTATTGGAGTTTTCTCCTCACATATATAATTTGTTCCCTTTTTCTTTCTTATTCTCTTTCTTTTCTCTCTTAATTTTTTTTCTTTCTCTTTTCTTGTTCTTCTTCTTCTTCTTCTTTGTTAACAGCTCTGCGGGTCCCCTTCCATATTCAGGGATCATGCCCTTCCCAACATCCACGGATTTCTCTAGGTGCAGCTTTCTCCCAGTCCAGTTCCCACAGTGTGCACATCTCTCTGTTCTGCGGGATTGGGGATCTCACCTTATCCCAGGCGAAATCTGACCTTTCACTCCTCTGAATCCAAGTGTTTGCGCCGATCGGAGAGCGGTGTTCTGGGTCCTGCAGCTGTAGCTTTTCAGACTGCCATAGACATCCCATTTCCCCTGCAAGATGGCTCGGTCTCTGCATTTGCACTGGTGGCTCCGGGAAACAAAAACCCCTTACCAGGCAGCTCCATCTAGCAATCCCCTACCTTCTCTTAACTTGCCAACAAACACTCCCAGTGCGACTCTCAGCTGTTCTCTCTGTCTGCTCAGCAACAAGGCTCCAGACATGTCCGTCTATTCCGCCGCCATTTTTTCGGAGGTCTGTCTGAAAGAATTGTCACATCCTGAATCTGGGTCCCACAGTCCCAATGTGGGTGCAGTAGCTAAACTGCAACACTCTCCTGAGCAATGTGTGGCTTTCATAACCATGCTTTTGAAGGAGAGACTATTGTGTGTCTGCATATTTAGATAGGTAATTTAATTATTCTGTTTTATAACTGCAATATTAAAACTCTGGAAAAAAATTAAAATGTGAGTTTTCCACTTCAATATTATGAGTTGATAATGTCTTTATATCTGGTGTTATAAATATTCTTTCATCACATTCATACACATAAATGTTTTTACATGACTTACTTTGCATAGTCTGAGAGCACTTGCATAGTCAATTTTTAAAACTATAATAAGCAGCAATCCAATAAGAATGTATTTAATCTGACTTAAAACATGGGTGGGTTCTCCAATTTTCTCTGGCTTTCACAAATGTTTGCAAGTTGTTTCTCTAGACTATGATATCAGGAAATTCAGTATTACCCACAGTGCAAATCCACCATTGATCTATATGGGGTGAGATGACAGGTGGGAATCATAGTCTATTATAGAATTAAGTGCTAAATAGGATAGAAATTAAGACACCTAAAGCAAATAAAAAGAGTAAAATTTTATGTCTAAGAGTTAATAAGTATGCACAGGAATAGAAAGAGGATGATTACAAAAATCTGAGTTTTTTAAAAATGTCATTTCTTGATTCAGGTGGCTAAATAATAGCAGTCATTTAAGACCTTCTTCCATATTCTTCCTTCCCACTGGAACAATTTAGTTAAATCTGAACAGCCTTATGTTTTATTTCAGTTTGTTTTACTTCCAAACACTCCACTTCTTTGAATTTTTTCAAGGCTTATTTTATTGTCCCACAGACAATTAGTCATGTCCTTGGAAACACAATTTAAGGTGTAATGTGTCATTATATACTAATTTTTTTTCTGTTTAGTATTAATGAGAAAAATCTATTTTAGTTTTCTCTCTGATCATTCCACTTTGATATCTTTAAATGAAAATTTATCATCCTTTTACTTTATTTAAGAAAAATACAAAAATAATTTTAAATTAAAGTCATTTTATAAAACTTCAACCTTGTCAAAAAAGAAATATTAGTGCTAGTCATGATTATGTGCTCTGATGGAGACTTCCAATGGAAAAATGGACAAAAAATTGAAAACATCATTGTATTTATTTGGGGATGACATCTAAATATGTATTTATATGGGTGAGTCTGATTTTATGAATCAAATAAAGAAGTAAATCTACATTGGACCTAATTTAACCCACAAGAAAGGGGTTAACTTTGCATTCGCTTCTCAACTTCTTCCTGCATGCTATGGATAGCATTGCCTTTCTGACTGACACTAAGCAACCATTTAATATGAATAGCCCTCTCTTAACTGTACTGAATTATTCAGGCCCAGGTGGACAAAGGAGAGAACAAAATGGTTAGAAATCTGTTTCAAGGTTGGTGTTTGAGTTTTCGAGTACAGTGCTGGGCATTGTCACTCTTCTTTAAGTCTATCACTTTGGAAGAGGAGGGCAAATATATTTTGTAGTTTTCTTTCACTTATTTTGGCACATGTGATTTTTGAATGCCTTTAAATAGGTTAGTTAGCAATTTCTTTTTCTTCTTTATTAGGCAGATGTTTATGTATTTATTTTAAATTTGAGCATTTGTGTTTTATTATTGATATTTATAAAACTTTATTAACTCAAAATCTGTTATAAGTTTCATATATATTACATATAAATGTATGTGTATGTATATATTAGCACCTTTCCCCCCATTTCTATCTATCAGGTTATTTCTTACATTTGTAATATAGTTAAATTTCTTTCATACATTCTGCACTTTATCCTGGGATCTCCTGACCTATTGAATGTTTTTTATTTAATTTGCATACGTTATGGAGCACTCTTTTACTATAAAGTTCTATGGGTTTCTGCCAATGTGTAGTGTCAAAATAGTTTCAGCTGTCTACAAAAACCTTTCCAATGATCCTGCTTACCTGAACCCTTGGCAACCACTGACCAGTCTAAAGTTTTATCTTTTCCAAAATGTCATATAAATGATATCATCCAGTATAGCTTTTCAGGCTATGTTCTTTCATTCAGCATTTCAGATTCATACATATTTTTTGTGGGGCTTGATAATTCATACATCTTTATCACTGAATTGTATCCCATGGTATGACTGTGTATACCCAATCACCTATTAAAGAACATCTTGATTGCTTCCAGATTTGGGCTTTTATGAATAAAGATGCTATAAACATTTGTGTGCAGCTTTTTGTGTAGCTATAAGTTTGGCAATCAGTTGAATAAATGCATAGGAGTGTGATTGTTGAGTCATACCATTAGATTATATTTAGCTTTTTAATAAACATAAAGCTGGACTGTTTTCCAAAGTGACTGTACCATGTCTCATTGCCGCCAGCAATGAATGAGAGCTAATCTTGATTTACATCTTTACCAGCAATGGGTGTTGTCAGGCTATTTTTGTTTAGTTGTGTTTCATTTTGCTAAATTTTAAGCATTATAATAGACATGTAGTGGTATCACATTGTTGTTTTAATTAGCAATTATCTAATGAGCATTTCTTCATATATTTTTTACATCTGTGTATCTTTTTTCAGCTTTATTAAGATATATTGACAAAATTGCAAGATATTTAAAGTGTACACAGTGATGAAAGAATCCCCCATAAGTCAGCTAACACACATCTGTCACATATTTATCTTTTTGTGTGTCTGAGAACATTTAAGTTCTACACTCTTAGCAAATTTCAATTACACAATATAGTGTTATCAACAATAGTCATCATGATAAAAATTAGATCCTGAGACCCTATTCATCTTTTAACTGAAAGTTTGCATCCTTGAACTGCCAGTCTCTATCTCTAATCTCCCCCATCACTCAGAGCCTGGCAACCACTTTTCTACTGTCCATTTCTATGATTTCAATCTTTAAAAATGATTCTGCATACAAGTGATCCCATGCAGAATTTGTCTTTCTCTATAGGACTTATTTCACTTAGCATAATGCCCTCCAGGTTTATATTTGTTATCACAAATGATAAGATTTCCTTCTTTTTTTAAAATTAATAGTATTTCAGTGTATGCATATACCACATTCTCTATATCCATTCATTTATGCAGGGACATATAGACTGTCTTCATACCTCGACTATTAGGTTACTTTCATGGCAATGAACATGGAAGTGCAAATGTCTTTTTGAAATAAGGACATTGTTTCCTTTGGATATATACCCAGAAGTGGAATTATTTGGTCATATGATCATTATATTTTTAATTGTTTTAGGAACTTTAATAATGTTTTCCATGGTTGCTGTAACAGTTTATATTGCCAACAACAATGTACAAGGGTTCCTTTTACTTCATATCCTCATGAGCACTTGTTTTCTCTTGTCTTTTTGATATTAGACATCCTAACAGATGTGAGGTGATAGCTCATTGTGGTTTTAATTTGCAGATTCCTGAATATTAGTGATGTTGACCATCTTTTCATATACAAGTTAGCTATTTGTATGTTTATTTTGTGAAAAGGTCTCTTCAGGTCTTTTGCCAATTTTTAAATTGGGTTAATTGGTGGTTTTTTTTGTTTGTTTGCTTGTTGTTTTTTTGCACAGATACACAGATTACGTTGTTTGAATTTTTTGTATATTTTAAATATCAATCCTTATTGTCTAAGTGACTTGCAAATATTTCCTTCTATTCTGTAGCTAGCCTTTTCATTTTGTTGGTGGTTTCCTTTGCTGTACTGCAGCTTTGTGGTTTAATGTAGTCCCACTCATCTCATTAAAATAACAAAGGACACCTTTATTGCTCCCAGGAAAGTAGGACATTCTAAGCTTTTTAGTTCTGTGCCAAAAAGAGATAAAAGTCAAAAATATATTTTGTGCCATAAATCACAATATCACAACCTTTCAATTCAAATATTTTTTCTAATGCACTACATTTGTTTTTATCTTTGAAAATTATAAAAGGAAAGTTGAGTTTATTTGGGAATTACAGAAAATTGCAATTCAGGACAAGCAAGCTATGGTGGCCATAGGCAAGTTCAGAGCAGAAAGGAGAGAGACTTGCCTTTATGCAGGAAAGGAGGAGCTTGAGGCTAGTGATTTTGACATAAAGACCATTGGAAAAGAATGAGAATTTGGGTGGTGGCAATTTCTCATTGGCTGAGTTATGGTGGCTCTCAGCAGCTGGGTTCTTATTAGGCTTGGAAAAAAAACTTCCTTTCTCTTGCTGAGGAATATAAAAGGTTTCTTCCTGTTATAGTTTGCCAATATATGATGAGTGATAGAGTAAGAATCTCCCTTATGGGGGTTCCTGATTGTAAGTATGGTTTTCTTTATTTTCCATACTTTACCTCTGTTCCCTTAGTTTTTTTTTTTTTAAAAAAAAACATCTTGAATTTCAATAATTTATTTAATTTTTTCCTTTTCTCAATAAAGAAAACATGTTGTGAGCAGAGGGATAAGTTAGTTTAAATGTAGTAATCATTACACAAGTTGTAGCAAAACACCACATTGTACATCTTAAGTAAATACAAATTTTTATTTGTCAATCATAATCTCAATAAAGCTAGAAGGAAGTTTTAAAGCATATAAAGCTCTGAATTTGCCTAAGTGGAGCTTTAACTAAATTGATTAAGATTTTATTCTTTCTAGTCTTACTATGAGTTTCTAATATTTCACAATTATAGTTCTGATTTCCTCTTTAGTATAAAATTATCTAGTAAATTGTTTTTGTTTTTTAAAATTGTTTAGTTATATTGTTTTGCTACAGAAATATGCCTTCTAAATTTTCTGCACTGGAGAATTTAATGTTTTTCTTACACTTAGTCACAATCAACATTTGAAAATTCTCCAGAATTACTATTCTCCTATAAGACTTATGAATTTCTAAAAAGATGACACTTTATACATTCACTTTGCCCTTAATAATTTACTTTCTGCTTTGAATTCCATTTTAAAATGTTACAACTACTACTGTCTTTTTGTTTGTCTATGTAGGTATTGTGTTTCAAGAAAAGACCTTACAGAAAGTACTATCTAACAAATTTTAGATAGTTTTTAACCTATTCATTTTGCTTCAATAACCATATGTTTTTCTTATATCTGTCATAGTTTTCTGTTGTTATTAAATATTTTTTTATTTTGTACTATGTAAATTATATTATTATTTGTTTTTATCTTCTTAATCTTTTTTTATTATCTTCATCATACTTTAAGCTACTTTGTTATAATCATTGTTTTAAGTGATTAGGTTAACTAATATTAATTCTCCCTCTTGACCACTGAGAATATTAACATTTAAATAATTACTAGAGGCCTGGTGCACAAAACTGTGAATGGTAGGGTCCCTAAGACTTGCCAGTGATCAGGACCGATCTTGCAGGGTGACCAGCAGGACAAGAGGGGGCCCCTGTCCTGGCACCCACCTTGGCCAGCCTGGAGCCTGCTGGCTGGGGGCAGCTCCTGCACTGAACATCTTACCCGTGGTGGTCAGGGCATATCATAGCAACCGGTTGCTCTGCCTTTTGGTCGATTTGCATATTACGCTTTTATTATATAGTATTTTTTTCCTGCCTTCTCCATCTGTGGTGGTATTTTATGCCTCATTTTGATTTTTTAAAATGTGATCTCTTATTATTTTTAACTTATGCTTCTCTTTAAAGTAATATTTATTTATTTTCTTTTTTTAATTAAATCTTTATTATTCAGATTATTACATTTGTCTCTCTTTTTTCCCTTCCATAGCTCTCCTCCACCCAACTCCCACCTCTCCCTCTACACTTACCTCCATCCCATTGATAGGTCCATAGGTGTATGATTTTTGTCCATTCACTCCCTGTACACCCCTCCCCCCTTTACCCTGAGAATTATCAGTCCACTCCCTTTCTGTGCTCCTGATTCTATTATATTCACCAGTTTATTCTGTTGATCAAATTTTTAATTCACTTAATTTTTAGATTCCCTTGTTGATAGATATGTATTTGTTCATAATTTTTTTATCTTTTACCTTTTTCTTCTTCCTCTTCTAAAGAGTACCTTTCAGCATTTAATATAATACTGGTTTGGACTTGATGAACTCCTTTAGCTTTTTCTTATCTGTGAAGCTCTTTATCTGCCCTTCAATTCTGAATGATAGCTTTGCTGGTTGTATTATGATAGTATTCTTGGTTGTAGGTTCTTGCTGTTCATCATGTTGAATATTTATTGCCACTCCAATCTGGCCTGCAGCGTTTCTGTTGAGAAATCAGCTGATAGTCGTATGGGTGCTCCCTTGCAGGTAATCAATTGTTTTTTTCTTCCTGCTTTTAATATTCTCTCTTTGTCTTTTGCTCTTGGTATTTTAATTATGATGTGTCTTGGTGTAGTCCTCTTTGGATTCCTTTTTTATATGGGATTCTGTGTGCTTCCTGGACTTGTAAGTCTATTTCTTTCACCAGATGTGGGAAGTTTTCAGTCATTATTTCTTTAAATAGGCTTTCAGTATCTTGCTCTCTCTCTTCTTCTGCAGCCCCACAATTCTGATGTTAGTACGCTTGAGGTTGTCCCAGAGGCTCCTTATATTATCTTCACATTTTTGGATTCTTTTCTCTTCTTGCTTTTCCAGTTGAGTGTTTTCTGATTCTTTATATTTCAAGTTTTTGACATGATTCTTGCCTTCCGCTAGTCTGCTGTTAAGTCTCTGTATAATATTTTTTATTTCAGTCAGTGTATATTAAATTTGTATTTGGTCCTTAATCATCTCTAGTTGCTCCTTTTCCATCTCTAGTTGGCTCTTTTGCATCTCTAGTTGGTCTTTTTCATCTCCTCTTAGGACTTGCTAAATTTATCCATCTTTTCTAGAATATTCTTGAAAAACCTTATAGGTGTGGTTTTGAACTCCATATCCAGTCGTTTGTTTTCCTCCATTTCTTTTGTTTGTGATTCCTTCCCTTGTCTTGGTATTTTCCCTATGCTGGGAGAACTTCTGTGTTAGATTCAGCCTTATGATACCAGACTTGAAAAATTGCTGTTGAGCTTGGGATGGGTGGAGTCTCAGAGTTTAAGGGACCACCTTGCCTTCCAGTCTGCACCGCCCTCCACAGCCCCCAAGTCTCATGTGACTGGGTAATCACTGAAATGGTCCCTGTGTGCACGCGCTCTCTCACAGTGCCTCTAGACCTCTGCCTTTCCGGCTCCCCTGTGCTCCTGGACCACATGAGTCTAGGTCCCCAGGGTTTCACCCAAAACTGGGGTTTAGTGAAGTTAGAAGTGGCACAGTTGGGAGGGTATGTCTCCCGCCCAGTCCCAAAAGCCAGCGGCACAATCAGCAGTTGGTCCTCTGCATGCAATGCCGTGCGTGCCACCAGACTTCTGATCTTTTGTGACTCCCCTAAATTTCCGTGCACTTCTCCCCCTTCACAGTCCAAACTCCCCCCATATGAGTTTCGGCTGGATCAGGGATTTAGTGTCGTAGGATAAGGAGTTCAATGCCTTTGGGAGTCTCAGTCTCCCTCCAGCCAGAGAAAGCCAGCCAGGTTCGCTGTCACCCGCTCTCTCCACGTGTGCGCATCTCAGTACCTTAGCTTTTTGAAGCTCCTCTGGGTCTCAGCGAGCCCCTCTCTTTCCTTCTAGTTGTAGAATTTCCACTCAGCCAGCTTTCCTGTGGTTCTGGATGATGTCCGTTCTTTTAGTTGTAGTTTTGAAATTGTTGTGCGAGGCAGCAGTGTAGGTGTTTACCTATGCCGCCATCTTGGATTCTCCTCTCTGATCTAAAGTAATATTAAGAACTTCTATTCAGTTTTATCAATATTTTTATGAACGATTTAGTCTAAATTATATTGTTCCATGGTTTTAAAATTTATAGATAGGTTACTTTTTGAACAAAGCTGTATAGTTTTCCCATTACTAAATTTTTTTTATTAAAATATCCTCAATCACTTGAAATGTCTCTTTGAATAATATTTTAAGAACGAGAGGCCCGGTACACGAAATTTGTGCACAGGGGGTGTCCTTCAGCCAAGCCTGCACCCTTTCCAATTGGGGAACCCTCAAGAGATGTCTGACTGTCCATTTAGGCCTTATCCCAGTGGAGCCTAAATGGGCAGTCGGACATCCCTTTCACAATCCATGACTACTGGCTCCCAACTGCTCACTTGCCTACCTTCCTGATTGACCCTAACTGAGTCTGTCTCCCAGCCTGATCACCCCCTAACCACTCCCCTCTCAACCTGATTTATACCTAGCTGTTCCCCTGCCAGCCTGTTTGTCCCTAACTGGCCTCCCCTGTGAGCCTGGTCACCTCAAACTGCCCTCCTCTGCAGGCCTGGTCCTCCCCAACTGCTCTTCCTTGCAAGCTTGGGTCTCCCCCAACTGCCCTTCCCTGCAGGCTTGATCATGCCCAGCTGCCCTCCCTTGCAGGCCTGATCCCTCTCAACTGCCCTCCCCTGCTGGTCATCTTGTGGTGGTCATCTTGTGTCCACGTGGGGGCATGATCTTTTGACCACATGGGAGCAGTCATCTTGTGTGTTGGAATGATGGTCAATCTGCATATTACTCTTTTATTAGATGCACAGGTGGGGGTCAGCTGGTTTGCCCTGAAAGGTGTCCCAGATCAGGGTGGGAATTCCCTTGGGGTGTAGGATGGCCTGGGTGAGGGGCCAGTGGTGGTTTGCAGGCTGGCCATGCCCCCCAGTGACCCAAGTGGAGACCGTGGTATCTGGAATTTATTTATCTTCTACAATTGAAACTTTGTAGCCTGCAGTGGAGCTAAGCCTTCTGCTCGCTCTGTGGCAGCTGCCATTTCTTTTCGGAGTTTATTTATCTTCTATAATTGAAACTTTATAGCCTTAAGTGGAGGCCTGGGCCAGCCAGGGTATCCGGAAAGCTTGGCTTCCTCCACTGCCGGGGACAACCCAAGCCTCCCTCCTGCTCTCTCTGTGTCTGTAGCCATCTTGATTGGGTTAATTTGCATACTCACTCCTGATTGGCTGGTGGGCATGGCATGGAGGTATAGTCAATTTGAATATTACTCTTTTATTAGATTGGATAATAGATGAGAGGTTTATCCATCAAGTCCTCAGATCTGAGAATGTCTTTCTGTTACCATTACACATAAATGCCAACTTTGTTGAGGATAGAATAGGAACCAAGAAAGGCACACTAGCAAAATAATTATATTACTCTCACTGGCATTTTTTTCTGATATTTTTTAACTTAAATTATTTTCTATGAACTCTATGAATTCTTACACTATTGAGTATCATATCTTTATTTCTACTATGTAAACAGGTCTTTCAAATATTGTCTTAATTTTTTCTGACTCAAGCTCCAAGAGCTGTTCTTAATTTTAATAATATGAAATGTGGTGAAAATGTCCATTACTTCTATTGACAATATTCACACTTTATACATCTCAATCAGACCAACAGGTAACTCTTGTTTTTTTAACACTGAAATCTCCTAATATTCTTCACATTTATTTATATTTTCTAATTTCTTTCATGTTAGTCCTTTTTTTTTAGTATTACTTAGCAACTTAATCAAGTGAATTCTTTCTCTTTGAACTCATTTAAAAGTGCTATTTTATCTACATTTGAAACAATTACATGTAAATATAAAAAATATTTTGCTATCAAAATTAGTATTCAAAAAGTTTCTCTATTGCTAAATTTTCAGGATTTCAAGGTTGCATTTTTTAAAATATATTTTTTATTGATTTCAGAGAGAAAGAAAAAAGGAAATAGAAATATCAATGATGAGAGAAAATCATTAATTGGTTGCCTTTGGCACATCCACTACTGAGGATCAAGCCTGCAACCTGGGCACTGGGCATGTACCCTGACTAGGAATAAAACTGTGACCTCTTGGTTCATAGGTCAACACTCAAATACCAAACCACATTGAAGGGACTCAAGGTTGCATTTTTTTGGTATCCACTGAGTGGCCAGATTATTATGATCTCTGTGAATGCATAATAATTTGGCCACTCAGTGTATATTCTATATAATAAAAGGCTAATATGCAAATTGTCTTCTAGACCAGGATTTTGACCAGCAAGCTGGCCGGCCAAACACCATGTTCTTTTCCCTTGGCCAGGCTGACTGAACCCTCCCATGCACGAATTCATGCACTGTGCCTCTAATACGCGCGTGCGCACACACACACATACACACACACACACACACACACACACACACACACTGAGTGCCAGATTATTATGCATTCAGAGATCATGATAATCTGGCCACTCATTGTAGTTTGTGTGTGTGTGTGTGTGTTGTTGCTGTTGTTTTTAAGAATTTTCAACAGTCTTCAGAAGATTAAATGAAATCTAAAGAGATTGTCTACCAGACCATACTTAGTTATCTAATATTTTAAATTATTTCATAAGAAAGACTACAATGATGCCATGTGCACATTAAAGATACATGGTTGCACTTTTAAATTCCCTTTGTCAATTATAATTTCCTTATAAGTGTTATGACATCTTGTGACCTGTCTAGTGCAGAGCAATGAAAATATATAACAAAATCAAAACATACTAACAAGACCTGGGACTATTCTATACTTCTTTAAAGGCCACTAACTATGGACTTTGAGAGATACTTTCAACAATATTGGCTGAATTATTACTTCAATCATTACAGAATTGGTTGGTAATTCAAGAAAAATAAACCAATGTCCAAACTACCTTTGATTTAAACAATTTCTCTTAACCAAGCATTTTTTATAAGAAAAATCCTATATAATAAGAGCCTAATATGCAAATCTTCCAAACAGCAAAACTACTGGTTGGCAAAAGTGTGTGGGAGTGTTGGGGCTGTTGAGGGGGGTGAGTGGGTGACACTAGGCCAGCCAATGTGGATGCCAGCAGGCAGAGGGAGTGGACTGCCATGGGGGAGGGGAAGAAGTGGGGGTGCAGCAACCAGCAGCAGCAGGGCGATGGGGGCAGGACCAACCAGCTCAATCCCCCCTGTCACCTCCCCGTAGGATCAGGCCTAAACCATCAGTTGGATATCTCCTGAGAGCTCCAGGACTGCAAGAGGGTGCAATGCAGGCTAAGGGACCTCCCGAGTGTATGAATTTTTGTGCACTGGGCATCTAGTTTCTGAATGATGTACCATTGTAAGAATTTGTTTATCTATCTCGTCTTAAAAATCCATGTGCTCTTTTATTCTGACTTGGCACAACTTTCTAAATTCCCTCAGCTTTTTATTAGAAATTTGAAGAAAAGTCATACCTCTCAGTAGTAAAAGAATTGTTTTGTAACTGTTTTGCCACATGGAGAAAATAACTTTGCATATACACTTTAAAACACAATATATAAAGGTGTATTGCAGATAGACTAGATGTAAAAAGTAAAACTATAAAGCTAAAAGATAAAATTATAGAAAAATATTTTTTTAACTTTGGCAATAGGAAGAACTTGTTAAACAATTATTAGGAGGTAGAATATTGATGGTTTTAATTGCATAAGTAATAAGTATTTCTATTCAGATATTTTACCATAAACAAAATTAACAGAAAAAATAGTTAAAAAATTATTTAGAATGTCAAAAACTAATTAGAAGCCAAGGTATTTCAATGGGGGAAGAATAACCTTTTTCACAAATAATGCTAAGACAACTGAATATCTCCCGACAAAAAATAAATAAGTAAAATTGAACTGCTTACTTACACCATTCACAAGTATTAACTTAAAATGAAGTATAGACCTAAATGTAAGAGCTAACCCTATAAAACTGTTAGAAAAAAAGGAAGTCAATTTTTATGACTTAAAGGTAGTCATAAAACCAAAGGGAGGAAAGAAAAAGAGTAAAAATGTAAAACTTATTCTTCAAAAGACACCATCAAGAAATTGAAAATATAGTCCATCTAATGTGAGAAAATATTTACATTTTATATATCTAGGAAGTAAGGTTCAGAATATATAAAGAACACATAACTTAATCATGAAAATACAAATAATCCTTTTACAAATTAGTGAATTATTTTAATAGACATTTCTCCAAAGGAAAAGCTAGTCAATCAAAACCACAATGAGATATAATTTCATACCCACTAAGATAGGTATAATTAAAAATGCAGATAATAACAAGTATTGGCAAGAATGTGGAGAAATTGGAGCCCTTATACCTTGCCAGTAGGAGTGTAAATTGTATAGCTGGTTGAAAAAGAATTTTATGCTATTCTGGAGATGTAGTGTATAGTATGGTGATTATAGTTTAAAATATGCTATTGTATATTTGAGATTTGCTAAGATAGATCTTAAGTATTCTCACAAAAGAAAAAAGAGAATCGTAACTATGAGGTGATATATATTAACTAGCTTACCATCAGTGATCATTTTAAAATGTATACACATATCAAAGCATCAAGTTGTAAACATTGAATATACATAATTTTTAGTGTCAATTATATTTCAATAAAGCTGAAAAAAAGGTAAAATAAAGAAAGAATTCATCTTCCTGGTTCTCTTGAGAGTCCCATCACCTGACAATCTTTCTCACTATATCTTAACTCTTCTTCCTCTGCCTACTCATTGATGTTTTCACCTTGGTCCTTTCCTCTTGATGTTGATATCCAGATAAATAATGTAAGATATTACCTCAATATAACTGATTGTCTGAAATATAGACCAGAATTTCCAAAATACCACCTATGGATGTTCCAGAACCAGCAGCACCTCAAATTGAATATCTTGCTCCACATCCCTCTCCTATTTTATTCTTTTATCTCAGCAAGGCCCTTCTAGACACTTTGACTAGGCATCTTTGCTTCCACAATCTACATTCAATAGCCAAGGAGTTATTGTTATTATAGTCCTCAAAGTTTTTTAGTATCCAGCCTTTCCCCTTCATTCCCATTGTGACTATTATAATGCAGATCTGCATTGCTTCTCAAATGGACTATTTCTATTACCTCTTCCTGGGCCAACAATGAATAGGAATTCTATTTTGATGTATCTTTGAGCCAAAGATTAATATATATAGCTAGAAACAATGTATGACAGTAAAAGTAGGAATCAGAGTAGGAAAAACCCTAAGATGGTGAGAATGACAAAATTAGGGAAAAGACCTAAAATCCCCTTTCCAGGAAGATTATTTTTTAAGTGTACTTTTCCATTCAAACAATGACAAGATTTATGCTTTATGTTCACTGGCATGTAATTCTCTTACACACCTATTTCCAGCCCTTATCTATCCTATTTCCTGGTGTGAATGCTCTGCTTCAAAATAGCCTGTCTCCTCATTATCTTGATTAACTTTGTCATATTTAATACTCTCCTAAAGGAATTTTTCTGGCTTTAGTTTCATACCTGTCATTCAAAGTTTAAAAATCTCATTCTTTAAAGCAGAGTTATTATTTTTACCTATTAAACAGACAAAAACAAAACAAAACAAAAGGCTGATATTATGCCGTTCAGGGGGAAATAGCTCCAGCTCCATAGGACTGTAAATGGGGGCAACTTATTAAAGACTAAGTTTGAAATGCAACAATGTTTTTTTTTAAATACTCATTCAAGGAATATTTTTATTGATTTTTAGAGAGAGAGGAAGGGAGAGAAACAATGATGTGAGAAAGAAACATAGGTTGGATGCCTTCTGTACGCACCCCAAGTGGGGATGAACACACAACCTGGGCATGTGCCCTGACTGGGAACCAAATCTGAAACATTTTGGTGCACAGGACAACACTCTAACCAACTGAGCCACCCAGCCATGGCCCATTAGTGCTTTTATGAAGATGTGTGCATTTGACCCAGGAAAACCACTTTGGAACTATATCCTGCAGAATAGGGAAGCAAGAATGTTCTTTGCAGTATTCTCCACAGAAATGGAAATTTGAAAACTCACTTAAATGGGCATCAATGGGCAATATTTAAGTTATGACACATCCATATTGTGTGATATTACTCACATTTAAAAACAATAAAACAGATCTATTTTTACTGGTATGAAAGTACATGCATGAGTAAAATTTACGGTAATTTTTTTGTGTAAAACAAAGAACAATGATAATACATACAAATTGGAAAATGTTTGTTGTATATGATATAAGTATCATATAATTAGGTGTAAGTACTGCTTACAATTTTTAAAAATGGATATGCATTCCCAACTCTACTTCTCACAATGTCTCCAGTTTATTTTTTAATGCTCATCTGAGGATAGGTTTATTGATTTTAGAAAGAGGAAAAGAGAGAGAGAGAAACATTGATGTGAGAGAGAAATATGGATTGGTTGCATCTCATATGCACTTCAACCAGGATCTAACCCACAACCTGGGTATATGCCCTGACTAGGAATAGAACCTGTGACCTTTCAGTGTGGAGGACAACACTCCAACTAACGGAGCCATACCAGCCAGGTCCAGCTTATTTTGCTCCTCCTTTTCTAAATTCCTATTGCATGTTCTGAGGCTCTCACATGTATCTTATCAACACCAGCAACTATATGTTTGTTGAATAGCTAAACTGAATTTTATATATGTCTTACATTTCCTACATTGCCTACAGATACTCAAAAATACTTGCTGAACTGGTTAAATTAGAAATATGTATTTTTTAAATATGTCCCAAAATATATAGGTTCATGCTAGTCTCAGTTTAAAACTGAGTGCCTAATAAGATCCTTTGGAAGTATTTCATAATCTACTAAGTTACAAAAAAAATTAATGGCTAAAGAATGAAACTAATTACCAATCAGTCAAAAGTTAGACATTTATTCGGTATTCAGCAAGTCAGCATAAATCTTTCTAATCTTTGAGTCATAGTTTGATTCTGTTGAAGAGCCTAATAATTAACAACAAAGAGAGTGAAAGTGCATCTTATTGGCATTTGGTGAGGTGTGGGAGCTCATGAGCTGATAAAGTAGGGACAAAGGAAATTTGCTACCAGGGATGCTATTTAGTAAGTCCACAAAACCCAAAGACTTCTTTCTACCTGAGGAAGTATGGTATTGGGCAATATATGTTTTCCTGAAATAAAATGGGATTCTCCAGTATTACCATTGGTTCCCATCTCATTATATTAAGTTTCACAAATTTCCCATAGTAAATATAGCAAAGAACATTTTTTTAAAAGAATGATAGTGCTGTTTTAAGCATTTTCACAACTTAGCATTTTAATAAATATTTATAATTACCTAAGTGTGCATTTCTTATACCATTCCTACAAATAATATGTTAGTAATACTCATATACCCATTTTCATATAAAGACCAAAGAGGTCACATCGTTTTGTGAGTTACACAGCTGTAGGTTTCAGTACTAGAATTTAACTTGGATTGGTATAATCCAAGCTCTTTTCTAGGTTTAGGTTTCCTCTCACTCCACAGTGTGATACAACATATTGAAACCTAAAAAAAAAGTTAAGTGCTAGAATATTTCAAACAAGAAGTCCCATTACTTATAGGTTTTGACAGTTAGAGGAGAGAAAGGCATCACAGGAAGGTTAGGGCAGCTCCCTCGCTGTTACTCTGACTCAGCATGGTCAGCAATTATGACCAATATATAGTAGGGACAGCTGTCAGTCAGCCACTTCTGCAGACGGTGGATGCTTCAGATAGCCTCTGGAGAGGTTGTTAATTGCCTTCCTAGTTTATGCTTTAATTTTATGTTCTCTACTTTTGCAGAAGAAGAAGAGAAAAATCAGCAATGTGATATTGCTCTCCCTTTCCATAAGACTGTTATTGATAATTTAGAGTGGTGGCTCTAAACTCAGATTGCTTGAGTTTGAATCCTAACTCTGCCACTTACTCTAAGAACTTGGATAAATTGCTTAATCTCTCGTTGATTTGCCTATAAAGTGGGGATCACACTCCTATTTATCTCATAGGAATAACAGAGGTGTCTGTTTTAGCAGCTGGCTTATAGTAAGGTCTCAATAAATATTAGCTAGTGTTATTGATAAAACTAGATTAAATAACTTATTCTTTTGAAATTTGTCTTAAGAATTGGTGTCAATTAATATTATCTCTGCCTCTTATACCCTGACTCCCATAAAACTGGGTTGTGCTTTCTCCATCCTTACAAAAAGAGCTAAGTCACCTAGAGCAGTGAGGCTTAAATGGGGGCAGTATCTGAAGTCATTTTTGTTTATCACCACAGGAGGACAGGGAAGGAAGTACTACTGGCATCTAGTGGTTAGAGACCAGGGATGCTGCTAAACATCCAATGGCCAGGGCAGTTCCCAACCACAAAGAATTATGCAATCCAAATGCCAAAATGAGGTTGAAAAACCCTGAGATCTGGATATTTCTCTCCTTGCAGAACTATAGAAAAAATCACAGCCAAACTTTCTCTTCTCCTTCTACTCATTTCTTACATTAGTCCAGATCTCAGTTTTATACTGTAACCTTCTCATACCTTTGTCTTAAAATGCTTCCAATTATTTTTGGAAAGAAGCAAGTTATCTATAGATTCAATAAATTTAATTTTTAAATATTTAGAGGAAGCCTCCAGCATGTGTGCCATCTTTCCCAATTAGAGTGCCCATCAACATCCATTCAGTTATTCTTAAACTTTTAGAAATCACTGCTAAATTTTATGTAGCACCCAGGACAGTGTCATGAACAGATAAATGATGTTTATGATTATTATGATAATGACTTTTCAGCATCTGAAATATTAAAAGGAGTCACAAAGCAGAATGCTGGCAATCAATCAATCCATGTGCAGGCATTTCTAAGCTCCTATAATTAACTCTGTGCTAGATACTATCAAGGGAGAGAAGTATGTCTTGTACTTCTTTTATGTTTTTTTGAGGAGAGCTTAGTTATATTCAGAATAGAAAGAGTGGTACTTTAAAACAAGAAATAGAAATAACACTGTATTCCTTAAGTGCTAGGTTGTATAGACCCGTTAAGTTGCAGTGAATTTCTTATAAGGTAATGAGTTGCATGAAAAGATTTAAAATATTTATTGTTTTATGGTCTTTTTAAAGTTAAATAATGTAATCATCTTAGAGTCATTGAAAATGTAGGTAGTCCCCCTTTTGTATTCACTACATTACCCAAAATTAAATACTTGTAATTTCTAAGGTAGTTTACACAAATTAAGATAGTTATTTTACTTCCTGCATGTAATAGAGAGCTCTCTGACTTGTAGTCTCAATCTAACATAAGAATAGTTCTGGGACTGACATTGCATTTGATAAATCCCTAGTGTATCTAAAGTCCAAACTTTTTATTCTAAATCTGGTTGAATTTTCAGATTTTAAACATCTATGCCATCCAAGTAAAATATATATCTTGGTTTATCAGTTTAAATCAATGATACTCTTCAGGCCAGAAATTGAACGGATTATTCACAACAAACTAGTTTATGAAAACCAGCAAACCTTGTCAAGGGAAGATCAGGTATTCTCCAGAAAGGAACACATGCAAAAAGTAGAGATGCAATCTAGTTCTCTGGACTTTTTCTGAATGTAGTCGTATGTTATGTGGGGGACACTTGGCATTCTTTACCTTCAGGGTGGCAATTACCTTCACAATTGCATGCACATGGAGAAGAAAATATACTCCAAATTACATTGTGAACTCTGGAGATTAGTGCATCATTTCATGGACAGTTGAACCTGTGTCCCATATAAGTGTTTCCATAGCAAAAACAAAGAACATCATTATGCAGTCTTCTAGATTTCCAAAGAGTTTGCATTAGGATTTTGCCAGCTGACTTCCATTACAGGGAATGGGAGTCAGGGGGCTGAACCTGCAAGCCATGCTTTGAAAATTTAGGGGGATGTGTTTGTGTCTAGACTTAAGCATTCATCTTTCTGCTCTTTGGTGGCAATTGAATATAAGATGCATCGCTTCTTCTATGCCTTTTGGGAATGGGATTACATATGAATTGTATCTGTGTAGTCAAGCATATATGTCATCACACATGTAGGTATAGAGCACTTTAAGCCTACAAAAGAAGTTTAAAATGCTTTATAGTTTGAAGTCAACCTCTGAGTTCTTGACCCTATATAGGAAAATTTGAATAATGACTTCCTGCATTCTTAAAATTGTGAATGAAGGCAGTGTTTCTGAGAGTTGTACTATCAGAGTGAAGAAAACCTCTGACTTGGAGCTGTTAAGAGTTGGAAAGATTTCTTCTGATTCTTGGATACCACCACTTCACCCTTGTCTCTTCATTACTCATACTCCCCAAGTCATGCTCTTTATTTATGTAACACAGTTAGTTTATGCACTCAGTTTTATTGTTTCAGATCCATTGTGCCCGAGATGCCTGCAATTAGAGCTTTCAGTTTTGTTATTGTGTGTGCTACCATACCCGTTAACTCTTTCCCCTTAAATCTTTCCTCCTACCCTACTCTTCTCCCCTGACTGAATTCAATCTATTCTCCTTGCACAGATATTCAAGATATGGTTCTGATATATAAAAGCATATAAAATGTTCAATAATACTTACAAACTCTAACCAGTTTCCTAGAGAGTAAAATGACAATGAGAAAAAATGGAATGCAAAGGTTAAAGAGCCAAAAGCAGAAATGCGACAGGGCAAATCCATGGCAGCCAGATCCAACAATCTCTAGCTACTATGACTCCTCAGGCCTTTGCTAATCCCACCTCTCATTAAGTCCTGTTATTGGGTGGATGCTCAGACAAGGTCCAGGTTCCTGAGCCTATTGGATACTTGCCACTGAAATTATCTCAATCACATCACTAATGAATGTGTTTCCTTTAGTCCAACATCATTGCTTGGAATTAGAAAGAAGATATTATAATTAGGTCTCCGTAAGATAGGTGAATAGTCATAGATTTAGTCTAAATGCTTTGGGGAGATGATCCCTTCGTATGGACAGTAGGTTATTTAAGATGTTCAAATAGATGTCTATATCAGAATATTGATAGTTAATGTGAAATGTTAGAGTATGGTACCTGCTACTCTTCTGGCAACTGATCATCAGTCAGAACACTAGAATCTTATCCAGCTTTGGAAGACCTGAAATAAGAAATTACAACCATCAAATTACAACCTTCAGCATCTGCTATGTCTTGAATCAGTATCATGTCTCAAAACATTGGCTGGAGACACATGGGTTGATCTCATAGCAATAATATTTACAATATAATAATCCCTATATTTATGGTCCTGTGAGAAATAATCATTTCTATTATATATTTGTTTTTAAAATCAATAGACTCTTTCAAATTATAATTGTGTTTTCTGCAGTGGCAAACAGAGCATAGAATTGGAAGGTCCATGTTCTGCAAAATAAATATGTTTAAAAATGATTTATCTGTTCTAAGTATTGTAATCATGATTCAGATATACATGTAAATACACAGAGAAAATGGGCTTCATCACTCCATCTTTCTCAGAGATGATTCATTATCCTAATGACCACCCTGCTCAAAAAAAAAAGTCAGCTCAATAGAATATAATAATCATAGTCTTATACAGTAATTTATTCTTTTAAGGTAAATACCCTACAGTGGGCAGAATAATGGTCCCCAAAGATGTCTACGCCTTCATCTGTGCAATCTTTGAATACACTAAACTAGAGGCCCGGTGCACAAAATTTGTGCACTGGGGATGGGGATGGCTTCAGCCTGTACCCTCTCCAATCTGGGGTCCCTTTCATAATCCAGGACTGCTGGCTCACAACTGCCTGCCTGCCTGATTGCCCCTAACCTCTTCTGTGTGCCAGCCTGATCACCCTCTAGCCATTCCTCTGCCAGCCTAACTGCTTCCCTGCTGGTCCTATTGCCCCTAACTGCCCTCCTCTGATGGTCTGGTCACTCCCAACTTCCCTCTTTTGCTGGCCTGGTCCCCCCTTAACTGCCCTCTCTTGCCAGCCTGGTTGCCCCTAAATGCCCTCCCTTGCAGGCCTGGTTCCTCCCAACTGCCTTCCCTGCTGGTCTAGTCACCCACAACTGCTGTTCCCTGCTGGCTGGCCCATCTTGTGGTGGCCATCTTGTGTTCACATGGGGGGCCATCTTGTGAGTTGAAGTGACCATCAATTTGCATGTTACCTCTTTATTATATAGGATGGTAAAAGAGTCTTTGCAGATGGAGCTAAGGTTCCAGACCTTAAAATAGGGAAAATAACTCTGTTATCTAGATGGGCCAAAGGTAATTACATGGACCTTTAAAAAGAGGCCTTTTAAGTAAGTAAAAGAGAAAGGCACAAAATTGATTAGAGATATATGGTGGAAGAAAAGGCAATAGAGATTTAAAATGTGAAACAGACTCAACCCATTATTGAAACTTTGAAGATGAAGGAAAGGAGCCATGAGGCAAAAAGTGTGTGCAGCATCTAGATGCTTGAACAACCAGCAAGGAAATGGGGATCTCAGTCCCGCAACACAAGGAACTGAATTCTGCCTACAATCTGAATGAGAAGAGAAGGATTCCTCGGAAAATCTTCAGTGAAGAACATTGCCTTATTGACATTGAGGCTAGTCGGGTGAGACCCCTGTTGGACTTCTGACCTCCGAATTATGAGCTAATACATTTATATTGTTTTAAATTTCTAAACTTACGGTAAATGGAAACAATAGTGAACTAATTCATACACTCTGCTATTTTTGTCCTTGTCGTCTCTCTAAAAGTCTCCAAAATAGTCCCTGGGGATATGGAGAGGGGTGTGGCTTTCTGAATTAAAGACAGTAGAGTTGTTACTATTGTAATTTAGCTAGTTATTAATAATAGGAAAGGAGAAAAAGGGAGGTCAGATATTATAGGTATGTCATTCGGACAACTTCTCCAGGAAGATGCAACTTCACACTTACCTCGGAACCACTGGCCTATCCCCTGAAAAATCACAGGGAGAAGGGTACAGCAACAAGGAAAATGAATGTGTGCACAGTTCTTGTGGCTCTCTTGCATTCACCCAAGCTTCCTTCATAGCCATATGGCCCTGCAGATGCCACACAATGAACTGATGAACTGTAGTGGGGAACACAAACTAGGGTAGGCTGATACTGGATTTGACTGCCCCGACATGAAATGGAAACTCTGGGCAAGGGCTTTAATCCTAGCTTTCCTAAAAGCAAAAAGGGACTTCTTTCTGGGTGGGTTGAAGGGAAATGGAAACTTGGAAACTCAGGGATTTAACTCCACACAAATAAATGCCACTCGTTCTCCTGTGCTAATCTCAGAAAATTATTTTTCTGATGACATCATAAGAAGTCCACTCCCACCAACAACCAATGAGGACAAGGACAGCTCCCCACAGATAACATAGTGAAGGGTTTAGGAGCCTTCTTGCAGAGCTAAACGTGAGGACTGATATAACCTGTGACTTCTCAGCCAAGTACTCCCATGCTTTCTGGCTTGGTGAGTTTCAAAAAACTTCAAGAGTCCTCAAAGTTCCTCTGAGCTTGAGCCTACTCAGAAATCCCCAAGATGAAGAAATGAAGAGCCTAGCCTATCTGTTTCTTAAAGGAGAGAGTGAGAGTTTGCTAAGGAGGAGAAACAACACAGGGATTCCATAGACAAGTTAATATCTTAATGAATCAGCTGTATAATTTATTGCACTAAAGTAATCTTAAAATATCTGAATACAAGCAATAAGTACAGGAAGTCAGGAGACTTTATAATATAAGACAAAAGGCATGGAGTTCACATCTAACATTGGTCACAGGATGTGTATCATAATCAAGGTGTATAATATCTCTGATTCTCAATAGTTCTCAATGGGTAAAATATAAATATAATACCCACTACATCAGATAGTTGCAATGAGTAAATGAATAATGTAGGTTAAGTACTAGCACCCAGGTTGGTATCCTTTCACAAAATTCTTTTAGGTCTAGTAATTCACTTTTATATCTGCCTCATTTTTTTCAGACTGGGTAGCAAATACACTATTCTCAAAGGCTTTCAAATTTGATTTAAATTCATCTCTAAAATAATTTACTAATTCCCTACTCTATAGATAGTATTTATTCTACTAGATTACTGATTTGCTTACTTGCCTATATATCTCCTAGAATATTATTACTAGAGGCCCAATGCACGAAATTTGTGCAAGGGTATGTGTGTCCTTCAGCCCAGCCTCCACCCTCTCCAATCTGGGGCCCCTTGAGGGATATCTGACTGCCTGGTAGAATGCGGCCTAAACGGGCAGTCAGACTTCCCTCTCACAATTTAGGACTGCTGGTTCCCAACTGCTCACCTGTTTGTCTTCCTGATTGCCCCTAACCGCTTCTGCCTGCCATCCTGATCACTCAGTAACTACTCCCCTGCCAGCCTGATTGATGCTTAACTGCTCCCCTGCCAGCCTGATTGCTCCTAACTGCCCTCCCCTACAGGCCTGGTCACCCCTAACTTCTCTCCTCTGCTGGCCTGATCACCCACAACTGCCCTCCTCTGCAGCCATTTTGTGTCCATATGGTGCCAGCCATCTTTTTTTTAATATATTTTATTGAATTTTTACAGAGAGGAAGAGAGAAGGATAGAGAGAAACATCGATGAGAGAGAGACATCGATCAGCCGCCTCCTGCACGCCCCCTACTGGGGATGTGCCCACAACCAAGATACATGCCCTTGACCAGAATCAAACCTGGGATCCTTCAGTCCGCAGACTGATGTTCTATCCACTTAGCAAAATCAATTTTGGCAGGGGCCAACCATCTTTGACCACATGGGAGCAGCCATCTTGTATCTTGAAGTGATGGTCAATTTGCATATTACTCTTTTGTTAGATAGGATAGAGGCCTGATGCACAGGTGGGGGCCAACTGGTTTGCCCTGAAGGGTGTCCCAGATCAGGGTGAGGGTTCCCTTGGGGTGTGGGACAGCCTGGGCAAGGGGTCTGTGGTGGTTTGCAGGCCAGCCACGTCCTGTGGTGACTCAAGTGGAGGCCCTGGTATCTGGGATTTATTTATCTTCTATAATTGAAACTTTTTAGTCTTGAGCGGAGGCCAGAGAAGGCCAGGGCTGCGGGAGGCCTTTTACTCACTCTGTGGCTGCAGCTATCTTGGTTGAGTTAATTTCCAAACTCACTTTTGATTGGTTTGTGGGCTTGGCTTGTGGGTATAGCAGAGGTATGGTCAATTTGCATGTTTCTCTTTTATTAGGTAGATTATTAATATAATATATGTTTTATTATAACTTCACTAAATGTACCTCTGCTGTTAAATGTAAGAAGGATGAATTTTGTGATTATTTTTACTTGATTCTCAATGATTGTTAGCCTTTCAATCATTGAAAATATCTATTTTCTCTTATAAAAAAGAAATGTAGAAGCAAGCTCCTTAGATTTATGTTTTGAAAAACAATTTTTTTAATTACTGTGCAATGAATAGGAACATTCATAAGTCTTTTCATAATATACCTGCATGAATAAACATCAGTGATGCTTAGAAAAAAATTTAGTGATATTTTAATTGGATGTGAATGAGGTTTTCAACATAAGTGGAAAGAGGGGAACCCAATTATTGCTTATCAATGGACTAGTAAAACAAGGTAATTGCTATCCTGCAAATGGTCTACATCAACCAAAAATTATAGGAAAACAGTTGGGTCCTCTGTTTTTGGAGGGTCCTCTTATAAGGTAATGTTCATGAGTATAAAATTCTTGAATGGCAATTAATTAAACTTTTCAATTACAATTGAAATATTACAACTTATGATCACCAATAAATAAACATAAATCTTATTTTATGGTTCAAGGACATACACTGGTAGAAGCTTTGATGAAAATTGAAGCAATACCATCAGAACTTCTGATGAAACACAGTATATATCTTTATCTTTTTTGTCATATCATTTTAGTTTTTTTCATAAAATAATTTAACTAACACCATAATCTAACCATATAAATAGAACTTGACCAAAAAAAGTAACAAAGATTATATATGAGTACTGAACTAACTCACTTTTCTATTTTTCTCCTGTTGAAATGTTTATTGATATGAAATTGTTATACATGCTTGCTGTAATTTGAGAGAGGTAAGTAGACCACAAGTAAGTAGGGTCATTAATTAGTGTCAATGACAACTATGAAAACTCAGTAGGCTAGAGAGAAGTTTTGGAGTACAATCACTTTTAAGATATATTTCCAAAGCTAGTTTGGTCTAATCTCTGTATTTGCATGAAAATGACACAGTCACTTCTTGCTAATCTATATATATAAAAGGCTAAGTGACCAACCATACATCTGTTCAACCATCTGATCAGTTGGTATATATGATACGCACTGGCTATTTAAAAATATATGTTGACTCACACAAGTGTGATACCTATAAAGCAATTCCCCCAACCTGATGGTCCTTTATTACTTACCAGACCTTATCTTTGATATGTGTATCTACTTTGCTAGAGGGAAAAATGTGTGAATAAAGTGCCCTGGGCCCAGGAGCTTTGTCACTACAACTAAATTTCTATCTGGCAACCCAAAATGCCTTCCAAATTCATATTTCTTCTCTAGTCTCTTCTCCAGATTCCTAAACTCTTCTAGGTGTGGAAAAGACCCCAGCACTGGCTGGTACCAATCCCACACATGTGTTTCTATCTCTCATTGTCAATTGTGAATTTGGTGGTTTTTGTTGACATTCAACGTGAACCACATCACAATTGTTCATTGACAATCTAAGCAATCAGCTGGTATATAAGACACACACTGGCAATTTAAAAATAAACGTTGAAGAGAATCCAAGATGGTGGCATAGGTAAACACCTACACTGCTGCCTCACACAACAATTTCAAAACTACAACTAAAAGACAGAATGGACATCATCCGGGACCACAGGAAAGCTGGCAGAGTGAAAATTCCACAACTAGAAGGAAAGAGCGGGGCTCACAGAGACCAAGAGGAGCTGCAAAGAATCTGAGGTGTGGAGATGCGCGCGTGGAGAGAGCAGGTGCCTAAGTATTGGCTGGCTTTCTCTGGTGGGAGGGAGACGGAGACTCTCAAAGGCATTGAACTCCTTATCCTATGACACTAAATCCCATATCCAGCTGAAACTCATTTGGGGGAGTTTGGACTGTGAAAAGGGAGAAGTGCATGGAAATTTAGGGGAGTCGCAAAAGATCAGAAGTCTGGTCGAGCACACGGCACTGTGCGTAGAGGACCGTCTGCTGATTGTGCCGCTGGCTTTCACGAGTGGGTGGGAGACAGACCCTCCCAACTGTGTCATTTCTAACTCCACTAAACCCCAGTTTCAGGCAAAACCCTAGGGACGCAGACTCCTGTGGTCCTGGAGCGCAGGGGAGCCGGAGGGGCAGCAGTCTCTCTCAGCAGAGGCACAGAGAGAGAGAGAGAGAGAGAGAGGGAGAGAGAGAGAGAGAGAGAGAGAGAGAGAGAGAGAGAGAGAGAGAGCGCAAGTGCGCACACAGGGACCGCTCCAGTGATTATCCAGTCACGTGAGACTCAGGGGCCTGTGGAGGGCGGTGCCGACTGGAAGGCAAGGCGGTCTCTTAAGCCCTGAGACTCCACCCATCCCAAGCTCAACAGAGAGGCTTTTGCAGTTTTTCAAGTCTGGTACCATAAGGCTGAATCCAACACAGAAGTTCTCTTGGCATAGAGAAAATGCTGAGACAAGGGAAGGGATCACAAACAAAAGAAATGGAGGAAAACAAACAACTGGATATAGAGTTCAAAACCACCACACTTATAAGGTTTTTCAAGAATATCCTAGAAAAGTTGGATAAAGTTAGCGTGACCCAAGAGGAGATTAAAAAGGACCAACTAGAGATGAAAAAGAACCAACACAGAGATGGAAAAGATCCAACTAGAGATAGAAAAGGACCAACTAGAAATTAAACATACACTGACTGAAATAAAAAATATTATACAGAGTCCTAACAGCAGACTAGAGAAAGGCAAGAATCAAGTCAAAAATTTGAAATATAAAGAAGCAGAAAATACTCAACTGGAAAAGCAAGAAGAGAAAAGAATAAAAAATGTGAAGATAATGTAAAGAACCTCTGGGACAGCTTTGAGCATACCAACATCAGAATTGTGGGGGTGCCAGAAGAAGAGACAGAATAAGATATGGAAAACCTATTTAAAGTAATGACTGAAAACTTCCCACATCTGGTAAAAGAAATAGACTTACAAGTCCAGGAAGCACACAGAACCCCATACAAAAGGAATCCAAAGAGGACTACACCAAGACACATCATAATTAAAATGCCAAGAGCAAAAGACAAAGAGAGAATATTAAAAGCAGCAAGAGAAAAACAGTTCCTTACCTACAAGGGAGCACCCATAGGACTGTCAGCTGATTTCTCAATAGAAACGATGCAGGCCAGACAGGAGTGGTAAGAAATATTCAACATGATGAACAGCAAGAACCTACAACCAAGAATACTCTATCCAGCAAAGCTTTCAGAATTGAAGGGCAGATAAAGAGCTTCACAGATAAGAAAAAGCTAAAGGAGTTCATCAACTCCAAACCAGTATTATATGAAATGCTGAAAGGTACTTTTTAAGAAGAGGAAGAAGAAAAAGGTAAAAGACAAAAAATTATGAACAAGAAATACGTATCTATCAACAAGTGAATCTAAAAATTAAGTGGATAAAAAAGTTGATCAACAGAATAAACTGGTGAATACAATAGAATCAGGAGCACAGAAAGGGAGTGGACTGATCATTCTCAGGGGGAAAGGGGGGAGGGGTGTACAGGGAGAGACTGGACAAAAATCATACACCTATGGATGAGGTCAACGGGAGGGAGGTAAGGTTAGAGGGAGGGGTGGGAGCCGGGTAGAGGAGAGCTATGGAGGGGAAAAAAGAGAAACAAATGTAATAATCTGAATAATAAAGAATGAATAAATAAATAAATAAATAAATAAATAAATAAAAATAAACGTTGCCTCCTGCATACACAATACAAAAAAGCTCTTGCTGGTGCCAATCTAGACAGAGTAAGAATATTCCTACCTGAACCCAATTTCTAACATAGTTATATGTTGCTTTCTCTCAAGTTTGAAGAGCATGTGATGTTAAAGTTGTAAATACTCCATCACAAAGGAAATTAATCAAGCACTCTGGAAGTGTTTTTACTCTTAATATGGTATACAGGGAAATATTAGAATAAGGTTAATCAGTTTATCAGTCATTGTTTTTATTAATGTTTTTATATCATGTTTTTTTAATTTTTAGATGATGTCTTTGTTGTTGTTATATCATATTGTTATTGTTTATTTATTAATTAGTTTATATATTATTTTCATACACATTTTAATAATTTTCTTTCATCTCTGACACTTTTATTATAGAGGGCGAATAGTGATATCAAAATATTTCTTCTAATTAATTTCCTTTCATTGTGCACAAATCTATATATCAGGCCACTAATATATCATAGCTAATAATAGACAAGCATGCAAATTGATCATACCTCTGCTCTGCCCACAGCCAATCAGAATGAGTATGCACATTAACTCAACAAAGATGGAGGTTAATTTGCATACATTGGTGCCCAGCAGCCTGGGTCCTGGGAACTTTCTCAGCACCCAGGTCATTCCGAGGTAGGCCCAAGGTGGGTCTTGAGCAACCGGGAAGGGTCTGATCCAGGGGGCTCCTGGGCAGGGATAGAGTTGAGCAATTGGATGAAGCTAGGGGGCCTAGCCCAGTACCCAAGCCTCCAGCAGAGGTTTGAGGCCTTGGCAGGGCAGAGCCAACAATCAGAAGGAGCTGGGGGTCCCCTGCCCAGGACCCAAATCTCGGCCAGAGGCTTGCAGCCCTGGCAGGGATGGAGCCAGGGATTGGAGGATCTGAGGATCTCCCTGCCCAGGCACTGAGGCTTTAGGCCTTGGCAGGGTGGAGCCAGTGATTGGAGGGAACTGAGGGATCTCTGCCCAGGCCTGAAGGCTTTAGGCCTTGGCAGGGGTGGAGCCAGCAATTTGGAGGGAGCTGGGAGTCCCCTGCTCAGGCCCCAAGCTTAGGCTAGAGCCTTTAGGCCTGGGTTGGAGCAGAGCCAGTGATCAGAGAAAGCTGGGGTTCCCCTGCTCTGGCCCCATGCTTAGGCCAGAGGCTTTGTCCCTGGGCTAGGGCAGAGCTGGCAATCAGAGGGAGCTGGAGGGCCCCTACCTAAGCCCCAAGGCTTTAGGCCTTGGCAGGGGTGGAGCTGGCAATTGGAGGGAACTGAGAGGTCCCTGCCTGAAGCATAGGCCCTGACAGGGGTGGAGCAGGAGATGGGAGGTGATTGGTGTGAACTACAGAGGAAACACCTTTTCTGACCGCTCATTGGCTAAACTCCCTGTTTGCCACTGGTAATAGTCTTAGTAACTTGGGAATAAAAATCCAAAAAGGTGATCTAGGGTTTTCCTACCATACTCCTGGAGAAAAAAAAAAAAAAATGAAGGTCTGCTGCTGGAGGGCTAAGCAATGTTATATCCTCCCCTAGCTAGTTTAGCCTGCTGACTGCAGTGTCTGGATTCAATTCTGATCAAGGGAATGTACCTAGGTTTCAGGCTCTTCCCTGGCCAGGGGCCCAGGTCAGGGCTCACACAGGAGGCAACCAATCAAGTATACCTTTCACATTGATATTTCTCTCTTTCTTCCTCTTTCTTCTACACTCTAAAAATCAATGAAAACATATCCTTAGGTGAGGAAAAGAAAGAAAGGTCATAGCCTATGAAAGACACATCTTGAAAATTCCTAAAGAAAGTTGTCATTTTTTCATGGTGAAGGGACTGGAGTCTGTGTTGATGAAAACACCTTGATGGCTGCAGTGACTGGCAGTGGCTGCAGTAGCAGGATTATGGGGCTGGTTCCTTTCCCTAATCAGCCCAGTCTCCTCCCACACAGAGAGGCCACGCTCAAGCTTAGGCTTACTCTCCCCAGGAAGTGGGCCTACACTGTCAGTAGGACATCCCCTGAGGGGTCCCAGTATGTGAGAGGGGGCAGACTAGGCTGAGGAAATGACCCTCCCCTCCCAGTGCACAAATTTCATGCACTGGGCCCCTAGTTTTATAATATTAGAAAAACGATTCAATAGTATCCTTAAAAAAACAACAATTTCAATATTTTAAGATGGTCTTGATTCAAACATTTCCTCTGTAATCTCTTCCTGATGTGATTATTGCAGGCATCAGAAATGCTGACTACTAAAATCCACTCAGATTTCTGAGGGAAAAATTACAACAAAACTCTTGAATTTTACATTACTGCAGAGAGAACCTTAAACTATTTTGTAACTATCTCTTATGGGTATATTATGAAAAATAAAAATGACCACATAGTTTTAAAAAAAATAATGATGTGCATAACCCATGTTAGCATAAGTTGAATAAGTTTATTAGGTGGGTTCCTTTTTTTTCTCTCTTTTAAATTTTTTTTCATTTTTAATAAATCTTTATTGTTCAGATTATTAGAATTGTTCCTGCTTTTCCTCCCATAGCTCCCCTCCACCTAGTTCCCAACCCACCCTCTGCCCTTACCCCCCTGCCACTGTCCTTATCCATAAGGTATACAATTTTTGTCCAGTCTCTTTCCACACCCCCAAACCTCTTTCCCCTCGAGAATTATCAGTCCACTCCCTTTCTATGTCCCTGATTCTATTATATTCACCAGTTTATTCTGTTCGAATTTTTTATTCACTTGATTTTTAGATTCACTTATTGATAGATATGTATTTGTTGTTCATAAATTTTAACTTTACCATTTTCTTCTTCCTCTTCTTAAAGAATACCTTTCAGTATTTCATATAATGCTGGTTTGGTGTTGATAAACTCCTTTAGCTTTTTCTTATCTGTAAAGCTTTTTATCTGCCCTTCAATTCTGAATGATAGCTTTGCTGGGTAGAGAAATCTTGTTGTAGGTTCTTCCTATTTATCACTTTGAATATTTCTTGCCTGCATAGTTTCTGTTGAGAAATCATCTGACAATCGAATGGGTGCTCCCTTGTAGGTAATTAACTGTTTCTCTCTTGCTGCTTTTGATATCTCTCTTTGTCTTTTGCTCTTGGCATTTTAATTATGATGTGTCTTGGTGTGGTCCTCTTTGGATTCCTTTTATATGGGGTTCTCTGCACTTCCTGGATATGTAAGTCTATTTCTTTCACCAGGTGGAGAAAGTTTTCAATCATTATTTCTTCAAATAGGTTTTCAGTATCTTGCTCTCTCTCTTCTTCTGGCATCCCATAATTCTGATGTTGATACACTTGAAGTTATCCCAGAGGCTTCTTACATACACTATCTTCATATTTTTGGATTCTTTTTTCTTTTTGCTTTTCTAGTTGAGTGTTTTTTACTTCTTTGTATTTCAAATATTTGACTTGATTCTTGAGATCTTCTAGTCTGCTGTTGGATCTTTGTATATTATTTTTTATTTCAGTCAGTGTATGCTTAATTTCTAGTTGGTCCTTTTCATATCCTCAAGAGTCTCGCTAAATTTATCAACATTTTTTAGAAAATTCTTGAAAAATCTTATAACCATGATTTTTTAACTCTATATCCAGTCGTTTGCTTTCCATTTCCTTCATTTGTGATCTGTTTCATTGTCTCCACATTTTGGCTGCTTCCCTGAGTTGACAGAGTGGCTTTGTGTGCAAGGTGTCCTATAGGGCCCAGTGGCTCAGCCTCCCCATTTACCTGAGGTGGACACTTTTGGTGCACCCCTTTGTGGACTGTGTGCCCAGTCTTCTTGTAGTCAAGCCTTGATTATCGTTGGTATCACTGGGAGCAATTGACCTCCAGGCCAGTTGGCTGTGAGGCTCAATTGTGTCTACACTGGGAGAACTATGCTGGAAACACTCTTATGAGACAAGATTTGCTTCAGTGGGACTTTGGTGCTCACTAAGTCTGCCCCCTGAGTGTGTCCCTTATGGATCTGAGGAGTTGTAATCTGGATGAAACACTGGTTCTTTGATCTCCAAGGTGGTTCTAATTTAGCCTCTGCCTGAGGCCACCTAGCAAGAGGTACAAAGAGATCTGCAGATTCCTCTTCTTGGTTTGGGTTTTGGAGGTGCCCAGATAAGGCCCCACTGTGAAGCAATGCAAGCTGCTGTGGGGCCATGGACCTTCTTTTGGGTGTTCTGGGTCTCACTCACTCAGCTGCAGTTTGTTAAGTAAGTTTAGAAATCAAAGTACCACATCACTCATATACAAAAGCCTCTGCACTCAGCTTGTGTGGGGCAGAGTCTTAGGGCAGAGCAAACAGCTATGGCTGGATGGGGCGGGATCCCAGGGTGGAGCATACAGCAATGGCTTCCTATCAGCCCTGCCCTGGGTCTCAGTGTCCTGAAGTAATCACTGCAAGCACCTCTGAGAGAAAGCCACCCTCAAGTTTTGCCTGCTGCCAGACAGTCCAGTTTCTCCCCTTATGAGTCTGGGTCCCCAGAGTCTCACCTGGAACTGGAGTTTAGAGCAGTCAGGAGCTTTTGTCTCCCTCTCGATCGAGAAGCCAGACACATACTCAGTTGCCCACTCTCTCAATGCGCCTCCATAACTCTGCCTTCCACAGCTCCTCTGAGTCTCAGTGTGCTTTTCTCTTTCCTTCTAGTTGTAGAATTTCCACTCAGCCAACTTTCCTGTGGTTCTGGATAATGTCCATTTTGTCCTTTAGTTGTAGTTTTGAAATTGTTGTGCAAGGCAGCAGTTTAAGTGTTTACCTATAGCGCCATCTTGGTTTCTTTCTCAGGTGGGTTCCTTTATGAATGAGGTACATTTTGAGCCAGAGCTGAATTAAAGATCTGTGGGCATCCATGTTAGGTTAGTCAGCAAAACAACTAGTAACATGCTCATAGTTATTTTTTATGATCTATCAATTGAGTCACCAAATCATCAAATTTAAACTTTTAGCACTTAGCAAATCTGTAATTAAACTAAACTAATTAACATTTTTATCTGCTTATTAAGAATACATTTACTCTATTTCTATGGGTTTATATTTATAAGATTTTCTATAGACCATCTGTGTGGTCTCTTCTAAAGCACCACCTATCTTGTAGCATATTCCCTTAGCTGAGGGGGAAAAAAAAATTTATTGTTGGTGCAGGAAATTTATTCACCACTAAAAAAGCATTTTCCAATTTAGAAACAAAAAAATAGTTACAGTTTACTGTCAACTAACTCTTACTGCCTAGAGAAAGATTGGTTTTGTTTTCAAACCGTATGTTTGATATCTAAATCATGTTGAGAGTATTTCATTAATGATTGCAGATTGATACAATCCTCCTTGAAAATTTTATTCATATTTTCCAGCAGTCATCAAACACTAAATACCTAACTAGGTTACAAGAAGAATCTTTAATACCATCATTTTACAATGGTAATTGCTTTTCCTCCCTTATGTTTAACCAGAGTAAGTGAACTATAATTTTAAATTTCTCTTGACACTTGCTATCAGTGTTATATAAAACATGAACAAGGTGAGAAATGATGAAAAGACAATAGAAATAAAAGTCTCAGCCCTACCAGTTTGGCTCAGTGGATAGAGCTTTGACCTGCAGACTGAAAGGTCCCAGGTTCGATCTGGTCAAGGGCATGTACCTTGGTTGCAGGCACATCCCCAGTAGGGGGTGTGCAGGAGGCAGCTGATCGATATTTCTCTCTCATCAATATTTCTAATTATCTATCTTTCTCCCTTCCTCTCTAAAAAATCAATAATATATATATATATATGTGTGTGTGTGTGTGTGTGTGTGTGTGTGTGTGTGTGTATATATATCTTCTGCAGAAAAAAAAAGTATTGCTTACATGGGTCAAAATGATTACCACAAAGTCATCTAGAGGCCTTAAATTACATTAATCCCAAATTAGGTGTCCAAACTCCTGAGATCCACATAAGCTGAAAGGCAGGTGCCATGGAAAGGGGGAGCCATCCCTGAAGTGCCAGAGAATCATTGCCAAGCTTGCATGCCTATTTCTTGTTGTTGTTGTTTTTTTCAAGAAACCACAAAATTTAAATAGCTTTTGTAAAATCTCCTTACTTTAAAATGTTGACAACTTGTTGATTTGATCACCTAATACTATCCAGACCAAGAAAAGTATGTGCCTGAAGGGTTCAATCAGCCCTGTATCTCTCAGTTTATAACCTTTCCCTTGAGGTATGTTGCCAGGCAATTTTCTCAACTGCAGAATAAACTGTAACATAACCTTTTAATATTAAGAATTAGTTTTGTAATTTAACTTATTAGGGTGAGACTGGTTAATAAGATTACATAGGTTTCAAGTGGGCACTTGTATGATACATGATCTGTATATTGCATTGTGTGCCTACCACCCAAAGTCAAATCATCTTCCGTCACCATATATTTGGCCCCCTTTAGTAATCCCTGCCCTCTGATAACTCATATTGTTGTCTGTGACTATGAGTTTCAGTTTTATATCCCACATTTCAAACATTTCTCACAGTAATATTTTTTTTCTGATATATCTCCGTGGGTAAGGGGGGGAAAAGTAAAAATAAAGAAATGGGACTACATCAAACTAAATAGTTTTTGCACAGCAAAAGAAACCATTAAGAAAATGAAAGACAACCCACTGAATGGGAGAACATATCCACCAATGGTACATTTAATAAGGGGTTTTATCCAAAATTTATAAAGAACTCATACAACTCAACACCAAAAAAAAAAAAATCCAGTTTAATAAATAAGCAACAAACCTGAATTGACACATCTCCAAAGAAGACATACAGATAACCAATGGACATGAAAAGATGCTAAATATCACTAATCATCAAAGAGGTGCAAATTAAGACCATAATGAGATATCACCTCCCACCTGTCAGAATGGCTATCATCAATTAAACAACAAAATAACAAGAGTTGGCAAGGATGTAGAGAAAGGGGAACTCTTAGCACTGCTAGTTGAAATGCACATTGGTGCAACCACTATGGAAAGTGGTGTGGAGTTACCTCAAAAAATTAAAAATGGAACTGCCTTATGATCCAGTAATTCTACTTCTGGGAAAATATCTGGAGAAACCTGAAACATGAATTTGAAATAATATATGGATCCCTATGTTCATTGCAGCATTATTTATACCTAGAGGCCCAGTGCACAAAATTTGTGCATTGGGGAGGGAGGAGAGTGTGTGTTTCAGCACAGCCTGCTCCCTCTTCAATCTGGGACCCCTCAAGGAATGTCAGACTGCTACCTGGATTGGATCTAAACAGGCAGTAGGGCATCCCTCTCACAGTTCATGGACTGCTGGCTCCCAACTGCTCACCTGCCTGTCTTCCTGATTGCCCCTAACCACTTCTGCCTGCCAGCCTGATCACACCCTAACCACTCCTGTGCCAGCCTGATTGATGCTTAACTGCTCCCTTGCTAGCCTGTTTGCCCCTAAACTGCTCTACCCTGTGAGCCTGGTCACCCCTAACTGCCCTTCTCTGCAGGCTTGATCCCTCCCAACTGCCCTCCCCTGCTGGCCATCTTGTGGTGGCCATCTTGTGTCCACATGGGCAGAATATTTTAATCACATGGAGGCAGCCTTCTTGTGTGTTGGAGTGATGGTCAATCTGCATATTACTCTTTTATTAGAAAGGATAGAGGCCTAGTGCATGGGAGGGGGGGTTGGGGAAGGGGGGAGCCAGCTGGTTTGCCCTAAAGGATGTCTTGGATCAGGATGGGTGTTCCCTTGGGGCATGAGGTGGCCTTGGTGAGGGGCCTGTAGTGGTTTGCAGGCTGGCCATGCCCCACTGCGACCCAAGTGGAGGCCCTGGTATCTGAGATTTACTTCTACAGTTGAAACTTTGTAGCCTGGAGCAGAGCCAAGCCTTCTGCTCACACAGCCATTGAGAGAGCCTTCTGCTCCCACAGCCTTCTGCTTGCATGGAAGCAGAAAGCTTGGCTTCCTCCATTGTCAGGGGCAACCCAAGCCTGTGCCCTCTTGAAGTCCAAGAGCCCTCAGGGGATGTCCAACTGATGGCTATAGTCTGGCCTCCCTCTGCAGGAGGCAATCAGGGGATGGGCCAGCTGTCAAGCAGCCAGCCCTGCCTCCCATCGCCCCACCACTGCTGGTGACCTCCCTCTGTAGGAGGCAACCAGCAGGCCGATGAGGGATGGTACTGGCCAGTGAGCAGCCTGTCTCGCCCTCTATTGTTCAGCTGCCACTACTTGCTACCAACTTCTGATTTCCATCCCCTTTCTCTGTCCACTGGCACCCACCTTGGCTGCCCTGGTGCTTCCCACTCACCTTCCCTGGCCCCACCACCTGGTTCTTCTGCCATTAATTTGATTTGTATATTAGGCTTTTTATTATATAGGATGTAACCAAAATAAATTCAGTTAAAAAAGCAAAAAGAAAGAGTTTCATTTAATTGATATCATTGGCAAAATATTCAGTAGGGAGTTGGGAACCTTAGTTGAGTTGCCTTTCTGACACTGTCTATTCTTTAGGCTCATGGTAATAGCCATAATAACAAATACACACATTTATTAAGTTCTTGCTATTTTGAGTTCACAGCATGGTAGGAACTATTTTACTTCTTTTCTCTCATCTAATCCTCTGAACAACTCTATCAGGGGCTGTGATTACAGTAATTCCCACATTATGCTTAAAATGAAAAGCATTCTTGAGTACCTAATATATGTATGCCAGATATCACATAAAACATTAATTATTATTTAATATTATTAATTATTAAAACAGATCTAGGCTTTGCAATGCTTGGTTTTCATATCCTGTGGGGAAGATAGACAATAAACAACTATGCAATACAAATCTTAGGTAAATTAGAGGCCCAGTGCATAATTTGTGCATGGTATAGTTTGGCACGCTCACCCTGATCACTGTGCTGTGATCGAGCTGGAGAGGATGTGGGAGGTTGGCTGGCTGGCCCCACCCCTGATTTGGGTTAGGGGATCCAATTAGGGGTAGGACCATCCAGGGGGAGGGGCCCTGGGCAATTGGTGAGCCCTAATCAGCTCTAGTGGAACTGTAGTAGAACTCCCAGTCGAGGGGACAATTTGCATATTACCCTTTTATTTTATAGGATTGCCTAAGGCCATGCAAATAATTCATTGAAGAGCTAGAATTTTGAATAATTAATATTTATTGAGCACTTACTATATGCCAGGCACTATGCTAAATTCATTCCAAAAATTAGCTAACTTCAATCTCAAAATAATTCTGTAAGTTGGGTGCTACTGTTATTCCCATTTTTCAGATAAGTTACTGAAACACAAAAAAGATCAGGCTGCACAGGCAGTAAGTTACAAAGTTAGGATTTGAGTCCAGTCAGCCATGTTTTTTCCACAAGCCGTTCTGTCTTTATTAAGCAAGTCAGTTAATTTCTCTGCAAGATCAACTATAAATTCCTCCTTAGTTTACTAAAGTGGAAATTATATATGCATGGACTGGTGGGGATGCCCAATAGAGAAAAAGGAAGATTGGACTTAAAGATTTATAAATTGCCTCTCTGATCCATGATTTAAAATTTGAATTTTCATTAAAATATATGGATCAAGTTTGTTTCTCTTTTGCACTGAGAAATCTTTTTTTTTGTTGATATTGGTGTTCAATGCATTCTGGGATTGCATTTGCTAAGTAGGATTTTGTTGTAAAACCATTCCATGGCTAGGTATGCCTCACATTAAATCTTGATGAAATTTAGTATTGTATACTTTCATTGTTAAATTCAATTCACTGCTCTTTCAAATTGTTAGCCAGGAGATCTCATCTAGTCCATGCTTTTCATTTCTCTGAGTCTTTTGGAATACAAACTTGTGGTATCATTGAGTTCAAGTTTCTCAAGTCTTTAAAAAGTAGTTGTCTACGCTTGTCTTAAAATTATCACAAGATCATGTGTCATTAATTGCAAAAAAATGGTCATTTACCTATCCTTCAACATCTGATGGTTTTGTAATAGAAATAGCCAAAAGAGTGTGTTTATATATTATTTTGACAATTTAGAAGTGTGAAGAATTTTTATAAATACTTATTGCTTATAAGTAGTACTAAAGTATAGTTTTAGCATAAAATGATTAAATTCTACATAATATAAATTACATAAAAGGGACATATGTGACTATTTTATTTGACTACTGTAAGTTACTATAAGCCTACTATAAACCATAATCAATACACTAATACATTCCAAAATGTACTTTCTTTGCCATTGCAGAATAGAATATCAAATATAGTATTTGTCAGCATTACCATATCTTTTCTAGTAGCAAAAAACAAACCACTTGGGAATAAAAGTATAGGAAATAAAAGTATATATACATATATTAGAATAAATTGCCATGTGGAGAATAGTTATAAATTTCTAGGGAAATCTACTGTTACCTAATGTTATGATAGAATAAAAGGTTTCCTTTTATTTGGTATGTAACATGCTCCTGAAACGTGATGTTGTAGCAGCATTTCCAAATGGCTTATATTTGTCATAGACTAGTGAGGACATCCAGATAATAAGATTTTGTTTTTTGATGGCTCCATATCCTTCCCAGAGAATTTACATCAAGAAAACAGTCGTATAGGATTCAACTGCAAAAGCACAGGTGAAAAGAAAAACATCTGGCCTTCCCAGGGCCTCAGAGGAAGTGACCTGATATGATGGAAGTCATTATAATCACAAGGTCTTAATGCACTTCAGAAAAAAAAATTACAAACTAACCTATGAACTACTATAGCTAATTAAAATAGTCTCCTGAGAAAACCATTAAATTTATGGCAGATAAACATTCATTATTAACATTTGATGTTCTATATCTTCTCAAGATATGCCTGTGAAATCTTTTATCTTTTAGTATAATTTCTCCATATAAAAATGTGAAAGTCTTAATATGTTGCAAACACTTGTCTCTGGACATTCTAATTAAATTGTGGTGGAATAAAATTATTCACCTATTAGCTATATGCAGCTTTTAAATAACACCATTAATTTCACATTTCAACTTGTTAGAGCCAATAAATACCTCAGAATTCCTAGTGTATCCTGAAGAAACTGTAGTCCAGAGACCTACTAATGCCTTTCATAGCACCCTTCATATTATTTTCTGACCAGGAAGTACCTGTTTAATTCCAAATTCATCATTCTAACCAGGAGATTCTTTCTTGGGCCTCGGTCAATCTCTAGATTTCATCCACCAGAAGGAATCTGGATTATTTGGAGGCTTCGGAAAATAGTGACAATCGAATTCTCATCAAGGGTAACAGATAAAGTATTAAAAATTGAAAAACTAAGATAAACATTGACTTTTTTTCCTATGTAATAATCTATAAATTGTATTTTGGTATTGTGAAAATGTCTTTACTGGCTTTTTGAATGTGTTAAATGGAAGCCAAGGCCCAACTATCCACTAAAGATAAGTCAACAAATGTTAAACTCAGAGCAACTTTAGATAATTGTCATATTGCATGTAGGAAGCAAATTTCTAATGAGTCATTAAAATTGAAAGAAATCTGAAATCCTAATTTAGATGATTTTATAAAACAAGACTGTTCCTTAGTCTCAGCAAGACCCTTCACACTGTGAGCAACTGTAGTCTTTTTTTTTTTTTGATCCTCAGTCCCTGTCACTTTTTTGCACATATGAGACTATAGCTGTGGTGGTTAATTTGATGTGACAACTTGACAGAGCTATGGGATGTCCAGATAGCTGGTAAAGTTTGTTTCTGGGTGTGTCTGTGAGGGTGTCCCTGGAAGAAATTAGTATTTGAATCAGTAGCCTGAAGATCACCCCACCAATATGAGTGGGTATCACCCAATCTATTGAGAGCTGGAAAACAAAAGGGTGAAGAAAGGGAAAATTTGCTCTTTATGGGCGAAGCTGGGACATCTACCTTTTCTTGCCTTCAGAAATCTGAATTGCTGGTGCTTGGGCCTTGGACTCAGATTTATACCATTGGCTTCTCTGAGTTTCAAGTTTGGACTGAACTGCACCACCAGCTTTCCTGGGTCTCCAGTTTGCAGAGGGCAAATTATGGGACTTTTCAGCTTACATAGTTGTACAAGCTGATTCCTTCTAATGTATCTCTTTATCTGTTTTCTTGTATCCCATCAGTTCTTTCTCTGGAAAACTCTGAATAATACATCTCTATGTAAATATTCCAGATATGCATAATTTTTATGCCTCTGAGTGTTTGCACAGACTTTTGCTTAGTCACTTACTTTTTCCATGAACACTTCTGTGAATCTTTCAAGACATAGGTCAAATATGACCAGCTTTCTGAGACCCTCTAACTTCAGACACTTTCTTTTCTTTTGTGCATATTGTCCTTACCTAAGTTATAACTCTACTAGAGTACATGTAGCATATTATAACCCTATAGTTGTATACTAAATTATAAACTATTAAAATATATAATAAATATTATAATAAATATAAAAACATGGCTTTCTCATGGGTCTGACAGACAGCTTATTAGATGCACCTTTCATTTGGACAAAAAGTCACTCAGGATGATCATAAAATTTGAATGCTTAGGACTTTTCATTTGCAAGCAACAACCTGGTAAATTAACAGAGTCAACTGACACTGGTAACTTAAGCAAAGAGAAAGAATTTAATATAAGGACATAGAAAATAGCTTACAGGTCCATGGGAAAAACTGAAGATATTTTCTTCTGAAAGAATAGAAACAAGAATGGGTCCAGGATTCTAAGTAGCTGAAACTAGCCAGTCATTTCTGGACACTATTGTAGATGGAATTTAGCCCCATTTTTTCATTCTTCCTCAAAACTCAAATTTCCCAGAAAAAAAAAAAGAATCAGATTTTGCATAGTTTCAATCATGTACCTCTTGGCTAGTAGAGAGCAGAGGGGCTTGATTGACATTAAGAATGCAAGCAATGTGGAAGAAGTAGTTGCCCAAAGTAATGAGGGTGCAATTACCAGAAGAGGGAATCATTGCTGGGCAGACGGAAGTAACAGATGTCCACTACAGATGCCCATTGATGGAGCATAGACATTTATTTCTAACTCTATATAAGTACTTATCTCTGTAAAATTTTACCATGTAATAATGAATAAACACCTTAACTTCCTTGTATTCTTTCATTTCAATTGGTGAAAATAATTTTAAGCCTAAAATTATAATATGACATTCTGAAAATATAAGCCTTAGTCTAGGAAAGAAACTTTCCAGAATATGAAACATAATAAGAATGCAATTGTATGAACTGAGTAAATAAAAAAGAAATTTTTAAAATCTCTTAAGACACCATTTCTGATGCTACACTTGATTTGTACTCCATAAAAAAAAGAAATATATATTTACCAAAAAGTTAATAGTAAGAAAAGCTCAATAGCAGAACAGGTTTTAGAGTCCATATTTCTTCATGAACTCTCAATATATACACATTTTATGCTGTCAAAAACAATAGTGTCAGCTATGCTTAAGTTTATGGCTCTAGGGAAGCCTGGTAAGATTGAATGTTCAACAAAACTTGCGACAGAATCAGGACAAAGCCCACCCATTTGTCTTGCTGGCCCACAGTGAGTAATTTAAATATTTGTTCATATAAAATAAACTGGTAGCAGAAACGAATCATTTTGATTGGTGTATTCACTTACACACAAAACTAAACCACCAAGAGGATGAGAACTAAAAGTGAACAGATCAAAATGTCAATACTCTATCTTCCATTTTTTAATTTTGATTCAAGAATGAAAGTGGTTTATCTGATAGTCTTGTGGTTCCTTACTTTCCTTACTATCAGCTAACATTTATTGAATAAATATCATTGAAGCACTATGGCTTCCCAGTTGCTAGGTTAAAAAGTAGTTAGATAACGAGTACAGAAAAGCAGTAGTGGAAATTTCATACATGCTTATAGTAACCTAAGCTAATTTAATTTATTTATTCAATTCTGGGTGGGTCTCTTCAATACCTCCATAAGTTACCCTTTTCTTTTGTCTTTTTTTCTTTCTTACTTACTATTTATTTTGAGCCTTATCAATATAATTTTATGAAATAAAAATATCAACTTTGGGGGGGAAAGGAAATATATATACGGCCACATGTAAGACTTTAAACAATAAAATATAATAAAAATATATCAATTTTAAGTCATCAATTTTCATTGAATAGGTTTTAATAAGTGTCTATATTTGTATGACTCTAACACACTAGGATGTAGAACATTTCCAGAAAGCTTTCCTGTACCCTTAGCAAACCCTGTCAAACAATGAACTGCTTTCTATAGGCTATGTGTGATGTTTTTCTAATTTGACATAAGGCTTTTGAGAGTAACCCATATTATCACGTGTATCAGTAGTTTATTCCTTTTGATGGCGGATGGCATTTATATTATAAATATAACACAAATTGTTTGTGCATGTACCGCTTGAAAGATATTAGGGTGTTTCCAGTTTACGACTAAGATAAATAAAGTTGCTATGAACATTCAAGCATATTCACTTATGTACAACCAAATGTCATTTTGCAGAGGTTAAAACCTAGGAGTAAGATTGGTAGGTCCTGTGGTAAGACTATGTTCAACTTTTTGAGAAACTGCCCAGCTGTTTGCCAAAGTGTCCTTTTGCATTCCCACCAGCAATGTAGGAAGATTTGAATTGTTCGCTGTTCTTCCACTTGCAGATTTAGCTGTACAATTAACTTCAGGTTAAATTGTGAATATGGTTTGAGGTAGTGATTAAGATTCTCTCAGTCTCACTCTTTCTCTGGTACATGAATGTCTATTAGTTCCATCACCATTTATTTATAAGATCATAATTTCCCCATTAAACTGTCTTGGCATCCACCTTGAAAAATCAATTTATGGACTTCTAGTCTATCCCACTGATCTATATTTCTATCTTTATATCAATCTACTTATCTGGAATACTATGGCTTGATATTAGATCTTGAAAAGAAGTAATATAGTCTTGGACTTTGTTCTACTTTTTCAAAATTATTTCAGCCAGGCTAGGTTCTTTCCATACATATAAAAAATTTAGAATTGGCTTTTAATATCTACAAAATGTCTGCTGAGATTTTATTGCAATCAAGCTAAGTTTGTTGATAAAGTTGAGGAAAATTAATATCTTAATATTAAATCTTCTAATTCATAATCATGGTATATCTCTTAATTCTGGGGGGGTCTTCTTTTACTTCTCTTATAAAATATTGTATAGTTTTCACTGTACATGCCTTTCATATATTTTGTAAATTTATTCCCAAGTATTCCATATTTTTTAATGATATTATTCATTTACTCTTGACTTGCCATTTTTTGTGGCTAATATATAGACATAAAATTGGGTTTTGTGCATTAAACTTGTTTAATGACACTTTGCTAAATTCAAACTTTCATAGATTCTTTTGAATTTCTATATATACTAGAGGCCCAGTGCACAAAATTCATGCACTCAGACGGGGCATCCCTCAGCTCAGACTGTACCCTCTTGCAGTCCAGGAGCCCTCAGGGAATGTCTGACTGATGGCTTAGGCCCGCTCCCTATCCTTAGCACTGCTGTGGGGGCAGGAGAGGGTCCTACCACGACTGCTGCACTAGCCAGCTATGAGCCTGGCTTCTGGCTGAGCGGCGCTCCCCTTGTGGGAGCACACTGACCACCAGGTGACAGCTCCTGCAATGAGCCTCCGCTAAAATTGCCCTTAGCTCAAAAATCTGTATACCATTGAGACACATCTTGGTGAGGTTCATTCCGAAACCACACTGTTCTATTAGTGTATAAGTATTGGGAACCATTTTATCTCTTTAGTGAAAGGAACCTTTGTTACGTTACAATGACTAACTTTATTTCATGAGTTGTGTTTTGGCTTCAAGCGTGTATCCAGTATTCATACAACAAGTTCAGCTCTTCTCTTCAATATTTACCTGGCATATCTTTTATTTTATTTTCTCTAAATCTTTCTACATTTTTATGTATTAGATAGGTATAGCCCATTGATGCAAACAGTAGTCTGGTGAAGGCCTGGATGTGGTAGGTACAGAGTGGAGGAAATCAATGGGAAAAGGAAAAAAAAAAAAAAACCTCAAAGGGACATCTGTAATACTTTCAGTAATAAAGATACATTTTAAATAAAGAAAAATATCTTAGTTGAAAAGAGTTTTATGTGAAATAATATAAGTAATTGCTCTACACTGTACTTTATTTTCTCAACTCCTCTCAAAGAGATATTAATTGACCTGATGTTCACTTAATATTAATTGAACTTATGTTTACTAACTGCAAGACTGACTTCCATCATGCCGACCCAGCACTGACTGCCATGGGAGCTGTGATCAGACCCTAGTTTTCTCTCATGGCCTCTGTCCAGGCCTGATCCTAGCTCCCTCAGCAGTCAGTGCTGGAATGCTGAGGTTCCCGCAGCACGGCAGTCCGTGCTGACGGCAGGACTGACTTCTGGTGTTCAGTCAAGCCTTTCAGTCATTTTAGACATTATGGACCCTGACTCTTTATTTATATATATATAAATATATATATATATATATGATCTTAATGTCTGTCTATAAATAAAAAACAAAAACTTTTCTTTCCAATCTGTAAGCATTTTTTTTCTTTCCTTTCCTTATAACATTGGATAGGAGGTCAAATAAATTGAATAAAAGTGCTGAGAGCTTTGTTCTGTACTTTAAGGGAAAAGAATTCAGTATTTTACCATTAAGCATAAAGATAGCAGTAGGTATTTTTCATAGGTGCTTTGAACCAAATTGAGAGTGTTCCCCTCCTCTTCCTAATAGGCTTGAAATCTTTATCATAAGTAAAGTTTGAATCTTGTTAAATATTTTTTCTGCATCTATGGAGATGACCATATGGGTTTTTCCTTCATGTGTTAATATTGTGAATTACATTGATTCATTTTTTGAACTTTAAACCAACTTTGCACTCCTACAATCAACCCCACTTGGTGATTATTAATAATCTTTTTATATATTTCTGGATTTGATTTGCTAATATTTTAGTAAAGCTTTTAAATCTATATTTTTGCAAAAATAGCATCTCTGGTTTTCCTTTTTTATAATGTCTTTTTCTATAAGGGCAATACTAGCCACATAAAATGAGTTGAAAAGTGTTTTTCTTTTTTTTTTTTGTTTTTCTGAGGAGTTTTTGCACAATTTCTTCTTTAAATACTAGAATCTGCCAATGAAGCTAGTAGGATATAGAATTTTCTTTGGGGGACTATTTTAACCACAAACAAATCCAGTTTCTTTAACAAGTCTAGGATTGTTCAAGTAATAAACTTCTTTTTGAGCAAGCTTACATCTTTTAAGGATTTGCTTATTTAACATAAGTTGTTCAATTTATTGATATAAAATCATTCATGATATATTTTTGTTGCTTAGATCTGAAGGATTCATAATGATGTTCATTTTCTCATTCTAGATATTGATAATTTTTCTCTTCTTTTTTTTCCTGTTCAATCCACTAGAAATTTATCAATTCTCTTGATCTTTTCAAAGAAACAGGTTTTGTTTTCATTGCTATTCTCTGTTATTTTTGTTTTCTATTTTATTGATTTTTATCTCTTATATTTATTATTATATTATATTATGATATTATTCTGCTTTCACTCACTACTCTTTAGAAGTTTATAAAAGTGAATATTTAGGTGATAGATATAAGAGCTTTCTTCTTTCTTCATATTACTATTGTCATTAAGGTCAAGATATATTCTAATTTTCCTAGTGATTTTCACTAGAATTATAACTATGGAAATTGTAAGAAGTGATAATATTTAATACATATATTAAAGATACATATATATACATATATACATATATACATATATACATATATACATATATACATATATACATATATACATATATACATATATACGTATATATATAGAGAGAGAGAAAGAGAGAGAGAGAGAGAGAGAGAGAGAGAGAGAGATGAATTGATAAGGAATGAGAAAATGAGAGATGAGCTTGACCTTCACAATTTTGTTAGAGCTAGCAAAATGAGATTGACTTTCACATGAATTTGGAAGCACATATTGAGATCACTTTCAGTTTGAAGGTTGCACATTTTGGAGAATGTGCATGATCTAAGACTCTCAGAAAACACGTAAAAAAATGCACCTAGGTACAGTGAATAATGTATATAAACTACCATAGCTAAGGATGAGAATATTTTGATAGCTTGATGTCTATGCCAAATCATAATATATAGACTTGCCCTTTGTGATATATGCTGTCATTGAACTGCTTGAACTAGCTCCAGTCCCTTCTCAGCAATATTTCATCCGGTTGGATTTGAGTGCTGCACAAGTAATTTACGGTATATATAACTTGTTCCCAACTTATCTTTGTAGCATCCTCCCTATCATCTCCTCAATGCAAAAGTCTCTCTGTGTTCTTTACCATTCCCAGGTTACCTCGGTACTTTCCACATTTTCTCAATATTTCCCATGCCTCCAAAGCTTTTCCCCTTCCACCCCAGAGAAAAAATACTTTTTATTCCTCAAGAGTTTGCTCCAAAGTCTCTTGCTTTGAGAAGCATTTCTAAATCCACCTGCTTCCACTCACCTTCTCAGCCCAGATAGATTTTGTCACCCCTCACCCTTCACCTCTCCATAGAAGATGTAACATTTGCTTGGTACTATATGTCCTTTCTCCAGCACCCCCACCTCCATAATTGTGAGGCCTAGCATTGATGAAACTATTTACCATACGTTATACATTTTTTGTATTAATAATACTTCGCATTGAGTCTTTTACCATGTTCCAGACACTAAGAAAGCATTTTTTGGTTAATATCCACAACAAGCCTGTAGGTAGATAGTAATTTTCCTCACATGAGGAAACAGGAAGAGGTCAAGCAGTGTCATGAAGCTGGTATAGGCAGGACAGGGATTAGGTCCAGGCTATCTGACTTTCCACCAGGGCTCTGAAGCAATAAACAGAGTGCCTCTCCAAATGATTGCTAAATTGAACTAGGTGGTGCTCTAGCATGTGTCAAGGCACTAGCAGCATCTCACTTGTATGGCAAAGGAAGAATCTTTTTGTTCTATAACTTAATAAATATACCCAAGTGTAACAAAAATAGCTTTTCTCTGGAGATTTACATGAAACATATCAAAACTGACTATGAGTCTGTCCATTTCAATTTTTATATAATAGTAGCATCTATTTTAGCTCTTTCTAGAGAAATGCTCACCAGTTAATATTATGAGAGATGCATATAACTATTTGGAATAAGTCTCATACATTACACTGTGATTGGACTTCATACATTACACTGTGATTAAGGTTACCAAGTTGTTCTGATTAGTAACTTGAATGAAATAATCTCATTAAAGGGAGAAAAGGCATATTTAAGCATGAAAGTAGGTTGGGTTTGTCCTCCTCCCTGCTTGCTGGAAGCAGGTCAGCCAATGGAGAGAGCACAGGCAGCTCCCAGGGCAGAATGCACTGCCACAGAATCTGTTATTCGGCTAAAAAGAGAGCTGCCGTCATACAGCACCTAAAAATCAAACGTCCTAAGCTGAGCCTGAATTTACTCAAGAAGACAAATGAGTAAGGATGGTCTACAAATATCAGACCACGCTTTAACTTCATTTCCAAGACCAGGATGAATAGTGGCCCTGGAGGAACAATGAACAATAGAGAAATGTCTTGAAGTCAGTGAATGGCAGCAGGTCTTCGTTGTATTGAAGCCACAGAAAATAAAATTTGTACAAAAAAATAAGATCCAACTCAAAAGTCTAGTCAATCGTGTATAAGTATATGGCAGCAGTAGAAGGAAAACTGACTAGCTGAAGAAAGTATCCTCAAATAAAATATGTCCCACGTCAACCTAAAACTACTTCCTTTGGGCAGTCTTCTCTCATCCCGACTAAGTTAAACATGCTGCTGTATGTTGCATCTCTACTTTCCCTTGGTAACATTATCATAATTGTATTTATATTGAATGTTATTTGTGTGATTATTAATGATTGCCCCTGTCCCTGGTAGACTGGAGGTTTTTCAGAAGACACCATTTCTCTCTTACTTACCATTGTATCTCCATTTTTCACACATGTATGAGATGCATAAAAATTACTTGGTGAGTAAATAAATGACTATTTCCATGAAAACACTAGATGCTATGGAGGGGGGTGGTGAAGAGGATGTGTGATTAACTTTTAACACCAATATGAAAACAAGTGATGAAATTAAGAGAGAAATTAAAATTTCTAAATCTGGGAGCTGGGTTCACCTAGAACCATCAACATTAGTCTACTTTCACTTTCTAAGAACACTTTTTATTTGCATCTGTGACAGAGAGTGGGGGGTGGATGGTAGTTCTAGTAAGAGCTCTCCAGCCTTGCTCAGAAATTTTATCTATCATGTAGAGTCATAAAGAACATTTACAATATAATTTAGATTATTTAAACATAGAGTTCCTAATAATTTTTTAAATTCTTAAATCCACAATTATTGTATCTTTATTTAAAAGTGAATAAAAAGGAATCCAAGATGGCGGCATAGGTAAACACCTACACTGCTGCCTCGCACAACAATTTCAAAACTACAACTAAAAGACAGAACAGATATCATCCAGAACCACAGGAAAGCTGGCTGAGTGGAAATTCTACAACTAGAAGGAAAGAGAGGAGCTCACAGAGACCCAGAGGAGCTGCAAAAAGCTGAGGTACAGAGACGCACGCATGGAGAGAGTGGGTGCCGGAGTACCTGGCTGGCTTTCTCTGGCAGGAGGGAAACGGAGACTCTCAAAGGCATTGAATAACTTATCCTATGACACTAACCCCCAGATCCAGCAGAAACTCATTTGGGGGGATTTTGGACTATGAAAAGGGAGAGGTGCATGGAAATTTAGGGGAGCTGCAAAAGATCAGAGGTCTGATGGCGTGCACGGCACTGTGCAGAGGACAGACTGCTGATTGTGCCACTGGCTTTCACAAGTGGGAGGGAGACAGACACTCCCAACTGTGCCACTTCTGACTCCACTAAGCCCCTGTTTCGGGTGAAACCCTGGGGACCTAGACTCATGTGGTCCTGGAGTGCAGGGGAGCCGGAAAGGCAGTGGTCTAGAGGCACTGTGCACGCACACAAGGACCACTCCAGCGATTACCCAGTCACGTGAGACTCAGGGGCCGTGGCGGGCGGTGCTGACTGGAAGGCAAGGCAGTCCCTTAAGCCCTGAGACTTCACCCATCCCAAGCTCAACAGAGAGGCTTCTGTGGTATTGCAAGTCTGCTATCATAAGTCTGAATCCAACACAGAAGTTCTCTTGGCATAGTGAAAATGCCGAGACAAGGGAAGGGATCACAAACAAAAGAAATGGAGGAAAACAAATGACTGGATATAAAGTTCAAAATCACACTTATAAGATTTTTCAAAAATATCCTAGAAAAGTTGGATAAAGTTAGCGAGAGCCAAGAGGAGATGAAAAAGGACCAACTAGAAATTAAACATACACTGACTGAAATAAAAATTATTATACAGAGTCCTAACAGCAGACTAGAGAAAGGCAAGAATCAAGTCAAAAATTTGAAATATAAAGAAGCAGAAAACACTCAACTGGAAAAGCAAGAAGAGAAAAGAATCCAAAAATGTGAAGATAATGTAAGGAGCCTCCGGGACAGCTTCAAGTGTACCAACATCAGAATTGTGGGGTGCCAGAAAAAGAGGGAGAGCAAGATACTGAAAACGTATTTAAAGAAATAATGACTGAAAACTTTCCACATCTGTTAAAGAAATAGACTTACAAGTCCAGGAAGCACACAGAACCCCATATAAAAGGAATCCAAAGAGGACTACACCAAGACACATCATAATTAAAATACCAAGAGCAAAAGACAAAGAGAGAATATTAAAAGCAGCAAGAGAAAAACAGTTCATTACCTACAAAGGAGCACCCATACGACTGTCAGCTGATTTCTCAACAGAAATGATGCAGGCCAGACAGGAGTGGCAAGAAATATTCAGCGTGATGAACAGCAAGAACCTACAACCAAGAATACTCTATCCAGCAAAGCCATCATTCAGAATTGAAGGGCAGATAAAGAGCTTCACAAATAAGAAAAAGCTAAAGGAGTTTATCAACTCCAAACCAGTATTATATGAAAGGCTAAAACGTACTCTTTTAGAAGAGGAAGAAGAAAAAGGTAAAAGACAAAAAATTATGAACAAGAAATATATATCTATCAACAAGTGAATCTAAAAATTAAGTGGATAAAAAAGTTGATCAACAGAATAAACTGGTGAATATAATAGAATCAGGAGCACAGAAAGGGAGTGGACTGTTAATTCTCAGGGGGAAAGGGGTAAGGGGTGTACAGGGAGAGACTGGACAAAAATCATACACCTATGGATGAGGTCAATGGGAGGGAGGTAAGGGCAGAGGGAAGGGTGGGAGTTGGGTGGAGGGGAGCTATGGAGGGGAAAAAAAGAAACAAATGGAGGGGAAAAAAAGAAACAAATGTAATAATCTGAATAATAAAGATTTAATTAAAAAATAAAATTAAAATAAAAGTTAATAAGAAAGCTGGCCATTCTGGCTCAGTGGTTGAACATCAACCCTCACACCAAGAAGTTCCTGGTTTGATTTTTAGTCAAGGCACATGTGGGGGTTTCAGGCTCAGTCCCCAGTTGGGGGGCATGCAGGAGGCAGCCAATCAATAATGTTTCTATCTCTCTCTCCCTCTCCTTTCCTCTCTCTCTAAAATCAAGAAAAAAAACTATTTTTTAAAAAGTGAATAAGAAAATCAATGTATACTTAGATAGCTGTGCAAATGAGCTACATTGTATATTCTGTTTGATAGGTTAAGCATGCTAAACATGAATGTTGCAACTAATAATACTCTGGGCATGCTCTGAATTTATGATGTCACATTCATTGCAATTATTGATTTACATAAGTATTGTGATTTTCCTATCAATATAATATATTTTAGCTTGAAAGGACCATAAACTGAAAGGCTCACAGCAGTTTAAAGTTGGCAGCTAGCGAGGAAATGAATTCCAAGCCAGAAAAGAGAGTAGGCAAGAGGTTCCTGCTGTTTCCTTAAGGAGAGTGTCCCTAGGTGATACATCTGCTGTTACAACATGAAAACACATCTCATTGTGGAAACCTCCACACATGCACAATCCAGATTTCTTGGATTTTAACTTTATTTCTCAAAATGAATAGACATGCACATTCTATATTCTTAAGAAAAAAAGCCAAACCCTTTTAATAAATATTGACTTCTGTTGTAGGCAAAATAATGCTTCATCTCAAAGATTTCCACATTCTAATCTCTCAAACATGTGATTCTGTTGCTCTACATGGCAAAAGGGACTCTTCCTGTGTGATGAAGTTAAGGATCTTGAGATTATCCTCAATGAGGTGAATTCAATGTAATCACAGGGTCCTTATTAGAAGGTAGCAATAGGTCAAAGTCAGAGAAGTTGATAGGGCAGTGGAAGGAGATGTCAGAGAATACTATGCTGGAAGGAAGCCACCTACCAGGGAATGCAGCCAGCTTCTCAACGCTGGAAAAGCACAGAAAGGATTTTCCCTTAGAGACTCCAAAATGAACACCGACCTGCTAACACCTTGATTTTAGTCTTGTAAGACCCATTTTCAGACATCTGGCTTACAAAATAAAAAGAAATATTTTGTTGTATTAAACCAGTATGTAGTAATTTTTTACAGCAACTATAGAAACCTGATACAATTTATATTTATGTTATTGACCTCTACTATCTCTTGCAATAATTCCTTTCTGTAAGCTCATTTTCTTTATCAAGAATTTTATTCTTAACCTTACTTTAGGTAATTCACTTCATCTAAGTGATCGATTGATGGGGAAGACCATGAGTGGTCAATAGTCAAAACCATGAGTAGAATATTTATTGAGCATTTATTGCTGTATTTATGTGTTACACTACATAGTTAATGCTATGCTGTAGCATTAGCATATTATTCCTGATACGTGCTATAAGGGAAGAAAAAAATGTCAAATTCTCTACTTCACTGAAGCTTACAATCTTTTGGGCAGAGCGCTAACCTCACTCCTAAAGCAATTATGTTAAAGAATAACTCTAGGGTTTCATTCTCTTGTGAAAATGACTAATTCAGTGCCAAATAAAAGGGGCTGTAGAATACTCACCCTAAAAAGATAAGTGACTACTCTCCTGGTACATAAAACATTTCTGTCTCATAAGTTTCTTGCATAGACTTGCAATTATCTTTACATATGTTTTTCAACATTAAAAAAAAACTTATAATAGAAATTCTTTATCCCCACCCTTTTATGTTTTGTTCTCACAAATTATCTCTATTTATGCTGCAAACTTGTTAATCTTACTCTTAGTTTTGTGACTTTTTTTTTTCAGGTGGACCAATCCCCTTGAGTATTTCCTGCCATGAAATTCTTCTGGTGATAAATTCACTCAGTTTCTCCATGTCTGAAAAAGTCTTTATTTCTCCTTCAGATCCAAAGCATAACTTTCCTGGATATATTATTCTTGGCTGGTAATGTCTCTTTTTCATTAATTTGAATATTTGGTTCCACACTTTTCTAACTTGCCATTTCTACTGAGAAGTCTGATGATAACCTAATAGGTTTTCCTTCATAGTTTACTTTCTTTTAAAAAAAATTATTGTTTTTGTTGATTTTATTTTACCAAAAAAATAGAGAAAACATAGCAAGCAAACTTCAGTTCCCATGATGAAAAGATGACCTTTTTATAAAAAATACCTGAGTGATATAAAATATAACCATTTTAATAATTTATAGAACTTTTGTTTCCTGGGAAGAAAAACAGGAAAGATATTTTCCCTATTAACAGACTAGTTTATTCTCTAACTTCATTTGTCCTTGGGTGTGGTCAGCAAATGACACTAATCAGTCTCCCTGAGTACATTGATATAAGCTATTTACCATCTGGTATACTCTCTGGTTAGGGTGGCAAAATGCAAATCATTTACTCTTAAGTGTCCTTGGTTTCGGGAAGATAAGATTTACTAGATGACTCTAAATTGCTATTTAACCATCTCAGTTTCCCTATTCTACTTGTCCTAGCTTATTGGCCTGTGTCATTTTCATAACTTCCTTTCAACATTTTTCTTCACAAAGTTCTACAACTTTCATAAACTTTCTTCAGAAACTTTACAACTTTCATAAATAACCAACTTTAGAGTCCACTTTATTTTCCTTCAAAATGCATCTTCATGCCTCATGCTTTCCATTATATCCAAACCATAATCTCTTTCCAATTAGTTAGAATTCTTAACCCTTAGAAGCTTTAATTTGTAGGTGAAACATAAGTAATGAACATTCCTCAGATTAGCAATACATACCCATTTTAGGAGATATTTCAACTAAAATACAAAACATTCATTAACAGGTTCAAATCCATCCTATAGATTTTTCATGTGAAGCAAACACAAATTAATTAATATTTCAGTAGCCATTATTTAAAAATACATAGATATTTAATAGTTTTTACTGTTTAATCCAGCAAACTCTAAAGTTTTAAGTTACCAAAACACAGACTTGTTTGGAAAGGTCAAGGAATAATTAGAGGTGTTACCTTTGACACTCCCCTAAATCTCCCTTAAGTCAGAATTCTGATAACAGGGCAGGCGACCTTCCACACACTTCCCTTTTATCAGAATGTCCTCTTTACAACTTTCCAACCAAGTCTCTTTTGCTCCTCAACAGGTTGACTTGAGAATTATTTCTTTGTCATTAATTTTTTATCATTTTAATACCATGTGCTCTGTAGAAGGCATTTTTGGATTGAGGTAATTAGATGTTCTGTTTGATTCTTGGATTCAAGGATGTAGTGCTTTTCTATCCTATATAATCCTATATAATAAAGAGATAATATGCAAATTGACCATCACTCCAAGATGGCCACACCCATGTGGTCAAAGATGGCCTCCCCCATGTGGACATAAGATGGCCACCACAAGATGGCCTGCAGAGGAGGGCAGTTGGGGGGGGGGAACCAGTCCTACAGGGAAGGACAGTTGGGGGAAATCGGGCCTGTAGGGGATAGTTGTGGGGGACCAGCCCTGCAGGGGAAGGCAATTAGGGGGAACTAGGCCTGTAGGGGACAGTTGAGGGTGACTAGGCTTGCAGGGGAGGGCATTTGACGGGGACAAGTCCTGCAGGGGAGGGCAGTTGGGGACAACCAGGCCTGCAGGGGAAGGCAGTTGGGGGTGATCAGTCCTGCGGGGGGTGGGGGAATGTTGGAGGTGGCCAGGCCTACAGAGGAGAGCCGTTGGGGAGAGGGAAGGCCTGCAGGGGAGGACAGTTAGGGGAAACCAGGCCTGCAGGGGATGGCAGTTGAGAATGACCAGGCTGGCAACAGAGGGCAATTAGAGGTGATCAGGTCAGCAGGGGAGGGCAATTGGGGGCAAGTAGGCCTGCAGGGGAGGGCCATTGTGTGGGACCAGGCCTGCAGAGGAGGGCAGTTAGGGGCAATCAGGCCAGCAGGGGAGCAGTTAGGCATCGATCAGGCTGGCAGGGAAGTGGTTAGGGGGTGTTCAGGCAGTCAGGCAGAAGCAGTTAGGGGCAATCAGGCAGGCAGACAGGCAAGTGATTGGGAACCAGCAGTGCTAGATTATGAGAGGGATATCTGACTACCCATTTAGCCCCAACCCTTGAGGGGTCCCAGATTGGAGAGGATGCAGGCTGGGCTGAGGGACACACCCCTCGCATGCATGAATTTCATGCACTGGGCCTCTAGTAGAGTATAAAAATCTTAATTTGCAAAGAAAGAGATCAAATGCATTCAAAAGTAAAAGGATTACTATATATAAGAAATTTTCTTTTTCATAAACCTAATGATAATCACACACACACACACACACACACACACACACACACACACTGAGACACATAACTTTAAAAAATAGGAAACAGAAAAAAAGAGGAATACCATTAAACAAAAACAACAGACAGAAACACAAAGAAAAGAAGCTAATGGAGACAGAACTACCAGAAAACAAAAGATAAAAGGGCTATAGGAAATCCTCATACATCAATAATCACTTTCAACATAAATGGGCTGAATTCAGCAATAAAGAGGCACAGAACAGCAGATTGGATATAAGTATGGCCATAGAAAAACAGGTGTGGCTATACTTATCTCTCACAAAATAGATTTCATGATAATGAAGGTAATAAGGGACTAAGGTAGGCATTTTATATATAAATCAGCTACTAACAGAACTAAAGGGAGACACTGACAAAAGCACAATCATAGTTGGGATCTAAATATTCCACTGGCAGCTCTAGACAGATGATTCAAACATAAAGTCAATAAAGAAATATTGGTCTTTAATGACACATTAGACCAATTGGGCATAATTGACATTTGCAGAACCTTTCATCCAAAAATATCAGATTCTGCATTCTTCCCTAGTGCACATGAAACATTCTCAAAGATAGACCACATGTTGCGTCATAAAACTAACTTCAACAAACATATGGTGATGGAAGAAGACTTGACTTTGGTTGATGGGCACATAATGCAATTATAGATGATATATAATAGAAATCTACACTTGAAACCTATATAATCTATAAACTAATGTCATCTCAATAAATTGAATTTTTAAAAAGAAGAAAAAAAATCTTCATCTTAACAATTACATAAACATCTTTATTTAGTCAATCATAGGGTGAAATAATTCTATAGGAAGTCTTTAAAAAGTTCCATCTCATTGTTTTAATAACAAGCACAAAATGAAGCAATTCTGTCAAAAGATAATTATCCTATCTAATAAAGAGGGAATATATCTGTTGACCCTCATGCCATCCCAAAGATGGCAACACCTATAGCCAATAAGAAGGAATATGCTAATTGACTACCATGCCCTCAAAGATGGCAACATCCACAGCCACAAGATAGTGGCACCCAGTACCCTCAGCCTTGCTGGGCAGCAAGCCTGCACAGCAAGGCTGGGACCACCTGGGGGTGGCCCCAGCCACTCCGCACACCTGTCTCAAGAGTCCTCTAGTCCTCCCAGCTCCTCAGCTGCCCAGGACAGGCCTGAGGGGCAGACAGGCCTCGGATGGCAGCTTCCCTGCCATCCAGGGCTGCCCAAAGGCCCAGGTTACACATGCAGGCCAAGGCTTGCACTGCCAGCAGTGGCAGGAGCAGAGGTGTGATGGGGGTGTAGCCTTCCCCTGATTGCCAGGTCACCTCCTGTGCCTGATAGCTCCCAGACTGTGAAAGGAGGAAGGCTCTCATGCACAAGGAGAGAAAGAATTTTCATTCACCAGGCCTCTAGTTTTGACTATAAATACCCAAACCAAAAAGGAAGGAAAATATTTGGAGTATGTATTATTCAGGGTTTTTCAGAGCAACAAAACTTATAGGATGTGTTCATATATGGAAATAAATTTATTATTAAGAATTGAGTTTTATAATTAGAAGCTGACAAGTCCAAATCTGAATTGTGGGCTGATGGCTAGAGACCTAGGAAAGTGAAGGGTACATATCTACTCTGAAAGTCAATAGGCTGGAGACTAAAATCCTTCTGCCTCCTTCTCATAAGGATGTTTTTCATTACAATAGATTCACCAGATAATTCAGGATAATCTTCCCATTGCAAGTCCCTTAACTTAATCACATATGAAAGGTGTATTTTGCCATGTAAGTTAATACATTCACTCCCCAATGGTTTAGATGGCTCTGAAGGCAGTTTGCAGGAGAATTTCCTCTTGTTCAGCGAGGTCAGTATTTTTGCTCTATTCAGACCTTCAACTGATTGGATGAAGCCTACCCACACTGCTATACCCACAGTTTACCAATTTAAATGTTAATCTCACTAATATTCAGTAGTAGAATGTTGACCCATGAGCCAGGAGGTCACAGTTTGATTCCTAGTCAGGGCACATGCCAGGGTTGTGGGCTCAGTCTCCAGTGTGGAACATGCAGCATGCAGCCAATGGATGATTCTCTCTCATCATTGATGTTTCTATCTCTTTCACTCTTCCTTCATCTCTCTGAAATCAATAAAAACATATTAAAATTTTTTTTTCCAAATGACACATACAATTAATCATCACAAGCCCACCCTTTATCAACTTGGCACCCATATAGATATCCTTATATCATAATTAATCTCCTAATAAAGACAATAACAAGCCCATACTTCTTTCTAATATAATATAATATAATATAATATAATATAATATAATATAATATAATAAAATACTACTAGAGGCTCAATGCATGAAATGCATGCAAGAATAGGCTTTTCCTCCCCCAGCTGCCAGCAGCAGCTTCCTTCTGGCACCTGAGACCCGGGCTTCCTTCGAAGCTTGGCTTTATCCAAAAGGTCTTCTAAAAGGACGTCCAGTCTAATTAGCATATTATGCTTTTATTATTATAGATTCTGTGTACAACTGAAAAAACACTAAACTTTTCCCCCAAAGAAGATACAATATCTTTTACTGATGTTTACTCATCTCCTTGATATTTATAACTTAAATATTATGATATAAACAATAAATACTATTGTATAAATAAATACATCTTATGTTACCCGAGAAAGGAATGGGAGGAAATAAAACAAAGATATTGGACACATGCAAATATATACATATTTATAACAAAAGAGGAAATACTTATGATAGTTACAGCTCTCATTTCTGTAACATGGTTGTAGTTGTATTCATATCTTCTTCTATCCATTTCAAATTATCTTTGCCTTCATCTGGTCATGATTCCATCTGGTCATGATTCTTTTCCTATTGGGTGAGCCAAATCTTTATTTCTAAAGAATCTTATTAGCACCTCTACCTGAATTGGGTTGTTATCATTTTCCACTGACTTTCCATCACAGGGCAGGGTAATATTAGACACCCTAATGGTTCTTCTGTATTCTAGACATATTCTCCTTTACCTCAGTTGTGGAATCTTAGTCCAATTTCACATTGGTTGTAAGGATAAAACACCTCATCCAACACCATAAGTCCTTCCTTTTCTTGTTAATGCAGAGGTATGAGAAGTCCAGAATAGCCAGAGGCAGTCTTAACTTCTAGTTCAATGGAGTTATTGTTGTGTCTTCTAGTAGAATCCTACTTTTGGAAATAATACCTCTAACCCAACAGAGTTTAAAGTTATAGGTATAGAAAAATAAAAACACCCTGCTAGTGGATCACTAGGGATAGCAATAAACAATGCTGCCCTCATTTCCACTTCTTTGATTCTTGAACTCATGAATCCTGGCTATGAGAGAAATATCACAATTAATTTGATCCTGAGTCAGTGCATATTCAACCTTCTAGAGTACCTTGCCCCTGCCTTGCAAGGCATTGCCACCTAGTTGGCACTGTAACTAAATCTTCAAAAGGCTATTTCACCCTCTATGAAACCAACTGCTTTAAAATGGTGAAGAAATATGGTAAAACCAGTGAATTCCATAAAGCATGAGCTCTTTGCCCCACTTATTTTGCTGTGAAATGAATTCCTTGAATAGAAGCAATGTTGTGTTGAATAGTATGATGGTAGATAAAGCATTCTGCAAGTCCACAGATGGTAGTTTTGGCAGAAGTATTGCATGCTGGGAAGACAAATCTGTGTCCAGAGAAAATGTCTATTCCAGTCAGAACAAAATGCTGCTTCTTCTATAATGGAAGAAATCCACTGTAATTAATCTGTCACCTGGTAGCTGGCTGGTCACCCTGGGGAATTGTGCCATATCAGAAACTCTTTCTCTGCTCCTGGCAGATGGAGCAGTTGGCAGGGGCTATAGCAAGGTCCACCTTGTTGTGTCACTGTGGCCACTTATATGCCCACTGTGTGATGTTACAGGTGACCAGAGAAAGAGGCCAATTGGATCCACAGAATGGGTTATTCTACCCACTTGACTGTTCAAATTCTCATCCTTTGATGAGCATTCACTTGAGACATACCTTCAGGTTTTCACCTATTTCTAAAGATCTATCCACATATCTCTCCCCCGGCCTTTCTTGTGAACAATTTTTTCAATCATGTCCCTTCTAAGTCTCTGACCATCCAGCATGAATGGCCACACCCCATGAATTAGTATGAAATGTTATATCTGTCCAGTTTTCCTTAAAAGCATAGTGAACAACTAGAATCACTTCTGAAAGTTCTGAATCCTTACAGGATTTCCCTTCACCACTGTACTTCAGGGATGTCCCCAACAGTGGCTGCAGTGCTGCAGCTGTTCACTCTCAGATGCTGCCTGCATATCATCAGAATCATCTGTAGGGGAGATCAAAGATGGCTACCAATGGGAAGGCAGGCTGCAAGATAATGTGTGACTGAGAGAATGAAAGGAGAATGTGTGGATGTATAGGGAGTTTCTATTTGTGAATGAGGGACAGCTATATTCCAAGGGACTGTTGGGGACTGTGGAACCAGGCTTCCCTGACTAGGCAGCCTCCACTGCTGCTGAAATTTCTCCCAGAGCAATCAACTCTGCCACAGAAACCGTGTCATCCTGAAGTGACTGTGATTGGAAGCCTAGCCTTATCTTCAACTGGGAAGAATTGGATACCTTCAGGGACCTTACAACCAAAACACCCAGGGACCAGTTGTGAACCCACACACACTGGATCTCAAGCACCATGAATATGCAGATTTGAATGAGCTCTGAACTTTCTCACAGAAAAGTCAAATTTTGCCCAGAGAAAGGTGAGGTCTGTGATTCAGGCTGGAGGAAGAAACATGTGCAGTGGGATCTAGAAGTTCAGAGAAAGTCTGTGCCCCCACAAAATCCACCGCCATTGGGGCCAGCATAGTCTGAAAATTTGGAAAAGGGTCCACAGGGCTGATGGCAGAAGGGAACTCTAGAAATCAACCCCAAAAATGGGCTGGGCACAAAAATGGAGCCTGAAGTTTTACCAGCATACAGGCTGCGCTGTGCCAGGGGAGAAAGAAGTACAGAGAGATATGAACAGCTTTACGCAAAAATGAGTTCGAGAGCTTACTCTGGCTCTTTTTTTCCCTTAAATCTTTGCTTTTGATTATTAAACCCAGTACATAGGATCACCCATTTAAAAACACTCTCAGAGACTGCAGGGGAAAGTTGTTTTTGTAGGACCTGGGTATCAGAGTGGGGAGAAATGATCAAAAAACCAGCTCTGGGGAAGTCCAATCCCTCAAAACAGTATTAAGTGAAGCAGGAAAAACAAAATCTAAGTACTGGGTAGAGAGGACTTATAACTCCAGATGTCAATACAGAAACACTACCACCAAGGGATTGAATCACAAATTGACTCCTGAAAGAGCGACAGCTGGTCCCTGGGTATTTTGGTCGTAAGGTCCCTGAAGGTATCCAATTCTTCCCGGTTGAAGGTAAGGCTAGGCTTCCAACAAGAAGGCAGACTGCAAGATAGTGCATGAGTGAAAGAACGAAAGGAGAGTGTGTGGTCACAAGAGGAGTGTATATTTGTGAGTTGAGGGACAGCTATACTCTAAGGAGGGACTGTTGGAGATTGCCAGATGGGGTTCCCCTGACTGGGAAGCCTCCACGGCTGCTGAAATCTCTCCTACAGCAACCAGCTCTGACACGGAGACCACACCATCTTGAAGGGGACAGTGGCTGTTATCAGAAATCTAAAAATCCCAAGAATCTACAACAACACCCAGGGAACAGCAGTGAACCCAGGAATTCTGGACCCCAAGCAGCATGAATACGTAGACTTGAAGGAGCTCTGCACATTCTCATGGATAGATCAGATTTTGCCCAAGATAAGGTAAGGTCTGTGATCCAAGCAGGAGAGAGAAATGTGCACAATGGGAGCTAGAGAATCCGAGGAAGTCTGCGCCCCCAAAACTCTGCAGCCTTTGGAGCTGGCGTGATCCACAAATGTGGAAGGGGATCTGGAGGGCTGCTAACATAACAGAACTCTAAAAAGCAACCCATAGCAGAATTGGGCTCAAAAGGGCAGCCTAAAAATTTGAACAGTATGCCAGATGCTTAGAGCCAGAAGGAAAAAAGACTGCACAGACTGGTCCATACACACCTCTCTCTTCTCTTTCTCCATTATCCAATTTTTTTTCTCTCTATCCTTTTGTTGTTGTTTGCTGGATTGTTGATTATATTGGTTTTTTTGCTTGTTTGTGAGATTGTTTCCCTTTTTCTTTTTGTTTTGTTTTTGTTTGTTTTTGCTTCTGTTTTTCCTCACCTTGCCTGATATTACTTGTTGTTTGTAGTTTGCATTCATCTCTAGTATCTGTTGCTTGCATTTATTGGGATAAGTGGCTATTCTACTAAAATTTTCTCCTCATATAAATAGTATTTTCCCCTGTTCTTTTTTATCCTCTTTCATTTTTCTCTTACTTTTTTTTTCTTTTCCCAATTTTACTTTTGCACTCCTTTTTTTTTTTCTCTTTCTTTCTTATCCCCTACTTCTCTTTTCTCTGGTGGTCACCTTTATTTGATGTTATTAGTATCATGAATATATTTGTGTTTAGTGCCTTGTGCATTGTACTTTGTTGTATTTTGTGCCTTTAAATCAACACAGGAGAGACAGAACTACATAACCAGACAAACAACCAAGAGGAAAAGAAGAACCAAGAAGAAATAAAAAATGACATCACTGCTGTAAAGAACTCAATAGAAAGCATCAAGAGAAGACTAGAAGAATTAGAATACCACATCGGTGAGCTAGAAGACAAGGTAGGAGAAAATACCTAAGCAGAGCAGCATCTAGAAAAAAAATTAAAAAGCAGGAGGAGAGTGTAAGTGAACTTTGGAACAACACAAAACAAAACAACATCCACATAAAAGAGATTCAAGGAGGAGAGGAAACTGAGCAAGTAATAGAAAACCTGTTTGAAGAAATAATGACAGAAAACTTCCCTGATATAGGGAAGAAAAATCCCACACAAATCCAAGAAGCTCATAGAGTCCCAAACAAAATGAACCCCAACAGACCAATGCCAAGGCACATTATAATTAAATTGGCAAACACCAACGACAAAGTAAGAATCTTAAAAGCAGCCAGAGAGAAACAGAAAGTTACCTACAAAGTAACCCACATCAGACTAGTGACTGATTTCTCAACAGAAATTCATCAGGTGAGAAGGAAATAAGGAAATGGAATGAAATACACAAAATCATGCAAATGAAGGGTATGAATCCAAGAATACTGTACCCAGCAAGACTATCAATCAAAATTGAGGACAAAATCAGGAGCTTCACAAACAAAAAAGGACTAAGGGAATTTATTACCACCAAACCAAGAATGCAAGAAACGTGAAAGGGTCTGAGGTAAAAAAAAAAGAAATAGGAAACAAAGAAGGAACACAAGGGTAAAGAATGAAAAGGGTGACAAATAAGTACCTATCAATAAATGTAAATGTAAATGAATTAAATGTCCCAATCAAAAGACATAGGGTAATGGATTGGATAAGAAAACACAACCCATATATCTGCTATCTACAAGAAACCCATCTCAGAAAAAAGATGCACACAAACTGAGGGTGAAGTGATGGAAAAAGATTTTTCAGGTGAATGGAAATGAAAAGAAGCTGGGGCAGCAATACTTATATCTGACAAATTAGATCTCAAAGTGAAGAATATAACAAGAGATAAGGAAGGCAACATCATAATACTAAAGGGAGCAATCCAACAAGAAGAAATATCTCTGGTAAATATATACACACCCAATACAGGAGAACCCAAATACATTTTAAAAAAAACATTTTGGGGGATATCAAAAGAGAGTATTACAATCATAGTAGGAGACTTTAAAACCCCACTATCACCATTGGACAAATCCTCTAAACAAAAAAAAATCAACAAAGAAATATCAATCCTTAATGACTAACTAGAGCAGATGGAATTAATTGACATCAGAATATACATTCTTCTGAAGTGCACATGGGTCATTTTCAAAGATAGATGATATATTGTGTCATAGGCAAAGTCTCTTCTAATTCAAGAAGATAGAAATCATATCAAGCATCTTCTTAGATCACAGTGGCATAAAACTGGAAATCAACTACAATAAAAACAATCCCCAAAAATCAAACACATGGAGATTAAACAGCATGCTTTTAAGCAATGACTGGGATACCAGAGAGGTCAAAGAAATAATAAAAAACATGATAGCAACAAATGACAATGAAAACACAACAATCCAATATCTATACAACACAATGAAAGCAGTCTTGAAAGGAAGTTCACAGCTCTACATGCCTAATGCAAAAAACAAGAACCAATTATAATAAATTACCTAAACCTACAACTCAAAGAGTTAGAAAGAGAGCAACAAGAAAAGCCCAGTGTAAGCAGAAGGAAGGAAATAATAAAGATCAGAGCAGAGATAAAGGACATAGCAACCAAAAAAAAAAATACAAAAGATCAATAAAACCAAGAGCTGGTTCTTTGAAAGAATAAACAAGATTGATGAACCTCTATCCAGGCTCACCAAGAAGCAAAGAGAGAAGACCCAAATAAATAAAATCAGAAATAAAAGAGGTGGATTAACAACAGACCCCACAGAAATACAAAGGATTGTTTAAAAATACTATGAAGAACTCTATTCCAACAAATTGGACAACTTGCAAGAAATGGACATTTTCCTAGAAAAATATAAAAATCTCAATAGGCCTATAACTATGGAAGAAATTGAAGCAGTCATCGAAAAGCTTGCAGCAAACAAAAGCTCCGAGGCCAGACGGCTTCACAGGAGAGTTTTACCAAACATTCAAGGAAGAATTAAAACCTATCCTCCTCAGACTATTCAAAAAAAATTCAAGAAGAAGGAACACTTCCAAGCTCCTTCTATGAAGCCAGCATCACCCTAATACCAAAACCAGATAAAGACAATGCAATGAAAGAGAAGTATAGGCCAATATCCCTCATGAACATAGATGCCAAAATCCTCAACAAAATTATAGCAAATCAGATATAGCAGTACATCAAAAAGATCATACACCATGAACAAGTAGGATTTATCCCAGTAATGCAAGGATGGTACAATATCTGCAAATCAATAAATGTGATCTATCACAAAAACAAATTGAGAGAGAAATATCACTTAGTCATATAAATTGATGCAGAAAAAGCATTTGACAAAATCCAACACCCTTTCTTGATAACAACTCAGCAAGATGGGAACATCATAAAAGCCATATATGACAAACCCACAGCCAACATTATACTCAATGGGCAAAAAATAAAACCATTTCCCCTAAAAACAGTTACAAGACATGGATGCCCACTCTCACCACTCCTGTTTGACATAGTACTGGAACTATTAGCCATTGCAATTAAACAAGAAAAAATAAAAGCCATCCAAATTGAAAAAGAAGTAAAACTATCCTTATTTGCAGATGACATAATACTGTACATAGAAAACCCTAAAGACTCAATAAAAAAATTATTAGACTTCATAAATGAATTCAGCAATGTAGCAGGATACAAAATTAATGCCAAGAAATCTATGGCATTTCTATACACCAATAGTGAATTTACAGAAAGAGAGACTAAAACAGCAATCTCATTTACCATTGCACCAAAAAAAATTAATATACCTAGGAATAAACTTAACCAAGGAGGTAAAAGACTTATATGTGGAAAACTACAGCACACTGAAAAAGGAGATAGAGGAAGATGTAAACAGATGGAAGAACATTCCATGTTCATGGATTGGTAGAATCAACATCATTAAAATGTCCCTACTACCCAAGCAATCTATAGATTCAATGCGCTCCCTATTAATAACCAATGGCATATTTTACAGACCTGGAAAGAACTCTCCAATAATTCATCTGGAATAAAAAAAGACCCCAAATAGCCACAGCAATCCTGAGAAAGAAGAACAAAGTAGGTGGCATCTCAATACCAGATTTCAAGCTGTATTACAAAGTCATTGTTCTCAAAATAGCCTGTTAGTGGCACAAGAATAGACATATAGATCAATAGATTTCAATAGAGAATCCAGATATAAACCCAAACCACTATGCTCAATTAATATTTGACAAAGGAGGCATGAATATACAATGGAGTCAAGACAGTCTCTTTAATAAATGGTGTTGGGAAAAATGGACAGATACATGCAGAATAATGAAACTAGACCACCAACTTACACCATACACAAAAATAAACTCAAAATGGATACAGAACTTAAACATAAGATGGGAAACCATAAAAATACTAGAGGAATACACAGGCAGAGAAATCTCAGACATATGCTAAAGCAATTTCTTCAGCAATACTGCTCCTGGGGCAATGGAAGCTAAAGAAAAAATAAACAAATAGGATTACATCAAAATAAAAAGCTTTTGCACAGCAAAAGAAACCATCAACCAAATAACAAGAAAGCCCACTGTATGGGAGAACATATTTGCAAATGTTATCACTGATAAAGGTTTAATCTCTAATATCTACTGGCAACTTATACAACTTAATAAACAGAAGATAAATGATCCAATAAAAAAAGGGGGGGCAATGGACGTAAATAGAATCTTTTAGAAAGAGGAAAGAGGAAAGCCAAGAGACATATGAGAACATGCTCTGAGTCACTAATTATCCGAAAGATGCAAATCAAAATGACAATGCAGTATCATCTCATACCTGCCAAAATGGCTATCATCAACAAATGACAATTGCTGGTGAGGATGCGGAGAAAAAGGAACCCTCATGCACTGCTGGTGGGAATGCAGACTGGTGCAGCCACTGTGGATAACAGTATGGAGTTTCCTTAAAAAACTAAAAATAGAACTCCCATTTGACCCAGTAATCCCACTTCTCCGAATATACTCCAAAAAAACTAGATACACCAATCAGAAAGGATATTTGCACCCCTGTGTTCTTAGCAACCCAATTCACCATAGCTAAGATTTGGAAACAGCCTAAGTGCCCATCAGCAGATGAGTGGATTAGAAAACTATGATACATCTATACAATGGAATACTATGCTGCTATAAAAAAGAATTAATTCTTACCATTTGCAGCAGCATAGATAGACTTGGAGAGCATTATGTTAAGTGAAATAAGCCAGGCAATGAAAGAAAAATACCACATGATCTCACTCATTTATGGACAATAAAGAATATTATAACCTGAAGAACAAAAAGATAGATACAGAACCAAGAAGCATCAAAAAGACTGTCAAATTACAACAAGAAGGCTGGGGAGAGTTAGGGAGGGAGGTAAGAGATCAACCAAAGGACTTGTATGCACACATTTAAGCATAACCAATGGACCCAAGACACTGGGGGACAAAGGGGTGAAGACATGTGCCGGGGGGTAGGGGAGGCTGGGAGAAGGTCAATGGGGGAAAAAAAGGAGACATATGTACTTCTATTTGTAATACTTTAAACAATAAAATAAAAAAAGAATCATCTGTAAATTGCAACTGGGTCTTTTCTTTGTCCGTCAGCTGATTGTAGGGAAATCCCCATTAGGCCATAACTACAAACTGGTTCGAAGAAGGTGTGGACCACCATGTGGACCACAAACACTTGGGCCATATCATGTAATTTACCTGTACCTTCAGGGCTTGCTCAGGCCTGATGTTGTATCTATCACTTCCATTTGATGATGGAATGCTGCTGTGTGTGCCCAACCTCTTGGCTTGGTGCATTAGATAACACCTAGTTCGTGATAGACAGCTGAAGTTGCATGGCCCATGGTTAAGTGTTCTGTTTATCAAAGAGAGAATAGGTATCAACAGAGGATTGCAGGGCTTTGTTTCAAAAATCCTAATGACCTGCACTGCGATGCACCTACAAGGGTCTGCAAACAGCATTCTTATCTGCCATGGACACTTCAAGCAGCACTGGACCTGCTGGGTCATAAGGCACAAATGGCAGAGCAGCTTGCACAGCAGTCTAGGCCTGTTGTAGAACCTTCTCCTGTTCTGGGCTCCATTAAAAACTAGCAGCTTTTCATATCACTCAGCAATGGGCCAGCACACCCAAATGAGCAATGTCTTGCCTTCAAAATCCAAAGAGATCCACCTGACATTGTACCTCTTTTTTGGTTGTAGGAGGGACAGAAAAAAATTTTTTTTTCCTTTACCTTAGGAAGAATATCTCCACATACCCCACACTGCTGGATCCCTAGAAATTTCACTCCAGAAATTCAGGTATAATGTCCTTAAATTTTTTTTTCAGCTTTGTTGGGTATAACTGACAAATACAATTAATTCTAAGACATTTAAAGAGTATGTTGTGTGAGTATCACGTATGTATGGAATTTGTAAGGCCCCTAAGTTCTTTTAGATTTCTTGGCCTCTAAAACACAATGTCTTACAAAGAACTCTAGAGTTGTTCAATTTTGGGCTCACTATGTCCAATTAGCATAATGACATCAATGTAATAGATCACTGTGATATTGTGTGGAAGGAAAAGGTGATCAAAATGCAAACTGGATTTAGATATAACCAATAAGAATTCTTGGTACAGGTAGGATAACTGTGCTAAAAATATCATCCACCAAGTCTCCAAAAGTCCTTGGGAAGGTGACTTTGACCAAGTCGTCAGCCTTTAGTCAGGATTTGTGAAATTGAATTAACACATCCATTTTATTGAAATAGTTTTTCATTAAGTCTTCTCTCACACCTGCTTGGTTCTCTCCCTTCCAATCTTGATTTTATTTCTCCTTATTTCTTTTTTTCTTACTTATTATTTTTTTTGAAATTGCTATTGCTTAAAGAATTAAACACTTCTGTCTTCCTGATGCCTCACAGTTTTAGATAACTCTTGTGAAATGCATTTTTGTGAGGTGAATTTTTGGAATGATGACTAAAAATCATTTGACTCCACATTCTTTTCCATTGTGTGCACTTCAATCCCCAGAATATAAATCCATTTTGTAATTACTCCAATATTCTCCTCTAAGAAACTTTGCCTGACATATCATTCCATATGTTTATGAGTCTCTGAATGAAAAAGTGTTCCCTGACAACCACTGGATTTTCCCCTTTAATTTCCTTCTATGCCTTATTGTCTTATAATGTTAAACTGAAAATATATGTTGCAATATTGTGTGACATTATCAGTATTACTTAAGATTTTATATACCCATATATCAGCCAAATCTCAGATACATCTCACTATTCTCCTTTCCATACATCTTCCTTCCTGGAAGAGCACAGGGAATAGATTCAATTTCTCCTTCATGACAAGTTGACTTTAAGCATTTCTTATAAACTGAAGACAGGAATCAATTTGCATTTTGGTTTGAATTATTTTTAAAATGTGAAGTGGAAATAGAATTCGGCTTAACATTTGTGCAATTAAAGGCATGATACTAACTGCAGTGCTTTTTAGACAAAACTTAATCAGGTTTGATTTTTAAGAACAGTGTAAAGCCAAGACAGAAGACTAATTTGAAGGTCTGGCTAATAAATAACGTTGTTAGAGAAAAGGGGGTATTCTGATGATTTGTAATCCTGCAATAATGGCTTCTAAATAGTTAAGATTACTTTGAGAGATGAGCGCCTTTCCACCCTCTATGCCATATGCCAGCAGGGGACAAAAATCAATCTTGTGAGGGCTCTGATTACTTCTGCTCCAAGTTTCTTGTCAGCAGATTCAAAATGTGCAGGGCAATGAATCTTCCACAAGGTAGAGGTGCTGCCCATCAGCTGGAAATCTTTTTTCCCAACTTCTGGTAGAATATTTGTTTGTGATAAATTAGTACGAGAGGGGGAAATAGAAAACTATTTGGTGCAACAATTTTAATCCTGTGCTATCAGTACAGAGAGAAAGTGACACCCATTCCTGAGGCTTTGAAATGAAAAATGTAAAAGCTTGAAAGTTAAGGAATAAATAAAATAATAATCTTTGCCATTTTAAAATTTGTGCTACTTAGCAATGATAGATGGATTAAGGATTGATAATTGAATTAATAAGTACTAATATCTGATGCAAAATGTCTGGACTTGTATCTGCATTAAAAGCAATAAAATAATTGAAATTTTATTATAATAAAAGATACAGGGATATGAGCAAGGTCAGGAATAGGACAATGTGATTGATAGAAAATGGTTCCCAAAAATATCCACATGCTAATCCCCTAAAGTGAGAATAGTTTACTTTACATGCCAAATAGGAATTTGTAGATGTGATTATCTTAGACTCCTTGATCTGATGAAATTGTCCTGGATATCCAGGTGGGCCCAATACAATCACAAGAGTCTTTAAAGTAGAAGGAGGATCCAGAACAGGTCAGAGTGATGCAATAAAGGAAGAATTTGACTCACATTTGCAAACTTTGGAAAGGGCCATGAGCCAAGGGATGCAGGTGGCCCCTAGACACTAGAAAAGGACAGAATAGATCCTTTCAAGAGACTAAAGAAAAGGATACAGCCCTGTGGGGACCTTGATTTTAGCTCAGTGAGACTCATGAAACTTCTGACCTATGAAACTGTAAAATAATAAATGTGTGTTCCTTTAAGCCCTTAAATTTGTGGTAATTTGTTAGAGCAGCAATAGAAAGCTAATAGGGACAAGATGTAAAAAAATAAAATAAAATAAGAAATAAGCTTTCAAATTATATATTATGGATTTGCCATGAATTGGTGTTACTGCTCAGAAAGATAATCTGGTGTAATCTTTCTCTTTGTTTCTGGTTGCCTTTCAATAATTGTCAAATACATTTGAGTTAAGAATGCTCTTTGATCTAGAAATTGTACTTTTGAAAATTTAATTAAATAATTAAAGGTATGTAGAATAATTCTTTACAAAAGTTTTGGAATAGCCTAAAATTGATAATAGAGTAAATGTTGAACATGGTGACTTTGAATAAATTTTGGTAGAATAACATACTATGCACTTATTAAAAATCACTTAAATGAGCTCTAGCTGGTTTCACCCAGTGGATAGTGTTGACCCATGGACTGAAGGGTCCCAGGTTTGATTTTGGTCAAGGGCATATACCTTAGTTACAGACTTGATTCCCCAGCTCTGGTAGGGGCACATGCAGGAGGCAACCAACTGATGTGTCTCTCTCCTATTGATGTTTCTCTCTCTCTGTCTCTCCCCTTTCCTTTCACTCTCTCAAAAAAAAAAAGAAAGAAAGAAGAAAAATATCATCAGATGAGGATTAACAACAATGAAAAAATCAATTAAATGAGAAATTGTTGAAGTTATAAAGGAATTATGTTGAGTTAAACAGAATACAAAATACTATGGATGGTGTGATAAAATCTATATATATATAAAGAGCCAAGGTCCATAACCACCGAAGACTAGACCAAACACCAGAAGTCAGTCCTGCAGTTGGTATTGGGTTGCCAGGGTGACCCAGCACTGACTGCCAAGGGGGCTGTGGATTAGGCCCAGAGAGAGGCTTGAAGAGAGAAGCAGAGTTTGATCTACAGCCTCCTTGGCAGCTGTTGATCAGCCATTGCTTCTCTCTTTCTCTCCAGGCTTTACTAGCAGCCATGCCTCTGTTTCTCTCCAGGCCCCCACAGGGGTTCTGATCAGGCCCAGAGATAGGCCCAGAGACACTGACTGGCATAGAAACTAACCAATTAGAACCAAATTGGGGAGGGCACTTAGGGGTGATCAGGCCAGCAGAGGAGGGCAGTTGGGGGTGAGATCAGGCCAGCAAGGGAGGGCAATTAGGGGAGAGCAGGTGAGCAGGCAGAGGCAGTTAGGGGCAATCAGGCAGGCAGGCATGTGAGTGTTTAGGAGCCAGTGATCCCAGATTGCAATCAGGCCTAAACCAGCAGTCAGACATCCCTCAAGAGGTCCCCAGTTGGAAAGGATACAGACTGGGCTGAGGGAACCCCCCCCCCAACTGTGCAAAAATTTTATGCACGGGGCCACTAGTTGCAATATAATATGGGATATGCTATTGATATGATATATCTACAACCACACCAATACTTTATATAAATTTTCATATACTTCACCAAATATATACAGGAGTTCTGAGTGTTGATATGTTTTTATTCTACTCCTGGATTTTGAAAAACACAAAAAATTATCTTTAGATATAAATATTTTTCTGCTTATATATATGGATGCACATGTGAAATGTTATTTTTATCACTTCTAACTAAATGGTAGAAGTACAAAATGTGCAATTGTCCATATTTTTAAGCTCTCTTCTATACAACATTGTAAAGTTTAACTCATTCTGAAAAGAGAAAAAGCTCTGTCTCTACTGAACACCAAGACAGCACAAGGCTAGAGTGAATCATGTGATTTGTTTTCTGGACAGTCACTTGAACCCAACATCAGCTATCAAACAATATCCACTTTCAGTTACAGGGGGTGTAAAATAATACAATAATTCCAGAAAAAATTTGGTAAAATATATCAAAAGCTTTGAAAAAGTATTCCCTTTGAATCAGTAATGCCATTTCTAGGAATCTAATAGGCAAAGATTATTACAAATGAGATTATTCATTAAAGACTTACTGAACTTACATAGAGGAAAACAAGGGAACAACCTTAATGCCCTATAACAAAGGAATTGGGCAGTATTTCAAAATAATGTTTTCAAAGAATATTTAGTTATGTGAAAAAAAATGTGTTCAAGATGTTCCTAAATGAATAAAAGCAAGCTGCAAAACTGAATCTACAATATGATTCCAATTTAGAAAGTAAAAAGGAAAATATACCAAATGTTAAGACCAGTTATCGCTCTGGTTAGTGGAACTGGGTTTTAGATTTTTTAACTATGTGTGTATTTGTGTGTGTAGTTGTTTTTCTGTGTGTTCTGGGGTTTCCATTTATTCTGTCATGTGCATATAACTTTTCAAATTCAGAAGACAATTTTTGCCACTCAGATCACACCATATTGGTACTCTGTGAAGCAGCTCAGAGTCAGACCATCTATAACTACCAGAAATAAATGGAAATCATGGTGTTCCCTCTTCTACTGGTTCGTCTGCCTTGCCAATTCCTGAAATGTGGTTCTTTTTAGTGACCATGATTTGAGAAGCTCTCTAGAATCTGCTTGTTTAGGAACACTGGTGAAGGACCAGGGCCTTGTCCCAGGAGGTGCCTCCTTCCCTCTGCTGCATCTGACACCTCATCCAGTAGAGCACCAACAGCAACTGTTAGAGCTCACAGGGAACGCACACTTTGCAGCACTGCATAGTGAGTGTTTGCTCCGGACTTTGTACTGATTCCTAGAAACAACCCATTCCACAAGAGAGCACAGGGCATAATCAGCTCCTGACTGGAGAAATCTCAATTCAAAATACATTTGTCCTAGGACTGGCTCTCTCCTGTGGCTCACATGAGCAACTATCTAAGTCACGGCAGTGGATATCAGGATGCATCTGCCAGCCCTTTCAAAAGGACTGAGATTAAGAGCCTTGGGAAAGTCTCTCCTCTTGGAGACACAGGGGCTGCCTCGTTCACTAGGGCTCCTCCCAGCATCCAGCACAAACTCTTGCACACGATCAATATTCAGTATTTTTAATTACTTGAATGTTAAGTTATACTTCATAAAGAACCATTTTCAGAGTTCAAAATGATCATTTCCAGTGTGTACATATGTGTGTGTGAAGCTATGACGTTCCTTTTATTGCAATGGTTGTACAAAATTGAAAAAAGTAATAATGTCTCCCTTTTTTTGAGGGTTTACTGTGCCTCAAATAAAAAGGAAAAAAATAATTCCATCTCATTCTAAGGAAACTACAAAGTCTTTTAGTTCAAGAGATCAAAGCTGCATTAACTCTTCCAGTTACTGCCATTTGCCATTTTCTATCATTTAGTGCTCTGCAAAAAGTAATCTACTAAATAGTACCCAAGTGGCCTGGCAATTTATTAAGTGAGCAATTTATTCTTTTCTCACTACTGCGATCAAACCATTCACCATTCAAATTCTTCACATTCCTCAGAGATAACAAGATGGGAAAATATACTTGTCTTACAGATGTGGAAACTAAGGTTTAGTCTTGGATCACATCAGCAGAAGGGGGTGGGGAGAAAAGTGATTTCCCAGTGCTTACTCAAATTCTCTAGTACACATTGACCTTTCCCTAAATTTAGAATTCAGTTATTTAAGCTCTTCAGAGCCCCCAGAAAAGGTCGTAGCCTTCTCTGTCACTGAATCTGTGTGAAAGAAGTGCTTCTTTGGGGGCTCCAGTAATAGAGGCTGTCTGTGGCACTCTGAGAGATAGAGCACGGTTAGAAATGGGTAAGAAAATGGACTAATTCAGTCAAAGTAATAAACAGAAAATAGTAAGTCAGAAAGTCTCATGAGGCAAGAAAGAGTGAAGATTTTAAAGATATTAATTCTTTACCAGCAATCGTCTAAAGTCAATATTTAAGCTGAAATCATACTGATGCTAAAATCATTTTTTTTTCAGAGTTTATCTGTGCCTCCATGTTGTTCACATTAGGGGAGACTTATCAACCTCACCCATCCCCCACCTCTGGTTTGACTTAAGTCCTATGGCCCACACGGCCTCCCAAACCAAGGTGCCTCTCACTGCAAACTGTGAAGGATTGGCTGTCCACAGAACGGGACACACACAGCAAAGCTCCTGGGCTGCTTCACCATTGGGTCAAAGGCTCCCAGGGGCCCTTTTGCTTCATGAAAACAGCAGCAGCAAGAACCACAATATGATTTCAAGCTTCATAACATACATTCTCTCATTTGATTACTATGGAAAATTCTACAACATGGGTATTAGCATCTCTATAGAATGCATGAAAAGAATGAAGCACAAAGAACTAAATAATGGGCCTGAGTCCACACAGTGAGTAAATGGTGGCATGTAGTTTTAAACCTAGGCTTGTGGAATTCCAACACTTCTCTTTCTACAGGGAATGGTGCTTCTGTGCTGAGCTCTACTGCTTGGACTCTTCCAGGAAAAGGCTGAAAATTTTCCCACTAACTTAATTGCATTTTACCTTATTCTTCAAAAAAGTATGAACATGTGCTGGAACCATTCCATGGGCTGTTCTTGCCCAGACACAACGCAAGTCTTCCCAAACTAACTAAATCACGTCCAAAATATGACTTAGGCCCACAACATGGCACAGCAAAACTGATATTTTCTTAATGGCAAAATCATAAAATACATTACTATTTTACCCCATAGATCATGGAACTATGTTCCTAGCTCCTAGAAGATACTAGCATACAATCTGTATTCAATGGATACCATGTTGAGGGTATAATTTTGTGAAGAAAATAAACAAAAAATGATATGAAAATGTGTACAGCCTATGATTATGCCCTTTAAATAACTTGGTATTCATCAAAAAAAGCTTAACTTGATCCCAGAATTATATTCTAAATCGTCAATAAGTTGTTAATTAGAATTGAGCATGCCAGAGTAAGTAGTAACCCAGTGGTTGTAGAATAAAGCATATCAACTGTAGACCAAAGATGATTATATCCATTATCTGGGCCATGCCCAGGGCTCCATGAAATTCCCAGACATCTATGTAAAATATACTTTTAGTAGTTATCCCTGGGTGTTTCAGTCGTATTATTTATTTTTACCTTCTATTTATTTCTGTATCTTAACAACAAACCTATGTGACTTTTGTAATAAAAGTTTTAAGATATCAACTTTCAGAAAAAAATATCCTTCTAAATATATAGAAACACTGTTTTCCAGGCATTATACTGTGTGTTTCACATGCAATAACTTACTTAATGCTCACAATACCCAGCGAAGAGGATAGTGTTATCCTCATTTTTCTAATGAGGAAACTGAGACATGGAATGGTAGAATAAGTTGTTCAAACATTCTTAGTTAAGTGGAGAAGCCAAGGTTGTAAGTCTCACTCCAAATTTTATATTCCTAATTATAGCTATTTCACTATACAATGAATAGATTTAAGTAATGTAGCAATTGATACAATATTTAAAGTACAATTAAAACTATAAAAAATAACAAGGTTATAAATAAAAAGGTTATAAATGAAAAACAGCATAAATGGAAAAAGTCATCAAAATATTAGTATTGATTGTTTTCTGGAATTTGATCAGGAATGCTTCTTCTAAAATCTATGCTTTCTAATATTTATTTAATTATAGTATGTCTTTTACATTATTTTATTCTTTTAAAAAAATCTAACAGAACTCTATATAATCTTATATAATAAAAGCCCAGTGACCATAACGGCAAAACTACCAGAACAATTGCTGGACCAGTCACTATGACCACCTCTTGGTCCCTTTCCCGTTCCTGCAGGCTCCCATCTCCATATAGCAAATGGGGACCCAGGGGTTGGTGGTGGGGGGTGCAGGCAGCACCAGGCCAAAGCCCTCACCCTGCTGGTCACCTTACATTTAGAGGGCAACTGGCAGCAGGGGTGGGGCCACACGTGGGTAGTACCAGCCAACCTCTCGGTCCCTTGGCCATCAAGCTCCAATTGTCCAATGGCAAACTAGGAACCCAGGTTGGGTGGCAGCAGGGGGTGGATTGGCTGCCAGCAACCAGGGAAGATGGCCCTGATCACAGGTCAGGCCTAGGGACTGTACCACTGCACGAATTTTATGCACCAGGACTCTAGTTAATAATAAAAACTATAATATGGCCTGCTTGGCTCAGTTGTTTGGAGTACTGTGCTATACACAGAAAGGTGGTGGGTTTGATTTCTAGTCAAGGCATGTGCAGGAGGCAACTGATTAATATTTCTCTCTCTCTCTCTCTCTTTCTTTCTCTCTCTCCCTCCACTTTTTCTCTCTTTAAAATCACTAAACATATCCTCAATGATGAAGATTAAAAAGACAACTATAATATGGAAGGGCTCAAGATCACATTCTCAAGAAAACATACAAATATTAGAGACAAATCTTCTGAAGGGCTTCAAATTTAAATTCTAGAAGCCACGCATGCCCTTTTGAAAGCAAGGAAAAAGAGTGTGCAGTTTTCACACCAGACTGTAAACTTCTTGATGTTGGGATCATATCTCTTACTCATTTTTATTGTTTTGTGTTAATGCCTACTGAAAAGCTATGAATCAGATGGTCATCCTGCTCTTAAAAATTGATTTGTTATTTATCATATATTTTTCCTGGGTGGCTAGACTTAAGCAGAAGGTGATAAAGGGGAACGAATAATCTAGCAATGTCAAACAGATACCCAGAGAAAACCAATATACTATATGCTTCTGTGTCAACAATTTTAAATATGTGCCATTGGCCATCTGAATGTTTAAGCTTCATTTCCTAATTTCACCTTTGCCTTGGATTCAAGAGCCTTCTTGTGCCCTACTAGTGTGACTCAGCAGTTGAGTGCTGACCTATGAACCAGGAAGTCATAGTTCAATTCTTAGTCAAGGCACATGTCAGGGTTATGAGCTCAATCCCCAGTGGGGGGTGGAGGTATGCAATAGACAGCCAACCAATGATCACTGTCATCATTGATATTTCTATCTCTGTCTTCCTCTCCCTTCCTCTCTGAAATCAATATATATATTAATTTTTTAAATAACTAGTCTCTGCCAAAGCTGAAATCATAGTGTTAACAGTTGAAACTGGAGTGTCAGAGTTCTTCAACATAATTCACCCCAAAATATTATGTTGAAGGTCCCCAGTGAATTTTCAGGTTAGAAGGAAATGAGTGGAAAAAAGAAAAACTCTTAACAGTCTAGACAAACATCTAACCATCAGTAAAAGAGTTGTCTGGGCATAAGTCATGAGGCCTATGGAGGCCAATAAGTTGAAGAATGTGTATCAGATAAGCTGTTCCAAGTTCATAACTCTTCTCCCTGATGTCTACCACCTGGATATATATCACTATTTGTAAAAACAAAACCATAGGTTTATAAAAATTGTATACAGGTAAGAAGGAAAATTCTGATAGTTCTCAGTTGCTTTCCATGTTCCAGAAATAAGTATTTTAATATTTATAAACAAAACCATTATCTTCATGATATAGAGAATAACACTAACATTCAGAAGAATTAAGTAATAACACAATATTTTAATTTTCCAAGGGTGTTGAACCAAGACCTGTATTCTCTCCCCTGATTTCTGTTCCAATGCCTGTACACTCTCCCCTTAAGCCATTTGAGATATTTAAGATTAATATAATCAGATATCATAAGCTGTGCTTCAGGAAATAGGAACACATCAGACCCTAAGATCACCAGCTACCAATGGTTCTAATGCATTTGCTTCTCCCCAAGGGGGTGTGGCATGCCGTTGAATTCTTTGGAGTCTGTGATTACTTCAAGCTGGCATTGTTAGCAGTAGAACAGATTAAGCACTCCCCTTCTTGAACAACTGAAATTCTCACTTCAAAGCATAGGTTTATTAAGCCTCACATCTTCTTCCTTTCAGTCTCTATTAGAGCCTAAGCATCCAACACCAGCCATTATCACACCATGTTCATAATTATAAACTAGCTTTACCTGTTCCCCACTTTCTATATAACCATAACTTTCCACTCAGCCATAGGAGATCACTGTCACTTATCACAAAGCTCCCTGTAATCCTTTCTCTGATTGTTCCCTTCATGCTCTTGATCTGATCAGGACCTAAGAGCCCCTAAAGACACTATTCTCTTGCTTCTCTTATTGCATAATAGACTTTCTCCTACATCTTGTGCTCCTTGAGGCCCATCTTCCATGTCTTGTTGCTATTTCTAAATTGTCTCTTTTTCAAGACTCCTGCTATCTAGGAGCTCAGATTATTAGATTTTCCAACCCTTTTTCTTTCTCTCATCTACCTAGCTTCTGGTCTTTCCCCCTCCCTCACTGAGAGCTCTAACTTAGGAATCCCTGTCTACCTTACTCATCATGTTTTTTGATAACTTCCATTTGCATTCATGAATCATCAAATACATGTCCTCTCTGTTCTCTCAGCTAAGTGACCTCTTAAACTCTTCCAACCATCACTTCCACTATTCAACCTCTGTCACAAGATCACACCAAGGATGTCATCATCATCACTAATGGCATCTCAGTTTTAAACATCACTTTCTACCATTGTATATTTTAGCTAATTTATGCTAATGTTCTAATAATTCTATAACTTTACTGAGAATTTCCTCTACCACTTATTTCTTTCTCCATATTGCCACTGATCTTCACAATTTCTCCCAAATCCAGTCCAGATTACATTGTCATCTTAGTCACCTCTTTGCAAGCATCCTTATTTCCTTGCCCCAATCTTCCCCTATATAGTCATCAGCAGGCAGTACACCAACCCTGATCAGACTCATTTATTTAGTATCTGCAAACAAACAGTAGATTATTACTGGAGAAAATCATGTATTAATATTTACTGGATTCCCATCAAATGTATGGATTACAAATCTCAATTTAGCATTCTAAAATACATGATGATCTTTGTTTGCCTATTAAATTCAATTTTTCCTTCTTCAGAATATGTGTTATGCCCCCACTCTACTCAAATTCTCCACTAATATTTCCCTTACCTTTCACTCTTTTGCTACATGCCCATGGAAAAGATAAATGCAATAAGAAGTACTGCATATTTCCATTATCAATTCCAATAACCTACCTGCATCTGAAATTACTTAATCTAGCTTTCCTTCTGTGCAGATGTCAGCAACCTCTCCATTCTTATCTAAGATCAACTGTTCTACTTGTGATCTGAATCCAAGCTCCTTTTGTTTTCAAAGAGTTTTACTTTATATGCATTATTTGTCTCTATCACATCATAAATTTTTCCTCTCTGATTATTTCAAGGGACATACAATTATACTTTAATATCAACTCTGTTTTTCAAAAAAGAAAGAATATCTTTCTTGAACTCATTTAATTATCTAATTTCTGTTGCATTCATCTGCTCTCCGTTGCAGCAAGCCTACTTTTTTTTTAATTGTCTATATTCATTACCTCCAATTCTAACTTCCCAATCTCTCCTCAAGGCACTGAATCGTGCCTATTACTCTTCTAAGTGAATCAGATCTTCAGTGATAGACAATGCCTATTTTAAGTACTGCTTTGTCTAGGATTTAATGACACTACACTTGCCTAATTTTTTTCCATCTTTACTAATTACCACTCAATCTGCTTTGCTAACTTCTCTGTTCTGCAAAATCCCTCTTAATAAAGTATCAGAGTTCTATTTTTGGTTCTCTCTTCTGTAATTACAGTTTCTCATATGACCCAAACAAGTCAAATACCATCTCTACACTAATAAAATTTAATTTGTATTCCATGTCAAGACCTCTTTCTGAGCTCCAAATGCCTAGATCCAGCTGTCTTCTTGAATTCACACTTGGCTCTCCAACAGGCATCTCCTACTTAACAGTGGTTTAACACAACTGTTGCTTTCCCAAAAAAATATACTTCCTGTTCTCCCAGGCCTTTTTCATTTCAGTAAATGACACCACCATCTATTCAGTGGCTTAAAACTTAAAAATTAATCTTGAATTCTTTCTTACTCTTATCACACTTATGTCCAATCTATCAGTAAACTCTTTGTACTGCCTTCTCAAATACATCTTAAATTTGACCAGTTCTCAATGTGTCCATGAGAACAACTGTTTCAAGTATCTTGTCTGAACTATTTCTTCTATGGTCTATTATTTTGTGCCTCTGCCACCAACCAAATCTTTATGGTCCAGCCTTCACCACACAGTGAGTAAGGTATCAAAAGCACAATTTGAGTCATGTCATTGGGCTCCCACCTTCATAGGGTCTATCACACCTACTTGCCTCTGCTCAATTTCTTCCCGTGTCCCCACATTATCCTATCTAATAAAAGAGTAATATGCAAATTAATCACCACTCAGCTATACCCATAAGTCATGCTCACTAGCCAATCAGGAGCAACTATGTAAATTAACCCAACCAAGATGGCTGTGGCCACAGAGGGAGCAGGAGGCTTGGGTTTCCCTGGTAATGGAGGAATCCAAGCTTTTTGCACATTCTGGCAGGCCCAGGCCTCCACTCAAGGCTACAAAGTTTCAATTATAGAAGATGAATAAATCCCAACAAAAATGGCAGCAGCCACGGAGCTGGAGAGAGCAGGAGGCTTGAGTTGCCTCTGGTGATGGAGGAAGCCAAGCTTTCCCCACACCCTGGATGGCATAGATCTCCACTCAAGGCTATAAAGTTTCAATTATAAAAGATAAATAAATCTCAAATACCAGGGCCTCCACTTAGGTCACCAGGGGCCATGGCCAGCCTGCAAACCACCACAGGACTCTTGCCCAGGCAACCTCATGCCTCAAGGGAACACGCACACTAATCTGGGACAGACTTCAGGGCAAACCATCTAGCCCCCACCCATGCACCAGGCCTCTACCCTTTCTAATAAAAGGGTAATAATTGTCCATCACTCCAACACACAAAATGGCTGCCTCCATGTGGTCAAAGATGGCTGCCCCATGTGGACACAAGATGGCCAACACAAGCTGGGAGGGACCAGGCCTGCAAGGGAGGGCAGTTGTGGGTGATCAAGCCTGCCAGGAAGGGGGAGCAATTAGGGGTGACCAGGCCAACAGAGGAAGGAAGTTGGAGTTGACCAGGCCTGCAGAGAAGGGAAGTTGGGGGGGACCCAAGCCTGCAAGGGAGAGCAGTTGTTAGGGAATAAGCCTGCAGGGGAAGGCATTTAGGGATGACCAGGCCTGTAGGAGAGGGCAGTTAGAGGTCACTAGTCTGCAGGGGAGGGCAGTTAGGGGCAAACAAGCTGGCAGGGAAGCAGTTAGGCATTAATCAGGCTGGCAGGGGAATGGATAGGGGGTGATCAGGCTGGCAGGCAGAAGCAGTTAGGGGCAATCAGGAAGGCAGTCAGGTGAGCAGTTGGGAGCCAACAGTCCTGGATTGTGAGAGGAATGTCTGACTGCCTGTTTAGGCCCAATTCTACTGGGCAGTTGGACATTCCTTGAGGGGTACCAGATTGGAGAAGGTGCTGGCTGGGCTGAGGAATACACATTCCCATGCACGAATTTCATGAACCGGGCCTCTAGTACTTAAATAAAATCAAAACATCACTATGGTCTATAGGGCTCTACATGGTTTATATGATCTGCTCTCTGCCTGTTTCTCATTTCCTCCCAGTCTTCCCCTTGGTTACTCATTGCATGCCACATTGGTATTCTTTAAATACCCCCAAATCAGGCTCTTGCTTATCTCAGTGTCCTTAGGATGCATTTTCTCTTTCCTTTGTCCAAAATGTTTTCCACTAAATCATTACAAGGCTGTCTGCCTCATATTAATTGACAGAATTTTACTTGCCTATGTTTATTGTCTTTCTTCCCCACTAAAACATGCATTTCATGAAGCCAGGAATGTTTTCCTAAACATTGTTGTATTCCCAGGCCCTAGAATAGTGTCTAGCATTTAGATGCCACAAATACTTTTTTCATTGGATTCAGGGGAACATTTGTCTCTATTTCAAAAGAAAATAAATGGATTATTTTAATAAGGTTGTAGGATTAAAAACTATGGTGATAACAGATGATTAACCAAGAGAAATATGGGACAGATTGTTAGAGAAGAAAAAGAGGAGTGATTATGGTCATTGCAGATAATTAGTTTTGTTTGAATATGGTCATAAACAGAAAAAACACTTACAGTTTAGAGATGTGCTGAGCCAAATAAAACAGTATGCCATGTTATTGAAGTTGGACACACAGGAGACTGGTAAGTAAAGGAACGTATGTGTTTTAATATACAGCTTTAGAAAAGTTCTATAAGTAAAAAGAGTCATTAGGAAATGTATATACTAGGGATAAAATTATAACCACACAAATATCATAGGTGCCCATGGAATAGAGTTATCTGAAAGAAATTTACCATTTTAAGACCTATTAATAGGGATGTTACTTAGCTTAAAGTTACTCTACAGTTTCATGTTCATATGGCTTAAGAAATCTCTAACTCTTTCTCTTTCTAAAATATGGTAATATGAAAGTCCATATAAGCATAACCCACGGACACAGACAGTGGGGAGGGGGGCTGTGAGGGCATGTGCTGGGACATGGGAGAGGTCAATGAGAGGAAAAAGAAGACATATGAAATACTTTAAACAATAAAAACTTTAAATTAAAAAGAAAAAGCAAGTCCCATGAAAGTCCCAGAGAAGGAGAAAGTTAATGTCTCCTTATTTGAACTGCAAAGTACTGATCAGTTAGTTTATTAATAATCAGGTAATTGAACAGGGTTCCTGAATAAAATGAAAAGTAGAAATAACCATCAGAACAATTTTAAGAACCATCTTTTAGCTTTATAAACTAATCCTCCTCTAATGGCCCTTTTTAATGTAATTTATAGTTTTATCATTACCCTTTTTGTATTAGTAATTATTTCTAAAATACCAAAGAACCATCTTTTTTTCAAGGTCCTTCCCTCAGTCTGATTTACAACCCAGCTCAAGTTGGACTCTGTCTTTCTGAGGTTTGACATTTCAAAATATTTATTGCTCTTTTACATTAATGCCTTTCTCATGAATCTGAAGGTGACCGTTACTTCTTTCATGTGTTGTAATTAAATGGGTCAACTATTGCTTTATTATTTCCACTATTTGTCTGCACAGCACATTAAAACTTTCAGATGAGAAAGTGATATTGAGCACTTTGTGAACTATAACAAACAAATATTTCCGAAAATATAGGGTCCTCTTGATGCATTACTAAAGGAGCTGTTCCAAGCCAAAGCACAAAATCTTTAATATTTTATTGATCAGATCTAAACCTTCTGCCCAAAGTGGCAATTAAATTTCAATTAAACTGACTGAAAGCATCATATTAAATTTCAGCACTTTACGAGCTATCAGATAATGCTGCAGGACAAATCTTTAGTATGATCACACTCTTTTCAAATTATATTATCCTGTTCATTCACAATAAAAGTGACAGTTTTAGGTATACTTTCAATATTTCTTGAATATAAACCCTCTAATGAACACATTTTATTGCCTTTAAATCAATTATTATTGGATATTTTAATAAAGTGAATTGAGCACTTTGTTTTACACACTGCTTAGAAGTTATTATATTTTGCAGTCTGTACAGCAAAGAAATGAATGAGAGAGAGAGAAATGGCCAAATAGCTGACAGTATAGGAGAAATGGAATGAGCCATTTATAAGGAGGTGGACTTCCTGTCTCACTCTATAACCCTTAATAATACCTGCTAATTAGCATCTGATTAATGAGGTGGGGTTTTTTTTGCTTTTTGAATTTAGATCCAAGTTCTAGAAGTTGCTCTTATACTAGAAAAAAGATGTTAGAAATCACAAAACCATATGTGAATGTAATCTTATGTATATTTTGAAAATCAACATGTTAGGTTTTTGTTTATTGAATTCTGTTTCCCTTGCCCTTTGAATTTGTGATTTATAATTCTAAATCCAAGTTTTCAAAACAAGGTTTATGTTAAATGTTGACCCACATTGTAATCACCTGAGTGATATAAATGGAATCTTCATTTGGCCATGAAAACCGAGTCCAGACTTTAGCATACAGATGAGTTGTTGGTATTGAGGACCAAGATGGCAAAGATAAATGCTTCAGCTCTGTGCTGTCCAAAACACTCACTACATACTTGAGACATCACTTCGTAGTCAATTAATTTAATTTTAATATTTTTTCTTATTAATATTTAGGGAGAAAGATAGCAAAATGGGGAGAGAAACATTAATGTGAGAGGGAAGCATCAATCGCTGCCTCCTGCACATCCCCTATCCTATCTAGGATTAAGCCTGCAACCCAGGCATGTGCACTGACTGGGAATTGAGCCAGAAACTACTTGGTGCATGGGAGACGAGGCCCTACTGAGTCACATTGGCCAGGGTATGTTGACTTTATATAAAGCTCAATGTACTGGTCCCATTTCATGCACATATGTAGACCATTAACATACAAACCAAACCAACGTAGCAGAAAAATGTGCTCAAGAACCCAGCCGCATATAAGGATTTTGCCCTATTTTGTGAAAAAAGAAATGCCTTTATTGCTGTAATAACCTCGGTATAATTCATTGGAGTGGATGAAATTAAAATTTAGATGAAAATCATGGTTTCTTATTAAAATGATTCAATTAGATTATGGTCCCTGAATTTGAGTAATTGAGTCTCAGGGCGATGAGGGACTTTAAGAAGTCATTAGAACTACCCCTCTGTGTTGAGCTTGATTAAGGGACCAATAACAACGCTGTTCGTGGACCTGGCATCTATCTCTAAAGTATTCAAGAACATCATTTCAATAAATACAGGGTCAATAAACTCTCCCTTCCCTATGCAACCCAAATACGAAGTAAACTGCAAACTGCTCAACTCCTGCTGACTTAGACTTCATTTCCAAGTCACAATTTTTAAAATATCCCTTCCTCCCACTGTTCTTTCTGTTGAGCATGATCTACATCAGCTGAAATTAGGCAGATGCAGTCAACAGTGTACTGCTTACCAGGAATGAGCAGTATAGGAGCTGCTTCTATACAATAAAACCTGCAGTACAAAAATAAAAAGGATATCCAAGCAATTTAAAAAGTAGAAAGGTCTTTGTCCAACTGTTTCAGAATATTAAGTATGCTTCAGGCAGTTTAAGTGGATACTGTTCTCCTTACAGTTTTTATCAAGATGAAATCAGATTTCTCCTTCACTCCTATTTTGAAAAGACCCAAAGCAATGTTGTGCCAAGAAGACTCCCTACCCACCCCCCATATCATTCCTCGCAGACCTCAAATATAGGAATAAAAAACTATTAAAAATATTCAAACTGCAAACAATCCTCACTATCAGCAGGTCTCTGTCTATATAACTAAGACCTTAATCACAGCCTCCGTATATTGATTTGGGCACCTATTTTAGTTTAGCAGAGACAGTTAACAACAGACAATACTAAAAATGTTCAATATCATATCTGAGTGAGTTGGTGATTTACACATTGGCAAAATAGTGTATGACCTCTGTGTGAACATATTTCATTTTTTAAAAGGCACAGCAGAAAATGTGTATCCCAATGAGAACTAAATCCTTCAAAGTTGAAAGCATGGGGTCCTGCCTACCTGGGCTTCTTCAGAGCAATGAGCGGAGCCAAGAGTATCTTTCTAAAGACTCACCCACTTTCAGCCATGCCCTGCAAGAATCTGGGAGACTCATTCTCTCTCTCAGACTCTCATATAGTTCAGGGTGAGCCACTGAAGTGAGAAAACACTAGAAATTTACTTCTATTTATTTTCACCTAAGAATAAGAAGAAATTAATCTTTCTTAAAACTCAATATACACTGACAACCTCACTCAGTCACATGTCACTTGCAGTACAAGAGGTAGACTGAGCAAAGTGGCAATGCCACAGGGCAGGACAGGGCCCTCCTGCATTTGTTTGCTCCTAGTTCATCTGAGCATATGATGGTCTACATCTACCCAGTTAGACAGACTTTCAAATCATGTTATCCAGTTCTAACTAAACTAACCATAGCAGGTGGCCATGTGCTCTAAAAGATTCCTGCAGAAAACCTGTCATAATGCATGCATTTGCAAATCTTACTCTTATTCCTAATTGAGGACTTCCTCATTCATACTCAGTGTTAAAAATAATAATGGCCTAACTTTTCCCTCTTTTTTAAATTTTATTTTTAATTGCAACTGACATTTAATATTATTTTATATTAATTTCAGGTGTACAAAATAGAGGTCAGACATTTATTTAATTTACAAAACGATCTTCATAATATTATTGACTATATTTCCTATGCTGTACTTTAAATCCCCGTGACTATTTTGTAACTATCAATCTGTACCTCTTAATCCTTTTTGCACCCAGTTCCCCCCCAAAACAAACAAACAAAAATCTGGTAACCATCAGTTTATTCTCTATATCTATGGGTCTATTTCTGTTTTGTTTGCTCATCTATTTTGTTCTTTAGATTCCACATATAAGTGAAATCATATGGTACTTGTATTTCTCTGTCTGATTTAGCATAATACCCTATAAATCATCCATGTTATTGCAAATGATATTTTATTCTTTTTTATAGCTGACTAACATTCCTTTGTATATATGTACTACCTCTTTAAAAAAAAGATAAAAGAATTCATTGATTTCAGAGAGGAGGGGAGAGAAAGAAGAGATAAAACATCAATGATGAGAGCAAATCCCTGATAGGCTGCCTCCTGCACACTACACACTGGGGATCAAGCCCACAACCTGGGCATGTGCTCTGACCAGGAATCAAACTATGATCTCCTGGTTCATAGGTGGACACTCAACCACTGAGCCATGCTGGCCGATTGTACCACCTCTTCTTTATCTACTTTACTATCCATGGGCATTTAGTTTGCATTTGTTTCTTGGCTACTGTAAATACCAGGTGTACCAGTTAATAATGCAGACTTTGTAATAAAAGAAAACACGATAATTTCAAGAGAAACATCAAAAATGCTTTATTCAAAGTAAGGTCCATCACTAGCTACACATTTCCTCCATCTCTAAGGTATTGTGGATACTGTCCTAAAAGAGCTTTTTTTGTTTTGAGGCAAACCATTCAGAGACCTAATTGTCCACTTCTTGGTATGTTTTGAAGTGCTATCAGAAAGTGCATGTGCTATTGATCGGAACAAGTAGTGATCTGAAGGAGCAAGGTCTGATGAATACAGTGGTAAGTTAATACTTCCCAGGCAAGATCTTTTAATGTATCTTTAACTGGTTTTGAAGTGTGTGATGATCCATCATCATGAAGCAAAATTACTTTGCTGTGTCTTCTGGCACATTCTGTTCATTTCTCAATCAAAATGTGGTTCAAATTGATTATTTGTTGTGGGTAGCAATCAGTACTAATGGCTTCACCTGCTTTTAGAAGCTCATAATACACCACCCCTTTCTGATCCCAACAAACTCAGAGCATTGTCTTCTTTCTGAAGCAATTTGGCCTTGCCGTCGATGTTGATGGTTGATCTAGGTTAACCCATGATTTTGTGCATTTGGGATTCTCAAAATAAATCCATTTTTCATTGCCAGTCACAGTTTGATGCAAAAAAAAAAACACTTTCTTTCGTGCCATTGAAGCAACATTTTACTGTTGATTTTTCGATTTTCCATTTGTCTTTCATTCAGTTGATGTGACACCCATTTTCCTTCCTTTAAAATCTTTCCCATTGCTTGTAAATAATCAGAAATTGTTTGCTGAGCAATGTTTAATCTTTCTGCAAGTTGTTTTTGAGTTTTGTAATTATTGGTCTTCAAATTTTTTTAGTTGACCTGGATGTTCTTTGTCTTTCACATATAAATCATCACTTTTAAAGTATTTAAATCAGCGTTCACAAGTATCTTGAGATGGAGCATGTTCACCTTAAGCTTCCCGAAGTATATGATAATTTCAACAATACTTTTATTCAAAATAGAGTAATGAATTAAAACTACCTACAAATGCACAAAATTTGACATTTTAAGCGTAAAAATATCTATGATGTTAACACCTTCAGAAAATTTGACATAAGAAGTTTTGAAGCTTACTGTCAATACAACAAAATAGCATACATATCAAATCGCATATATATCAACATAGGTGTAACTCCATCTATTGAAAAAAATCTGCATTATAAATTGGTACACCCCTGCAATAAACACAGAAGTGCATATATCTTTTAAAATTAGTGTTTTAGATTTATTTGGATAAATACCTAGAGTTTAAATGTTGGATCATATATAGTACTATTTTTAATTTTTTTGAGGAAACTCCATATTGTTTTCCATAGTGGCTGTACCAATTTACAATTCTACCAATAGGTGCACAAGGGTTACCTTTTCTCCACATTATCAGTTTGTGGATTTATTAACGATGGCCATTCTGACAGGTGTTAGGTGATATATCCTTTTGGTGTTAATTTGAATTTCTCTGATGATTAGTGATGTTGAGAATTTTTTCATATGTGTATGGCCAAATGATGACCTAAATTGGTTTAATAAAAATTTAGGCCCCAAAATTTAAAATTATCAAGAATATTATTTAAAATATAGATTTACATCCACAACTGCAAATAAAGACTTTCACCCTATTTATGCAACAAACTTTTCTTGAACACCTACAATGGAGCAAGCAGTTTTCTGGACCCAGAAGATAGCAGTGAACACAAAGAGAAATCCCTGCATTAGTGGGAAAAGGGGTAAGATGTGTACTAAATTAAGTAAATTATATGGAGTACTCAAAGGTAATATGAGAAAAAATAAAATGGTGAAGAGAAATGAGGAATGCCAGAAAAAGATTTATATTTTTTTAAATCGTAGTTGACATACAATACTATATTAGTTTCAAATGTATACATAGTGATTAGATATTTATATAACTTACTAGTGGCCAGGTGCATGAAATTCATGCACAGGGGTGGGGGGTGTCCCTCGGCCTGGCCTGAACCCTCTCCAATCTGGGAACCCTCAGGGAATGTCCGACTGCAGGCCTCTTCCCCAAATACCCCCTCCCTAGTTTGCCCCCTCCACCCCGCTGCTGACCTGCTCGCCCCCAACTGCACCCCCTGCCAGCCTGATAATCTCCAACGGTTGTCCCCTTCTGACCTGATCTCCCCTAACCACCTTGGCCTCGGCCCCACCACCATGGCTTTGTATGGAAGGAAATCCAGAAGGTCTTCCAGTCTAATTAGCATATTACCCTTTTATTAGTATAGATTAGTGATTGTCAAACTGCTGCTCATGAGCCACATGTTGCTCTTTGGCCCCTTGAGTGTGGCTTTTCCACAGAATACCATGGCCTGGGCAAGTCTATTTTAAAGAGGTGGCATTAGAAGAAGTTTAAATTTTAAAAACTTGGCTCTCAAAAGAAATTTCAATCATTGTACTGCTGATATTTGGCTCTGTTGACTAATGAGTTTGCCGACCACTGGTATAGATGAACTGATCACTTGATACCCACCTGATCATCATATACCTACCTGATACCATACAGTTATTGCAACATCATCCATTAGTCCCTCTGCTATACTTTACAGGCCCATAACTACTTTTATAACTGGAAATTTGTACTTGTACTTTTTAACCTCTTTCAACCATTTTTACTCATTTCCTCAACCATTCTCCCCTCTGGCAACCACCAATCTATTCTCTGTATTATGACATCAAAATTAAACACTAATTACATGAACCCTAACATCTGCAATTAGAAAGCAGAGGCATGGGTGTTATTAAAAAATGAAATACTCTTCCAAAAAATTTTAGTATAATTCAAAATCAGATCTTTTTTAAATCTTTGATTTTGTGTATGTTTTTAAAATAAACAACATATTAGTACAGTGGAGCCTGTATATCACTTATAAATAAATAGTCATATATTAGAAATGAATTCTCCAAAAATCTTTACTATGGGAGGTGTTGAAAGAATTTAGGTAGTACTCCTCTGATCTACAACCAAAATAATTTTTTAAAATAAAAATGTAATCAGTCTCTTGTTTATTTAAAACCCTTTTGCAGTTTTTGATTGCCCTAAAGATTATATTTATATTCTTGGCCCTTGAAATCCTATATAACCTGGGTGCTTTCTCCTCCCCATCTCAGCCTTTATTTCAATGAGATTAAACTTCTCCCAGTTCATAGAATAGGTCATGCTCTCTCTCACCTCTTGGCCTTCACACACCCAATGCGTTCCATTGGAAATACTCTTTTAGGGATCACTCTCACTTTCCACAGCCTTCCCCACTTCCCACCTGGCCAACTGCTCCTTGTCTTTCAATGTGTGAGTCACTTCTGAAGTCATTTCCTCCGGGAAGTCTTCTCTGTCTCAGCAAGCCCTGCCTAGTTGTGCTCATAAATGATCATCCCACCACACATTTACTCCAACTTCCCTCTGAGCAATGGAGGGCATGGACTTGTCTTGATTCACTGTTATAATCTCAGAGCCCAATCCAATGATGCACATAATAGGTATTTCACACATATTTGTTAAATGAATAAATGAATAGACAAGTGGATGGAGCCTCTGCATACAGCTGACCCTTGAAGAACACAGTTTGAACTGTGTGGGTCCACTTATATGCAGATTTTTTCCAATAAGCAAGTAAAGGTATTTTCTCTTCCTTATGACTTTCTTAATAACATTTTATTTTCTCCTGTTTACTTTGTTGTGAAAATACAGTATATAACATGTATAACAAACAAAATATGTGTTAATCAACTGTTTATGTTATCAGTAAGGCTTCACATCAACAGTAGCCTATTTGTAGTTAAGTGTTTTGAGAGTCAAAAGTTATATGTGAATTTTCAACTTAAGGATGTGACCCTCCCAACCCTGTGTTGTTTAGAGTCAACTGTATTGAATTATTGCTACCAATTTCAACTCTTTTCTCCACACTCATAGACTCAGAGCCCCATTGATTGTGTTCTCATGACAGTTTTTCTGTATCTTTACAACAGTTTAATCTGGGCTGTAATTATTTTCACCTTGGATAATGTAATCACTGATAGGATGCTTTGGATTTTGCCTGAATATCTCCCAAATATTTATCATATGAAAATGTAAGATACAGTCTTTGATGAGGGCAAATATATGTTCATTGCTGATTGATTTTCACAAGGCTTAATATCTCATAAGTAAGCTCTGCAATTTTACTTTTAACTACTATAAAGGTTACCTCTATTTAAATTCATAAACTTGAAAATAATTATTTTTCAATATTTTAAAATTTATTTTATAATCATACCATAAATATGATAGATGGTATAATTGCAAAGTAATAACAATGGAGCATATCTGAGGAAGATGTTTTGTGTATATTGCGTGTGTGTGTGTGTGTGTGTGTGTGTGTGTGTGTGTGTTCAGCTCTGTCTTCCCCATGTAACCAAAAGACACCCCTTTCCTCAGTGACACCTGAAGAAGGAACTTAATCTTAGGTTCCATAGGATCCCACCTTATTTATGATCTGTTCATTGGGAAGATACATAAGAGAGCAAATGTGACCATAGGGACTCAAACTTCGTCCTTAAGAAAGACTGATCACATTCTCTCTGCTGGAAATATGTAAGTCTTAACTCTTTCCAGTTGCATCAGTCCCCTAATTGCTCAAACCTTGGAGCAGCAAAGTGACATGAGAAAAGAAAAACGTGAAGAGCAGACATGCCTGGACTGAACCTGGCAATAGTCAGAATAGTAGCCACAAAATACTGTTCAATTTTTCCCCTAAAAGCAACACTAACTTTTGATAGACAGTTAGAGAAAACTCCTAGCTTTGACCAGAAAAAAAATCAAATCAATGAATGTAAATAAAGAAAAAAAAAGATGCTGTTTGTTTATAAGGATACACTCTTGGCATTTAAGCAGACAGTCCACAATCTGAGCTGTATGTTGTGTTGATAAAGTGCATGGTATTTGAGAGAGCATTTTTTTCCATGATTCAATATGTTTGGTTTACTCTTAGCTATAAATACTTTTTTTATACAAATCTTCCTTCCCTTCTAAGCCATACATATGTAAGCAATCTTGACAAACTGATCAAGCCAAGTTGCTAATGAATTTATTTGATAGCTACTCTTTGCATATCCTGTACTTCCTAAATATATAAATTCCCAACCATAATAGAGGACTAATTTTTATTGCATTTAAATGAAGCAATTTGGCAACTTTTTATGCTTGTGTTTTATTTAACTACAGGGAGAGCCTTCAGAAAAGTCTTCCTGTAAGAGATATAAGTGGATGGGAAAACTAAACAGGGAGAGGAGATGGGAGGTGAAGGGCTTGCTGTGCTCAGAAAGTGCTTTGCATTTCATGGAGTCCTTACAATTCATCCTCGAGTACAGTAGCTCTGTCATGTGAGCAAATCTCTTTGCCTAGACCATAATAATTGAACTTTTACAGATTTCTCAAGTACATCGAAACTGCTGCTAAATCAGAAAGGGTGAACTGAAGCCTGCTCCACTCTGCCACACTTACTCATCTCTGAAGCTATGCTGGATTTATTTTTGACACTAAGAAAAGAACCATGAATTTTTGTCAACTGCAGCATAGGAATTTACATTTGTTCTATAAAATGCACTGAAAGGACCAGCCTGTTCTTTGAGAATGGGAAATGTAATCTATCCAACTCTCAATAAACTTGAGAATAGAAATATATATGTGGTTAGACCTATGTGAAATGAGATGCAGTCCTGGCAATATGGTGGGCTCTGAAAGGCTGGCAATAAAAGTAGATATACAGCATTTGACATCAGATTGTTTCAAGCTTAATTCCAGTAAAGTAATAATGTCAGGAGAAGAGACGCTCTGTGATGCACAGATTGATACCATTAGATAGAAACAACGCAATGCATTATGAACACAACCATTTTTGACTTGATATTATGAGTAAAGAATAGAGCAATATTCAATGTGCCAGCTCCAAATTTGCAGTTATAAAAGTTTACCAGAATAGTGGTCAGGGAAAGGGATAAAATATGGCAAATACATTCTTCTGTAAATAAAATCAAACAGGAATATATTACTCTAAAATATGTTCTGTGTAAATGCCCTCCACAACTTGCCCTGGGTGGCAAGTAATTGCCCACATTTGATGAGAAGGAACCTTCAAATGCAGAATATTAAACAAAGGATGCTTATGCATCATAGTCAGATGAAACAAAAGCTCCTCCGTGGCACTTCCAACCTCAGTGGCAGAGATGCATAAAATAATTGGTGAAAGGAGATGGATATCTTAGAAACTCAAGCAATGAAAGACCAGTTCCATTTATTTTTCTCTTAAATTGCTTTTTCCAGTCAATAAATAATCACATAATCACATCCTACTTCCAGGAGAGTGTACATGGTGGCACCCTTAGCAGGTTTCATTTGTGGGCTCACACCTCTGCTCAGGATTCCAAGTGTCAGGTCTGCTTTTGGTTTTCATCTTAACAAATGTCAAGCACTTTTTGTCTTCAAAAACAATGCTGTTTATAGTTTTACTTGTCCCGGGTAAAAGATCACTCCCTGCTGTCCTTTCTCTTTTGGAGAAGACATTATATCAAGTTCATGCACTGATCAAGTTTGTAAAAAATGAAGTGAAACACACCTGTAAAGGTAAAAAATACACATAAAATATACGTATACACAACTCCCACCATAAATATACATGCGCGTGCGCGCGCGCACACACACACACACACACACACACACACACACATCTTTTACCCAAACATGGCTAGATTCCCTAACAAAGAGATTACTTGGACACACACTCTTAAAAACATGGATATAAGCAAATAACACACAAAGAATGATCTTTTAAAATTTTTTAAAAATATTAGGGTGAGCTTAAATCAATAGCTAATGCCACAATTAAAAAATTATTTCTAAATCCATTTTGTTATATAGCAAGTTATACTGTGAAATGAATAAAAGCAAGAAGTCATATTTCTTTCACCTCTAAAATAATAAAAATATTACTGACAAATCAATATTGTTGCTATAAAGAGTTGCATCCTTAAGCCATTTGGGGGAAATGTTATGCTTTCCTCTATTTGTATACCATGAGCCTGTCCTCTGTCATTCCCTTTCTCTTTAATCTTGTTTGAGTGTACAGCTCACTCATCCTTATTTTATTGACTCAATCACAGGCGCACTGTCACTTTTTATAAAATGGTCACTGCAGAATCACATCAAGCAAATTTTTGATTCTGCAGTCAGTAATTTAATGCCTTTATGGAATTGCAATTTCAGGGCTCACTGCTTGTTTTTCTAAAATGTACTTTAGGAATTAGTTACTCCAGCCACAAATCAGTTGAATTTATGCACAGTTGTAATACAGTTTATGGCCTCATGGTACATTGCTTCAAAAACAGCAGATGTGAAATTATGATAAATATAATGAGTGTTTTTTGCCTGATCTAGTGGAGGAGAGAAGGGTCTGGAGCGTGTTTACCTATCCCATACAGTACATTTAATGTCTTAGTCAGGAGCCCTGACAATGGCTGATTAATGTCCTCATCTCCTTTATTAAAGATAAGAGTAGCACTGCAGTCAGGAGATAGAAAGCACACCATAAATCTTCGTAAAATGAGCAGTCAAATAATCACTCATCAGAAATAAAATCTACATACATTAACACTAACACTCAGCCTTCCACACACGTTCCCATAAGGAGCAAGAAGAGATGGTGGACCCTAAGTTTTAATTTGAACTAGTTCTTTAAGTTGAATATTACCAACCCTGTAACCTGGATGCAAAAGCTGGCATTTAAAAGCACATGTGAAAGGAGCAGATGCCTCATCATTACATTAAGAGCATGAAGCAGGCAACAATTAAGCGATTCACTGGAAAGACATAATGCTGATCTATGCTAGCAATTAATCACAGAATACATTAGACAATGATGGGTGACCTACAAATTTTTGACAAAATAATTTTTCATCATGTTGGCGATTTCTTAGCCTAATATGCCTGCAAGGCACAGAGTCAAAACCTGTCATTTATTCCATCGCTCCTTGACAGGCGGCAACCTGTCTTCCAGACAAAATGAACATTATCTGTGCTCACTAGACATTTAGTGCAGGGCTTAGCTTATGACTAATGATAATCGGCAGACAGAAATGTTAGAGTCTGAAATAATGTTCTCTTTGTTAAAGAAATTTCTTGAGGTAGAATTTTTTTTTCTGAAAGATGTATAAAGATAAAAACTGTGTGGTTTTTTTTTTTAAATCTGTTTTTTTTAATACAACTCCAAGAACCAATATTTCCATTCTATCAAAATAAACAGAAGGATGTAACAATTTTTTAAATTAACATCTCATTTGAATGCCAACTCTTGCCTGAAAATTCCTTATGTGGTTGGAAACTGAGATACAAAAGAAAGCTCAGGAGATGGTGCCTTAAACAAGAAAATATGAGCAAGCTGTTCTATGTTCCAGGTTTTATTTTGAATCTGGTGGAAATAAGTTTGAAACATCATGAGTGCGTGTGATGCAGAATATAAATAAATGAAGACCGTGTTGAGAAATGTACTCCCACCACTCCTATTTCTCTTGCTTTCCATCCGTCACTGGGCTCTTCAAAGCCTGAGACAACCTAAAGCATGTTTGAGGAAAGCAATTTGGAGCAAGAGAAATGCATAAAATGGCAAATTTATTAAATGGATTTAAAATTCCATGAGCAGGTACTTTATCTTATACTTATAATTAATATAATTGTTTTATGTGCTTCGAATGAAGAGAAATGGATTTTTTTTAGTTATTTTTCTTGTGTGTTACATGTGCAAAATGCCATCTTAGAGGTAGATTTTTCTTTGAACTCGGGCATCAAATTCCTATTAGCCTTAATGGGACTTACACATGCACACTGATAGGAGAATGTACCCCTAAGGCTGGAAATTTAAAAGAACAAATGGCAAGGACATCAAAATAGTAAAGTCTAATTCAGATGATCCATAAGACTGCACGTTACTTTCCGAAGAAGGCAAACAAATGTTATGCCTTATGATGTTTCTGATTGTGTTGATAGCCCTGTAAATACTTCTTCTAGACTCCTTACTTAAGGGGAAAGTCAATTTTTATCAAGCAATGCAATTCAGACCACACGTTCGGTTTGAATTACATTTTTTTTTTCAGTTTTCCATAGCACATTATTGTGAGTTAGTTAGATGTCATTTCAATCACAACATCCTGCTTCGAACCTCTGTGTGCCTATCACACAGCTTGTCTTTCTTTCCAAAGATGAACGGGAAGAGGAAAATCCAAAAGGCTTTTGACCCCCAATCATAGATGGTTTATTAGATTTGTTCCAAATTCCTCCCAGAAAGAATCTGCTTGGTGTATAATCTAAGTCTGCCCTAGTCTGATGAGAGGGCTGCTTGACTTCCCATAAATCACATGCATTTGTTTTATCAATATACAAGGCCGGAGAAATAGTCATCTACCTGGCAAACATGGGACTCTGTTATTGTTCAAAATAATGCAGTGAAGGACACTGAGAAAATGACCCTTTCTTTTCTAAGTATAATTAGGGTTTCCGGTTCAAGGATCGGAGTAGACTGAGTATGAAAGCTAATATTTAAATATCCGTCTAATCTCATGATAACAAACAACTTCAGCCTTCAGTGATCACAAATCCCTCATTTTCTGGGCTTTCATTTTATCTCTTACAAAACAAATATGAAAAAAATGATCATCTTTCTCCCTATCACAAGCTTCCATTCCCTATGTCTGTATTGATTCATCAGCACTGAGAGGCTTCTAAGCAAAGGCGACCAGAGCTTGAGTGTTGTAGCGAGTCCCCTCCAGGAGGTACTGTTGCCATTACTGACTTAGAATTTCTGTTTTGCTGCCAGGGAAAAGCTAGATCTGTGTTTGTTATTCCTACTTCCGCCTGGAAACCTCCAGAGATTCTTTGTGTTATTCTAAACTGTGAAATTTCACCTCAATAAAAATATGAATGAGAGATATGGGCCTGTACAGTCAAATGGCTATGTGATATAAGTCACCAATTCATTACATGTCATAATAAGTGTAAATTAATTTGAGAAAATGAATTAGTACATGAACATTTAGAAGGCAGCCCGACTAGCTTGGAGCTCTGTGCATGTTCATTCTAATTCTGGAAATAGCTTGTTTTGTGAACTTGACATCACTTCTACTTATCCTCTCTTAGGCTCTTATTGTATCTCTCCCTTTGCCCCATCTGTGCCTTCTCCCTCTTTGTCAGCCAATGGACTTGTCACACTATAAAAGGAAAAATGGGGACCTAAGAAGGCACAAACACTGATCCAGAACATCTGCTATCAGGATCATAATCACAGCAGAGTTGTCCAGGAAGATAAGGGTGGAAATCACAGGATAGTAGTCATCATACCAGGAGGCCAAGATCATAACATCACAGTATGGTTGAATTGAGAGGACTTAGAAACCACCCACCCTGTGCAAGAATTCCTCTCTGCAACATCCCTATGTTTTCCCTTATTCTGCTCTAGTGATATTAGCTCACCTTGCTGAAACAGACCTTTTTCCAATAGGAATATAAAGATTGGGATCATGATAGCTACTAGTTATATAACATTTATGATATATATATAAGACATTGGGATGAAACCTTTATATGTATATCCTAATTTAAATATATTTAAACCATTATAAACCCATTTTACAAATGAAGTAATAAAGACTGAGTTTAGGGAAACTACACAAGGACAGAACTGCTTCGTTCTGTCTGATTCTAGAGACTGCTTTAGAAGTGAGGGCACATTTTTGTTTAGTCCTGCAGAATAAACAGATTCCATGCAGAAATCCCTGTCACATCCTCACTGCCTGTTCTAGTCCCTCTCTTCCAAAAGACAGTTGAGTCCAATTTAACATTTCTAGTTGTCTGGACTATTTCTCATGGGACTTCATTTTGATTACTCTGTGTGTCCCTACTTTCTCCGAGGTATTCTCTTACAATGTGGCATGTGCAAAAAATATATATATAATTTTAATGAGGTCTGGCCCCTTTTTCTGGCATCTATACTTTTATTTATATGGACTAAGGTGAAATTAGGTTTGGTCTTAGGTCATCTTTTGAAAGTCCTAAACTGTATCACTCAACTGACACATGACTATTGCGAGTCTGATAGAAGTGCAAACTGCATTTTATATGACTGTGATGCATCTCTCTTGGGTTTCCGTCTATTTTCATCATCAGTAGGATATGCAACCCTCACTAGGCCTCAGTTTTCCCATTTATGAAAGGAATTGGTTGATTAGTTTTTTCCCCAAGACCTAGTCCAGCTAAAATATTACTTGCTTCTTCAATGTGTATGTCGATAAATTCTCTTGTATCTATTGCTCACTCCTCTCCCAGTCTACCAAGCTGTATATAGGGTTAGGAAGGAGGTGTGGAGAGCTGGAAAACTTAGAAAATTAAATTAAGGAAAAATTAAAAGCTTACTTTAAGAAGCAGTTTACTTACATTTAGGTCATAATTCATGCATAATGAAGAACGTACTGTAAACTTTTTATAGTTTAGGCTTTAAAACTCGGGTACTTCTCTTTTTTTAACATATTTTATTGATTTTTTACAGAGAGGAAGGTAGAGGGATAGAGAGTTAGAAACATCGATGAGAGAGAGACATCGATCAGCCGCCTCCTGCACGCCCCCTACAGGGGATGTGTCAGCAACCAGGATACTTGACCGGAATGGAACCTGTGACCTTTCAGTCTGTAGGCCCACGCTCTTTCCACTGTTCCAAACCGGTTTCGGCAAGAGTCAAGTACTTTTTGTGAGGAAACCTTTGGCATGTTCCCAGATTTAACAGAGGGGCAATAATCCTTAAAACAGTCTTCAAGAAAAACTGAATTCATCATAAATTAAATGAACTAACATAAAGGTCTTTGAAACTATGCCATATACAATAGTTCTTCCAGGTATCATCAAATAAAATATGTTTTCAGGTCTCTGGATGAAGTTGAATTTTTTTTATATTTTATTGATTTTTTTTATAGAGAGGAAGGGAGAGGGATAGAGAGTTAGAAAGATCGATGAGAAAGAAACACCGATTAGCTGCCTCCTGCACATTCCCTGCTGGGGATGTGCCCGCAACCAAGGTACCTGCCCTTGACCAGAATCAAACCCGGGACCCCTCAGTCCGCAGGCTGACGCTCTATCCACTAAGCCAAACCAGTCAGGCGAAGCTGAATTTTCGATCAATAGAGGAATCACTACCTATTGACATACTCCTACTTCTGTCCTGAGTATAAGGATTAAATGGAGGTTTTCTGAATCATTTTGTTGTTTTGAGCACTGACAGTTTTTCATTTTTTTATAAGATGGACTAACATAGGATAGGAATACTGCAGACAAGTATCTCTCTTCCTAAGGCTTCAGTGATTCTTGAGGATTTCCATGGAACAACAGGCCCATGTGTCCTTACCCTTTGCCTGAAAGATACTCAGCTTACTTCTGAGAACTCCAGCAGTAGATGCTTTTGAGACAATTGTTCTGAATCCAAAAGGAGTAATAGGATCCCTGCATCATGTTTTCATTTTCTAATCTTATCAATTAATTGATATATAACTACTTATAGAGGGTTTCTAACACCATTACTTGTGCCTAAATTTTTCCCATTTTTAAAGGAGATGTGGTAATTTGGTTGGTTCTCTTCTTACCTTGAATGAAACATATATTAAATTATTCAAGCATGTTAATAAAACTTAACTTGATAGAAGGTAATATAAGCCATATTAATTAAATATTCCAATTATATGGGAGCAGCCTTATTAGGCAGGTGACAGCAGGAGAAGTCCTCAAAAGTCAAGACAAACTTCTGCTTTCTGTGGATGGCAATAGAAAATCACAGCCGAGACTGGTCTGGCTCAGTGGATAGAGTGTCGGCTTGCGGACTGAAAGGTCCTGGGTTCGATTCCAGTAGAGGGCATGTACCTTGCTTGCAGGCACATCTCCACTGTGGGGCGTGCAAGAGGTGGCTGATCGATGTCTCTCCCTCATCGATGTTTCTGACTTTCTATCTCTCTCCCTTCCTCTCTGCAAAAAATAAATAAAATATATATTTTTTTTAAAAGAAAAGAAAATCGCAGATAATTTGAGCATTACCTATCTGGGTGCTCTTGGACAAACCAACAACAATTCTCATTTGCCAAAGCCAATGGCTACTTTTCTGATCACATGCTACCTGCTATCTCAATGGCATTCCTCATAGTAACAACTTTCATCTTCTTAAAACATTTTTTTCTGGCTTCCATGATATTATGATTTCCTGGTTTTCCCTTTTCACATTCCTTTGCTGTCTCTTTTTCTACTGTACCTCAGCCTTCAAATATATATCTATATTAATAATAGGGTAATATGCTATTTAGACCAGGTTGACTAGACATCTTCCAGTTGTCCTGCCTTCCTTCTGGACAAAGCCACAGTGGTGGGACCAGCACTGGCAGAGGCAGGTAGGGGTGATCAGGCAGAAGGCAGGTGAGCAGTGAGGAGCCAGCAGTCCAGAATTGCAAGAGGGATGTCCAACTGCCAGTGTAGGCCCAATATCACAGGAGTCCCAGATTGGAGAGGGTGCAGGCTGGGCTGAGGGAATGCCTCCCATGCACAAATTTCGTGCACTGGGCCTCTAGTATAATAATAAAAGGCTAATATGCAAATTGTCTCCACAAACAGGAGTTTGACCAATGTGAAGTCAGATGTGTGCAGACCGCTAGAGACCAACTGTAGCAGACAGCCGGGGAAAGGGAGGCCCTGGCCAGCATCCAGCAGCTGCTAGGGACCCTATCTGGGCACAAATTTCATGCACTGGGCCAGATTATTATGATCTCTGAACATATAATAATCTAGCCACTTAGAGGCCTGGTGCATGAATTTGTGCATGGGTGGGGTCAAGTTAGCCTGCCCAGGAGGGAAGGGACATGGGCAGTTGGCCAGCCTGCCTGCTGGTCAAACTCCTAGTCAAGGTTGAGCTCCTGGTCAAGGGGACAATTTGCACATTAGCCTTTTATTATATAGGACATACACTGAGTGGCCAGATTATTATGCATTCAGAGATCATTCAGAGATAATAATCTGGATACTCAGTAGATAGATAGATAGATAGATAGATAGATAGATATAGATATAGATATAGATATATAGACATATAGACATATAGACATATAGGTATATAGATAGATATATAGATATATAGATGTACATATACACATTCTTTCTCTTCCTTGAATTCACTCAGTGATATGGCTTCAAATAACATCCATAAGACAGAATTTTAGCATCCAACTGCCTATCTGACAATTCCATACCAAACACATATCCCTAACACCAGAGGGACATGTGTTTTTCCAGTCTGCTCTTCCCCCGGCCTTTCCCAGTTCAATAAACAGCACAGCCATATCCCCAGCAATGAAAGCCTAGGCATCATTCTTGATTTCTACATTTTGTTTTTCACCTAGCCCTAATGATTTTGATCCAAAACATTTCACTTGCAAAATATTCTATCTCCACTATCAGCAGCATAGTGCAAACCACCAGCTCTTTCCTAGACTGATGCAATGGCATCCTAACATTCTCCTTTCTCCCATCCTTTCATTTGACCCATTCATTACCTAGCAGTCATCAAATCCTTTTCCTATATAATCATATCATGTCCCTCTTCTGCTTAAAACCTTCTAATAGCTTTCTATAAAAAAAAATCCAAATTTCTTACCCTGGCCTATAAAGATAACATGATTGCCTCTCTTCCACGTCTTCTTTTCACTATGATCCAGCCACAATGAGGGTCTTTTTTTTCTGTTTATAAATCATCCATGGTTTATTCATGCCTTACAACCTTTCACTAATTGGTATCTCTTCTTAAAATGCTCTTCTCTCGATCTTTACCAACTGGCTCCTTCTTGCCATTCATCTATCAGCTTAACTATCACCACTTCAAAGAAAACTTTTCAAATAAACCATGAAAGCCCCTAAAGAAAGGCCCTTATGCATCTTATCCTTGCCTCGATTCTAACATCTAGAACATGACTGGTACATAGTGGTCACTCAATAAATATTTGTTGAATGAATGAATGAGCTTCATTTTTTAACTATAAAATGAAGGAATTGAATTGGATAATCGATAAGCCCTCTCTAGTTCAGTATTATTGAGTACATGAATTGGGCACCAGGAATTTGGGCATTCACATAGAATCTACTCTATGTCCATCTATTTCTCCATTTGAAAAGAAAAAGGTTTTTTTGCTAATAATAAAAGTTATTAATAACTAATATAGTGAGCACAATGATGCCATATCTTCCCGAGGTAATATAAATTCTGGTTATTTTTATTAATTTTAAGTACCAGCACCCTTTTTTCTGATCTATTGTTAGTGTTTGATTTATTTAGCTATAGCAAAAAATTTACATGTCAGTGTAAATAGGGCTGAGAGAAGGATACATGGCTTTTCCAATTTATCATTACATGAAATCCTATGCCGCATTTTTTAACAGAAAAATTAGACCTGGTCTAATTAGTATATTACACTTTTATTAGTATAGATATAGATATAGAGAGATGTAGATATTTGAAGGCTTAAGTACAATAGAGGAAGAGACATCCTATTAATGCTAACACATACATAATCTTACCTAATAATAGAGAAACATGTAAATTGACCCTACCTCGCTATGCCCACAGCCAATCAGAGTGTGTATGCAAATCAACCCAACAAAGATGGAGGTTAATTTGCATACATATCTGGGTCCTGGGAACCTCCTATGCACCCAGGTCACTCCCAGCAGGCCATCAGAGGGGCCAAACCTTCAATGGGAGGGGAGAGGAAGTGGGGAGTGGGTGCATCCCAAGCCTAAAGCCTGGGACTTGGGAAGGGGCCAAGCCTGCAACCAAATACTGATCATGGACCCAACACTGACTGCTCAGGTGGCTGAGACTCAGAAAGTGAGTCAGGGTGTGATCTGCAGCCTCAATGGAAGCTGTTGATCAGTGTACTTATGTCTCTCTTTCTCTCCCTCTTTCTTTCCGATCTTCCCAGGCAGCTAGTCTTTTCTTTCTCTCTTGGCCTCCAAGGGGGCTGCTGTTAAGCTCCTCCTCTTTGATCAGGCCCAGAGATAGGCCTGGAGATGCTGACTGGCGTAAGAACCAACCAATCAGAACCAAAGGTGGGTGCTATGGAGAGCCAGTGGCTATCTAGGAAGTGGAAGTTTTGATGCTGATTGGCATAGGAACTGACCAATGAGAACCAAATCTAGATGCTGTAGGGAGCCAATGGCTGTCTAGGAGGCAAACCTAGACAAGAACCAACCAATCAGAACCAAATTGGCCAGCAGAGGAGGACAGTTGGGGGTGACATCAGGCCTGCAGGAGAGGAAAGGTAGGGGTGATTAGGCTGGCAAACAGAGGCAGTTAGGGGCAATCAGGCAGGCAGGCAGGTGAGTAGTTAGAAGCCAGTGGTGTCAGATTGTGAGAGGGATGTCTGACTGCTGGTTTAGGCCCAATCCCTGGCATCAGGCCTAAAATGGCAATCGGACATCCCACAAGGGGTCCCCAGTTGGAGTTGAGGGAATCCCCCCTCCATGCACTGGGCCTCTAGTAAATCTATATTTGTATATCCTTTTATTCTTTTTTTATTGTCTTTACAGGACACATACCTATTTCAAGATGGTGTGATTCAGCTTTTCTAACCCAAGTTCTTAAAAACTTTTTTCTGTCTAGTTTTATAATCATTACAAATCATCTTTTAACTGAATGAACTCCTTGAAAATTAATAAAGACAATAGGTACATCATATTCAGTAGGTATATCATATGGGTCTCTAAATGCTCATATCAATGAACTTTGAAATAATCCTAGCTATAAACAAATCAAGAGTTGCCCATATATTTAAGAGATTTAGATGACTAAAGTTTCTTAGTTTATATTTTTCTCCAATTGTTTCACTTTACTTTCTAGGTCTTTTTAAGAGAAATACCTGTGTCTTGTTGCTCTTTGCTGTGTAGAGTCTTCCACAGAAGCTGAAAATACACAGGAAGAGTTATATGTTAAAAAGTGAAGATAAGTGGCTTCTTTAATTTGGTTTTATTAAAACACGCTTTCATTTGATCTTCCAAACTAAAATTATTCTCATGCTTTATCTATAAGCACAAAAGTATTAGTGTCACTGTGGAATTGCTTTTGATAATTCATTATATTTAAATGATGGCTGGAATTATAGACACACCTCTTTTACAACTGTTTCTTTTTTTTCTTTTCTTTTTTTATGGGTGCAGGTTCATAGTCCCTAGTTAAGTAAAAGCCTTGTGTTTTGGGGGTCACCTTTCAATGGATTATTTTCGCAACATTTTCCGTGGGCAAGAAGTAGTCAGTCCCAAGCACACTGGAGTCTGTGACCTCATCTTAGGATGATTTAATGTTAGTTACACAAGGTAAGTCTTACACCAAATATCCTGTAGGCCCATATATGGGAAACACAAACATATTGTTGTTATGACTTGATAGTTATAAAGGAAAACAAACAAACAAACAACCCTTCCTTTTGGGGGGAAAATACAAATTTTAAGCCACAATTTATCCACATCAATATTTGTAGATGTAAGCATCTCACAGTACCACCCACATAGTTATTTGTTGATCCATTCCTGTAGTCTATCAATCTTTTTTCAATTCTCAGTTCACAGCCTGAGCGGTGCAGCAGCAAATATTGCATCTCTATGATAATTTAATTTATCTGCACTGTGCTAGGGTCTAGATTGCTCCTCTTTGCGACTAGAGGTGACCGCAAACAGTGCCAAGGCCTAGATTGTTGTCAGCAATAATTACTGGCTAAAGAGAGCTTTGAAAGAATAGGGCATTCTACAGAAATATCCAGCAATAACTGTCAGAGTATATATACAGACACACATATAAGGATTTTAACAAAAGCAGAATTTCTTTTTTGTCAAAATAGTTCATAATTGATTAGCTGACAAAGTTTCTAACTGCATTTGCATCTTTGTATAAGTCTACATGGTATCTATTGGCTCCAGGCATGTTTTCTTAATGGGTTTATATATACTGATAGTCTAAAAATGAAATAAATGGCTGGGCTAATAAGGCAGTACAAATGGAAAGAAGAAAAAAGAAATATAATTTTTCTCATATATTATCTCTATTTTTACTCACAAAAACATAAATTCAACTTAAAAAAGCAAAGGAAAGAAATAACGGCTCTTCCCCTTTTAATTACCACATTTGGGCAGAACTGTAAGTATATACACCATTTCCGCAAATGCATTGTATCTGAATGATGCCATGTGCTGCAGAACTAAGATGCTTGCCTCAGAAGGTGCTCTGAGGCATGTGCTGGCTTTCTCCGCCCTTATTCCTGTGAAATAGTAGTCAAATAAAATATTAAGAATCCCAACACCATGACTGCAAACACATTCTTTTTAAAAAAAGAAATCTAGCCTTGTTGGAACCCTATTTGGTTAAGTCAGTAAATGTATTGGTAGTTATAGAAACATAAATTTGTGGTCATATGGTTTTGTATTGGTGACAAAATGGTAACTAAAATGCTCCATCCAGAATAGTGACTAATGACTTGGCTCAGCAGGGGATTCGTGGACACTTCAACCTTACTGGTTAGAAGGAGTGGAATGTTGACACAATCTGTGTGAGAAGAGAACGAACAAAATTAGCCTAAAGGCTATTTTTGAAATTAAGAAGAAAATATATGTTTGGAAAACTTGATCTCCATGTGAAATTTTTCTAACACTGTTGTTTCAAACAATAGAAAAGAAAAAATCAGAAACCTTTGTGACTGGCCACTGGCTTATCCTTCAGGAGACCCCAGGTGCTGATGACTGAAATGTATACTCAAAGGACATTCTCCCGTTCTTCCTCCCCCTGGAGCAACACTGGCTATCCATCCCAAGGTGTTATTGCCTCCTGGATATAGGAAACCTCAGGTTTGTAAGGGATTTCAACATTCACCTTACTAAGGGCCGAGACTTTCATTTCATTGTTAATACGTACAAGGTCTCTGTTCATGCCTGTGATCTTTTATCCCTTTATCTACTCTATGAGAAGGCTTAAATAGTAAGGGAGTTCCCAAAAGAAATTATTTCAAACTACGTATTGTTAGCTTGCAATATTTATTCATTACTAACTTGGTCTGATCAAACACATCAGCATATATCACACACCACCTTGAATGTTTCCTGTTGATTTCATGAGTATATATCTTGCTTCCCCAATTACATTGTAAATTCATCAATGATAAAGTCTATTTCTTAGAGAAACCTCTGCATCCAAAAAAAATACCTACAAATATGAGTGTTTGTTCACTAGAAAATGCTCATAAATAGTTGGGGCTCCTTAATATAATTGGTACTACTTTTATGCATAATGATATAATATAGATCTCAATAATGATCACTTTTATGTATTCATTTATTATTTCACAAACTTTACTATGAATCTTAGATCTCGTCCATGGAATAGACCAAAGAAGATATTGTCCTTCCCTTAGTGAGTTAACTATCTAAAAGAGGAGATAGGCTTCAAATCAATAATTATGTTGCTATTATCAAAGTTTGTATAATATTTAAAGAAAGAAGTAATTCATAGAAGTAGAGGCTTGGGTTGGGTCTTTAAAAATATGTTTAAAGGGGAGGTGGGTTGGGAAGAGATTAACCAAAGAAGTTATGTGCATATATGCATTGCCCTGGGACACAAACAATAGGATGGTGAAGCCCTGGGGTGGGGCGAAGTAGGAAGAGGTGGAAGAGACAGTGGGGAGCTGGAGTGCAAGGACAGAAGAGACATCTGTAATGCTCTCAACAATAAAGATCAAACATAAAATATGTTTAAAAGGTGGAAGGTGGTGGGATGAATTTCCAAGGCAAAGAAAACAGTAATGAATGGTATAGCTAGAACAGTGGTCAACAAACTCAGTCAGCAGAGCCAAACATTGACAGTACAATGATTGAAATTTCTTTTGAGAGCCAAATTTTTTAAACTTAAACTTCTTCTAATGCCACTTCTTCAAAATAGACTTGCCCAGGTCGTGGTATTTTGTGGAAGAACCACACTCAAGGGGCCAAAGAGCCGCATGTGGCTCGAGAGCCGCAGTTTGCCGACCATTGAGCTAGAATATAGTGAATGTTTGAATTGTGGGAAAGAAGTGTCTGAATTGAAGAGGTAAGTGTCTGAAAATTTAAACACATACAGTGTTTCATTCTTCAAAAATTTCTTTAGGCTCTGCCTCTAGCCCCTGCCTCCTCATTTTACCTGATTTCTATGGCAGACTTTTTCCTACAGATCCAGTTCTAAAGCACTCCATCCATCTCTGAGCACACTTTCACTTTGGACACAAACATTAGCTCTCCTTCCTCCTTTGACTCAGTCACGGGACAGATTCCGAAGGGCCCTGCTCAGGAAAGAGCCCAAACTCACCCACTCACCAAAAGCCTGGACAGCAAACTGGACCAAGAAAGCTTTGTATGCCTCACTAAAGAGTTCAGGTTTTTCCCTCTCATCTAGGCAATGAGATTCCAAATTTTCATACTTTGTTCAGAAATTTAAAAAGATGAAGATTTAATAGGATGTAACTAGAATGGCATTATATCTAGATCATAACCTTTGATACCCATTATAGTATTCTGAGACTTAATGGAATGATTAACTTAAACCATTAATCCAGGTAAACATTTGATCCATTGTTGTTTAGATTTTGGGAAAAGAATGTGATTCAAATCTTAGAAACAAGCTAATATTCTACTCTGCAGATTTTAGCAGCACTCAGAGAACTGTTCTTCTGATATCCATATGTCATTATGCATGGATGATTTATTAATCATCAGATGTATTTTAAAATACTGCACATACGCAGATTATAATATGCCCAATAATCATGCACTGTGGTGTGTGATTTATGTTACAGACTTCTCTATTTAACATCAGGGTTTTGTTTTTTCTGCAGGCAATCTCTTCAGGAAAAATTGGCTTCATGCCTCTGCTGCTGTTCAGTGGATAAAGGAGCTTTCCATGACAATCCTAAGAGAAGGAGGCGTTTTTCTTACCCAGCTAACACTCATTTTAATCATTGCTGAAGCACTATCTCTTATGGAACTTCAAGCTTCGTTTTGAGTTCCAGCACTCAGTGTCAATCCCTAAAACTGGCATTCTTTGCTAAAAGTACACAACTATGATTAGGGCAACAGTGTTTAGGTAAAGACTCTGAGAGTCCTGCCCACAGTGGTACAGGTGGGACACTGGGCAGTTCCAGGGAGAGCCATTCATAGTCATCATCATTTTTTATTAGGACGATTGTTCTGGCAGACAGGAAAATGTCTTGAGGAATAATAGACTTCTCTTAATGTGCACAAATGGGCCATAGAGTCTAGTAGCACATAAGGGGTAGGAAATGTGATTTTACTGATTTTATAGTTTAGTAATATATTTCTTCACTCCCAAACCTATGCTCAATGTTTTGATACTATGCTTTAATCAGGAAATAAAAGCAAATGTGTTTGGGAAATTTGAGGGATGTTGAAAAGAGACTGAGGTCGTTGAAAGTGATTTAAGAATTAGAAGGAATAGAGGAAAATATGAAACTAAACACAACCTTAGAAGAAAGAAACCATCCTAGAAATATGATGAGAGGGTTAAGAATCACAATGACACGTGGGTCAGTAGTTGAGCATCGACCCAGGCATTGACTCAGGACGTCAGGGTTCGATTTCTGGTCAGGGCACATGCTGGGGTAACAAGCTGGATTCTCAGTGGGAGGCATGCAGGAGGCAGTCAATCAATGATTCTCTCTCATCATTAATGTTTATATCTCTCTCTTCATTCTTCTCTGGCATAAAAAAATAAATAAATGTTTTTAAAGAAAAGAATCGCAATGGCCTAGAAGGCAAAAAGGCTCAACTCACTGATTTTTCTACTAAAGTAAATTTACTAACAAAACCAAGCTGAGAATGGTCAGAAACCCAGATCATACTATAAGTGACTTGATTCAGAGAGCATAAAAAACTTTTCAAGTCTGTATCTTGTCTTGATATCCAGCCTCACTGGGAGAGATTGTATGTCTTTTAACCTTCAAGAAGCACCATTTTCCCTCTATGTACAGTGGACAAAACACCAGCTTGGAGAAAGCCCTTGGGAAATTGTAGATACAATTCAGCTCTCTGGATAGAGGTATTTAAACAACAGTTACCTTGACAGAGTTAAAAGACCTCTATAGAAAGACTTCACTTTTAATTCTTCCTATTTATGTCTGTATTTATTTTGTTTTAGAGTAAGCAAATGGGGGGAAAAAACAAAAATTACACTGGCAGAGGGCTGACCTCTATTTTATATAATTTGTAGTTAAAAAGCTTACAGGCTAAAATATGTAAATATATGCAGATCTGAGAGCAAGACCTCACAAGGGAAATAGCCGGGAGAGATTGAAGAGAATGTGGGCCATACACAGGAAAACCGCTGGGGCTCTTAGCAACCTGAAAACCTGAAATGAATTATTATCTGGGTCCAATTGTGACCTACTTAGTATCCCGGCAGCATGTTGGCATAAGGAGAAATTGGGAGCTGTAGGAACTGCTTATTTACTTGACCTTGAAGATCCAGGAACCAGTAGGATGACTGCTGATTTGGCCCAGTGAGCATACTGCTATAGCTACAGACCAACCACATCATGGTAAGATGACTCATTGTGTCGTGTTGAGGACCAAGGCAGCCTGAGACCACGTCTTCTGCTGAGCTTCCCTTTAGTTGGACTATGCTGTATGTATCTAAGTTTTAAGTATTCCTGGTAACAGTAGCAGAAAAAAAGCAAAATGTACACCACTATTGTTCATACTTTTCCAAGTCTCCTGGCTTCCTTTTTTAATTACATCACAATGAAAAGAGAAACAGAGCATGCATTTCAGATGAATGATAAATCAGTTGCTTTCAATAAAACAGCAATGCATATCTTTAAAAAGAAGCATGTAGGTAAATGGAAATGGGAAATATTTATAGCAAGATAGAGAAAGTCAACATAACGTTTATTCAGACCTCAAGAATTCTGAGCACCAGACAGATCACATTAAAGAGCCAGAACGATCCAGAAAGAGAACATCAGTTTTATCTGAGGAATATAAGAAACAAAATCGTAATGCTACTTGGCATGCCAAAGCAGAGCTCCATTCTCCCGTCCTCAGAACTCTCATGCTTTAGTCCCCCACTGCTCCCTGGAGCAAATCTTTCAAAGTCCCCTTGAACATAAATCTTTTCTCATGGCTCTATGAATTAGTGGAGTTCTATGTAAGCTCTCTTAGCTTTATTTTTCTCTTTTAAGGAAGAATCTGTTGAGGGACCAAGTTCTGCCCCGTCCACTTCAGTCAAAGCAGACATGAGTCATTGTTGAAATTGGATCCTGCACTTAATTTTGCTTATGTAGATCTAATGTATAATATATGCTTCACAAATGGACCCTTTCAGAAGAGTCAAAACCTGAGATGCCATGATTGATGGAAAATTCCAAGTAACCCAATTAACACGAATGAGGAAGTCATCAAATATGAAAACTTTAGGTGAATTAACTGCCATCTAGTGTGTTATGATGTGATGAATAATGGGCATCTGGAGTTTTACTAATGAGCATCTAATGGAAAAGATGGAACTGGCACCAAAAGGTTTAATCCCCAATAATATATAAAACAAGTCTAAGCCCAAACTAGAAGATCTCTAGGTGCCAGATCCTATGACCTACAATAGGAAGCATTTTAACTCAGGCGTGTGTTACCAGAAAGACACGAGCCAGCCAGCTCACAGTGTTTTCATGGGACAGAAATCTCAGCCTCGAACCACTCGAGCCATTCCTGTCCTGTCTTACTGTTACAGTGCAGGGTATTTACGACCCAAAGACTCACCCTTGTCAATGGCGATTACCTGTACTCAGCACTGTAATCAGACAAAGGAGGGCATGCTGCCCAGAGAGTCATGAATAACATTACAGCAAACTCTTGACTGTGGCACAGGTACCACTCAAAACTGGATGCACTCTTTTTTGTTTTCTTCAGGAAAGCTTTTTGTAAAGATGCCTTTTAAATACAGAATTAAGCTAATTTGTCACCAAAATAAATGACTGCCTATGAGGAGCGATTTGAAAGATCCCAAACATCTCTAAGACACAGGCTTGCTGCTATTACTTAGCATTTCACCATTAAAGGTTTGCTGCATTGAGCACTGGCTCTCCTTTGTGGGATATGGTTACCCCAACAAAAGAGAACATGTGTAATATCCTATAAGTCAATGGTAAACATTCACAAAAGGTGTTAGGGTCTTTCCAACAAATAGCTACAGTGGAGAGATTTTAATAAAGAAGGAAAAGAAAATAGAAAGTTTCTGAGACTAGTCTACTGGAGAAAGGGAACCCACGTGGCTAGGTGTCCATGGCCAGAAATAGCATAAAGTTAGCAAATTCAGTGAAGAGGATAAAAAAACTTCAATGGAATCCTTGCAGCTCCTCAAAAGTATAGTCTTTGGGCAGTCTTTTCTTCATTCCTTCTTTGCACAAGTTATTTTCTTCTCAATGAAGTCTCTTTAACCATGCCAGTTTTCCTTCAATTACCCTAGTTGAGAAGTTTAGGGAATTTCCCTTATTCTTTACTCTAGTCACAATGCCTACTGGCAGAATAGTATGTATGCTCAATAATTTCTAAAATGATAAATTAAGATACATAGGATCAATTCTATTTAGTTCACAATTTTGCTTTGGGCCACTCTAATTAAATGAAGCTTATTTTCCTAATGTATCTACATTATTAAGTTGAAATGCATTTGGCTAGAAAAAAATATTGCCAGTCAATTTATCAATGAATGTTGCTGTGCCTATGTTAGAACATCATGATGTTATTAAAACAAGCTTTTTTAAAAAATAGGAACTTACCAATATGATAAGTTTTCTAGTTCATCTTCCATAGCCACTTAGAAGGGAAAAATCTCTGAGACTCTCCATTTTTTTTAATTAATAAAAATTCTCCAAATTTTCACTTAAAAATTACTTTTGTTTAAGTGTTTTGGCTCCATTTCAAATCTCTTAATTGAGAATTTATTTTTTTTTAATATCATTTTTAAGGACAGGTAAAATACATATTAAAAATTAGAGATCCAAACCTTCTCTAAAGGTCATGCAAAAATCTATCAGGGTATGCACTACTGTCCTGAAGATGAACCTCTAGTTAACAGGAATAGAGAATTAAGAGTGACAAAGCGTCTATGGGTCATTCTAGTCTCAACTTACTAATGATTGGCGGCCTCTTTAGTCTATTAGTAATCAAAAAGTAGGTTTGGGAGCTTTATAGTATATTCATTTCCTTTTAAAAGAAAGAAAGTGACATTTAAAGTCTATACATTGATTTTCCCCTAAGAAACTGTTCTTAATTGGCATTTTAATAGGAGCAAGATGACAGGCACAGAAATGACAGCATGGAATCCTAAAATTCTAAAGGGGCGTGATCCTCTCACCTAGAGCAAATTGATGCGAAGGTTAGAAATTATTTAAATTCATCATTCAAGTAAGTAAATTCCTGTTAAGTGAATAAAGATTTTACACTTAAGAACAATAAAGAGTTGCTTCGCTCCTTATCTGTCTGAAGGAATGAATGAATAAAGGGAAAAAAAACGGGCAAAAAAAAAAAAAGAGGGATCCAACATACTATAGAAGGGTATTTTCCATTGTAGTGTGGAGTCATGAGTCTCGAGATGACTGGGAGTAATTTCTGATACAAGTTTACTGGAAGATGATTTTATAATATGAGCTAAAGTTTCAAAATCGGCATGCATTTGGTTCAATAACTCCACTTCTAGGAATGTATCCCAATAAAATATATCAAACAAGTATGTTTAAATTAATGTATGTGTCTGTTCTGTCTTATTGTGTTTTTTATAGTAAAAAAAATTCTAGTAATAAATATTTGGTTAAATAAATAATGATATACCCCTCCCTGAACAGTTTGGCTCAGGGGATAGAGTGTCGGCCTGCGGACTGAAGGGTCCCAGGTTCAATTCTGGCCAAGGGCACATGCTTGATCCCCGGTAGGGGCCATGCAGAAGGCAGCCAATCAATGATTCTCTCTAATCATTGATGTTTCTATCTCTCTCTACCTTCCTTTCTTAAATAATAAAGAAATATAATTAAAAAATAATAATGATGATATCCCATTATATCTCTAAGGTTATAAATTATATACTGATTGGCATATAGAAATGTTTGGTAATTTTTATGTGAAGAACTAGATTGTAAAGTGACATACAGGGTACAATCCCAATTGGTAATATGCTTTGTTGCATTTTATATGTTTTCATAAGAATATTTCATTTATATATAACACATATCAAATACACACCTAATTCCAAACCAAGAATGAAAATTAAATACTAAAAATGATTACAAATAAAGGTTGAAATACAGTTTTCATATTTCTATAGTCTAACTATTAACAATAAAAATGTAACAGAAAATAAATCTAAGAAAAAATAAAGGGAATTTTTAAAAGCTATTATAGAGGAAAAGATATAATGATGGTGAAGATATTTGCTTTTAATGCTGACAACATTATTTTCACTTCTTTAGTTTTGTTCAGACTTTAGGAAAAAGCAATGATGGTTTTGTCCTGAAAGTTTTCCCTCATCTAAGTACTTCTCTCAGACTTACTATTTATTTACCACCTCTTCTGGGACATGACTACAAATTGGTTCCCAACTTGGGAATACACAAACCCCCCAAACTAATATGTAAAATAAATTGTTCCATCATCCCATGGTTAACAATTGTGAAGAATTATTGGTATTATAAATAATATTCAATTGAAATTTTAGAACAGATATGGCTCTGCCTGAGTAGTTTATTGGAAAATCATTTGTTTCACATCCGTTTTGGCATGCAGTATTCACTGTGAATTATGTCGTTATAGCCCAGTTTATTATATTTCTGTTTGTTCCACTGTGTATATATGTGTCTTAGGCTTTAAAAAGGTAATTCGTGCCCTCAAAATGTATTATGTAACAAACTGTGATTCATGCAAATCACTTTGATTTATTTTCCAAAAATGCAGCCAGCTTCAATTAATCAGTTGCTATTCATTTCATATGTTTCAATTGCACTCACAACAAAAGCTCCGGTGGGTTATCACTTACATGGGGGACTGGCCTCCAGAGGGTATGAAAGACACAACAATCAGACATTATACCAAGCATACAATTATAGTGTGTGTCCCCACAAACTCCAATAAATCACACATCACATTATGTAGGACTCCCACGTCCCTGAAGTTCTCCCTTACTGGAGCCACCTACCTGCTGTAATCACAGCGTTCTGCTGTGCGTGGGTGCACAGTGTTCAGCCTGCTGAGACCCATTCCATGCCTCCCAGTGTGTGGCAGGAGTCAGGCAGGCAGATTGCTATATCTGTGTGCTGGCCTGCCCATCACAAGGAATGAGTACCTGGAAGTGCTAGGCTCCGGGGCATGGGCTTTGTTTAGGAAAGAACAGAAGTGGAAAGAACATACCAGTTTCAACTGTGCTTAGACATTGGTGATAGACAATATTTTCATGTAGTTTTTATTACTTGGAATGTAAAAATGGACATAGCAAGTACGTGCAAGAGATGTTATAAGCTAAATATAGAAAAGGTCTCTTTCATAAAGGTTGTATTTTAATTATGGGACAACTTTGAGCATAATTATCACTCCTGCTTTTTCTTAAGTGTCACAGTGTCTCAATCCTATCTCATAGGATGAACTAATAGCAATGGGCTAGAATTTGCATTTTATAAGAGGTATATTATTATTTATTTTCTTAGCAATAACAGGGTACTTAGTGTCATTTAAAATAGAGGGCATTATTAAACCCAAACCACTTTTTTTTATGCCAGCTATTTATAAACTACATATAAATAGTTCTAAAATATAGGGTGCTGAATGACTAATTGCAGGGAGTAGGTACTCATTAGGAGTTAAACTGCCCACAGAGAGAAGATTTCTATGTGGATTTCTGATGTCATGGCCAAGTTACTCTTAAGACAATGAAACAAGATCTGATTTGGGGATATTTCTTCTGGGGCCAATTACTATGGAACTATATAAAGGTCAGATGAATGTAGCATTAGACCTAGTCTCACCACATAGTGATACTGGGTCTAGACTGGTTTAGAGGAAATCGCAGATGAGATGACATAGCAACAGGCTACTGATCATTTGGCATATAATTGTGAACCCTTAAGATGGCTGTCTGTCAATCTGACAATCTTCAGTTGCAAAAGTCATGAATAGTAGTTGGTATTTCTAAGAAAAACTCTTAATTTCCACATTGATACCACTGCATGTTTGCAGTTCCAGTGTTCTTCTCCTTATTCAAGCAAAAATGAAAGTGAATACGCATTTATATCTTGAATTTCTATCATGTTATTAGTCATGAGAAACTTACCCTATGGCGTTGAGTATAGTTATTACAACAAATCTGTGAAGGAGAACCATCCCATCTGAGCCATCAGAGGATCACAGATGACAAGGAACGATGCAGGCTTGGAGCCAAGCCTGAGGACTCTAGGCTTTAGATTCCTTCCTGGCTTTCCTGTGAAAAAGAGAAACCATTTAGCTGCAAACTATGATGAAATCGTTTGCTTTATTGCACTACCTATAAAAGATATTTTTTGTGAAAGATACAAATAAAAATTACCATTTAAATGATGTCCTGATCTCCAGTGTATGTTAGGAAATAAGAATATGGCAGCAGCATTGCATGTGTGGTTAAGTGAAGGATGTTGACATGCCAAGATTGTCCTGCGAGCTCCCAGTGGGCCCTGTAACTACGAGGGTGAGAGTGAGAGAGCAGGAGATATGATGACAGGGGCTGGAGGCATGCTCTCTGAAGACGGAAGAAGGAGCAGGAGCCAAGGAAGGCCGCTGGCCCCTAAGCACTGGACAAGGCAAGGAAATGAATTCTCCCCAGAGCCTCCAGAGGAAGGCAGCCCTACTGACACCTTGATTTTCTCCCTGAGTTAAACGACTTTAACTCATTTCTGACTTTTGACCTCCAGAACTGTAAAATAATAACATGTGTTCTTGAAGATGCTAAATTTGTAGTGATTTTTACAGCACCAATAAGAAACTAGTACAACCATCATCCTGACCCTAAAAATTAAACAAATCAGGCAAAAGTACAAACTTCAGAGTTTTAAACGTATCAGAGAGCTAATGCTAAAAGAAAACCCTAAGACAATTACATTTTAAGATGAACAAGATTTTCCTAAGAGAAAACCATATGGCTGCTTTCACTGATGAGAAAACAATAGTAAAAGAGAAGGAGAAACTAATATTCCATGATGGAAGTAAAGAGAAATCAGTGCAACTTTTAGCAAACATTGACTAGCTATGGCAGGTTATAGTCCCAAGTAAGAGTGAATCTGGACCCGCCCACCAACTCTCTCAGTGCACAGGGATAACATGCTAAAGGCTGGGAGCAAGAAGAGAGATGGAGAGTCTTCCCCTTAGGTACACAGGCCTTCTCCAAAGCACAGGCAGAGGAGACCCAGGCTGCATGCCCAGGAGGGAGGGGTGTGGGACAGAGATATCCCTGAATAGTCACTGGTCTTTTACTGATTTCAGGGTAGGAAAACAGAGATTTCCTGAGGGTTAAGGCAGCAGGATAGACAGCATAGTCCTCAGATACAGAAAGCCAGGGCAGGTTTGGTGAGCAGAATTCCTTTCAATAACTCAAAAATATTGGGAATTGAGTTTTAAAACGTTGAAGTATCTCTAGAGAATTATTGGTGCTCATATCACAATCCCTACTGAAAAGAAAGTGCTGATCCTGAACTCAAAGTATTTGAAGCCAGCAGCAAACTAAATCTAACTAAATCTACCACAAAGCTTACATTCAGTGCAACTACGGATTAGACTGACTCAGCACCCCTCCTAGCAGCCTGGCAGAGGAAGGGAAAGCCCTTTGCTGGCAGTTTCTACTGTTCTTGACACAAAATGATTGCCATAGAATAAAAATTATAAAACAGGTTGAAGAAGTAGAAAATGTGACCCATAAGGAAAAGTCAGAAAGAACCTGACAGATGACCTAGATATTGGATTTAACTAAGAAGAACTTTAAAATAACTCTGTGTTATAGGATCTAGTGAAACTTGATAAAATTAAAATTTTCAGAAGATAGGTAAAAAACTATAAAAAGAGCTAAGTAGATAATGCTAGGACAATATAAACAGTGTAAAATTCATCCATTGGGTACAAGGGCATACTATACACAGCAGAAGAAAAGGTACATGAATGAGCAAACAATAGAAATTATCCAAACAGAAATGTAAAGAGAAAAAATATTTAAATTGACTGGGGAATATAATACTTATTGAGTGATATTAAACCATTTAGCATATGTATAACTGGGAGAAGAGAGAGCAAATGAGGCTAAGAATTATTTGGAAGAGATAATAGCTGTCAATTTTCCAAAATAATGAAGTATACCAACCCACAGATTCTAGGCATAACATATTCAAAAGATAAAGAGAAAAATCTTAAGAACAGCCAGGAAAAATAAACCACATTACATGTAAGAGAAAAAAATAAAAATTGTCTTCTCATTACTAAAAAAAAAAAAAAAAAAGGGCAGAAGTTAATGAAAGAACAACTTTTAAGTAATGAAAGCAAAAATAGAATGCTGTATATACCAAACATATTCCTCAGAAATAAAAGCAAAACAGGCATTTCAAACAGACAAAGTCAAGAGAATTTACCTCAATAAATCTGATTTACAAAAAAGGTTAATGAAAAAGTTTTAGTAATAAAGGAAAAAAGAAAACTAAAACAACATGGAAGCCTATATCTACAACACTAGAAAGGGTAACTATGTGCCTTTTATATTTATAATATATTTTATATATAAAATATGTATATATGCATATTTATATTTTTATTTAAGACTATTGACAATGCAAAAATTTAACAATATGTTTAAAGTAGTAAAATATATAACAAAAGCACAAAAAACAGAAAGATTAAGTAGGATTATGCTATAAGATTCTTACATTGTCTGCACAGTAATGTTGAACAGTAGACTCTAAGAAGTTAGATGAATACCATTCTCTCTAAGCATGAACTAAAAAGTATTAAAAATCTATTAAAGAAATAAAATGGAATTCTAAAAAATATTTTATAAACCCAATAGAAGATAAAAAAAAGAGAGAGAAACAGAAAAGTCAGATGATACAAATAAAAAATAAATACCAAGATAACGAACTTAAACCAATCATGCAAATAATTACATTAGGTACATATGCATGTGCTCCTTGGAAAGGCAAAGACTTTCAGACTGGATAAAAAAGTAAGACCCAATTGTATGCCACCTTAAGGATACACTTTAGGGATAATGCACAGATAAAGACATATATACAGGTTGAAAAAAGAGAGAGGAAAAAAACTGTTACAACCATCAGGCAATGTAGACAAGACAAAAAAAAGATAAATAGCATTACAAAGACAACTACCATGCTAATAACATATCCATTGTAAAGAAAAAAGGATAGAGACATTTTTAAATGATAAAAGGGCCAATTAATTAACAAATTATAAAAATTCGAAATACATACAACTTAGTGGCAGGACTTGAAATACATGAACTAACAACTGACAGAAGTACAGGAAGAAATAGAGAGATCCATAATGATAATTAAAGATGGTAACACCCTCTGTCAGTAATTGAGAGACCAACAAAATAACTACATTAAAGAATAAAGAAACAGAAACTGATAAACATTGTCAAGGAAATTGAATAAATTAGCATTTATAGAACATTCCATCCAACAATTCAGGAATAAAAATTCTTTTGAAATGCACATGAGATCATATGCTGAGTTGTAAAAGAAGTATTAAATCTGCCAAAAACATATAGAGTATTTCTCTGACCACTACAGTACTCAATTAGAAATAATACGTAGAAAACCTCAAACTATTTCAAAAATCAGTTACACACACCTAAATAATTCATGAGATAAAGAATAAATCACTAGGGTGATTTTTAAAAATATTTTAGAGTAATGATGAAAATACAATATATAAAAAACATAATATATAATGCAGTTAAGGTAGTACCTCAAATAAATGTATTAATTGCCACTTCTGAATAAAAAAGAAATCTTTAAAGTAAATAATCTCAGCTTTTTTTATGAAATGGGATAAAATAGGGCAAAATAAAGTAAAAAAAATAGGAGGAGGGAATAAAGATAAAACAAAAATTAATGAAATAGAAGACAAAGAAATACAGCAACTAAACAATGTAAGTGTTCTTTGAAAAGATGAATACATTTTATAAAATCCTAGCAAAATTGGCCAATAATAAAAAACAGAGAAAACATAAATTACTAGTGTCCAGAATGAAAGAAGGATAGCACTAACAGGCTTCTAGCCCTTAAAAAAGAAAATAAGAAGATATTTTAAACAATTATATGCCAACAAATTCAACATAGATAAAATGAAAATTCCTTGAAAAATACATTTTACAAAAACTGACACAGAGATAAATAAAAAAACTGAATAGCCCACTATATAATAGGAGAAATAATTTGAATTAAAATTTTACACACATACAAAAAGCAGATCAAGTACAACAAAATTGAGTTCCAGATGGTTTTAGTGAATTCTACTAAACATTTTAGAAGAAATAATACCAAGCATACACAATATTTTTTACAAAATGGAGAAAGAAAAAAACATTCCTCAACTCATTTTATTGGGCCACAACAACTCTAATTACAAATTTTACAAGGATATTATTATTTTTTAACATATTTTATTGATTTTTTTACAGAGAGGAAAAGAGAGGGAAAGTTAAAAACATCAATGAGAGAGACATTGATCAGCTGCCTTCTGCATGCCCTTACCTAGGATGTGCCCACAACCAAGATACATGCCCTTGACCTGAATCAAACCTGGGACCTTTCAGTCTGCAGGCCAACGCTCTATCCACTGAGCCAAACCAGTTTTGGCTATTTTTAAAAAATATATATTTTATTGATTTTTCACAGAGAGGAAGGGAGAGGGATAGAGAGCTAGAAACATGGATGAGAGAAACATCAATCAGCTGCCACCTGCACGACCCACTCACCTGTGATGTGCTCACAACTGAGGTACATGCCCTTGACTGGAATCGAACCTGGGACCCTTCAGTCCCCAGGCCAATGCTCTATCCACTGAGCCAAACCAGTGTTGGCAGACACAAGGATATTATTTTTAAAAATTAAGGAAATAGATTTACAGGAAGAAAATCACGAATATATATATATAAAATCTCAACCAATTGATAATAAATTAAACCCAACAATATATAAAATGGATCATATATTCTATAATCAATGGCATATATACTAGGAATGCAGAGTTGGTTTAGTAATTTAAAAAAACAATAATTCATCACATTAACATAATAAAGGGGAAAATAATATGATAAGTGCAAAAAAATGATTTCACAAAATTTAATGCTTGTTGACAATAAAATTCTCTGCAAACAAAAAAATGATTTTCTTTAATCTAATAAAGGCTATTAAAAACATACAGTAATCAACAAAACTTAATAGCAAAACATTGATGACTTTCTAAGAAATATGAGAATGTCTGTTCTCATCCTTTCTGTTTTAACATTGTAGTTACCCTAAGTTTTGTTATTTATTTGTTTAATAAAGCAAGAAAAATAAACAAAGGCATAGTATTAAAAAGATGACAAAAAGAAAACAACTTATTTTTCATGGGTGATATCATTGTATACCTAGAAAATCCTAAGAAATCCACAAAGTAAAAAACTACTAATACCTATGAGTCAGTGTGACGCATTTACAAGTTATAAGGTTGTGATACAAAAATTTCTCTATTAATATAGAGCCAATAAAATACAATTTAAAAATATACCATTTATAAAAAAATAAATACTTAGAAATAAATTCACCAAAATATATGTATTATATCTGTCTAGAAAACTATAAAACTTTATTTAAAAATTTAAAGAAAACCTAAATAAGTCTAGAGAGAAGGCATGTTCTTGATTGGAAGATTTTATACTAGTAATTATTCATTCTCGTCAAACTGATCTATAGATCCTACACAAGTAACAAAGTACCAGAAACATTTTTGAAAGAAATTGACACAATGAATTTAAAATTTATATGAATATGCAACATAGCATCAAAACAACATAAAGCCCTGGCCTGTGTGACTCAGTTGGTTGAGTATCCTCCGTGGCACAGACATTTACATAATCCCAGAATGCTGATAATTTTAAATTTTAAAATTTAAAAAAATGTAATTATTGTATATGAAAGGTTACTCTTATCTTTCAGTGAAAGATATAGCTGGCTATTGCTCAAATTCTTATTATTCATAAGCTTTCAAACTACATATAAATAATTTATTGTTTTTAAATTTTTATGTTGCACTGATCTTTTTAAGCCATTAAACAATTAATACTAATGAGCTAATTAAAGACAATATCATAGTTAACAAAACTAACCTCTTTTTATATTATGTCATTAGATGAATTTATGTATATTTCATTATTATATAATATACATAAAAATGTATAACATGTTTTTTTAAAAGATTAATACATCTCATAAAATCTAGTAAGTTTGGCCAAAAAAAAAAAGAGAGAGAGAAAACACAAATACTTATATTCAGAAATAAGTTATATATGTCTTACAACCAGATACCATCCTTTTTATTTCCCCAAAGCCAAAACAATAAACCCAATCCCTATGAAGCTTTATGAACTTCTTTCCAAAAAGTTTTCTGATTTCTCAAATGTATAAAGTGAATGAAATTGATTTTTGCTAACACTAACTTCTGAACACCAGTGCATATTCTTAAAGTTATTACTGAACATGTGAAGAGCTAAAAGCAGAGATAAGACTGTCTTTTCACATTACAATGACAATCTAAATTTGACACATTGACAAAATCTTAACCTTTTATTCACCAGGCTAAAGACTCCCACTCTCTACAGATCTTTCATTATTACCTCAAACAACCTCTTTTTCAAGTCTTTTCTTTTTCTAAAATATTCTGAATTTCTTTTTCATATTGGAATATGTAGAGGATGATAATTTCTTTGGCAATATTAATCACACATTGATTGTGTGCTTCTATTTTTTAAAAAAAGTTAATTGTAGGTCAAGTATTTTCCCTAATAGAAGCTAGTTTTTGGACCAGAGAAATGATCACTAGTTGTGGCCCCAATAATTGGGCAGAAATCTCTGGATCAGCTCTGGTGCAGGATTCAAGAAAGATACAAGGTAAATGCCTTTTACAAATATATTGAATTGCCCCAGCCTGTTTGGCTCAGTGGTTGAGCATCAGACTGCAGACTGAAGGGTCAGGGCTCAATGCCCAGTAGGGAACATGCAGGAGGATGCCAATCAATAATTCTCTCTCATCATTTCTGTCTCTGTCTCTCTCTTCCTTTCCCTTCCTCTCTGAAATCAATAAAGATATATTTAAATATATATGTTCCATTCCTGGTCACCCACAAGTACCTGAGCTGCAGGTTTGATCCCCAGCCCAGGTCAAGATGTGGAAGGCAAACAATCAGGTTTCTCTTATATTGGTTTCTCTCTTGTTCTCTCTCTCTTTTTCTCTCTCTCTATACCCCCTCTCCCTCCCTTCAATTCTCAAACAAGAAAAAATATATGTATAAAAGTGATGCTAGTCCTGATGTTGGCTCTGCTTCTAATAAGCTGCGTGATCTTTGATAAACTATTGATCTCTCTGAACTTCAGTTGTATCCAAACTCAGACAAAACTTAGATTAACTTTGTTATCTTCTATATTATAAAGAGGCAATATGCAAATTAGGCCAGGACTCTGTAATGGGTCACGACCAGACAGGAGGAGGTTGTGTGCACAGGTGAGGCCAGGAACAGAGATGGAGACAGAGGTTGTGGGAGGGGCTGGGGGGGGGGGGGCTGCCCAAGCCAGCATGGTGGCTTGCATAGCCCCAGAGCAGACATAGGCAGGGGGGCTTGGGAATGATGCAAGTCAGGTGTGGGTCCCGGCCCTCTGCGGGGTGCCTCCTTGCACAGCGGGAGGTGGGGCATCTCATCACATGATTTCAATCATGTGCTGGGCCTCTAGTAAAAACAATAAAAAGAAAACTTTCTCAGGGCTAGAAGCCTGGTTTGTTGGTGTGTTATAGAGACATCCTAATGGTATTCAAGACTCAGTTTACCTGCCACATCCACCACCTACCTATAGTCCTTCTTTGCATTCCCTGGGAATTTGATCTGCATAACTTTTAGGAATCTATTATCTTTGTTTCTGCCTTTGGGAAGATTGTGAGTCATTGTACAAAAATCCCTACTCTCGGAAGCCAGAAAACCTAGTTTCCTCAATCTAGGCCAAGAATCCAAAGTCTCTGGACCTATTTCCTCATCTGTTGTAATGAAAGCAATGTTAATCTCTTGTGCAGTGTTACCCGGGGGTTAAGTAACAGTCACTGATTTGAGAACAGTGTCCAGCACATGGTGACATCTCCATCAATATTAGCAGGTCACGTTGTACAGTTATTTTTACACATCGCTGTTTCCCACACTCCCTTGTAAGTTCCTCAATGATAAAAATTGTCCCTGTTTAGTTCTCTGTATATAGTAAGGTCTAAAAAAATAGTTAGGGAAGAAAAATGAAGAAAGTAAAAAAAGGGCATTGTAAGTGAATAAGAAACACTGACTAGCATATCAAATAAAATGTGTTCATTTAATACAGAAATCAGGGAAATATATATTGTCTGACCAGATTTTCTACACAGAGACTTCCCTCCCCAGAATAGGATTTCAGAAGGACATGTGTTGTAGAAGTAATGTTAAATATATGAGCAGCGTTCATTAGAAAAAGAGTCATTTCTCCTAGCTTTACTACATTTCATTTGCCACACTATATCCAATAAATAATTGAACAAAATAAAATCCCTACTGATACACTGGATATTTGTCAGAAGTTGGTACTACCCTTGTTATAGGATTCCCTAAGCATGAAGGAGGTAAGAGAATGAATTTAAAATGAAAGTGTAAGGAAGGAAGCACAAGTAGAGAGATTTGAAGGAGGTGAGTTTAGTGGTTTTTAAGTGATCAGAAGCTTAAATCTACCTGGATGTCAATAAAATACACTTTGTGTCAATTTCACCTGGAAAAAATGCTATCTAGTTCTTCATTCACAACAGCATTTGCCTGGCTGACCAACTCTTATATTTATAAGCAGAACAGAAAGAACAGAGTAAATCCTGTTTCATTGGAAAATGCTAACATTTGATGGCATTTCAGAGCTCTGTGATGCCGTATGGGTGAGAACTTTCCAAGTGCTCTGAGCTACAGAATTGTATGAAATGGCAAAAGCTACAATCTCAGCCGTATAAAGGTAGATACGTATTGTCTGCTTGAGTCATTGGCCCAAATTGTATTCAATATTCCAAGTTTAGTTCACAAATAATCATTGCCTCATAAAATAAGCACGGGGGAAGAACCAGACTGGCAAATAATGATTTTTGCATTCAATTACACAAAGTCCAGACAGAAAACAAGTGAGGCCATAGTCCTGCCAAAGAGATCTAAATTGGCATATTGCTATCTTACAGTTATCCAATTATTCACATTTTTATTTGATTGCAAAAAAAAAATGCACCTGTTTTGATTCTGAGTAATAGTCTTACAAATAGTTAATTTTCAGATTTCCCATTTATTCACTATCACAAATGGTTCTCTCTTAGTGTATCTGAGACTTTGATGCCTGCCCTTGTCCAATGTTTTGGAATTTTATACTTTTTTAATAATTTTTTAATATATTGATTTTTTACAGAGAGGAAGGGAGGTGAATAGAGAGTTAGAAACATCAATCAGCTGCCTCCTGAACACCCCCTACTGGGGATGTGCCTGTAACCAAGGTACATGCCCTTGACCGGAATCAAACCTGGGACCCTTCAGTCCGCAGGCCGACGCTCTATCCACTGAGCCAAACTGGTCAGGGCTGGAATTTTATACTTTCGACCTAAATCTTGACAAGTAAATGCCAAATAATGGAGCCATCTCTAAAAAGTTCAACCTTCTCTAAAGCAATAGACACCAAATAGGTGATAGGATCTCACATGCCATTGATTGAAACTGATGTTTATCACACATTCTAGTTTTACTCAGTTTATTTATACACACAGCACTGATTGTAGAGTAAAATTATAATGAACTCTATTTGCATTTATAACCTAAGGCTACTGCAGGTAGACTAGAATTTCTGGAGCATATCCAATTTAATATAATTTTATTCTTTTTAACAAATTAAATGTCACTTAATGTGTATACCTTTGTAAAACTTTTAATATATTTATAATCCAGAAAAAAAAGTATTTGCAAGGATAAGAATGTCCAGTTTTTATTTAGAAAAAATAGCATTACCACGCTTAACATGCATTTAAAATCTATATATCTTCCTGTTTAAGCTATCATCCCAGAAGGGAATTGTCCGTCCACAAAACAGCAGCCCTTGAGACCCGCTGCCACTCCCAGTCAGACTTAATCTAGAGTTGGCAGGGAGTAGTAAGAATCAGTGACAATTAACTAATATTGCATCTTATTACACAGTGTCCTCAATTCTAAGCAAATCAGAATGACTTAGAGCAGCGGTTCTCAACCTGTGGGTCACGACCCTTTTGGGGGTTGAACGACCTTTTCACAGGGGTCGCCTAAGACATCCTGCATATCAGATATTTACATTACGATTCATTAACAGTAGCAAGATGACAGTTATGAAGTAGCAACAAAAATAATTTTATGGTTGGGGGTCACTACAACATGAGGAACTGTGTTAAAGGGTCGCGGCAGTAGGAAGATCGAGAACCACTGACTTAGAGCCTCCCTGGTTAGACCTTCAGACTTCCAAAAGAAATTTTTGTTTGTATCCAACTCTATAATAAATGAGAAGACTTAGAGCTGCACTGGTTTCTTCTCATTTGACCTTGGCATTGACCCCTGAATATAGGTACTCTGGAATTCAAGAAGATGCAACTGTGAACCGAAGGATAGCACCAAATGTAGGCCAAGAAAAGCTTTCAGTTTAGGAAATCTTAAAAGACTCAGTGGATGGTTTCCTCCTCTCTATCTTGTTTTTCACTCTCTGGAGCTCCTGAAAAGATTACTTTTTTTTTAACCCTTTCAGTCATTTTGTTTTTCTCTTAGCATTTTGTGTCTATTTTCTTGTCAGTTTCCTCACTTTATGTTCTCTCTCTTTCTCTTTGGTACTTCTCACTATTTTACTTTACATTCATTCTTTTGGTCTCTGATATCCCTTTCTATAGTAACCTGTCCTGTGCTTCAAGAATGCTGTATTGTATTTTACTTCAGGAGGATATAAATGACCATTTTTTGAATTTTTTGCACTCCAGGCTGTGTCATTTCCCCAGATTGCATTTTTAGTTTGCCTGAGTCAGCACTTTCACACTGAAGGCTTTCCTCAAATGTCTCATGATCCTTGATTCCCACTCATATGGAAGCACGGGGCTCTATGAATTGATTTGAGGATCTGGGCTCTAGCATAGGGCTGGTAAAGTGAAGCCGCTGTTTCGCTGTGCAGTGTGATCTGCTGAGCTGCCTTAGCAGGTACCCTGAGGCCATTACCTTTCTTAAGCTGCTGTGTCCCAGAGAAGAACCCTACAAGCCCCTAACCAGAGGATACAATACAGCTGCCAGAATTCTAGAAACCAAGTGGAATCCAGGGTCTGAAATGGAGATGTCTTATTTAGGTGGAAATACTAACATGGTTTTCAGTTAGCACTTCCTGATTCAACTTGGAACAGACTTTCATACCATTTTGTTTTTACCTCTCCCTTCACCTGCACTTTTAAGGGTCACATGTGGACACGAATTCCTGTGCCTTTTCAGGTTCCTGTGGTGAAAATCAGGTTTTTCTGACTGCTGGCTTAGGGTCAGCTTTCCCAGCTCTGCTAATCACCCCCAACACATTTTTCCAAATTCAAAATTGTGAAGCTGTTGTCCTTCGCCAGTTCTTTTGGCTTTGTGAGCTTCAGTCTGTAGATTTCGATGGTGTAGGACTGCTCCCAGGGGCATATTGGAAACTTGTTGAATTGGTTTGCTTGTTTTTGATAAATATAGTGATTCATGTTTGATAAGCAGGACACACTTCATGTTTGTCATTCTATAAATATTTTGCTTAAGAAATCATATTACAGTCCACTCTCAAACTAAGAATCCTGGCATTAAATATATTTCTGAGATACACAGTCTGAATTCTGCAGAAATGCCTTGAGTGAACTTTTTTTTCATATTTTTAAGTGGAGCTTTGTTTTCTTATTTTGCTTAGCTCTGATCACAAAGACAATTCTTTTGTCTTCCAGTGTCTGTTAATCCACTCAGAAATGCAAATTATTTATGTTGATTTTATTAACAGTACTTTGAAAAATTAAGCTCGCTGAGTTTGCAGAAATGCTAGCTGGTTTTGTTTCATTTCACATCTTTAATTGCATCCTTTGTGAGAATGCATAATTAGGCCTTGAGTCTAATTCATGATAAATACAATTAATTCAAATATTTAAAAATAATTACTGACAGCCTCAAAAAGAGTAAGATTAATGAAACCTACAAAACAGTTCAGTGAACTTCAATTTATTGTCTTATTTAGCTTGGCCAACTCTAAAACAAGACTCTCCACTGACTTATTCAAAAACTGAGAAAAGAAGAAAAGAGGAGTAAAATTACATTTATGTTTTAAAAATATACTATGAGAGGTCAGTGGCTGCGACTAAGCATAGTGGTAAAAGAGTAACTCCCTGACGATGCCTTCCTCACAAACTTTTAAAGACATAAAAATAGAGGAATGAAAAATTCTGATGCAATAAGAATTCTCTTTCAATACCTGGAAGTTAATATTTCCATCTCACACAGATATTTATGCTAATGCACATCTTATTTCCCCTGTGATTTGCATTGTCTTGCAGTATTCCACGACAGTAATAGACTTCCAGAAAAGGATTAAAATAATGCCACATTTAGTGCTTTCTCTTCAAAACATCACACAAGAATGAGCGACACAGTCAAAACTAATTAACCCATCATTTTTCTGCAAAGGTAGAATACATGTACATTGGTCATATTATACTCATGATCTACAAGATAATCTTCATAAATAAGGTGTAAAATATTTCTTCTATAACTTAGAAAAATTAACAATGTTCTAGAGAAAACTATTTTTCTAGGATATCACCATCAGTGAACTAACAAATTTAAACTGTTCAGAGCAATCCCATTTACTAAAGAGTTAACAGATGCAACTGTTATGTTGCATACCTTGGCCACTTCCTAAGAGTAAATCATTTGTTACAATAATTTTATTTCTTCAGCTATTTGCATAGGATCCACCTCATTGGAGGCACTGGAAAATATCTTTATTTGTTATTGAGGTTTCCTTAATGCACATATAAATAACATTGGCATTTTATTCTTGACACAATTCATATTATATTTTGAAACAGGATTTCAATGTTCAGAGTGTTTGTGGACAAAACATACTATTGTGCCCGAAAGTCTATTGTTTCTGTGTCTGTAAATTACTCTTCTTGTAATTTCCCAGCTGCTGCCAGCTTGCCACAGATAGTTGAGTACAGGCTAGTAAAAGTATTTTTATCCCCATCATCCCAAATCATTCAAACAATAAATTCTATAGAATGTCATAGACTGGTTTCCCAAAAAAGGACTTCAGAACAGCTCAGGAAATAGAACCACAGGTCTATGCATACAAATATTTTATATCCAAACAAAAGAAAAGGAAAAATTATCAGATAGGTCTCAAACACAGAGTATTTAAGTAATACTTTAAAGATTATATATTTGTGTGTGTGTGTGTGTGTGTGTGTGTGTGTGTGTAAATATATATATTTAAAAAATGAAGGTTTGCCCTGGCCGATTGCCCAGTGATTAGGGTGTCAGCCTTCAGACTAAAGGATTGCAGATTTGACTCCCAAGTCAAGGGCACTTGTACCTCAGTTACAGGCTTAATTCCTGACCCCAGTCAAGATACATACAGAAGGCAACCAATCAATGTGTGTCTTTCACCTCTCTCTCTCTCTCTCTCTCTCTCTCTCTCTCTCTCTCTCTTTCTCTCTCCTTTCTCTCTCCCTCCCTCCCTCTCTGTTCTCTCTCCCCTCCATTCTCTCTAAAAAATATCAGTGGAAAAAATATTCTCCAGTGAGTATTTCTTTTTAAATGAAAGTCTTGACAGAGAACCATCCCCACCCTAACTATAATAAAAAGCTGTATGAACCATACAATAATCATTTTTCTTGTGTTTGTTAGATGGCTAACATCACAAAGCAACCAATAACCTGAAATGTAAGGAAAGGCCCCTCCAAAGAGAAAAGAAATGAGGATTGCCTCACTTGTAGTAGAATATATGGGGTAAGAGATGCGATTTCAGCTAAAAGTTTTAACATATTTCTAAGGGCTCAGTGTGAGTGAGCAAGAAAGTATCAAATCCCTGAAAATTACAGACTTAAGGGGAGTCCATCTGCAGGTTCTTTTCCACTGACTTCCACTGGGCACAGAACAGAAAGGGTGCAGGCAGAGCATGATACCAGAGAAATTCTCTCTCGAGGGCATGGGCCTGGGGAGGGGAGCAACCACTGCTATGGGGCAATCCCAAAGTCCCAGCAGCTCCTTCTTCCCTATGGAATAAAACTCTTAACTGGTGGGCAAAGGGCAGCAGACCTGCTGCACCCAGGGCACAGATGAAGATCCCCTGAGTCTGTAGAAAAGGTTAAAAAAAAAAAAAGTTCTGAAATTCCTATTGAAGGAATAGAAAAGATCCTGGGCCAGACCATTAGTAGTCTCCTACTGCTAGGGAGAGAGGGGGGCTGGAAACTCTCACACACAAGACCCACCAAAGCAAAAATTGGCTGCAAAGAGGAGAAGCAGGATCACTAAAAACATCCAACCTCTGAGACCCAAGGGCAGACAACATGCCTAAAATTGAGGCTGGACTAGGACACAAAAACTCCCCTTGCCCCCACCTCCAGAATCACTGAGTAACAAGCAACATCAGTTTTTCCATTATAAGAGAAAGAAGAACATGGGAACAACATCCCTTCTTAAGCACAGGCACAAAGAAAGACAAAAGCTGAAGGAACATTACAAAACCCATCCAGCAATCCAGCCCATACCATACACATATGATAATACCAAAGGAATTGGCAGAGGGTCATGCACAGAAGATACTCACAGCAGCAACAACCAAACACTCCTGAGCTCAACTTCTGAATACCTGGGTGCCAGCTCCAACATTAATGACCTAGCGGAAGAGGATTGTCTATTTCTAAAAATAAATACTATTTATCTTGGTCTTTATTTTTCTACTTATAATGTCAGCATTCAGACAGAGAGGGAAAAATCTCTTGTCAAGAGACTAGGGAATCAATATAACCAGACCTAAAGATGAACCAGATATTAAAACTATCAGAAAGGGAGTTAAAAATAAGTATTCTTAACATATGAATGCCTCTAGTTTAAAAGATGGACAAATATATTAATAGGTAGGGAAATTCATCAATAGTAGTAAAAGTCTTATGAAATGCCAGAAATAAAAAATGTAATAACATGAAGAATGCCTTTGACAAGCTTATAAGGAGACTCAATATAACTAAGAAAAAAAAATCAATGAGCTTAAAGATAGGACAATAGAAATTTCATAAACCAAAGCACAAAGACAAAAAGGAATGAGTTTAGGATGTAAAAGAGCACCTATAAGCTATTAGACAGCCTAAAATGCATATTATTGTAGTCCAAGAGAAAAGGAAAGAGAAAATTAGGCAGAAGATATATTTGCACACACAATAGCTAAGAATTTTACAAAAATGGTAAAATATATCAAACTAAAAATTTAAGAAACACAGTAAATACCAATAATATTGATAACAATACTTTTTAAATCTAGTCATACTATAGTTAAACTGCTTAAAATGAGAAATAATGAGAAAACCTTGAAAGCAGCCAGAGAAGGGGAAAAAAGTAAATTATGTATAAAGAAATGAATGTAAGAATTATAGCAGCCTTGCTTCAAAGTATGCAAGCCAGAAAATAATATAACGTTATTAAAGTGCTGAATAAGTCAGGCATGAATGCTAAACCTATGAAAAATAATAATTAAACTGAAGACCCCTGACGGGTTTGGCTCAGTGGATAGAGTGTTGGCCTGCAAACTCAAGGGTCCCAGGTTCAATTCTGGTCAGAGGCATGTACCTTAGTTGTGGGCACATACCCAATGGGGAGTGTGCAGGAGGCAGCTGATCGATATTTCTCTCTCATTGATGTATCTGGCTCTCTATCCCTCTCCCTTTCTCTCTGTAAAAAAATCAATAAAATAAATATTTTTTTAAAAACTGAAGAAAAAAATTATTTTTCTCAGATAAACAAAAGCTGAGAGAGTTAATTTCCAAAGACCTGCATTAAAACAAGTAATAAAGCAAATTCTTCAAGCAGAAGGAATATGGTAGGAGCCAAACTTGGATCTACCCCAAGAAAGGCATATCTCTGGAAATGGTTAAAATGAAGTTAAAAGTCTTTTTTATTAATCCTAAAATATAATCACTCTCTAAAGTAAATAGTGTCAATATATTGTGACATATGGCCTATATAAAACTGATGTTTGTGAAAACATAGAAATCTGGAGTATATAGTTATTTTTCTTCTATTACACAGGAAGCAATATATTATTTGAAGATAGATGTATAATAAAGATGTATATTATAAACCCACTGAACAATTAAAAGAGATATAAAGAATATATAATTAGTTTTTACACAAAAAAATAATATCACTGTATTGTGGAGTTTATGACCTTTCCTACATGTAAAATAGTAGTGATAGCATGAAGCCAAAGGAGGGAAGAAATGGCAGGACCTTTATAAAGCTTGCCCATGCTACAGAGTACACTACCACTCGAAGGTAAACTACGATAAGCTAAAGATGCATGTTATAAACTAAAGCAACCACCAAAAATAATAGATCCATGATTTTTCTAGGTTTAGAAAGCAGATCTATAGTGGCTTGTGGATGCCAGTGGATAAGTCAGAGGGCATGGAGTACCAGCAATGAAGCATGAAGGAATAAAGGTAATGAGTGTTTATCATCTTGATTGTGGTGACGGTTTCACATGTATACATATTTCAAAACTTACCAATTGCACACTTACATGGCTGCAGTTATTTACATCAACTATACCTCAATAAAGCTGTTTTTAAAAACTCTGTCAAGCAAATAGCCAATTTCTTTAAAGATGAGCAAAACATTTGAACATATACTTCCCCAGTGAAAATATGTAAATGGTCAAGTAAAAGATGCCACTTCACACTCTCAAGGTGTCTAAAAACAGCAAGAGTTGAAGAAGATGCAGAACAACTGGAACTCTGTTACATTGTTGTTGGAAATGCAAAATGATACCACTTTGGAAAAGTTCGGCAATTCCTTATAAAGTTAAACATACTTACAGTGATACCCAGCACGCTGTTCCTAAGATATTTACTCAAGGGAAATGAAATCTTGTGTTTTATGAAAACCTGCACGTACATGTTTCTGTAAACAATGTAAACATCCTTCAACTAGTGAGTGGAAAAAGAAACTGTGGAGAGTCCAAGATGGCAGCATAGGTAAACACCTACACTGCTGCCTCGCACAACAATTTCAAAACTACAACTAAAAGACAGAACGGACATCATCCAGAACCACAGGAAAGCTGGCTGAGTGGAAGTTCTACAGCTAGAGGGAAGGAGAGGGGCTCACGGTGACCCAGAGGAGCTGCTAAAAGCTGAGGCACGGAGATGCGCGCGTGGAGAGAATGGGTGCCTGAGTACCTGGCTGGTTTTCTCTGCCAGGAGGGAAACGGAGATTCCCAAAGGCATTCAACCCCTTATCTTATGACACTAACCCCCAGATCCAGCCAAAACTCATCCAGGGGGAGTTTGGACTGTGAAAAGGGAGAGGTGCACGAAAATTTAGGGGAGTCACAAAAGATCTGAGGCCTGGTAGCCTGCATGGCACTGCGCAGAGGACAGATTGCTGATTGTGCCACTGGCTTTCGCTAGTGGGCAGGAGACAGACCCTCCCAACTGTGCTACTTCTGACTCCACTAAGCCCCTGTTTCAGGTAAAACCCTGGGGACCTAGACTCGTGTGGTCCTGGAGTGCAGGGGAGCCGGAAAGGCAGTCTAGAGGCACTGCGGGCATGCACACACAAGGACCGCTCCAGCCATTACCCAGTCACGTGAGACTCAGGGGCCGTGGAGGGCGGGCCGACTGGAAGGCAAGGTGGTCCCTTAAGCCCTGAAACTCCACCCATCCCTAGCTCAACAGAGGCTTCTTTGGTTTTGCAAGTCTGGTATCATAAGGCTGAATCCAACACAGAAGTTCTCCTGGCATAGTGAAAATGCCGAGACAAGGGAAGGGATCACAAACAAAAGAAATGGAAGGGGAAAAAAAAAAACTACTGGATATAGAGTTCAAAACCACGCTTATAAGGTTTTTTAAGAATATGCTAGAAAAGTTGGATAAATTTAGAGAGACCCAAGAGGAGATGAAAAAGGACCAACTAGAAACACTGACTGAAATAAAAAATATTATACAGAGTCCTAACAGCAGTCCTAGAGGAAGGCAAGAATCAAGTCAAAAATTTGAAATATAACGAAGCAGAAAACATTCAACTGGAAAAGCAAGAAGAGAAAAGAATCCAAAAATGTGAAGATAATGTAAGGAGCCTCTGGGATAGCTTCAAGCACACCAACATCAGAATTGTGGGGGTGCCAGAAGAAGAGAGAGAGCAAGATACTGAAAAGCTATTTAAAGAAATAATGACTGAAAACTTCCCACATCTGGTAAAAGAAATAGACTTACAAGTCCAGGAAGCACACAGAACCCCATATAAAAGGAATCCAAAGAGGACCACACCAAGACACATCATAATTAAAATACCAAGAGCAAAAGACAAAGAGAGAATATTAAAAGCAGCAAGAGAAAAACAGTTCATTACCTACAAGGGAGCACCCATATGACTGTCAGCTGATTTCTCAACAGAAACGATGCAGGCCAGACAGGAGTGGCAAGAAATATTCAACGTGAAGAATAGCAAGAACCTACAGCCAAGAAAAATCTATCCAGCAAAGCTATCATTCAGAATTGAAGGGCAGATAAAGAGCTTCACAGAGAAGAAAAAGCTGAAGGACTTCATCAACTCCAAACCAGCATTATATGAAATGCTGAAAGGTACTCTTTTAGAAGAGGAAGAAGAAAAAGGTAAAAGCCAAAAAATTATGAACAACAAATACATTTCTATCAACAAGTGAATCTAAAAATTAAGTGAATTAAAAATTTGATCAACAGAATAAACTGGTGAATATAATAGAATCAGGAGCACACAAAGGGAGTGGACTGATCATTCTCAGGGGGAAAGGAGTGAGGGGTGTACAGGGAGAGATTGGACAAAAATCATACACCTATGGATGAGGTCAATGGGAGGGAGGGAAGGGTGAGAGCTGGGTGGAGGGGTGCTATGGAGGGGAAAAAAGAGAAACAAATATAATAATCTGAATAATAAAGATTTAATTTAAAAAAAAAAAAGAAAAGAAACTGTGAAACACCATACAGGTCCCACTTAGTAGGGAAGAAAACTGATAGACTCATCCTCACAAGTTAATCTCAGAAATATTTTACTGAGAAATAGATGTGAAGCACAATGGAACACTTACTATAAGATTCTATTTATATAAACTTCTAACACAAGCAGAGATAATCTATCAAGTCAGAGAATAGATTGGTGGCTGCCTAGGACTGGGGAATGCATTTTATTTAGTGTAAAGTGCACCTTAAAAGTCCTTATTTATAATTATAAAAGAAAATTGATGGGCATGATGGTAGTCAGTGAGGAGGAGGAGGGGGCATTATTCCAGTTCTTTTTCTCTACACCAAACCTGGCTTTACTTGATGAACTGGAATTTTATAGATGGATTCCTACACAAATTCAGATATTCAGCAAGAAAAAAATCTTATCTTCTCACAATACAATCTCCCCTTAAAGGTCTGATAGAAGTACAGATGAATGTTATAAAGGTTTTAAACAGCACTTACAAAGTCTTAACGCCAGAGAAAAACACAGTTACTGGACTGTGCGTCCTATTTTATAGAACTGTCTATTTATTTTAATCCTCTCAACCTTCCAAGGGTGAGATGCTGGATAATTTCAACATGAGAAATGCCCTCACAAGGCTTCATGTGTTATGTTAAGAAGTGGTATAATGTTAACTTTTAAAAGCAGAATTCAAATTAATATGGACATTGACAACTATGTGAAATAGCAAATAAAATATGCATAGAAAAGAGATTGGGAAAACACATCAAAATATTAACTAAATTATGAAACTATGGGCAATTACTTTCTCTTATTGGTATTTTACAGTTTCTATGGTGATAATGTATCATTTTGTGATTAAAAATTAGTAAGTAATCTCTAATTGTCTAGAAAAAATGAAAAGAGAAATACACTTCTCGTTGCCCTGCATACCTCTTTATATGAAAGTTGTACTCACCTGACATGGACAATGTTTTCAGATGCGCAGAACACATGTGCTTTAGCTAACTTTAAAAGTTTGTTTGCATAAAGCAGAGTAATAGGATCTGAATATCTTTTTTTTTTTCTTTTCTGATTTTGACAGAGTTTTTCTGTCTAGAGTTTCTATACTCCAGCACAAAGCACTTGTGACTTGAGCAGCTGTATGTTCTGGTGTTAGAAAAGTAAGCAGAGTCAGGGCGCATCCTACATGCATCTAGATTCTCTTCCTTAGGACCCTGATCTCTGAAAGTGTTGACAGTAGCTCATTCATCTGTCCTAAGATGGCCCTGTTAGCAGCATTTTTCTTGACTTCATAAAAGAGTTATGTGTCAGCTCCACCCTCTTAACCTTCTAAGATGCTGCCAAGTTACTCATCACCACATTCGTCCTAGAAGAGGTTTTTCTTATTTATTTTTTTACTTTTGTTAAATATATCTTATTGATTTTTTATAGAGAGGAAGGGAGAGGGATAGAGAGCTAGAAGCATTGATCAACTGCCTCCTGTACACCTCCCAGCGAAGATGTGCCGGCAACTAAGGCACATGCCCTTGACCGGAATGGAACCTGGGACCCCTCAGTCCGCAGGCTGACACTCCATCCACTAAGCCAAACCGGCTTTGGCAGTTTTCCTTATTTTTATATTCAAATTTCTACACATTTCTTATACTATTAACAACTCTCAAAGTGTTCTGTCTTGTAAGGCAAGGGCCTGGTATTTCAGGATTTAATGGGCGGGTGATTAATATACATATGATATTCCGTACAGGCTCAGGTCCCTAATGTGACTTCCAACTGTTACAGGGAATAATTGCAACCAACGACACACTTACTGCAGAGAAGGGGCGTGAGGGAGGGAGGGGTGACACAGCAAACAACCCAAAGAGAAGAGAACATAGCCTCAGCAGTTTCCTTTGTGAAGCTAATGTATGACCTGGATTTTTATGAATATAAAGAAAAACTTTGCCAGCTCAGATGGAGGTCTGCTTGATTGCTTCAAAGCAATTCCAGACCATCAATGCAACCTTAATATTGATATGGGATTCAAAAGCAAACCTTGAGGTATGCCACTGTGCGGTGTCTTCATTACTTTCTCTGTCCTCTCTGACTTATTTTGCCTCAATAAAGACCTTGTTTCCCTCGTCAACCAGTTTTTTTACATTGATATTCTTGGGTCCTTGGTGGGTGCTTCTGTAACTGGCCAGGATAAGAACGGGAGATAAATCCAATAAGTGGTTATAATTATTGTTGTTCTTATCACTACCATAATCTACCTGTATTCTTTTCTCTCCTATCCTTCAAAACTTTCTGTTTTCCAACATATCAAATTTAAAATTTTTTTATGCATTCTACACCCATGCTACTCAAAGTGCATCCACAGGCCAGCAGCATTGGTATTCCCTGGGAACCTGAAGATGACTCGCAGGCACGCTGTGCTAGAAAAGCACTGTTAGAGTACCCATCGTGCCTTTTTTGCTTATTCCAGTTTTCCTTGAATCCTCACCTATGCCCTCTAATATCAGCAAATTAATCTTGGCCACCCCTTCCATTTTTTACTTTTCCAACACACTGTCTGACATTGCTTAATGAATTAAGTATTTATGCTCCTCTTCTATTACTGTTCAGATTTTCAAGTTCTTCAAGGCACATCTCTAGATAAACTTTTTCTTTGAATACACTGGAAATGTAAGGACTGTAAGGAACTTTTTCGGTTCAGTCATCATATTCTTCAACTCTGTGTCTCATTGATACTGCTTGACATTGTTCTCTGACTTGTCCTCAGCACTCACTGGCTTTGCCAGACACAATGGAACTTAATCTTATTCATTATACCATGTCATTACTGACTCTTGTCTTCTTTCTGTCTTACATCTACTACTTTCATGTAGAAGTTGTGTTTCCTTGAAATAACAGTAGGAATCATATCATACAGCCTCTATTAGGGATTACTCTTACATTTGGTGCTTTAAAAATGTTGTTGTATTGATTTGAGCTGTTTCTCAGACATCAAACAATAATCAAAATGTAAAATCAGGGAAAAGTGACAATATGTTTACAAACTACAATGTTTCTACTAGTAAAAATATGTAATTTGTAACTGATTCTCTTATAACTGGAAATTTAAGGAGCATAGGAACACTTTTCAGTTCAGTTTTGCATTCTTGAACTCTGTGACTTCTATTTGGTACTTTCCTAAATGTCCTATCTGTTGATTGAAGTTCTGTATTCATCCATTCTTCTGATTTGGGGAGCATCTTCATGATAATTACTTTGACCTCTTTGTCAGGTAACTTACTAACTCCATTTCATTAATGTTTCTTCAAAGGTTTTTGGTTTGGACATATTTCTTTGTTTCTTCATGTTGTTTGAACTTCTGTGTTGGTTTCTATGCATTAAATAAACAGCCGTTTCTTCCAGTCTTGAAGGAGTGGTCTCATGTTGGAGAACCTTATCATTCAACTCCACTCTAGCACTTGTTGTTTTTTTCTCAAACCTTTGTTTTTATTTAATTTTTAATGGCTCCCAATAATTAAGGGTTTGGCCAAGGCCTGTCAGTGTCTTAAAGGGGAGGATCTCAGTCTAGATTCAGGCTGATTGGAAGCCAGACCTTGGGGCAGTGGCATTCAAAGTATCACATATACACAGTCCTATGGGACTCCGAGCTTAAGCCCCACTGAGCACTAGTGCTGGGGGCCCTAGATATGTCCCTGGGATGTCAGTTGCACTTCTGATTGGGTATATCTCCAGGAGTAAGAGAGTAAAATTGTTGAATCATAAGGTTTTGCATATATTTATGTGGATACTACCAAGTTGTTTTTTAAAGTAATTATACCAATTTACTCTTCAACCAGTATTATATGTTAGAGTTGTTTCACAACCTTGTCAACACTTGATACTTTTTGTTGTTTTCCATTTTAGCCATACTAGTGGGCAAATAGTGATATCTCATTTTAGTTTTAATTTACATTTAGATTAAATTTTGAGAAATTGTTATACACTTATTGGCCATTTTGTATATGCTCCTGGAAAGTTTTCGGTGTTTTTTTTTTTTTTTTTTGCACATTTTAATTGGGTTGTTTTTATTTTTCTCATTGAGTTGTAAGGTTTTCTTTCTGCATATGTATATTTTGTGTATGAATGAAGCAGCTTTCATGAGGTTATGTCACTTAATAAACAATCTCAAAAACTCAGTGGTTTAAAACAACAAAAATATATTTCCTGCTCACTTTACAGTTGGTTGCAAGTTTGTTACAGCTCTTCTGAAAATTGCTAGGCCAACCTGGACTCAGCTTTTCTTGGCTTGACTTGATTTCATAACCTTCCCATTCTAGAAAGCAACAAACTGCAGATGAACCAACTTTCTGAAACATCATAATCTTATGGTTGAAGGTAAAAAAGCAAGAGATGGAGTTACCAGAAACCGCAATGTGTCTTAAAATATCTATTTAGTCATGAAAAGCATCATGTCCATTTATAGGCCATTGGCTAAGACAGGTCAAAAGATAAAACCAAAACTACTGGGCAGCGCCGAGATTGGTTTGGCTCAGTGGATAGAGCATCGGCTTGCGGACTGAAAGGTCCCAGGTTCGATTCCGGTCAAGGACATTTACCTTGGTTGTGGGCACATCTCCACTGTGGGGCGTGCAGGAGGCGGCTGATCAGTGTCTCTCATCGATGTTTCTGACTTTCTATCTCTCTCCCTTCCTCTCTATAAAAAATCAATAAAATATATTAAAAAAAAAAAGTACTGGGCAGGGAATTGCATACTCCCTAAAAGGGAGAATTAAAGGGGCAAAGAAAATTGAGTCCAAAGAGCAGTGAACAAATAATACAATACACCATAGTTGGACATGTACAAAAGCTTACTCTTCCTAATAATGTCTTATATGGGAAAGAAATTCATAACAATAATTAACTAATTACAATCTATCTTATTTATCATTTATATTTTTTGTATTCAGTTTAACTGTGCCTCTCATAAGAACATGATAATATTCTTCTATGACAACAGCTGGAAATTTTTTGTAAAGGACAAAATAGTAAATATTTCTGCTTTGCAAGCTTTACACTCTCTGTAACAACCATTCAACTCTTTCGTTGTAGCATAAAAGCAATAAGAAATAATATGTAAATGAGTGGTGTGACTATATGGCAACAAAACATTATTTACAAAGATAGTCCAGTTTGGATTTGTCCCTTAGATCATATTTTGCTGACCTCTGTTCTATATCATCCCCTAAAAGCTTTATTGTTTAAATTTTTACAATTACATCCACAGTCAAACTGTCTGAAATTGATTTTTTGTGTTTTATATGAAATAAGAGAACTGTCATTTTTTAAAAAATATGTACATCCAATTAATTTAGTATGATTAATTGAAAAGTCTCTCTTTTTCTATTGCATTACAGTAGTACCTTAGTCATAAGTAACGTGGTCATGACCCAACAATATTAATCTTCTTTTGCAAATTTTATTTACTGTTCTTGGCCCTTTGAATTTCTATACAAATTTTAGCATCAGCCTTTTATGTGTAAACACACACATCAATATACATACTAGCTAGAAATTTTCTTGGGATTGAATTTTTTAAATACACAAACACATATACATTGGAGTGTATTACATCTTTTCAGTATTAAGTTTTCAAATTAATAGACATAATATCTTTAGTTTTTTATATCTTCTAGTAATAATTTGTAATTTTTTTCTGTAGAAGGCATGCATATTTACTAAAAATAAAGAGAAATATTTTATAACTACAATGGTCAATTCAACTAAAAATGTAATATCTTTAAATTGATATGCAATTAAGAATATAGCTTCAAAATACATAAAGCAAAATATAATAGAACAAAAATGGGAAATAGAAGATCCATAATTATAGCTGGAGATTTTAACAGATTTTTCTGTAAAGAAAAAGAATTGAGCAAGATTATCTACACTAATAATCTACACTAATAAAAGAGAACAATGCAAATCAACTGTGCCTTCCTAATGTCCAACAGCCAATCAGGAGTGAGTATGCAAATTAACCCAACAAAGATGGTGGTTTCATTTGCATACACAAGCACTAAGTGGCTGGGGGCAGGGCAGGATGCCTGCATCATCGATATGGTGATGATGCAGGCGTTCCACACTGCTCTGGGCCTCTAGGCAGTGTCGGAAGGCAGAAAGGTAGCTCTGGGCTGGAGTAAAGGCAGCACCAGCAGCCAGGAGAAGGAAGGCCCACTCTTTCACAAATACTTGTGTATTGGGCTTCTAGTCCAACATAATCATACATATATTAAACATATACTGGCTCATAAAGCAAGTCTCAAGAAATTTCAGAGTATTGAAATTTTCTGCCCAGATTGGAAAAGATTTAGAAATTCATAACACAAATTTAACTATGTGTATTTTATCTGATTTGAGTAAAACTATACCATCTTTGCTTTGGCTATTATTAGTGTGGTACATTTCTTTCCATCCTTTAACATTTAACCAATCTATGACCTATGTTTAAGATACACATTTTGTAGCAAGATACAGTTTTTGTTTATTTGTTTAATCCAGTCTGGCAACCAGTCTTTTTTTTTAATTAAATCTTTATTATTCAGATTATTACATTTGTTTCTCTTGTTTGCCCTCCATAGCTCCCCTCCACCCAGCTCCCAACCCTTCCTCTACCCTTACCTCCCTCCTGTTGACCTCATCCATAGGTGTATGATTTTTGTCCAGTCTCTCCCTGTACACCCCTCACACTTTTCCCCCAGAGAATTATCAGTCCACTCCCTTTCTCTGCTCCTGATTCTATTATATTCACCAGTTTATTCTGTTGATCAAATTTTATATTCACTTGATTTTTAGATTCACTTATTGATAGATATGTATTTGTTGTTCATAATTTTTTATCTTTTACCTTTTCTTCTTCCTCTTCTAGAAGAGTACCTTTCAGCATTTCACATAATACTGGTTTGGAGTTGATGAATTCCTTTAGCTTTTTCTTCTCTGTGAAGCTCTTTATCTGCCCTTCAATTCTGAATGATAGCTTTGCTGGATAGAGTATTCTTGGTTGCAGGTTCTTGCGATTCATCACGTTGAATACTTCTTGCCACTCCCGTCTGGCCTGCATCGTTTCTGTTGAGAAATCAGCTGACAATTGTATGGGTGCTCCCTTGTAGGTAATTAACTGTTTTTCTTGCTGCTTTTAATATTCTCTCTTTGTCTTTTGCTCTTGGTATTTTAATTATGATGTGTCTTGGTGTAGTCCTCTTTGGATTCCTTTTATATGGGGTTCTGTGTGTTTCTTGGACTTGTAAGTCTATTTCTTTTACCAGATGTGGGAAGTTTTTAGTCATTATTTCTTTAAATAGGTTTTCAGTATCTTGCTCTCTCTCTTCTTCTGGCACCTCCACAATTCTGATGTTGGTATGCTTGAAGCTATCCCAGAGGCTCCTTACATTATCTTCACATTTTTGGATTCTTTTTTCTTCTTGCTTTTCTAGTTGAGTGTTTTTTGATTCTTTATATTTCAGATTTTTGACTTGATTCTTGCCTTCCCCTAGTCTGCTGTTAGGTCTCTGTATAATATTTTTTATTTCAGTCAGTGTATGTTTAATTTCTAGTTGGTCCTTTTCCATTTCTAGTTGGTTCTTTTTCATCTCCTCTTGGGTCTCGCTAACTTTATCCAACTTTTATAGGATATTCCTGAAAAACCTTATAAGTGTGGTTTTGAACTCTATATCCAGTCATTTGTTTTCCTCCATTTCTTTTGTTTGTGATCCCTTCCCTTGTCTCTGCATTTTCACTACGCCGGGAGAACTTCTGTGTTGGATTCAGCCTTATGATACAAGATTTGCCAAACTGCGAAAGTCTCTCTGTTGAGCTTGGGATGGGTGGAGTCTCAGAGCTTAATGGACCGCCTTGCCTTCCAGTCGGCCCCATCCTCCAAGGCCCCTGAATCTCATGTTACTGGGTAATCGCTGGAGCAATCCCTGTGTGTGCCCGTGCGTGATCTTGCAGTGCCTCTAGACTGCTGCCTTTCCGGCTCCCCTGTGCTCGGGACCATATGAATCTGGATCCCAAGGGTTTCACCCGAAACTGAGGTTTAGTGGAGTTAGAAGTGGCACAGCTGTCTCCCGCCCACTTGTGAAAGCCAGTGGCATAATCAGTAATTGGTCTTCTGCATGCAGTGCTGTGTGCGCCGCCTGACTTCTGCCCTTTTGTGACTCCCCTAGATTTCCATGTACTTTTCCTTTTTCACAGTCCAAACTCCCCTCGTATGAGTTTTGGGTGGACCTGGGGTTTAGTTTCGTAGGATAAGGGGTTTAATGCCGTTGGGAGTCTCTGTCTCCCTCCCACCAGAGAGGTACTCAGGCACCCACTCTCTCCACATGTGCATGTCCGTACTTCAGCTTTTTGCAGCTCCTCTGGGTCTCTGTGAGCCCCTCTCTTTCCTTCTAGTTGTAGAATTTCCACTCTGCCAGCTTTCCTGTGGTTCTGGATGTTGTTCATTCTGTCATTTAGTTGTAGTTTTGAAATTGTTGTGCAAGGCAGCAGTGTCTGTTTATTTATGCTGCCATCTTGGATTCTCGCAACCAGTCTTTTCAAGCTTTTGTAGTCTAGTTAAAAGTATGTAGCTTGTTTCATTTTAATGTATTTACTGATATATTTGGGCTTAAAGCACCAACCTATTTGTTTTCTATTTATCTCAACCTTTTTTTCTTATTCTTTTTAGATTATTTGAGTATTTTTTATTATAAATTAACACTAACTCAATTCACCACCTGCCCTTTTTGTGCTATTGTGATTATCCTATCTAATAAAAGAGAAACATGAAAATTGATCGTTTCTGTGCTACACCCACAAGCTACACTTACCAGCTAATCAGGAGCAAGTATGCAAATTAACCCAACAAAGGTGGTAGTTAACTTGCATATGCAGAGGCCAAATGGCCTTGGTTCCTAGCATGTTCCTGGACCCAGACCACTCCTAAACTGTAGGCCCGCACTTAGGCTCTGAGCATCAGGGGTCCCAGAATACCTCCTGGCCACTCTGGGACTATGAGTGCAACCACTTGCTCTTGCTCCAGCACTGAATGGCAGTTTGGGTCCATGCCCCCAGCCTGGTGCCCACAATGGGGCTGGCTGCTGGCCTCGGGGACTTTGGAGATGGGGATGTTCCTGCCCCACCCCTGCTGCTTGCCTGTGTGCCGGCACCAAGCTGCCGTTCAGATCCACGCCCTCAGCCCAGCGCCCATGATGGGGGGCTGGCTGCCAGTCTCTGGGGTGTGCAGAGACCACAGTGGCCACTACTTGGTGGCAGGGACACCCCTACAGCCCAGTGGATATAATGCAGGGGGCACATGAGCTGCAGAGAAAACACCATTTAAAAAAAAAAATATATATATATATATATATATATATATATATATATATATATTACTGATTTTTTTTACAGAGAAGAAGAGAGAGGGATAGACAGTTGGAAACATCAATGAGAGGGAAACATAGATTAGCTGCTTCCTGCACACTTCTGAGTGGGGATGTGCCTCCAACAAAGTTGCATGCCCTTAACAGGAATCAAACCTGGGACCACACAGTCTATCCACTGAGCCAAAACAGTTTGAGTGTAAGCACGTTTTCTGACAGCTCATTGGCTAAGCTCCCTGAATGCTGCCACTTGCAGTGCTCTTGGTAATTTGGGTTATAAGAACTCAAGAAGGTGGTCTAGGGTTTTTCCACCACACTCCTGGAGGAAAAAATGAAGGTCTGCTGCTGGAGGAGCTAAGAAATGTCATATCCAGTGGATAGAGCCTTGGCCTGCTGATTGGAGGGTCCAAGTTCGATTCTGATCACGTGCATGTACCTAGGTTACAGACTCATCTCTAGCCGGGGCCCAGGTCAAGGCTCATGCAGGAGGCAACCAATCAAGTGTCCCTCTCACACTGATGTCTCTCTCTGTCTCTTGCTCTCTCTTCCACACTTTCTAAAAACCAATGGAAATATATCCTCAGGTGAGGATAAAAAAAAAAAATAGAAAGAAAAAAATGTCATATCTGTTGAAAGACACATCTTGAAAATGCCTAAATTTTAAAGTTGTCATTTTTTCACATTGAAGGGAGTAGAGTCCGTGTTGATGAAAACACCTTGACAGCTGCAGTGGCTGGCAGTGGCTGCAGGAGCAGGGTAATAGGACTGGTGCCTTCCCTTGATCAGCCAGGTAGCCAGACTGTGGCTAAGGCCCACTCCTCATAGGTAGTGGGCCTAAGCTGTCAGTAGGACATCTTCTGAGGGTTCCCAGTCTGTGAGAGAGGCCAGGCTGGGCTGAGGGAACCCCTCACCATGCACGAATTTCATGCACCAGGTCACTAGTATATTATAATTCTACTTAAATTTTAAAGACATTATTGCTTCTATATATCAACATACATAGTTATTTGTTTATCTCTTCTCGTGCTCTTCATTTCTTCCTATCCATTTATCCATCTCTTATCTTTTCTCCTCTTCCCAGAATGCTCTCTTTAGCGTGTTTTTTAAGTATGGACAATAAATTTGTTCCATTATTCTTTGTCTAATTTTTTTTTAAATTTTGTTTTTGTTTCTGAATAATGTTTCTCTGGATGTAGAATTTGAGGTTGGTAATTATTTTCTGGCTGCACTTTGAAGAAATCATCTTTTCTTCTGGATTTCTCTTTGAAAGTTACCTGTTGCTCCTTTGAATGTTAGGATATTATTTTGTTTGGGATTTGTAGAACTTCTTGACTCTACAGCTCAATAGATCTAGCACTTGTGAAAATTTTGAGTCAATATATCTTTAAATATCTTGCTCCATATTTTATAACTCATCTCATTTTGAGATTCCAACTACATATGCATTAGGTCATTCTTCACCATGTCCCATATATCTCTTATTTTTCTATTATTTTTTCTTTGTTGCATGTCAAGCTTCCACCTGAGTATTTTCTACTATTTAACTTTTGCCTTTCTCTCTAATATGGTGTTAAACCTTCAATTGAGTTTCTGCTTTCACTTATTATATTTCCAATTGCAGAATTTCCTGTTGTTTCTTTGTGCTTAAATTCCATTCCTCTGGTAAATTTCCATCTTTTGGTTTATTTTCTTGAACAAATCAATCCTTCTTTAATCTAGTTTGATAATTCCAATTTCTTGATATTCTACTGCTCTTATTCTAGTATATGCTTTTATTTTTTATTTTTGGTCCTTTGTCCCTATTTCCTAGGATGCCTGCTAATTTTTATTGAATGTCAAACATTGTGTAGGAAAAAATATAAAAGATCTGGGTGATATACCAGGAAAATTTAATCTTCTTTGACACATAAAGTAAGGGGGGATTACTTTGATCTACTCAGAGATGTCTATTTTTTTCATGCTCTCATTCGGAGGCAATATACCTGCTGGAGATCTTGACTTAAATCCAGGGATTTTCATAGCCCCTCCTCCATAACTGACCCAATACTCCACATTCTGTCTCCAAAATCTTCTTTTTTAATTTAATAAATCTTTATTGTTCAGATTATTACAATTGTTCCTCTATTTTCCCCCCAATAGCTTCCTTCCACCTGGCTCCCACCCCTCCATCTGCCTTTACCTCCTGCTCACATTGTCCTCATCCATAGGTGTATGATTTTTGCCAAGTCTTTCCCTGCACCCCCCATATGCCTTTCCCCCTGAGAAAGTCCACTCCTTTCTATGCCCCTGATTCTATTATATTCACCATTTTATACTATTCATCAGATTTTGAAATCACTTGATTTTTAAATTCACTTGTTGATAAGTATGTATTTGTTGTTCATAATTTTTATCTTTACCTTTTTCTTCTTCTTCCTCTTCTTAAAGAGTACTTTTCAGCATTTCATATAACACTGGTTTGGTGCTAATGAACTCCTTTAGTTTTTTCTTATCTATGAGGCTCTTTATCTGTCCTTCAATTCTGAATGATAGCTTTGCTGGGTAGAATAATCTTGGTTGAAGGTTCTTGCTATTCATCACTTTGAATATTTCTGGCTTCTCCCATCTGGCCTGCATTGTTTCTGTTGAGAAATCAGCTGATGATTGTATAGGTGCTACCTTGTAGGTAATTAACTGTTATTTTCTTGCTACTTTTAATATTCTCTCTTTGTCTTTTGCTCTTGGCATTTTAATTATGATGTGTCTTGGTGTGGTCCTCTTTGGATTCTTTTTGTTTGGGGTTCTGTGTGCTTCCTGGACTTGTAAGTCTATTTCTTTCACCAGGTGGGGGAAATTTTCAGTCATTATTTCTTCAAATAGGTTTTCAGTATCTTGTTCTCTCTCTTATTCTGGCACCCCCATAATTCTGATGTTGGTACGCTTAAAGTTGTCCCAGAGGCTTCTTACACTATCTTCAAATTTTTGGATTCTTTTTTCTATTTGCTTTTCTGGCTGAGTGTTTCTCGCTTCTTTGCATTTCAAATCTTTGACTTGATTCTTGCGTTCCTCTGGTCTGCTGTTAGGTTTCTGTATATTTTTTTTTTCTTTCGTCAGTGTATTTTTAATTTCTAGTTGGTTCTTTTTCATCTCTAGTTGATTCTTTTTCATCTCCTCTTGGGTCTCACTAAATGTATCCATCTTTTCTAGGAAATTCTTGAAAAACCTTGTAACCGTGGTTTTGAACTGTATATCCAGTTGTTCATTTTCCTCCATTTCTTTCATTTGTGATCTGTTCCTTTGTCTCCACATTTTTGCTGCTTCCCTGAGTTCGTAGAGTAGCTTTGTATGCTAGGTATCCTATATGGCCCAGTAGCTCCACCTCCCCAGTTACCTGAGGTGGACTCTCTTTGTGGATTGTATATACAGCCTTGTTGTACTTAAGTCTTAATTGTTGTTCGTATCAGTGGGGGGACTTGACCTCCAAACTAATTAGTTGTGAGGATCAGCTATTTCTACGCCAGGAGAACTTATGTGCTGGAGTCAGCTTTATGATACAAGGCTTGCAACATTGCAAAAGCCTCTGTGTTCAGCTTGGATCGGGAGAAGTCTCAGGGCTGAGCTGACAGCTGTGGCTTCCCATCATCCCTGCCCTATCCAGCCCCTGGGTCTCAGTGTCCCTCAGTAATTACTGCAGCCCTCTCTGAATACTCACACTTGACACGCCTCCAGACCTCTGCCTTTCATGACTCCCCTAAGTTTCTGTGCACTCCTTTCTTTCACAACAGTCTAGATTCCCCGCATCTGAGTCTCACCCAGAATTGGAGTTCAGTGCAATCCGAACTCGGATTCAGTGCAGTCGGGAGTTTTTGTCTCCCTCCCGCTAGAGGAAGCCAGCCAGACATTCGCAGCCCATCCTCTCTATGCACATGTCTCCATACCTCACCTTTTTGCAGCTTTTCTGAATCTCCATGAGCCCCTCTCTTTTCTTCTAGTTGTAGAATTTCCACTCAGCCACCTTTCCTGTGGTTCTGGATGATGTCCGTTCTATCTTTTAGCTGTAGTTTTGAAATTATTGTGTGAGGCAGCAGTTTAGGTGCTCACCTACGCTGTCATCTTGGTTTCTCCTGAATATGTCTCCAAAATCTTGAAATGCTGAATGTTTGCTTGGATTTTTAGCTCTCAGTAGTTGCTATCTACTTAGTTTCCTGATCTCTTGGCATTGACCTTCAGTCAAGTACAGTTTAGGAGAAATTTCATGTATAAGTAGGTCCTCAAATAATGTTGTTTCCTTATAACACAGATGAGAAAAAAAAAATCAACTCCCGGCTGGAGCCACATTCTCCCCAGGTCTGCATGGATTTTCCCCGGATACTTCAATGTCTTCCCATACCCCAAGGATGTGCAAATGAGATTATTTGGGCATCTACATTGCCCTGGTCTGAGTGGGTGTGAATGGCCCTGTGATGGAATGGTGTCCTGTCCAAGTGGGGTCCAGCCTTGCCCACTAAGCTGCTTTGACAGGCTCCTGCCACTCGAGATCCTGAACTACTTGCTTTTATTAATATGCTCACATTTTCTTCAATGTTTAATATTAGAAGTGTTTGGGAGCCTTTATCTTAAAATTTAGTGCTGTTTTATGACCAGAAATACGCCATAGGGACGTAACTGTTGTTTATATCCATTGCTCTATAGTAAAATTTGTTTCTTTCTTTCATTTAAATCATAGTTTCCTAGAACCAAACCATGACATGAAGTAAGGACTTATTCTAGTTCACCAAGTTCACATCTTTGCAGTTTCCTTTTCCCCAGGATTTTGGCCTCTTAAGTCCTAGCTATTCTGCTATCCCCCATCCTTTGTCTGCCCAACCTACTGAAGCTGCTGCAAGCTCCAAGCCAATACTTACAGTCCAGCCTCCATGCACCACTATGCTTGTATTAGCAAACGCTCTAATCCAGTGGTTCTCAAACTTCCTAATGCCGTGACCCTTTAATACAGTTTCTCATGTTGTGGTGACCCCCAATCATAAAATTATTTCATTGCTACTTCATAACTGTAATTTTGCTACTGTTATCAATCATAATGTAAATATCTGATATGCAGGATGTATTTTCATTGTTACAAATTGAACATAATTAAAGCATAGTGATTAATCACAAAACAATATGTAATTATATATTGTGAAATACTTATTTCTAATTACAAATAAATGAAATTTTGTCTTGAAGCATGGTGTAGCATGGGTAACAGTCTTAATATAATAACAGTAAACTACATTGCTACATTTTGCAACAGTATGCATAAAAAGCCAGCATCAGTGTGAAGGTTGAGATTGCTTCTTTCTCACCAGATCAGAAATTCTCTGAGCAGTCTTTGCAAGAGCAAAATGAAGATCATCTTCCACAGCAAGTCTACTTCTGTATTTAGAGTTGATAACCAAAAAGCTGTAAAACCCTGTTTCACAAAGATATGTTATTTATTGGAAATGGAAGATTTAGGCGCAACACAGTCTCAGACAGAACAGGATATGACTACATTCTGGAACACTTGATCCAGAATTTTGTAACTGACATTATAGAGAAGTCAGTTCTCGCTGCATCACTGTTAATAAGTTCAATGAACTCCTCTTGTGCTGTCTCAGGAACATCTTCAAATCTGACTGTGAATGGGTTTCTGGCAAGTACAAATGGGGTGTCAGGTAGATTTGGAAAGTACTATGGAATTTCGGCTGCAAGCATGTGCAAGTGTTCTTTCACAGAAATTATCATTATAATCCTTTTGTCTGCTTCAATGCCATATTTCTCAAAGAAAGCAGATAAGATAGGCAATATGTAAATTTTATTTTCATCCATTTTTTTTTTTTTTTTGCCAAAGCTGAAGTTTCATTCGCAATGATTGGATCTTTTCAGACAAATCAAAGCATGTTGCATTTGGTCCTTGCAGCAATAAATTAGACTCATTCAAGATGGCAAAGATGGCAACCAAGTAAGCTACTTTCTGCAGTTCACTATTATCATTCAAAAATGCTTCAAACTGCAGTCTTGCTTTCTGATTAAAAATGTTTTGAGTTCATCACGAAGCTCAAAAACACGTTTTAAAACTTTTCCTCTCTGCCGAAACTGGTTTGGCTCAGTGGATAGAGTGTCGGCCTGTGGACTAAAGGGTCCCAGGTTCGATTCCGGTCAAGGGCATGTACTTGGTTGCAGGCACATCCCCAGTGGGATCGTGCAGAAGGCGGCGGATCGATGTCTCTCTCTCATCGATGTTTTTGACTTTCTATCCCTATCCCTTTCTCTCTGTAAAAAATCAATAAAATACATTAAAAAATAAAAATAAAAAACTTTTCCTCTCTACATCCATCTCATTTCAGTGTGAAATGGCAGAGCATTGTCCTGCACATACAACTTGTTGCACAGTTGCAAAAACAGTCGACTGTTTAAAGTGCCCACCTTGGAGGAGAAACCAAGCTAGCAGCATAGGTGAACACCTAAACTGCTGCCTCACACAATTTCAAAACTACTATTAAAAGACAGAATGGACACCATCCAGAACCACAGGAAAGCTGGCTGAGTGGAAATTCTACAACTAGAAGTAAAGAGAGGGCCTCACAAAGATTCAGAGGAGCTGTATAAAGCTGAGGTACAGAGACAAGCTCATGGAGAGGACAGGCGGCAGAGGGTCTGCCTGGCTTCCTCGAGTGGGAGGGATACAGAAACTCCCAAATGCACTGAACCCCACTTCTGACTACACTTAACCCCAGTTCCTGGCAAGACTCATATGGGGGAAGTCTGGACTGTTGTGAAAAGGGAGGAGTGCACAGAAACGTAGGGGAGCTGTGAAAGACAGAGGTCTGGAGGCACGTGCAAAGAGGACTGACTGCTAATTGTGCCCCGGGCTTTCTCTTTTGCTCTTGCAAAGACTGCTCAGAGAATTTCTGATCAGGCAAGAACCTGGAGACCCAGACTCATTTGGGTCCCCGGAGCACACAGAAACTCAGGGGAGCTGGAAAGGCAGAGGTTTGAGGGGGCACGCACGTGCGCACAGAGAGGGCTGCAGCAATTACCAAAGGGCACTGAGACTCAGGAGCCGAGTAGGGCTGTCTGCTCAGGAGGAGAAAATGGCGGCAGAGTAGACAGACGCGTCTGGAGCTTTGTCACTGGGCAGAGGGAGAGAGATCGGCTGAGAGTTGCATTGGCAGTGTTTGTTGGCAAGCTAGGAGTCAGTTGTCCTCCAGGGGAAGGCGGGGAACTGCTGGAAGGGGCTCTCCTGGTCAGGCAGCCCCACTGCCACGGGGTTTTTGTCGGCCGGAGCCACCAGCGCGAACGCGGAGCCCGAGCCATCTTGCAGTGGGAGGTGGATGTCTGCGGCGCTCTGAAGCCTTCCGCTGGGCACCCATCGAGCAGCCAGGAACCCGGGGACCCAGAACTCTGCTCTCCAATCAGCGCAGACACGCGGCGGAACCAGAGATCCACAGAGCACACAGAAAGGTCAGATTGCGCCTGACTTAAGGGGGAGGTGGATGTCTGCCGAGGTCTGAAAGCTGCGGCTGACGGAGGCACCCACAGAGCAGCCAGGACCCAGAGCGGCTTCCCAGGCGGCACATACGCGCAGGCGGAGGATTCAGAGATCCACAGGACAGGCGTGGAAGGGTCAGATTTCGCCTGGGCCAGGGTGCGGTCTCCTACCCCCGCAGGGCAGAGACGCGGACACTGTGGGAGCCGGGCTGCGGGAAAGCTGCCTCTGGAGAGGTCCACAGAGGTGGTCAGGGCGTGATCCCTGAGTGTGAAGGCAAACCCTCTGAGCTGTTGACAGAGGAGAGCTCTGGAAAACGACTCTTTTTTTTTTTTTCTTTTTCTCTGGGGCAGAGGGACAACCTGGGAGTTATTGCAGTGTCCAGGCTGCAAAACCCCCACAAACTGGTTTTGGGAACCACAGAGTAGCAGGATCTGAGCACAGCCTAGAGAGGTCCTGTGCTTTGTCTCAGAGATCAATTCCGAAACACTGCCACCCAATGGATGACACACAAATTGACTCTCGCATAACCACAAGAGAATAAAGAGATTAAAACACCAAGGGGGAACACAGGGAACTGCAAAACCTCCCCTACTGGGAAACAGGAGTGCCAAGCAGAATAATAGTGGAAGTGAAGGACCATTCTATTTTTCTTCTTCTTTTTTTTATTTTTCCTTTTTTCTTTTTTCTTTTTTTTAATTTTTAATTCTTTATTTTTCATTTTCACATATTTTAATTAAAAGAATATTTTTTTTCTTTCTGCCTCAATTGATTTTACCTTTATAATTATTACATTTTTGTTTTAAACTAGTATTATTAATTACTACTAGTACTTTACCGTTTTTGGGAAAAAAAAGTGTCATTTTGTTTTCTCTTTATTTTATTTCGGGATTAGAGTTCTACATTCTATTTTCATCTTCCCTTTAGCATAATTTTACTCCAACTCAACTCCACCTTTATGCCAACACTTTCCTCCTAACTTTCCCCATTTTGCTGTCTTGTTTCTCTTTCCCTTTTCCAACTTTAGATTCTCCCTATTTTTCTCTTTACCTGGTTAAAATTTCACCCCATTTATATATCTAATTTCAAATCCCCTACTACAAGTCCACACAAACCTCTCCCCTCTTGTCTTCACTAGCCAAAAAGTTGTTTTTTCTCTATGTCCTTTTGTTGCTATTTGCCTGAAAAGTGATTATATCGATTTTTTGAAAAATTTTTTTGAGAGATTGTTTTAGTTTATTCTACTTGTTTTATTTTGCTTTTTGCTTGCTTTGTTTTCTACCTCTCTTTTCCCTCATCTCCCTCGATACCAGTTGCTATTTGCAATTTGCATTAATATCTAGGTACTGGTTGCTGGCCTTTATTGGGATTAGTGACTGTTCTATTGGAGTTGTCTCCTGACATCTATATTTTGTTCCTCTTTTCTCTCTCATACACTTTCTTTTCTCTCTGACTTTTTTCTCTTCCTCTTTCCTTCTCCTTTTTCTCCTTTTTATTTTCTTATTTTATTTTATTTTATTGTTCATTTATTTATCTTTCTTTTTTTCTCACACTCCCAATTTGATTTTGGCACTTCTTTCTTTTCTTTCTTCCTCATTTTCCTCTTCTTCTTTCTCTATTTACCCCTAATTTGTCCTTCATTGGTGGTCACCTTATTTGTGATTATTAACATCTTGAATACATTTCTACTCAGTGCCTTGTGTGCTGTACCTGGTCGTGTTGTGGTTTGTGCCTTTCAATCAACATAGGAGAGAGCACTACATAACCAGACACCCAGAGAAGAAAGACCATGGGCAGAAAAAGAAACAGCCCACAAAAGACAGAAAGGCAGGTTTCACCAGAAAAGGAAGTAAATGAAATAGAACCACAAATAAGCCTACCAGAGAAAGAGTTCAGAGAAATTATCATAATGTGGTTGAAAAGAATGGAAGACAAATTTGACAATATGAGTAAGAGCCAAGAGGAAATGAAGAAGAACCTAGAGGAGGTGAAGAAGCATGAAGAAGAAATGCAGAAGAAACTAGAGGAGGTGCAGAATAAACAAGAAGAAATGAATAATGACATCACTGCTATAAAGAACTCAATAGAAAGCATCAAAAGTAGACTAGAAGAAGCAGAGGACCGCATCAGTGAGCTAGAAGACACGGTAGGAAAAAATACCCAAGTACAGCAGCTTCTAGAAAAAAAAGTTAAAAAGCAAGAGGAGAGTCTAAGGGAACTTTGGGATAACATGAAACAAAATAACATCCGCATAATTGGGGTTCCAGAAAGAGTGGAAACTGAACAAGGATTAGAGAACGTGTTTGAAGAAATAATGACAGAAAATTTCCCCAATATAGAAAAAGAAAAAACCCACACAAATCCAAGAAGCTCACAGAGTCCCAAGCAAAATGAACCCCAACAAACCGACACCGAGGCACATTATAATTAAATTGGCAAACACCGACGACAAAGTAAGAATTTTAAAAGCAGCCAGAGAGAAACAGAAAGTTACCTACAAAGGAACCCCCATAAGACTAGCGACTGACTTCTCAACAGAAACTCGTCAGGCCAGAAGAGAATGGAATGAAATATACAAAGTCATGCAAAGGAAGGGTCTGAATCCAAGAATACTGTACCCTGCAAGACTCTCAATCAAAATTGAAGGTGAAATCAAAAGCTTCACAGACAAAAAAGGACTAAGGGAAAATATTACCACCAAACCAGCAATGCAAGAAATGTTAAAAGGTCTGCTGTAATAAAAAGAGGAAGTGAAGAAGGAACTCGGGCGTAAGGACTAAAAATGGCAACAGATAAGTACTTATCAATAATAACTTTAAATGTAAACGGATTAAATGCTCCAATCAAAAGACATAGGGTAACTGATTGGATAAGAAAACATGATCCATATATCTGCTGTCTGCAAGAAACCCACCTTAGGAAAAGAGATGCACACAGATTGAGGGTGAAGGGATGGAACATGGTATTTCAGGCAAATGGAAATGAAAAAAAAAGCTGGGGTTGCAATACTTATATCTGACAAATTAGATCTCAAAGTGAAGGACATAACAAGAGATAAAGAAGGCCACTTCATAATACTAAAGGGAACAATCCAACAAGAAGAAATAACTCTGGTAAACATATATGCACCCAATATAGGAGCACCTAAATACATAAAAAAACTCTTGGAGGATATTAAGGGAGAGATTGACAGCAATACAATCATACTAGGAGACTTTAATACCCCACTGTCACGATTGGACAAATCCTCTAAACAAAAAATCAGCAAAGAAACATCAATCCTAAATGACTCACTAGACCAGATGGAATTAATTGACATCTTCAGAACATTTCACCCCAAATCCACAGAATATACATTCTTCTCCAGTGCACATGGGTCATTTTCAAAGATAGATCATATGTTGGGTCATAAGAAAAGTCTCTTCAAATTCAAGAAGATAGAAATCATATCAAGCATTTTCTCAGACCACAGTGGCATAAAACTGGAAATCAACTATAATAAAAACAATAGAAAGAAATCAAACACATGGAGACTAAACAGCATGCTTTTAAACAATGACTGGGTAACCAGAGAGATCAAGGAAGAAATAAAAAACATCATGGCAACAAATGACAATGACAACACAACAATACAAAATTTATGGGACACAGTGAAAGCAGTCTTGAGAGGGAAGTTCATAGCCCTACAAGCCTACTGCAAAAAACAGGAAACAATGGTAGTAAGTCACCTAAACCTACAACTCAAAGAGCTAGAACGTGAGCAGCAAGAAAAGCCCAGTGTACTCAGAAGGAAGGAAATAGTGAAGATCAGAGTGGAGATAAACAACTTGGAGACCAAAGAAACAATTCAAAAGATCAACAAAACAAAGAGCTGGTTCTTTGAAAGGATAAACAAGATTGATGGACCCCTAGCCAGGCTCACCAAGAAGCAAAGAGAGAAGACCCAAATAAACAAAGTCAGAAATGAAAGAGGAGAAATAACAACAGACCCTGTGGAAATACAAAGGATTGTTAAAAAATACTATGAACAACTCTATTCCAACAAATTGGACAACCTGCCAGAAATGGACATTTTCCTAGAAAAATATAACCTCCCAAAACTCAATGAGGAGGAAGCCAAACATCTCAATAGTCCAATAACTATGGAAGAAATTGAAGCAGTAATCAAAAAGCTTCTAGCAAATAAAAGCCCGGGTCCAGGTGGCTACACAGGAGAGTTTTACCAAACATTCAAGGAAGAATTAAAACCTATCCTCCTCAGACTATTCAAAAACATTCAAGAAGAAGGAATACTACCAAATACCTTCTATGAAGCCAGCATCACCCTAATACCAAAACCAGATAAAGACAACACAATGAAAGAGAATTATAGGCCAATATCTCTCATGAACATAGATGCCAAAATCCTCAACAAAATTCTAGCAAACCGGATCCAGCAGTACATCAGAAAGATCATACACCATGACCAAGTAGGATTCATCCCAGGAATGCAGGGATGGTTCAATATCCTCAAATCAATAAATGTAATACATCACATAAACAAATTGAGAGATAAAAATCACATAGTCATATCAATTGATGCAGAAAAAGCATTTGACAAAATCCAACATCCTTTCTTGATAAAAACTCTCAGCAAAGTGGGAATAGAAGGATCATACCTCAACATCATAAAAGCCATATATGATAAACTCACAGCTAACATCATACTCAATGGGCAAAAACTAAAACCATTTCGCCTAAGAACAGGAACAAGACAGGGATGCCCACTCTCACCTCTCCTGTTCGACATAGTACTGGAGGTATTAGCCATTGCAATTAGACAACAAGAAGAAATAAAAGGCATCCAAACTGGAAAAGAAGAAGTAAAGCTGTCCTTATTTGCAATGACATGATATTGTACATATAAACCCCGAAGGACTCCATTCCAAAACTAATTGACTTAATTAATGAATTCGGCAATGTAGCAGGATACAAAATTAATGCTAAGAAGTCTGTGGCATTTCTATACACTAACAGTGAAATTATAGAAAGAGAAACTAAAAAAGCAATCCCATTTACCATCGCACCAAAAAAATTAAGATACCTAGGAATAAACCTAACTAAAGAGGTAAAAGACCCTTATGCAGAAAACTACAGGACACTGAAAAAAGAGATAGAGGAAGATGTTAACAGATGGAAGAGCATACCATGCTCATGGATTGGGAGAATCAACATCATTAAAATGTCCATACTACCCAAAGCAATCTACAGATTCAACGCACTACCCATTAAAATACCAATGACATATTTCACAGACCTACAAAGAATTCTTCATAGATTCATCTGGAACAAAAAAAGACCATGGATAGCTACAGCAATTCTGAGAAAAAAGAATAAAGTAGGTGGGATCTCAATACCAGACTTCAAGCTATACTACAAAGCAACTGTTCTCAAAACAGCCTGGTACTGGCACAAGAACAGACATATAGATCAATGGAATAGAATAGAGAACCCAGATATCCACCCAAACCACTATGCTCAATTAATATTTGACAAAGGAGGCATGAACATTCAATGGAACCAAGATAGCCTCTTCAATAAATGGTGTTGGGAAAATTGGACAGATACATGCAAAAAATTGAAACTGGACCACGAACTTACACCAAATACAAAAATAAACTCAAAATGGATACAGGACTTAAACATTAGAAGGGAAACCATAAAAATACTAGAGGAATCCACAGGCATCACAATCTCAGATATATGCCGGAAGAACTTCTTCACTGATACTGCTCCAAAGGCAATGGAAGCTAAAGAAAAAATAAACAAATGGGACTACATCAAAATAAAAAGCTTTTGCACAGCAAAAGAAACCATCAACAAAACAACAAGAAAGATCAATGCATGGGAGAACATATTTGCAAATGCTATCACTGATAAAGGTTTAATCTCCAAAATCTACAACCAACTTATACAACTTAATAAAAGGAAGATGAAGGATCCAATAAAAAAATGGGCAACGGACCTAAATAGAACCTTTTCAAAAGACGACTGAAGGAAGGCCAAGAGACACATGAAAACATGTTCAAAGTCATTAATCATCCGAGAGATGCAAATCAAAACGACAATGCGATACCATCTTACACCTGTCAGAATGGCAATCATCAACAAATCAACAAACGACAAGTGTTGGCGAGGATGCGGAGAAAAAGGAACCCTTGTGCACTGTTGGTGGGAATGCAGACTGGTGCATCCACTGTGGAGAACAGTATGGAGTTTCCTCAAAAAACTAAAAATGGATCTCCCATTTGACCCTGTAATCCCACTCTTAGGAATTTATCCTAAGAAATTACAAACACCAATCAGAAAGGATTTATGCACCCCTATGTTCATAGCAGCACAATTTACAATAGCCACAATTTGGAAATAGCCTAGGTGCCCTTCAGCAGATGAGTGGATCAGAAAACTGTGGTACATCTACACAATGGAATTCTATGCTGCCATTAAAAAGAAGGAATTCTTACCATTTGCAGCAACCTGGTTGGAACTGGAGAGCCTTATGCTTAGTGAAATAAGCCAGTCAATGAAGGAGAAGCATCATATGATCGCACTCATTGGGGGATAATAAAGAACATTATAAACTGATGAACAAAAGGATAGATACAGAGACAGTAAAGCTTCAAACAGACTGTGAAATTACAGTAGGAAGATTAAAGTTAGGTGAGGTAGATAAGAGATCAATCAAAGGACTTGTATCTATGCATATAATCATAACCAATGAACATAGACACTGGGGGGTTGGGGTATGCCTGGGAGGGAGGGGGGGCAATGGGGAGATATGTATAAAAAATTAATTTAAAAAAAAAAGAAAATTTAAAAAAAAAGAAGAAAAAACTTAGCTAGTAGGGAAGGATCTCTGTGGACCATAGCATTTGAAAAGTTGGCCTAGAGAAGAAAATATGCCTGGATGAAAACTATTTATGTCCTCTAACTTATTCTTAAATGTTTATTTCCACTCACATAGGCATAAAGGCACAGCCAAAGGCATAGAACAATGCTAAGCTGCATCTTCTGGAAAATTAGACATAAAAGGATTTATTTCATGGATGTCTGCCTCTAAGACATTTAGTGGCTTAAGCACGCACAAGTACATGAAGGAAAATCTTCCAAGATGAACTAAAAGGAAATAGCCCATCTTTGCCTGTGTTTTGGCATCAGACTGTCAAATCGAACTACGTACACCATTTCTTTCACAGCATGCTTTGGAAGGTGGCAGGCACAGAAGGGCATATGGAAGGTAAATACTCAAAGAACAGTACAAATGCAGGCATACCCACAGCGTGAGAGGTGGTGTGGTCAGGTTGCTTTGGGTCATGTACTCAGAATTATAAAAGCATGGAAAGCACTTCCAAGAAAGATTGAAAAGAGGAATGCAGGAATATCAATGCAACTGTCAATAAAATCTTCTCTCCTCTCTGAATAAAACACATTAACTGCACCAGGGCTTCCTCATACATGTCTGCAAATTGTGCTCTGCATGGCTCCAAGGTGTGTATGACATTGATACATATAAAAATGACACTCCTGGAGTTGTTCAATGTACAAAAAAAAAAAAAAGGTTGTCTGCTCAGACCTGAGACTCTGCCACATCCAAGCCCAGCACAGAGGCTGTTGCAATCTTGCAAGTATTAAGGCTGAGTCAAGCATGAAAGTTCTCCATGCGCAGACACAGCTAATCCTCACAATCAATTGGCTTGGAGGTCAATTCCCTCCTACCCCCCCAGTGATACCAACAACAATCAAGACTTACCTATAACAAGGCAGTATATACAGTCCACAAAGAGAGTCCACCTCAGGTAACTGGGGAGGTGGAGCTACTGGGCCATATAGGACACCTAGCACACAAAGATACTCTACAAACTCAGGGAAGCAGCAAAAATGTGGAGACAAAGGAACAGATCACAAATGAAAGAAATGGAGGAAAACAAATGACTGGACATAGAGTTCAAAACCATGGTTATAAGGTTTTTTAAGAATTTCCTAGGAAAGATGGATACATTTAGTGAGACCCAAGAGGAAATGAAAAAGGACCAACTAGAAATTAAACATACAATGAATGAAATAAAAATATTATACAGAGACCTAACAGTATATGAGAGGAATGCAAAAATCAAGTCAAAGATTTGAAATACAAAGAAGCAGAAAACACTCAACTGGAAAAGAAAAAAGAAAGAAGAATCCAAAAATTTGAAGATAGTGTAAGAAGCCTCTGGAATAACTTCAAGCATACCAACATCAGAATTATGGGAGTGCCAAAAGAAGAGAGAGAGCAAGATATTGAAAACCTATTTGAAGAAATAATGACTGAATACTTTCTCCACCTGGTGAAAGAAATAGATTTACAAGTCCAGGAAGCACACAGAACCCCAAACAAAAAGAATCCAAAGAGGACCACACCAAGACACATCATAATTAAAATGCCAAGAGCAAAAGACAAAGAGAAAATATTAAAAGTAGCAAGAGAAAAACAGTTAATTACCTACAAGGGAATACCCATACAACTGTCAGCTGATTTCTCAACAAAAACTATTCAGGCCAGATGGGAGAGGCCAGAAATATTCAAAGTGATGAATAGCAAGAACCTACAACCAAGATTGCTCTACCCAGCAAAGCTAACATTCAGAATTGAAGGGCAGATAAAGAGCCTCATAGATAAGAAAAAACTAAAAGAGTTCATCAGCACCAAACCAGTATTATATGAAATGCTGAAAGGTACTCTTTAAGAAGAGGAAGAAGAAGAAAAAGGTAAAGATAAAAATTATGAACAACAAATACATATCTATCAACAAGTGAATCTAAAAATCAAGTGAATATAAAATCTGATGAACAAAATCAACTGGTGAATATAATGGAATCAGAGCCATAGAAAGGGAGTGGACTGACAATTCTCAGGGAGAAAGGGGTGAGGGGGTGCAGGAAGAGACTGGACAAAAATCATATACTTATGGATGAGGACAATGGTGGGGAGATAAGGGCAGAGGGTGGGGTGGGAGCTGGGTGGAGGGGAGCTATGGGAAGAAAAAAAGGAACAATTGTAATAATCTGAACAATAAAGATTTATTAAAATACAAAAAAATAGAAAATAAAATAAAGTGCCTGCCTTTATAAAATTGACAAAACTTATGATGCTTTTCATTACTTCTTGTAATCTTATGGCAGTGTCTTCACTGCTAATATTTGCTGATGAATCATACAGTGAGTTCCAATGATTTTGATGATTCATTCAGTACCAAACGTTAGGTAGACCATCCTAGCATAGCTGGAGCACCATCTGTGCAAACACCACAAACCTTTTACCAAGAGAACTTATGCTCTTTCAGAAATGAACCAACTGTGTCAAATACATCACGTGCAGCAGTTGTCATTTCAAGAGATTTGCAAAAAAGAAACTCATCTTTAAAGTCGCCATCATTAATATACCTCACGTAAACCAGTAACTGTGAACAGTTTGCAACGTCTGTATATTCATCAACTGGATACTAAATATTGGAAGTGGAGCAGATTTAATTTCCTGGATTACCTGATCAAGAATATCAGCAGACATGTCATCTATTCTTCTGTGGACAGTGTCGTTAGATAAAGAAATGGCACTGAATTTTGTAACAAATTCGTCTCTAATTATAACTCAAACAATGTCTTTGGCCACTGGCAATAGTAAATCCTCAGCAATGGTGAGAGATTTCATAGCTCTGGTGATTCTGAGTGCCACCAGATATGAAGCTTCAACAGCTGCTACATTTTTTTTGTGGTACTTGCCACCAGTGTCAAGTCTGACTTTCTTGAGTCCATCAACTTTGCTTCTAAAATAGTTGCTATCCTTGCCAGCAAAGCTCAGATGCTTGCTATCAAAATGGCGTTTTAGTTTGTTCGGCTTCATAGATTCCGCTGATAGAACTTCACAACAAATAACACATTGCAGTTTCTCAATTCCTCTGTAATTATTGAGGTAAAACCATAATGTAAAATATCCTCAATATATTTTATTTTCTTAACATTCTTCTCTACATGATCCATTGTCATGGGATGGTTTGCTAATGAAAATAATATATACCAAGAGCTTTGATAATACAAAAGATGATACATGGCATAGTTCAATAAATATGGTTCATTAAAGTGTCCTATGATTTACCATTCTCTGTGTTATTGTTTTTTACCTATCTGTTACTATCACAAGGAAGCAGTATTCACATCAACCACATATGAATATAAAAAAGAGCCAATAACTATGGAAGAAATTGAAGCAATCGTCAAAAAGCTTTCAGCAAACAAAAGCCCATATCCAGAGGGCTTCACAGAGGAGTTTTACCAAACATTCAAGGAAGAATTAAAACCTATCCTCCTCAGACTATTCCAAAAAATTAAAGAAGAATAAACACTTCCAAGCTCCTTCTCTGATGCCAGCATCACCCTAATACCAAAACCAGATAAAGACAACACAATGAAAGAGAATTACAGGCCAATATCCCTTATGAACATAAATGCCAAATCCTCAAAAAAATTCTAGCAAATCAGATCCAGCAGTACATCAGAAAGATTATACACCATGACCAAGTAGGATTTATCCCAGGAATACAAGGATGGTACAATATCCTCAAATCAATAAATGTGATACATCACATAAACAAATTGAGAGATAAAAATCACATAGTCCTATCAATTGATGCAGAAAAAGCATTTGACAAAATCCAACACCCTTTCTTCATAAAAACTCTCTGCAAGGTGGGAATAGAAGGATCATACCTCAACATAATAAAAGCCATATATGATAAAGCCACAGCTAACATCATACTCAATGGGCAAAAACTAAAATCATTTCCCCTAAGAACAGAACAAAACACGGATGCACTCTCTCACCACTCCTGTTCTACATAGTACTGGAAGTATTAGCCATTGCAATTAGACAACAAGAAGAAATAAAAGGCATCCAAATTAGAAAAGAAGAAGTAAAGCTGTTCTTATTTGCCAATGACATGATATTGTACATAAAAGCCCTACATACTCCATCAAAACACTAATAGACTTAATAAATGAATTCAACAATGTAGCAGGATACAAAACTAATGCCAAGAAATCTATGGCATTTCTATACACCAATAGTGAACTTACAGAAAGAGAGACTAAAAACGCAATCCCATTTACCATAGCACCAAAAAAATTAAGATACCTAAGAATAAACTTAACTAAGGAAATAAAAGAACTATATGCAGAAAACTACAGGACATTGAAAAAAGAGATAGAGGAAAACATAAACATATGGAAGAGCATACCATGCTCATGCATTGGGAGAATCAACATCATTAAAATATCCGTACTATCCAAAGCAATCTATACATTCAATGCACTCCCCATTAAAATACCAATGACATATTTCACAAACCTGGAAAAACTCTCCAAAAATTCATCTGGAGTAAAAAAAAAAATAGCCACAGCAATCCTGAGAAAGAAGAACAAAGTAGGCGAGATCTCAATACCAGATTTCAAGACACTGTTCTCAAAACAGCCTGGTACTGGCACAAGAATAGACATGTAGACCAATGGAATAGAATAGAGAACCCAGATATCCACCCAAACCACTATGCTCAACTAATATTTGACAAAGGAGGCATGAACATGCAATGGAGTCAAGACAGTCTCTTCAATAAATGGTGTTGGGAAAATTGGACAGATATGTGAAAAAAAAATGAAACTAGACCACCAACTTACACCATACACAAAAATAAACTCAAAATGGATACAGGATTTAAACATAAGACAGGAAACAATAAAAATACTAGAGGAATCCACAGGCAGCAAAATCTAAGACATATGCCAAAGGAATTTCTTCACTGATACTGCTCCTAGGGCAATGGATGCTAAAGAGAAAATAAACAAATGGGACTACATCAAAATAAAAAGATTTTGCACAGCAAAAGAAACCATCAACCAAACAACAATAAAGCCCACTGTATGGGAGAACATATTTACAAATGTTATCACTGATAAAGGTTTAATCTCCAACATCTACAGGGAATTTATACAACTTAATAAAAGGAAGATAAATGAGCCAATAAGAAAAATGGGCAACAGAGCTAAATAGAATCTTTTCAAAAGAAGACAGAAGGAAGGCCAAGAGATGCATGAAAACATGCTCAAAGTCACTAATTATCTGAGAGATACAAATCAAAACAGCAATGCAATACCATCTCACACCTGTCAGATTGGCTATCATCAACAAATCAACAAACGACAAGTGTTGGTGAAGATGCGGAGAAAAAGAAACCCTTGTGCACTGCTGGTGGGAATGCAAACTGGTGCAGCCACTGTGGAGAACAGTAGGGAGTTTCCTCAAAAAACTAAAAATGGAACTCCCATTTGACCAGTAATTCCACTCCTAGAAATATATCCTAAAAAACTAGAAACACCAATCAGAAAGCATATATGCACCCCTATGTTTATAGCAACACAATTTACAATATCTAAGATTTGGAAACAGCCTAGGTGCCCATCAGCAGATGAGTGGATCAGAAAACTATGGTACATCTACACAATGGAATACTATGCTGCCATTAAAAAAGGAATTCTTACCATTTGCAACAACCTGCATGGAACTGGAAAACATTATGCTAAGTGAAATAAGCCAGTCAATAAAAGAAAAATACCACATGATCTCACTCATTTATGGATAATAATGAACAACATAAACTGATGAACAAAAAGATAGATACAGAGGCAATAAAGCATCAAACACACTATCAAGCTACAGTGAAAAGTTATGGGGAAGGACTTATATGCGTGCATGTAAGCATAACCAAAGGACACAAGACACTGGGGGGTGAGGGCATGCATGGGAGTGGAGGAGTAGCAATGGGAAGATATGTACACATGTAATACATTAATTTAAAAAATGTAAAAAATAATACCCATAGACACAGACAATAGGGTTGTGAAGGCCTAGGGCATGGGGCGGGGACCAGCTAGGAGGGTCAATGGGAGAAAAAAGCGCACATAATATAATATTTCTAACAATAAAGATTAAAAAATGAATATAAAAAGACCGATCAGCATCCAGATTAAGTTCCCATGATGTAGATTTTTTTGTAGTAGTTGATGATTTTACAGTACATCATTTTATATTTACCCAGTAATTACAATTCATAAAGTGTCGTTTTTACTTCCAATACTGCTGCTTTCTACACAGTTGCTGCTCTCTGCACATGTGTGACTGGTCCACATAAGTACATTATGGCACCAACCCTGTCACTTACACCTGTATTTGTACTAGCTGTATGTGATGGAGTTTGTGTGATGATGTCATCACACCGGGTACTCATATATGGGTGTATCTGCATGTGGACTGCCTAGAGACAGGGGAGCAGTGTCTCGGTTTCTAAGACCATCGGAAATATATGTTTTCCGATGGTCTTAGGTGCCCCCAAAAGGGTCGAAACCCACAGGTTGAGAACTGCTGCTCTTATCCTTAACATAACTTTGACACTAACCTTAATGACTAAATAGAAGAGCAAGGTAGATTTGGCTCATCTAAAGGTCTTTCTTTTTTTTTTTTTTTTTTGCTTTTGTTGCTGTCGTGTCTTTAAATGGTTGTTTTCTGATTTTATTAACAGCATAATTTTTTAAATTATCTTTTAAATTTGTTTTAGGGGAGGTCTAGTCTATCATGGACAAAAGCAAAGCCCCTGCTATTCCCTTTCATTTGATTCCTGGCCCAATATATGCATTTTTCCCTGATCAACAACACATGAGTTGTTGACCCCTGTCTTTTGGAGTCATGCAATGAATGAGTGACCAACATGAAATTATGTATCTCTCCATAAGAGAGTACCAGGCACTCTGCCATTTGAACCCTTCAACATTCCTCAATATAACTTTTACACTTACCAAAAGGCATATATTAAAGCCTGTCAAAGTTCCTTTTCTAGCAGTAATTATTTTGTTTCTATTCATTCAAACTCCCTGCCTACTGTAGTGAGCCTTTGAGTCTAATTAGGATATTTGATACAATTATTACAGACTGGAACTCAGGAGGGAAAATTAAGGACATTGATTATTACATACACATGGAACTAAAATATCTGGGTTTTATGTCACCCTTTATATGTCCAGTCAAGCTTTATCTTTATCCCCTGACCAGTCTGACCCAATTTCTCATCACTCTCCTGTTTTGCCTATACTGCAACCGCAGGCTTCCCTCATCCCTTGTCGACTTAATGTGTGTAAGGGCTGTAAAAAGAAGCTAAGTGGTTCTGGCACAGTAGCGAAGTGTGGAGGCAGTGCTGTCCGCCAGAGGACACGAGAGCTCTACCATGTGCACTGTTTGTCACTCTGATGGGAGGCATAGCTATGAGGTTATTGAACAGACTGTTCCGGGTTTTTCCTCTCATTATGTTAGCATTCTCTCCCCCATGCCATCAACCCAGGTTTCTTTCCATTGTAACCTTTTAATTATAATGCAGGACTAGGGAGAAGAATGCACCCACTGGAAACTCAGCAGTGGTTCAATTGCTCAAAGCCACTTGGGTATTCCTCTGTTTATTTGTTCCTAGGCTTACAATTGGGCTGTGACTATGTTAACTCATGGAAACTGCTCTGGGACAAATTTAAATCAAAATAGTTTCCATTATTGCTCTAAAAATCAACTGGGAAGATTTGTTTTAGATGGGGAGTTAATGGCTTTCCCCAATACGCTCGGCATGTTCACTTTTCTTAGGTATAGAATAATGCATTTTTAACATGTCCTAATGCCTCTGACAAAATAGATTTAAAAAAAAGTACCTAGCGTGTTGTATGGATATAGTTGGCATCTGAAGAACAATACCTCTTTGTTGACAAATACCCATTTCTAGCTGGATAAATAAAGTTTTATTGTATATTTATGCTGAATAAAACTTCTCATATGGGACCTTCTGTAAGCTGGCCACTTTATTCACTGCTATCAATGTTTCAATGTGTAAACATAATTCCAATTTAAAATTGTATTTGCATTTTAGTTTTAACTCTATAAACTGAGTGTATTTCTATGTGATCCTCAAATTCCTACCATTCTATTCATTAAATACTTATTGAAAAGCTATAAGCCACCAGACACTATCTAGGCACTAAGGAAAAAGAAAGGAATCTATAATAATAAAAGTGTGATATGCTAATTAGACTGGACGTCCTTCCAAATGACCTTCCAGATGAGCTGAGGCTGTGAGGGAAGCCTGGGTCGTGAGGCCAGAGGGAAGCCAGTACTGACAGCTGAGGGAAGGAAGGCCTACTCTTGCATGAATTTCATGCATCCAGCCTCTAGTAATAATATATGGTCCTTGAAGTTTATCGTGGAGAATTCTTCCTTTAAAAATACTTAACAACACGTTAGTTTCCATTTCATTTTTGTGTTAAAGAGCCAGAATGGAAGTTGAAGTTTCTCAGTATTCAGGATTGGAATACACACTCATAACTACAGGCAAGGTTTAACTTCAGTCTATCACCAGTGACCTATGTCATCCTGATGGACAAGCATAGAAAAATGTACAGTACTTTTGGAAGTTCATTCACTTGTATAAATGAACTTAGTCTTTACAATAGCTTATGAAGTAGGCAGAGCAGATATTATTATCTGCATTTTCTATTTGAAAACGAAACTGGAGGAGAACCAAAATGGTGGCATAAGCTATACACCTGTATGTGCTACCTCTCACAACCACACCAAAACTACAACTAAAAGACAAAACGGCTATCCCCCAGAACCACGGGAAAACTGGCGGAGTGGAAGTTCTACAACTAGAAGGAAAGAAAAAAGTGCATTGAAACCTGGTAGGACATGCAGAGGCTCAGAAAGGCAGAGGTACAGAGAAGCGTGCAAATTGGGCTGGCATGTGCTGTTTTTGTTAATTGGGAGAGAGTTACAAGTTCTCCACTGTTCTGAACTCTAGTTTCAGGCAAGATTCTGGGGACCCAGACTCATACAGGGAGAAACTGGACTGTTGGCCATTGAGTCAGAAAGAGAGGGTGGCTTCTCCAGAGGTGGGCACAGGAATCATTGTTTACTGTGCTGAGGCGTGGGACAAGGGACATGGAACAGAACTGGGCAGAGAAGGCTGACTGGCAGCCAGCGGTTTGCTACACCCTAGCCTAGTGATTCCCTGAGACCCTGCCCAGCCCGATTTACAAACCCACCTAGTTGTGTGCAGTGGCTTTTGTATATGAATGGCCTGCCCTCTAGCAGCTTAACCTAACAAATTGCAAATCCAAAACTTCCAAACTCCAAGCAAAAAGGAGATATCTATAGATCTCCCTGTAGTTTCTGCTGGGCGGGTTCAGACACTAGCTGACTTGCACCTCCTTGGAGATCCAGGAACCAGTGTAGCTAGAGGTCAGTGTGAGACTACACCAGATTTCAACTCCTCACATACATAAGTGACACACAAGAGGCAGACTCAGCGAGCAGCAAAGCCCCACTGAAGCAAGTCCTCCCATAGGGGTGTCTCCAGCACAGCAGTTCTTCCATTATAGACACAGCTAATCCTCATAGTCAATTGGCCTGAGGATCAATTCCTCCCAGCGTACCAATAGCAATCAAGGCTTACCTACAACAAGATTGTGAATCCAGCTTACAAAGGGGTGCACCAAGAGTGTCCACCTTAGGTGATTGGGGAGGTGGAGCTACTGGGCCATAAAGGACAACTAGCACACAAAGCTACTCCATCAACACAGGGAAGCAGCCAATACGTGGAGACTAAGAAATATGTCATGAATGAAAGAAATGGAGGAAAGCAAACTACTGGACATAGAGTTCAAAACCACATTTATAAGGTTATGCAAGAATTTTCTACAAACCGCCAAGAAACTTAGTGAGACCTCTGAGAAACTTAGTGAGATCTTCAAAGATCTTAATCAGAATGCCCAAAAAAATGGAAAAGTACCAGTTAGAAATTAAGCATACACTGTTTGAAATAAAGAATAATATACAGAAATCCAACAGCAGACTAGAGGACCCCAAGAATCAAACCAAAGATCTGAAATATGAGGAAGCAAAAAAACACCCCACCAGAAAAACAAAAAGAAAAAAGAATCCAAAAATTTGAAGATAGTGTAAGAAGCCTCTGGGACAACTTCAAGCATACCAACATCAGAATTATGAGGGTGCCAGAAGAGAGGGAGCAAGATATTGAAAACCTATTTGAAGAAATAATGACTGAAAACTTCCCCCACCTGGTGAAAGAAATAGACTTACAAGTCCAGGAAGCACACAGAACCCCAAGCAAAAGGAATCCAAAGAGGACCACACCAAGACACATCATAATTAAAATGCCAAGAGCAAAAGACAAAAAGAAAATATTAAAAGCAGCAAGAGGAAAACAGTTGATTACCTACAAGGGAATATCCATACGACTGTCAGCTGATTTCTCAACAGAAACTATGCAGGCCAGAAGGGAGTGGCAGGAAATAGTCCAAGTGATGAATAGCAAGAACCTACAACCAAGAGTGCTCTAACCAGCAAAGCTATCGTTCAGAACTGAAGGTCTCATAAAGAGCTTCACAGACAAGAAAAAGCTAAAGAAGTTCATCACCACCAAACCAGGATTATATGAAATGCTGACGGGTATTCTTTAAGCAGAGGAAGAAGAAGAAAAAGGTAAAGATAAAAATTATTAACAACAAAGTGATAACAAATTCATACCTATCAACAAGTGAATCTAAAAATCAAGTGAATAAAAAATCCGATGAACAGAATACACTGGTGAACAGAATAGAATTAGGAGCATAGAAAAAGAATGGTCTGACAATTCTCAGGGGAAGGAGGTGTGAGGGGTGCAGGAAGAGACTGGACAAAAATCTTATACCTATGGATGAGGACAGTGGCAGGGGGTAAGGGCATGGGGTGGAGGTGGGGAATCAAGTGGAGGGAAGCTATGGGGGAAAAAAAGAGGAACATCTATAATAAATTGAACAATAAAGATTTATTTTTTAAAAAAGGAAAGAAAGAAAACGAAACTGGAGGCTCAGAGACTCAAAACACACAGGGTAGACCTACTATTCTCCCAGGATGCATCTCAACATGCTCCACGACCACTATTCCAGACCCTGTAAGAAGAACACTAGAATGCTCTAGAAGTCAAAATAATTTTAAAGCAGTAGGCTAGTTCTGAGCAGTAGGCTTAATTTTTATTACATTTCCAAATGAATGCAGTAACTGGTAGTCTATGACTCTGCAAGACACCAAATGTATTACCTAAACCTGCTTGAAAATTCCTATGAATTAGAGGCTGAATCTTACTTTTAAAAAGCATATGGGGAGTAAGGGAGAGCTTTTGCAAGAGTATTTTTATAAATAGATCCTTATTGTTGAGATTAAAACTATTTGAAAGTGTACGAAGTGTTTTCTAGAAGTTAAACAAAACTCACAACACAGTTTCCAACCTCAACAGCTTAAACATCTACACAGGATTTGTCTGCATAGGACACCAATGCCCTTGGTCACAATCATACGTGGATTTGTCTCCTTGCTTTTCTCTGCATGGCCCCACCTTCTCCAGGGAGCTCCTCTCAGAAATGATGCAGCAAAAGGATGTGCACTTGTCTGGCCTCCAATTCAATTCCCAGAAGCTTTCCTTCCTAGAACTTAAGCAAAATATTCCTTTGCTACCAGGTTTCGTTGTGTGTTTGGGTGGCGGGGGGGGGGGGGGGGGGGGCGGGGGGATCGTTTTGTTTCATTGTTCTTTGTTTTGGTGTTAGACTGTTCCATAAAGTGGTTAGAGTCTGCAGGCCATAGCTGCGAAGGTGGTTGGTGCAACTTGTTCAATACAGTAGTTTAAATGTAGGTATTAAAACCACATTTGAAATAAGAGTATATGTCTGGTTACTGGCAAGCATGGTTCTTTTTTGCCCTACTCCTAAAACTCTGGCTAACCTTCATTACACTCCAGTGGACTGCAGTGGTTAGGCTGCTGCCCTCACATGGCCACTCTAGGGCTCACCCAGTCTGGGATCTGCTCTTCATCTTTTGAGGGCCTGTGAGGGGACAACCCTCCTATTGTCCTCCAAAATCTTTCTGAAGTGAAGGAAAAGGGTCATCTTCCTCTAATCAGGATCTTCCCTTTCCGTCTTTACTGGGCTCTGAGCATCCATGAGCTTCATCATACCCTGTGTCTGTGTGTCCACCCATGTGGATAGAGGCGGGGGGTGGGGGGGAGAAGGGGAGAGGGAGAGAATTAATTATAATGCCACTCTAGGATTAAAGACTTAGATTTTAGTCAGACTAATCGAGGAAACAAGACAAAAACATTTCCTTTCCTCAAGGAGTGTATCAATAATGCAGGGCCTGTAGTTCAACTTCCTTCAAACACCACTGTAAAGAAACTAGTTTTAGTGGGGAATTCCAGACTTTGACAAATCAATAAAGAATTGTAGTTTGGATGGTGATAGTCTTTCCAATATCATGCAAATCATACTGCAGAGGGTGCTAATCTGTGCGCCTTGAATAAAGTTTCTCTTCCATCATGTAGCACTGCAAAAAATAAACTAGTATGAGAGTCAAAATCAATCTAAAATGTATGGTCCTTGTTCATTCATGAGAATCTATCATGGACTCCGTTATTCTATTTTCCCTCCGCAAGGCTTCCTAGATATCATGTGTGTTTGTTTTAAAGCCGGTTTATAAGTATAGATTTCTTTCAGGAGAGAGATTTTCTTCTTTTTGAGTTCTGAGACCCCATTTGGAGCTGCTCTTTTTATAGGCAGGGTTTCAGCTGCTAGGCAATTTCTTCTAACATCTGTGGCCATTCCAAACTCCTCATGTTTTAAAGCAGTAGCACCTGATGGCCACTTGTCCTTCACCTAATCCATCAAAACACCAGGGGTATGGCTGCCTCCTGCTAAATGCTAGATTTATTTCATTCCTTGCACCCTCCCCCTTTCTTTCTGTATTAATTGTGATTTTCTATGCATTTTACAGATGTCTGTGGAACATTCATTACTGTATTTTTCCTACTAGGCATTTAGATCAGGTATTTATGTTTCTTTCTTAAACTGACATTTTTTGCCTATAAGTAGAAGACTCCTCTCTTAAATGATTAGAAGAAAAAAATATGTCAATTATGTTAACACTAGCTAATTCTGAGCAAAAGATGAAAACTTCTTCAATTCCTTAAATGTGAACTTTCTAGAGTTTTATTGTCCTTTAACCCTCACCACTAAGGCTCCTGTCAGAATTATGGGACCAGAGGCTAAGAGCTTAAGACCACTAAATTTTTACTTTATACTCCGTGGACTTTAAATTAGCAAAATAATCATAGATTCCCTAAAAAATTATTAACTAATAAAACAAGACAAAAATAGAGTGATGCACACTTGGTGAAAAAAGTTCTGGAACCCAAATATTTAATAATAGTGATCATCAGAGCCAGCTTCATGGGCATGTGACCTGTAAAGTCACAGGACCCCACACTCAAAAAGAACCCACACTTGCTTCAATGCTCCGTTATCACCATCTTGAAAATCTTAATAATTTTTGAACAAGGAACCCTGCATTTTTATTTTGCACTGGGCCCCACAATTTATGTAGCCATCCCTGGTGATAATTCTGCTTGTACCCCACTAACAGGGTGACAATATGGCTCCATTTACTCTGGATGGTCATGAGTATGTCTATAGACTGTGATAGTTATTTCACATCTTCCCTTCACTCCCAGAAATGCCCTAGTTTGGATGATAAAGTAGAGAGTCACTTGCTTTAAAAAAAAAAGTTTAATTAATGAAAACTGAAAATCAGTTGTGATTAGAGGTTCATGGATCTAATAGGTGCCCAAAAAGAGTTTTACTGAAAAACTACTAATTTAGTTACTCATCAAAAAAAGGTTGCAGAGTGTCCACACCATAGGAGACAGCATACACTGCACCAGGGATCATAGTCCAGAATATAAAAGTTCTATATTCACCTCATTGCAATATTTTATTATTTAAATGTTGGAATTATGAAACCATTATGAAATGTGAATTGAGTACATAAACACAAATCTACTGAAAACATGTCTAAGGTAAAGCACTGAATTATTTGGAGATTGGAAGTTCCAATGAAGTTTTATTAATACCTTTCTATAAAGGTAAATATATGTGCCCTTATTTGCCAATCTACTTTGGTTCCTTGATATAAACCCCATAAGAGACAGACCTAAAAATAAGCCAGATATTTTTCTTTTACAGAGTGGACAAAAGAAGAGAGAAATTAACATTTGTGTATGGTAAACTGAGTTATATCTTCTTGCCCAGTTCTGAAGGAAATTTATTTTTTTGTTCAGCACCTTCCTCCATTTCTTCCCATTACATTGAAGGATCAATTCAAAAGCATACCTTCCTATCATCACCAGTTATCTTCTTCTCCCCTACTCCCTTACATTACTTTCATGGGGAAAAAAATAAAGTACTTTTTGGTTGATTAGAGTGAGGAGAGGTAGTTGGTAAAAACCAATGAGAATTTTGTGACCAAATTGCATTTTTTGAGAGCCTAATTTTTAAATTTTATTTTATTCCTTTTAAGATATTATATTTTAGAATTTTTAACACAAAGCATTGTCTTCTCAAATTGGTATAAAATATATATGGCATATAGTATAAAACAGACATATTTCTCATGATAAAAAGAAAGGTAAATAAATGAAAACAGGATATTGAAGTGATAGCTAAAGACCCATGTTTGTTATAGCATTATTCATAATAACCAAGATATGAAAGCAACCTAAGTATCTGTTAACCAATGAATAGATAAAGAAGATGTGAAAAGCCCAAACTGGTTTGACTCAGTGGATAGAGCATCGGCCTGTGAACTGACAGGTCCCAGGTTCAATTCCGGTCAAGGGCACATACCTTGGTTGCGGACACATCCCAATAGGATGTGTGCAGGAGGTAGCTGATTGATGTTTCTCTCTCATCAATGTTTCTAACTCTCTATCCCTCCTCTTTCCTCTCTGTAAAAAATCAAAAAAAATTATTTTTAAAAGAGAAGATGTGAACGATTTATACGCAATGGAATATTATTCAGCCATAAAAAAAATGAGGAAATCCTGCCATTTGCAACAGCATGGATGAAACTTGATGGTATTATGCAAAATGAAATAAGTCGAAGAAAGACAAATGTTCTATTATCTCATTTATGTGTGGAATCTAAAAAAGCTGAACTGAGCCTGACGGTGTGGCTCAGTGGGCTGGGTATCATTCCATGCTCCAAGAAGTTGTCATTTCAATTCCCAGACAGGGCTAATGCTTGGGTTGCATGCTGGATTTCCAGTAGGGATGTAGAGAAGGCAGCCAATCAATGATTCTCTCTCATCATTGATGTTTCTATCTCATCAACGTTTCTATCTCTCTTTTTTCACCCTTGCTCTCTCTCTCTAAAATCAATAAAAACATATTTTAAAAAGTAGTAAAATAAAAATTAAAAGCTGAACTGATAAACACAGAGTAGGATGGTGGTTACTGGGGAGGTTGGGGGAATTGGGGTGATGCTGTTTAAGTACACAAAGTTGCAGTAGGGGGATACATACTAGTAAGTTCTGGAGAGCTAATGCACAGCATAGTGATTATAGTCAACAGTACGGTATCACAAACTTGAAAGTTGCTAAGATACTAAATCTTAATTGTTCTCACCACAAAAGTAAAATGATAATTATGTGTGTGATGTGATAGAGGTGTCAGCTAACACTATTATGGTAATGATATTATAGTATATAAATGTATCAAATCAGCACATTGTACATTTTCAACATATTTGATCTCAATTTTAAAAAAAAGGAAAAGTTTTGAAATGTAATCTCTTGAGTATACATTTGCTATTTATTTCAGATAGTTTTAGATCATTAACAAACAATAAAGCAAGAACCATATACTTCCTTCAGATTCTTAGTTCCAACATATAAAATGAAATGAATACTTTCATCCTATATAATAAAAGCCTAATATGCTAAGTGTCTGGTCATCCAGTTGGTTGTTCAACCAATCAAAGCATAATATACTAATGATATGCTAAGGCTCCTCAACTGCTCATTATGATGTGCACTGACCACCAGGGCGCAGACAGTCCATTGGTCAACCAGTTGCTATGACATGCACTGACGACCAGAAGGCAGACGCTTTGACTGGTGGGTTAGCTTGCTGGTGGGGTCTGGCCAATAGGGATTGAGCAAGATGGGCTGGATACTCCCTAGAGCTCTCCCACAGTCCCTTCCCAGCTGGCCAACCTCCCATATCCCTCCCTGCCCTGATCATGCACCAGTAGGGTCCCTCAGCCTGGCCTGTGCCCTCTTGCAATCTGGGACCCCTTGAGGGATGTCAGAGAGCCAGAACAACCAATCTCTATGATATGCACTGACCACAAGAAGGAAGATGCTCAATGCAGGAGGTTTCCTTTGGTGGTCAGTACACTCCCACAGGGGGTGTGGAATGTTGCTCAGTCAGAAGTGGGATTCACAGCTGGAAAGCACAGCAGCAGTGACAGGAGACTCTCCTGCCTCTGCAGCAGCACTAAGGATGTCCGACTAAAGGCTTAGGCCTGCTCCCTGTGGGGAATAGCCTAAGCCATCAGTTGGACATTCCCCAAGGACTCCTGGACTGCAAGAGGACACAGACCAAGCTGAGGGACCCCCCTCCCCCAATTGCATGAATTTTGTGCTCCAGGCGTCTAGTATATTACTAAGAACAATGTATGAAACAATTGTCAAAATGTTAAAACACTAAAATGCCCATACCTCTGACCCAGTAGTTCACTACATTTTTCAAACATAATCTCAAATATAGAGAAAGTTATGTACAAAAGTGTTTGTCACAATAGTACTTTAATTAGTGGATGATCAAAAAGCACATATATCTTTCACAAGTAGGGAAATGGTCAGGTAAATTACAGTACAGTATATATTGTATGTTTCATATTATAACACAAACATTTTCCAACATTTAGTGACTGCATTGTATTTTTCTCACTGTCTACAATACTGCATTGTATTTTTCTCACTATAATTTTTATAGTTGGAAATAAAACCTTAAAAAAAGATGAAATATCCTGTAAATGGCTTCCTATTTAAGTAAAAGGCTAGCCTTGCTTTAAGATGTAAGAATGATGAACACTGTATATATACTCTCCATCACATTTGAGAAGTATGTCAAAATGTGGTGATGCAACCCAGTTGGTTACCAGCAGAGAATGAGTCCTTGTGACATTTTTTATCCTCTTTTGTTTTCTTCCAGGTTCTGCCTACATCTAACTAAAATGTTGTATTTAAATCTTATACTCAAATGTGGAGAGAGCCCAAAAAATACTGGTAAAGTATAACTTACACACATACTTCCACTGTAGGAAACCCAGGAATGCTATGGTCCTTGCTCTAGCAAAGCACACATGAACTTCAGTGGGAATTCTGCCAAGAGCAAGATGGTAAAGCAGGGCTCAGTGGTGTCAAATCAGATTAGTTCTGTCTGCCTTTGCCTAGCTGACTGTTACACAGAATGGCACTCTTTTATTGTGTTTAACCACTTGTCGTTCAATATATTTTTATTTTCATAGACAGCTCGATATGCAAAATGTGGTACAATTGCCTTTTATAGAGGTGGTAAATTTAATTTACAGCCTATACATAATATTCATGTTTGTAGAAAACATATTGATCAAACCAGCTTCCTTTACTATACTTAATATGCAGAGAGAATACAACATTTCCTAGCATTGAAATATGTTGTCTCACTCCCACAAAATGAAAGAAAAATGTTTAATGGTATTCTAAGTTTAAAACTGGTCTTTCAAATATCTTCAGTAACTTATAACGACATTCTCATAAAGGAGTTTATGCCCAGGATGTGTCCTCACAGAACAGTAGCCCGTCCAATCAATAGCCCATATGAATGGCTGGACAGTTCATTTTAGTGAACAATCTAGGGCATTCCATCAACAATTTCCACTCTGAAAGTCCCCTGTTTTGCAGATCAGGTCCCTCAGAGGCAGACCTGAGACAGAGATTTGTGTATGAGTGCTTTATTGGGAATTGCTCTCCAACATAACACCTGTAAGGGAGGAAAGGAAGCAACGGGCGATTTGAAGTAGCTGCTGCAGAGCCCTCAGTAACCCCAGTAGTGCTCTGAATGATGGATGGCCCTTCTTAGGTTCCCAATTCCAGTCAAGAGGGCCTACATGAACCCATTGGGTGGGAGAGGGTGATGCCTGGGGCAAGGTTAGGGTTAGGGTTAGGGGGAGAACCTGGATTGAACTCAGCTATGAGACAGCAGGAGGCAGCACACTCCAGGCAGGTGGAAAATGAGTGTCTTGGTCCTAAAGAGGAAATTTTGCACATACCCACAGCAATCGGCCTCTTTCACCTCAGAACCACATCTCCTCCAGGTTTCTAGTTTAATTTTGTTTTCTTTTCCCCTGAAGAAAATGACAAGAGGAAACTCAATGAGTTGAACTCCAGTCTACTGCTACAGCTAGTCTTCTGTCCACAATTTATACTCATCATCTCCCTCCTCGGTCACTCATTCTAGATTCCCTTACCCAATTCTCATCACTGCTGGTCACTGATTTATCTGAGGGGTCAGGGGAGAGTGACACAGATCAAATCCCCATCTTTTTTTCTCTCTTTGCAGGAAAATTTGTAAGTAGAATTTATTGCAAATTTTGCTATAATTGTATTCCTTCTTGTTATTGTCATTGGTGAATATATTTTTAGCATCTGAATACTGATGTAATTTTTCCAGTTGTATTGTGCATTGACATACATCATTGTGTGAGTTTCAAATGTGTATCAGACACTTTGACATATATATATATATATATATATATATATATATATATATTATGAAATTATTACCACAATAAGTTCAGTTTAACATCCATCATCTCATATAAAAAAAAAACATTTTTAAAAATGGAAAAGATTTTTCTTCTTGTGATGAGAACTTTTAGAAATTACTCTATACTTTTCAAATATATCACATAGCCACGGCAACTATAGTCTCCATGTAGTACATCAGATTCCAGGTATTTATTTACCTTCTAACTGGAAGTTTGCACCTTTTTACCATCTTCCTCCAATTCTCCCTCCCCTCACTTCAAACCTCTCTGATAACCAGAAATCTGATCTTATTTTCTATGAGTTTGTTTTGGTTTATTTTGTTTGTTTTTTAGGTTCATCATATAGGGTAAGATCATATAGTATTTGTCTTACTCTGTCTAATTTACTTCACTTAGTATAATGCCCTTAAGATTCATCCACATTGTTGTGAATGATAGGATTTTTTTATTTTTTATGTCTGAGTAATATTTTATTATATTTAGATAACTACCAAAACTTCTTTATTCATTCTTCTGTTGATGGACATTTAGGCATTTAGGTTGTTTGCATGACTTGGCTATTGTAAATAATGCTACAATGAACATAGGGGTGCATATATCTTTTTGAGTTAGTGTTTTGATTTCCTTTGTCAGTTTCCCATCTTTGAGCTCCTGATCACTTTTTCCTTCTCAAGATATGTTCGATACATGTGTCCATTTACCATCTATATTGGACAGAAGATTACAAAAAAGAGTGCTAACTGTATGTTTCCTGTCCTTCTTGTGTAATGGCAAGCAGCCCCACCTCCTCCTAGTAATCAGGGTTAGTTACCCCTGCCAGGATAATGACTCCTTTCTTTACCCGCTGTTTTCCTGGCACAGAGAGTGCCAAGTGACCAGGCAGCAGACATAGCTTAAAGTTTAATGGGACACTTACTATGTGCCTTGGTGGAAGTGATCCCCTTTGGGAACCAGGACCTTAACACTTGCAGAGATGTGAGAGCAAACTCCCAAGGCAGTCACTGCATCTGATGGCAAAAATGAAAGTCCACTTTCTACTTCTACCCTTGGTTTTAAGGCCTATGTCTTCTACCTTTTGGATACTTAGCCTCATAAAATGATCAATGATATACTGCATCGTGAAGGATGGTCACCCTCTTAGGGTGTCATCTCTAAGTTTATGCCCTAGACATATCTTCAAAAAGCTCTTTTATTGCTTTGTGGACCCGCAAATTCTGAATGGTATGATATATAATAGGACCAGTGAGTCCCATGGTGATGTGCCCACTACACATAATCCTGATCTGATGCAGTGTGATATGGGATCTTGTGTCAGAATATTAAATATTCTGCAAGCCTCAGATAATGGCACTGACTGTAAATGGATTCTCCCTAGTCAAGCCCCTCATGAGCTCAGAGCCATAGTTCACATTTTAGTACAGCCTGGTGAGACACAGAAGCTAAAAGCCCAGTTAATCCATACCCAAACTGTTAACCTACAGAAACTGTGAGATAATAAATGTGTGTTATTTTTAAGCCACTACATTTGTGATAACTTATAATTCAGCTTTGAAAATTGATACAGACTGTTAACAAACAACAACAACAACACACGCCATATACAAATCTAGATTGTTTATCATAATCAAGTCATGAATCATTGCTCTTTATGGGTATAAGGGATCCATTTGATCAATTTGTTGACAAGTGGCTTTTTTTTACATATATTTTTATTGATTTCAGAGAGAAAGGGAGAGGGTAAGAAGAGTTAGAATTATCCATAATGAGAGAGAATCATGGATTGGCTGCCTCCTGAATGTCCCCCACTGGAGATTGAGTCCACAACTTGGGCATGTGCCCTTGACCAAAATTAAACCTGGGACCTTTCAATTCACAAGCCAATGCTCTATCCACTGAGCCAAATCCACTAGGGTGACAAGTGGCTCTTTTATCTCCTCTAAAAACGGTGCTACATTGAAGGCTTCGTACTGGTCTCTGTTGCTTGCAGATTTAACATTTGGCAGTAGTAGTTGGTGAGTCAGATCTCATGCTGTTGGACCCATGCATATTTCCCATAAATGATTATTTATGTCCATTGTACCAGCACTTGGGTGGCCAATGATAAAGACTTGATGATGTCCACTAGCTTGCTATTCTATCTAGTTGGTCATGTAATACATCTTCCATAGTGGATGCTCTCTGGCATCAACATGTGATATGAAGGTCTTCATACTCTGTGACCATACATCCCTATAAATACCTCTTTCCTGAAACTTCTTGAGTCACAACTCTAATCTTTTTTTTTTTCAGGATCTTGACCAAAGATTCAAACCTCACCATGAGTTCATCTATATTCTAGCCTAGGATCTCTTCTCTTTCCACACAAAGTCAATGATCAGGCATCCCACTTAAAGTTATGTCCTTTGGGACCATTTCCTATTACTATGGACTTTCAGAGCAACAGTTGAGTGGGACTCTAGTGAAGCAACAGTCTACATTTAGCATATACTCACACATTGATCTATGAATCACACATGTCCTTTTTCTTCCTGACCAGCTGATCACTCCCAAATAACCTTCCATATGAGATAAGAGAAAGGCACTGATGTAACAGAGATGAATTCAGCTGCTCAAGAAGCTTGAGTATGTCTTCTGGCTCTGCCATTTTCTGATAAAAAATATAATACTTCTATCTTACAATGGATTGTTTTGAGGCTCAGATCATGATAGGCACTTCTGTCCACTTGGTCATGTGGTATCCTAGGGTTAGTATCAGGTCCAGTAAAATGCCAGAAACAATTTTTCAAATGGTGTAAAATTTTCTGCTTCAGAATATGTGGCCTTTCTTCAGAACTCATTAATTTAATACTGTGATTCTTCTATTGTGATTTGCAATAAACTCTGCACAGCATCTTATCCTACCATTTGTCATCCTAATACCAGAAAGTCTATCAGGCCATGTGGACAAGGAAGGGCTGGCTGTGCTGCAACCTTGATCTTCCATGGTGCCCTTTCCTGCTCAGGACCCTATTCACATCTGGACATCTGTGTGACTTGATCATTAGGTTGGAGCAGGGATTCACAAGTGTGGAATATGCTACCTCCAGAGCCCAGTGGCAACTACCAAGTACTGTGAAATATGCAAGATATAATAATTTTCTATTTGTTTTGAATGAAATATCCTGACATCCCTCAGACATCTGGACCCCTAAAGCCTTTTCTAACATGAAAGATTCTTAAATCTTCACAGAGTATTTATCTCCCACCTTCTGGAACACATATGTCTTTTCAAGGTTTCCAACATACTTGCCACTTCTTGTTTATTTGGTTTGATTAACACAATGTCATTGATATAGTGGACTAATGTGACTCTCTGAATCATGTTCTGACAGTCCATATCCCTTTGGACTATATTATGACAAAGGACCAGAGAGCTGACATGGCCCTGGGAAAAAATTACAAATGCACATTATTCTCCAATACACATGAATGCAAGCTGCTCTAGTGCATCTTCCTAAAAGGAATAAAAAGCACACTTACCAGATTGAAGGTTGAATACCACATGCTTAAGACCAGGTAATCCAATCTAACAATAAGACCACATTTGTTATGGCACTGCAATTGCTTCTACTTGGTTGAGTTTGTATGTCTGCATCTTATCATCCCTATTATTTTCAAGGAGACCAATGCCATCTACCGGAATCAGTCTGGTATTTGCAAGGGCTAGAATGCTGAATCAAATAAAGGTATGATGAGAACTACAACCACTTGTCCTTTGGGTCTTTAATGTTGACACTAATTTTTACCATTTACCCTGGTATATAATATTTTATTTGCTTATTGCCTGGGAGAAAGGACAGTTTTGAAGGCTTCCACTTGGCTTTCCATGCTATGATGAGACTAACCCTACAGACCAAAGAACAAATGTGGCAATTCTACAAAATACCAAGAAATGTCCATTCCAAGTATATATCCTGGGGTGGGGAAAGTGACAACTGAGTTGGTTGATGGATCCATTTTGAGCTGATATCTGAGTGAGAACTTTATTTTCTGACTTTAGATTCCCTCACACTAAGGGTTAATAAATGATATTTAGGTCTAAGTTAATAGCTGGCAAAATATCTGGGTATTCCCCTTTCTCAGTCAATAGCTACCCAAGTAAGTGATCCAGAAGTCTCTTTGGGAAAGGACAAAGAGAATCATTACTGTATGTACTTTTGATGGTGCTACAAGGTTCTCTCCCTCAGGAATTTCAAGTCTGGAAACTGGCTGAGATTTAAAAACTGGGCAAGAGATCATGACTTATTATTGGAGAAGCTGCTCTCAGCATTATGATTTTTCATTTCTGAGTTTCTTTTATTTTAATAGATTGAACAACTTAGCAACTACCCATCTATCTTTTCCTTAGTGACCTAAGTCTGTTAACCATATCCACAACTCTTTGTAGGTGAAGATGCCCTGGCTGCTACTCCAAATATGTGACTCATTATGATAACTGCACATACCCTGCTGTGGTTGATAAAATACCACTACCTGATATCTATTATGTTTGTATCTTATTATCCCTATTATTTTCAAAAAAAAAACATTTCTATAATAGCATTTTCTACCATAAACATTTACAATGGGCAGACACTGAGCATTTCAATGATACTCTTGTCTCTCTCCAATTCATTCCTTATTTTGGTAAATGGAGTTTCATGTAGGCCCTCCCACTGAACATTCTGGTGGTGTATCTTAGCTTTATGTATACCCTGTAGAATTTCCCCTTCTCTGGGTGTTTTAATCCCTTCTACTACCATCATTCATCGCACTTCTACTTCACTTGATGTGAGTGAACACTTTCTTTAAACTTCAAAGTGCCATTATAGTAGCATACTAGCACCTTCTTTTGGAGTCTTTTTTTTATTTTTATTATTTCAGAGAGAGGAAAAGAAAGGGAGAAAAAGATAGAAATATTAATGGTAATAGAGAATCATTGATGGACTGCCTCCTGCATGCCCCCCACTGGGGATCAAGCCCACAACCCTGGCACATGGCCAACCAGAAATTGAACTGTGACCTCCTGGTTCATGGGCCGGTGGTCAACCACTGAATCACACCAGCCGGAGTCTTTGACAGAGCACTACATCCTTATGTTCCATGAATTATTTTCTTTCTAACTTTATGTTCTGTCCTCATACTTTAGCACTTTTGGGGTCCAGTTTCCATACATACATACTCTCCTGAGCCTCACAGGTACATATTGGTTGGATCATGTAGCTCTTCAGGCCTAACACATCCCCAACTGAAATATGCTGTGACTTGATCCTTGTTACTGTTCTGGTAACCAAGAGGGGAGTTGGGAGTTGATTTTGAAGAAAGAGGCACATATTACTCCACAAGTCAGAGTTCTCTGCATTTCTTTTAACAGAGAGAAGTGGGCCACTTCTCAGGCTCAGAAGTGTATTGACCCAAGGTCCCATTCCTTCCCAATCACGGCCTACACAAACCTTGGCAGAGACAACTTGTGGTTAAAATGTCATCTTCTCAGAGATACTCTACTTTCATTATAAAGTCCTGAGTCAGATCCTCAACTTTTTTGCTTTTCAGCTGCTGGATATAGGAATCTGTTGCCAAGGGGGCCCTCTGGCCTTTAGACTTCACCTTAATTTGGTGAGTAACCACCCTCAGCCTTTCATGTCTTCTCCAATGCATGCATAGCTTACAGCAACAGCTAATTCTATAGTTCTTTAATTACTATTTACCCCTAAACTCTCAAATACCTGAGACATCACACTTTGCAATGCATTCTCTTCTACTGATATTCCATCACAAGTCAAGATCAGTGTGTTTTAACAAATGCACCGGCTGACACATCCCAAGGCTGTTGATATCCTACCTACCACCAGTGATGAGGGCCTAATTACCAGCTGACCAGCAAATAATTTAACTCCCAAATTTCATGATAGAGCCTGCCTCTTAGGACCGGCCCCAATATTAATTATTATAGGTTGAGTTTCCTGTAAAATGAACTCTAAGCTTGAGATTTGTGATTCAGTAGTTTATGGAGGAATGTTCTCAGATATGTGCAAAGAAGTAAAAGAATCAGGTCTTGATAGAGAGAAATGTTGAATTGCAATGCAGTGACAGCAGAGACCTCAGCCAATCTCACAGGGAGCTATGAAGTTGGTTTGACCTCTAATTGAAGCATGGTTTAATTATTGGAATCAGGCTGGACCTGGGGATAGGTTGTAACTTAGGGAAAGATAGCTCCCTTTGGCCTAACACCATTCCTACGGAAGCACTCAACAGCAAGGAACTCTCTGGCCCTGGGAACCAGGGTCTTAATCTCAGTGGGAATGTGCAGTGCACCATCATCAGACCTACACACATCAACACAAGGTAAAGGAGGCAAAGGAACGTTAGGTGATTAACTCTTGGTTAACTTAACTGTCTAATGGTGGAGAATGTAAGCTCAGGAAAATACAAAGCAAAAATGACTCCCAACCCTACTCATCTCCAACTTTAGAAAGTAAAGCCAGACCCATAAACAATGACAGAGGACACACATCTGCACTCATTCTTGCCCATCCTTAGTGATCCTGTCCTTTCTGGTTATCTCTGCTGGGCAAAGCAATCAGGAGGACTGATATCCCAGACAAGTAGCCACAAAAATCATTTTTCAATTACAAATAATCAGACGAGCTATTATGCATACATCTACATATCTGTTTTTTAACAACTTCATTCACCCTATTCAAAAAAACACAAAAACTTAATTCAGCACTGCAAGATGAATTAAAAAAGAAAAACAACTCAACATTTAAAATAAAAAATAAATCATGGAAGGTCCTTGCCGGATAGCATCTTGTCCCAATATGCCAAGGTTTCTGGTTTGATCTCAATCAAGACACAAGCAAAAATCAACCAATAAATGCATAAATAAGTGAAAGAAAAAATTGAACTCTCTCTCTCTCTCTCTCTCTCTCTCTCTCTCTCTCTCTCTCCCTCTCTCTTCATCCTCTCTTTCTAAAATCAAGAAAAAAAAATTATTTACAATAAAATCATGAACTGTAGGGCCCTGGTTTGATTCCAGTCAAGGGCATGCACCTTGGTTGTGGGCACATCCCCTGTAGGAGTGTGCAGGAGGCAGCTGATCAATGTTACTCTCTCATTGATGTTTCTAACTCTCTATCCTTCTCCCTTCCTCTCTGTAAAAAAATAATAATAATAATAAAAATCAATAAAATATATTTTTAAATAAAAATAAAAATATATTTAAAAAATAAAAATAAAATGTAATGGGAAAAGGTGCAAAAATATTAGCATAATGCATGCTCTCTGTGAAAGACACAGTCATATTCCTCTGAAATAAACTCTTACTAATCAGTTCTGAGCTTTATAAAACAATAGCAGTGGAATGACAATGCTGTCATTTGTATATTGTCCCTCAGTTCTCTAATGGAAAGCTTTTTTTCCTCTGCCAAGTCATTCTTGACAATGTTAATGATTCACTATAAAGCAGTTTCTGGGCTATGATTTGTGACATTCAGACTGGTTAGATGGGAGGGCTCGGCAGGTTTCTGGGGAGTGTTTTGGATGCAGAAATGCCTTGAAGATAGCACTTTATTATATTTAGGACAAGTATGACATCCCACTTCAAGGAAGAGGCCTCTATACATATTGAGAAGGGATTTCTATGGTTTAAGTGGGGAGGAGAAGGTTGGTTTAAAAGAATGCCTCTGTGTGTTTTTTGAGTCGACATAAAGATAGAAAGCAGAGAAATGGAGGCAGGAGGCAGAAGGATTATGGATAATGGAAGAATTTTGCCTGGGGGTATATGCCTGCTTTGCCTATTCCTGTATAACTAGAATATTTATAATTCAAATACTTATCTTTAATAATTAAAAACCAAGGAATATTAAAGACAAAAGGTAGAAAATATTATGTACACATGTGTAGGCATCATGCATTAAATCCCCACCCTTGCAAAATACAGCAAGAGGTAGATTTAAAAAGAGGTTAAAAAGTGAATATTTTAAAATATCTTGAAACAGAATTTCTAATTCACTCCAGTTCTGCCAGGAGTGATACCCTTACTTCTGATTTCTACACACACCATCAGTCATGGGGATAGGTACTAAAAATATCCAGCATGGTGGTTTGACATCAGCACATCAACAATTAAAAAGTGGATACAAATATTTCAGGCTTTCAAAACCATAAGGCTTTCCTCCAGATTTATGAAAACATTGGATTCACACAGGAAAAAGAAAAGTCGTTTTCAATTGTTTTCGCAGACTATTTAGTTGCACAGTCTATGTAAACTACTAGCTACAATGGAATGTAATATTCTACCACCGCCAGGAACACTCTCTGATCTTCTGCCTCTTCTCAGACAGCAAAGAAACAAAGAAAAACAGCCCTTGCTGTGGATCCAGAAGAGTGTTTGAAAAAGAGAAAGAGACCTCAACCTTGTCCCCCAGTATTAGAAAGCTGTCAATTATAACCATGATTACAAAACAATACTGAAATAAAATAAAAAATTAGTTATTTTAGGGAAGTGGAGTGGGGCGGGGGAGGGGAGAGGGGGAAGAAGGGGGAAGAGCCAGCCTCATTTAAAAAGAAGAAAGAATAACCAAAAAATATCTGGTTCAATTTCAACCTAATGATTCTAAAGGTAATCAAAAATAATACAACTGAATAGAGCTCAATTGTTTATATTACAGTAGCAGAAAAAAAGAATACTTAGCAGCCAAAATATGAACAAATTAAGATATTAGATGAAATGGTCAGGTGTCATTGTTTTTAAAGAATGTGGCCTCTGTGGCAACGAGTTTATGAATAATAACTTCCACTCATGTCTAGATCAGAGGTGTTAATATTTACACCTTTGCTAATTATGGCAAGGAGGGGATTAATGGAAAATTAAATGCCCCTATCTTTTTACATCCCTACCACACCAAGTAATTCCTGGTTGAACATTAACTTAACCTGACAATAATATGCTGGAGTGGGGAAGTAAGGAAGGGTTCCCACAGATCCATCTATACGTAAAAAGAATGGTGATAACCAATGGCTAGACATTGGTTATAGCTAGCAATAAAACTAAAAGTTGCTTTTAAGACTCATTTTATAAAATTACTCATTTTTAGAACTGGGACGAGGGCCTGCCTGGTTGCTGCAATAGTTAATGCACTAACTGATCTTGGGTAGAGCATCTTTTGTCCACCCCAGATGCTACTGCTCCTGTGCTCTGAAAAGTGACAAGGTACTCTGGACCGATAGCACCATCATCAAACCCAATGTTTCCCAAAAGATATTTTTTGTGGGGTCCCAGCTGGGATTAACAGATCAGAAGAAAACAATGGTTTACTAAATATTGGGTTTGCAGTGGCGGGGGAATGGGATGGGGGTGTGTGGGAGTGGAATAATTTTAAAAACCCTTCTTTACCTTGATTTTTTCTTTATTGATTAAGGTATTACATATGTGTCCTTATCCCTCCATTGTCCCCCCACCCTCACCTCTCTGGTGTCTGCATCCATTGGTTATGCTTATATGCATGCATACAAGTCCTTCGGTTGATCTCTCCCTCTTACCCCCTCCTTCCCCTATCTTCTCTCTGAGGTTTGAGCATCTAATGGATGCTTCTCTGTCTCTGGATCTATTTCTGTTCATCAGTTTATGTTGTTCATTATATTCCACAAATGAGTTAGATCATGTGATATTTATCTTTCTCTGACTAGCTTATTTTGCTTAGCATAATGCTTCCCAGCTCCATCCATGCTGTAGATTTTGCAATTTGAAAGAAATACTAGTTTCCTAAGAATTAATGTATGTTGCCCAGCTTGAAGATGGGACGTTTGAATGAAAACATCTCAAGTTTCAGACCCTCACACCTGCAAGATTTTGGAACTCGGCATTTGTTGGAACCATTGAGTACTTTTCTTGTGTTTGTTGTTTGTAAGTTCACAGAGAGGGCCCTTATCTACCTCTTCTCTTGCTGCTTGTCTTACATCTTTATTAGCTTTCACAAAGCGGGGTCATAATTACATTCTCAAGCCAAGGATGAAGTCACCTGAATCAGCATCCAACTAACTGCAAGGATGATGGTAAGAATGGCAATGTTCCTCAGCGATTTAATTCTGGTTCAGCAGCATTTAGCTCCCTGACCTCCTGCTGTTGTCAATGCCACAGGCTGGCTGCTTGAGTGCTGTGCAAAAGCATTACTGTTTTATTTGTTGTAAATTTACTGGTTATTAATTTCACAGTGTGACCTCCTATTCTCCTATTAGTTGGCAGATTTCCCTATAGCCTTCAACAAAGTTAAAGATTTCCATCAAGCTAAGTTCTATTTCTCCATCTTCTCTGGCCATTTTACCCATCACATGTAAGATTTACTGTTTCTTTAACCATCCTTGCTACCCTTTTTCTGAGATTCGTGTTAGATAAGTATCCGTCATACTTAGAAATATAATGTTTTTATTTTAATAAAGATTTGCATTTTCTCAACCCCCTTTTTGTTTTCTCACAAATCTCAAAAGAAGCGGCTGTTTTGTTGCAAAGATTGTATATAGCAAATAGTTTTCATGTTGTTGAATAATCTTGTATTGTTCCTCTTCACACAAAGTAGAGAGGTAATGGCCTCTATTGCACTAAGAATGGAAAGACAGTTCCTGTGTAAATTCACTGCCTCGGGGTCATTGCAATTTCCTCCATCTTTCTCTTGAAATCATGAACCTCCCATTCCTGGACTGGATCTTAGAACTTTGACCTAAGTTCATTTAATAAGCAAAACAATTCATTTATTGCTTCTCCAATTGATATCAGAACTAGGTGCAATTTTTGCTGTTGGATCAGGAAATCTCAATTCAGGGTCTTAACAGTGTTCTGCATATGAATGTATGGATCTATAACCCGGACTTGCTTTGAGGAATTGCAGGTTTTGTGGCACCAGGGTTCTTTTGTATCAGTTGTACCTGCCTCTCTTCCAAAAGGGCCATCTCTGTTCCAGCTAGGAGCACCGAGTCAGCGGCCCAATTCTGAAAAGCATACCACTGCAAGGGGATTTTCAAAAGCCCAACTTCATCATCTTTAGCTCTTCATACTCCATCTGCGAGGGCTATACAGGGGATTTGTATGAGAGCCATTACATAAGAATGGTGAAAACTAGAGACCAGATAAAAGATTGTGGAAAAGAATAACAGTGTTTCCAACTCAGTGATGCAAAATGTTAAATAGGAGGGTCAAGGCAACACTATCAAGATAGAGAAAGCCTTTAGTTTTGGAATGTCCTGCAATTAAAACGCAATTGAGGAGGGAAGATTGAAGTCACAAAATGAACAAAGGGTAACTGAGGGACCAAGTTGCTATGGAGCATGAGTGGAAGGAACCTTGGGATTTCTTTCTGGAAGAGTACTTTTGCTTCAATAGCTTTCTCTGAGACTTCTTGTAACTCTGCTCTCTGGAGCTTTATATATAACAGATAGCAATGCATTTTATGTATTAAAATATTTTTTTCAGCTATTCTTATTTTACAAATGAAAATAAGGCACATACCACATACTACATGTACATAAATGACATCAATATGGAAAGAACCAGGCAAAATAATACAGAGTAGGGCAAAAGTAGGTTTATAGTTGTGAGTACATGAAACATAGTTTTTTTATTGTATTATTTATAAATTATTGTATAATTTTCCATATGAGTAGCTGTAAACCTACATTCTCCCTACTCTCTATAAAGGAGGTATCAGTGCCTGATACAACTCATGTATTTCAAAGAGTAGATCAGCTGTCATCTTCTTGTAAAAGGTTTGTATGTCAGTGGTTTTTACTTTCCAAACTCATTTTACCTCTTATATATGTTGTTCACACCATATCATAGATTCAGGTAGCTATTTTAGCACCAGTGTTTATAAAGTTGAGAGAAAGTGGCCTGGAAAAGAAGGCAGGAAAAAGTCGAAGTGATACACCTAAAGTAATAAAAATAGCATCAGTTCTCCAAATGAGGATGCCCCACACTCCCCTCTGCTTTGCACTAGATAATTCCTGAGGATTTCATTCCAAGTAGCATACTTTTACATTAAGTAAAGAGAAATGGCACAAATATGCCATCTTCTTTCCCAAGCATACCATGAAAACTACTTAGTAAAGATGGCTCTAAGCAGTTCCTTCAGATTCCCAGGGTTTCTGCTGGAAACAAATGAAAATGGATAGAGACATTGCTAAGCTCCTGTCACATTAGGATTATTCTCAAATTGACTGATGGACTATAAATAATAAGCAACTATTAGGAATGCCTCATTAAATTGGGGACAGTGGGGTTCTGTAGGGGTAGGGTTGAGACCAGTGCTAAATGGAATGTTCAAATTATTGCCCTGATGGAAAAAGTAAATAGCTGTGAGCATACCAAAATAGAACTGCAAGCACAATGGAAGATCTTAGGTGCAAACATTTAAATGGAATGAGATTTAATTTAGATAAATCTATAATAACTTGCTCATGGGAAAGTCATTCCTACCCGAGTAATAACAAGCAAAATTCTCCTAAGAGAACAGGGAAATGGTTAATATTTTCTAAGCATTAACAACGAACAAATCATTAGGAAAATATTTTAAATTAAAACCAATTCTCTCGTTTTTCATTGAACTATAACTTTTACTTCCCAGGTATTGTCTCTTTATGTTCATCAGTTTGATCAAATAAATTACTGCCTGGGTATCCCCATCTATGACTTCAAACCAAATGCTCATTAGTTCCAGCTTTATTTGATGCCTGCAACCCAGAAACAAAAGATCCCAGAGGTTGATAAGATCAACTCTTTCAAAAGTCCAAACAAACTTGTGCTTAAAGCCCTCTACTTCAAAACAGAAAGGAAGAGCAGTAAACTGGTTCCAAAGGAGAAGAGCCTGTTTTCAGCTCTGGTGGCATCAATCACAAATCAATGGCAAATGCAAGGTTGTGCACTGGGGAGCAGTTGTTGGGGTGGTTTAATTTTCAAATACGCACAGTTCACTAAAGATGCTAAATAATTGTTAGACAGTCAAATCAAAATTAAGAAAATCTGATCTCATAATTTTGGCAAGAAATAAAAATGAAACTGCAGCAGCATGCCAAGAAGATATGTGCCCACACTCCCATTGCATTCCTCCTGTACAGAGAGCCCGTGAGGATGCCAGCATGGCCCCAGAATCTGCTCAGGGTGGAGACACAAACTTGAAGATGCACTAACATGAGCAGGAGCTAAAACTGGCAGCCAACTTGTAAATAAACTTAGCATATCCTTAAGAATGATCCACTGGCCAAATTTCAGGTTGTTTCACTTTGTAGTACATATACATAATCATGTACACCAATAGGACCTTTTTTTATGCTTTCTCTCCTTTCCACGCATTAAATAGAAATCTGTTACATATTACAATGGTATGACTAAGTGTAAAAGTGTCCAGAATAGGACAGAGCCAGGGTTCCAGTGAGCATCGTGAGGCACGCAGAAGGGGGAGCAGGCGCTCCAGAACAGAGAGTGTCAGTCAGTGATGAATCCAGAGGGAGCTGTCGTGGTACAAGATGGAACAATTTATAGTTGCAGTTGCTTCAAGTTTAAATTTTCCATTCTCAGTAAAAATAAATGTAGGTAATAAAAAATTCAAAATATTTCTATTTCTACAAAATGCACTTATATACACTAATAATAAGTAATTATTTTTATCCAGTGTTAAAATGGATAAAAATATGGAGGTTAAAACATATCATTTGATATTTTAATGAAAAACGAGATACTGACAATTAGTGACTGTCCATAGAACTCTCCAATGCAAGCAGTCTTTCTGATGTCAGTGAACAAAATTTACTGTCATCCAATTTCTCAGAATTTTTCTTGGCAACAAATGACATTATTTTTAAGGAGCTGACTATGATATAATAGTGGTATTGTTTTTGGATGACTTTGGCTCATTGCACTGAAACAGGACTCTTAGACAATTTTCATTGATCCAGTTCAGCCCAAATTCTTGGTATCTCAAGTGTCATTCATTGATCATTATTCCATTTGAATGTCTAGATTAAGCTTTTCCAATCAAAGTTCAAAATTTACTAAAACCATTATGAATGTGTGCAGCTGCCTCTAAGTGAGAAGGAAAAGGGGCTCTTACAGAAAAATGCTGACATGATAGGTTTTTGTTTTGTTTTTTTAATATATTTTATTGATTTTTTTTTTTTTACAGAGAGGAAGGGAGAGGGATAGAGAGTTAGAAACATCGATGAGAGAGAGACATCGATCAGCTGCCTCTTGCACGGCCCCTACTGAGGATGTCCCCACAACCAAGGTGCATGCCCTTGACCAGAATCAAACCTGGGACCCTTCAGTCCGCAGACCAATGCTCTATCCACTGAGCCAAACCGGTTTCGGCCTGACATGATAGATTTTTAAAAGTTACTTTCTCCTCTAGATTTTTTTGCACTGTCAGAAGTATACTCTGCTGTGGATATACATGGTATTTATTTCAAGGTAAATATTTTTGCAAGGCTGCTTGCTTGTTTGGGAGGACACTTAGTACACCTGAAGGTAATAGTCATTAGGTACCATTCTCTCTCAGGCACTACTTGAGAGGATGCAATGAGGATGGCACCACAAGTTGAAGAGGCACATCATAACCTGCCTGTGCTGTATCTCACCCCATGTAGAATAGATACCTCAGGTGGAGGGAGACAGAAGCCTTCAAAGAAATAAAAATGACTGGACCTAAGCATCCATGGATTGCAAGCTCCTCATCTTTAAGCTTTTCTCACCTGTTTGTAAGTTCAATCATTCAAAAATGGTTTGTATTGTAGGGCTCACCTATGAATGTATTTACTTATGTATCCTTAACATTAAATTCCCTCTATTTTTTAAAGGAATTGTATTACATGAGAACCTTTGATGATATTTGAAGCTAATTTACAGAAAGAGAGAGGGGAGAGATAGAGAGAGAGAGAGAGAGAGAGAGAGAGAGAGAGAGAGAGAGAGAATGCTGTAATGAGGTCACCAGATAATATTTGAAAACAGCTCTCCCACAACATGCAAATTTCAAGATATATTCCAAAGAAAACCACATTAGGAAGCAGTGAATAGAGTGTGGGCAGGGTTGATATAATTATATAATTCATATCTACCATGTAGATGCAAAATACAAAAACATAAGAAATGCAGTTGTGGGGTTAAGCACACCACCTCAATGTGTTGTGATCTCCTTCACACTGTACAGATCGATAGACCTGTACAGCCCAATCGGTTTCTGAATTTTGAAGTCACAAAAATATAGTTCTGATCGGGTACATAAGTATGATAATGGACATAACTGGAAGGCATGTATTTATGAGTCCTAAGAAATCTGGTTGAAAATGTTAAAAACCATATGTGGCTCCTAAGTGTTTGATATTGAATTCAGGAGTACATATGAAAAAAATTTTTAAAACACAAATCAGAACTATTGCTTTATACCACTATGATTAACAAGATACATATTTCTAAATCTGTTAAATTGCTTTCTTAAATGAGTGAAAAAAAGGATTGTTCCTTGCAGATCTCTATTATGTGTCTTACAGGTGCGCTTTACTACATCATGGACTTGGTAGGTGGTGTTTCCCCAGAGAACAAAGTATTTGTACACTTAAGGAAAATATCTCTACAGTGTCTTTCAATGTGATGGGTAGGTGTTTTTTTGTTGTTGTTGTTCTCCCTCTAAACGTTCTGAGTATAGCTCCATAGCCCTATTTCTTTAACTTCATTCCTGTTGGATTATGAGAAGTCCAGACAGGTCTGACAAAGTCATAAAATCAAAAAGTAAGAATGTATTATATCACAGATATTTCTTTATATATTGCAGACATTTGAAGGTTTACTAATGAAGATAATCATATCAGAGTCAGGCCCTCAATAAATGTTCATTTATTTCCATCACTTCTTCCCACCCTCTTTCACTCAATATTTCTCTCTCTCTCTCTCTCTCTCTCTCTCTCTCTCTCTCTCTCCCTTTATCTCTCTCTCTCATTGGCCATCATCTTGTTTTATATTGTAGGGGGCAGTGTGATCTCTTGGGATGGCAATGAACATGATCTTCAGCCTCAGTGGTGGAATTTTGGATACTGATGTTGTATCTGCCTGGTCTATACTTTCCCTAGTTACAGAGCTCACTGTCTGACCCAATGTTTTGCAAAGGGAAGTTGTAAGAATCAATAATATGATGGACAGGTTTTCCTTCTACATATTCTCTGGGGTTTTGTGACCTTTAAATATTTCATATGCTTCCCCAGAACCCACAATAGTGCCTGTGAAGTTATAAAGTACAATCCCAGGATGAGTCCACATCTTATAATATCTGAGACATCAACAATTTGGGAAGCTGTATAGAAGGAAAAAATATCAATGTTAACTCAGGTCCAAAAGTGAATATTTCTGTAGGATAGAAAAGAAATCGTGACAAATTACAATGACGAAAATTCGGCAAGTACCACAAAATGACAAACCCAGAAAAATAATAGAATGTTTCTAGTCATTAATTGTCTAACACCTCCTCTAAAATACTGCTTTTTGGCTGCAAATTTCTTAATCTTATCTAATAAAAGAGTAATATGCAAATTGACCATGTCTCCGCTATCCTACAAGCCATGTCCACCAGCCAATCGGGAGTGAGTATGCAAATTAACCCCAACCAAGATGGCTGTGGCCACAGAGAGAGCAGAAGGGAGGCTTTGGTTTTCCCAGCAATGGAGGAAGCCAAGCTTTCTGCACACCCTGGCAGACTCAGGCCTCCACTCAATGCTACAAAGTTTCAATTATAGAAAATAAATAAATTCCAACAAAAATGACCGCAGCTACAGAGCTGAAGAGAGCAGGAGGCTAGGGTTGCCCCCAGTGATGGAGGAAGCCAAGCTTCTGCAGCCCTGGCCTGCCTTGGCCTCTACTCCAGGTTACAAAGTTTCAAAGTTCCCCCAATTGTAGAAGATAAATAAATCCCAGATACCAGGGCCTCCACTTGGGTTACTGGGGGGCATGGCTGGCCTGCAAACCACCACAGGCCCCTCACTAAAGCCCCATACCACAAGGAAACCCCCACCCTGATCCAGGATACCCTTCAGAGCAAACCAGCTGGCCCCACCCATGCACCAGCCTTCTATCCTATCTAATAAAAGAGTAATATGCAGATTGACCATCACTCCAACACACAAGATGGCTGCCCCATGTGGTCAAAGATCCTGCCTCCATGTGGACACAAGATGGCCATGACAAGATGGCCTGCAAGGGAGGGCAGTTGGGGGAACCGAGGTTGCAGGAAAGAGCAGTTGGGGGGGACCAGGCCTGCAGGAGAGGGCAGTTAGGGGTGACCAAGCCTTCAGGGAAGGGCAGTAAGGGGCAAAAAGACCTGCAAGGAAGGGCAGTTAGGGGCAAACAGGCTGGCAGGAGAGTGGTTATGGGGTGATCAAGCTGGCAGGCAGAAGAGGTTAGGGGAAATCAGGAAGGCAGGCATGTGAGCAGGTGGGAGCCAGCAGTCCTGGATTGTGAGAGGGTTGGCCAATATTGAAAAGGGTGCAGGCTGGGCTGAGAGACACTCCCCTCCTCCCATGCATGAATTTCATGCACCAGGACTCTAGTATTACTATAAAGTTATAATAGACAGAAAAAAAGAAAATTTATTATTTTAGGTAGCATAGTTATAAAATATTATTTTTTATTATTAACAATTTGGAAAAGCTTCAGCTCAGTTTGCTCTGTTGATGGCATTTTTCTGTTACATCATCTGGAACCACCAGGCTCTGTGAGGACAAGGCATGCTGGACAGGCTGAAATGAAACCCACACATTAGAGTGGCGAACAGGTGACTTCACATGGTCAAACCCACTGTTCAAATTCCTGTCACAAGCTGTGTCTAAAACAACAGGAATTTTAAAATTCTATCTTGCATGATTCACATCCAAAAAAAATCAATGTTCCTTATATAATTGTAGAAGCTGCTTAATTAAGTATATTCCATTTAAACTAGATTTCAATGAGAATTGAGTCTGTTTACAATTTTACATCCCTAGGGATCAGGAGGGTAGCCCACAAACTGGCTCTGGCTTGTTACATTTAAAGTCTTTCTCTTTTTTTCTTCCACAACCTACATCTTTCCAGTACCACAGTACAAGTTAATATTAGAGTTTGACCACTGGCTATGCACCTTTGATTGAGACAACAAGGTGAATTGGATGGTAAATTACTTAAGGAGCCCGAAAAAAACAAGTAGCTATACATAAAAGTAACTGTGAAACATATAAAAAAACCACCAAACCTAAGCCAAGTATGTAGTCAACTGAACTTTCCCTTTAGCCAGATCCTCCAAAATGCCAATCTAACATGGCCAGATAGGAAAGAAGGTGTGACTGGGGGAAGTTAGAATGGAGACAGAGTGCAGTTGTAACTGATTATGGTCAAGATGGTTTAATTTTCTAAAAGCATATGACCATTGGGATATATTCCTTGAAGACCTCCCATGGGAGGGGTGTATACAAGTGTGGGACTCGGAAGTATAAAGCTTTAACTTCATAGTGAATCTGCCTCCAGTACAGATTTGGGGGCAGACACACTTAGGGTTCAATCCCCTCCTTGTTGTATGGCATTCACTAAGTTCCTGAGCCAATCTAAGCCTCAGTGTCCTCATCTGGAAAATGACTACAGTGACTACAATGCCCTGTGATTGTTGTGATGTTTAAATGTAGTAAATTTTATATTCTATGAATACTCAATAATTGGTAACTATGCTTATTAGTAGATGAAATGCTCAGAATCTCTCTCCCTTTATAAGATGATGAACACTGCACTGTTACCTAAAATACACCTTTTGTTTCCCAACCTACCATTCTGTATCTGCTTATTTCCTTTATTCTCCTATCCAAAATGCACAATCTTATTTCCTTCTCTTATTTCAAAGCCTATATGTGTATCCTTTCATATCAAACTAAGATCTCACCCATTCATTCCAGTTTTTTGTTTTTTGTTTTGTGTTTGTTGTTTGTTTGTTTTTCTGATTGTTCAGCATTTGTGACTGAGTCTATTCTCTGAAGGTCAAGCAGCACTGTCCAATAAAAATATAAGGTGGGCCACATCTGTCATTTAAATTTTTCTTTTTTTAATTTAATAAATCTTTATTGTTCAAATAAAAGCTCCCCTCCACCTGGTTCCCACACCCCTCTGCCCTTACCCCACTGCCATTGTCCTCATCCATAGGTGTTCAATCTTTGTCCAGTCTCTTCCCACACCCCTCACACCTCTTTCCCCCTGATACTTGTCAGTCCACTCCCTTTCTATGCCCCTGATTCTATTATATTCACCAGTTTATTCTGTTTATCAGATTTTTTATTCACTTGATTTTTAGGTTCACTTATTGATAGATATGTATTTGTTGTTCATAACTTTTATCTTTACCTTTTTCTTCTTCCTTATCTTAAAGAATACCTTTCAGCATTTCATATAATACTGCTTTGATGAACTTCTTTAGCTTTTTCTTATCTGTAAAGCTCTTCATCTGCCCTTTAATTCTGAATGATAGTTTTGCTGGGTAGAGTAATCTTGGTTGTAGTTCTTGCTATTCATCACTTGGGATATTTCTTGCTACTCCCTTCTGTCCTGCATAGTTTCTGTTGAGAAATCCACTGACAGTCGTGGGTGCTCCCTTATAGGTAACTAACTATTTTTCTCTTGCTGCTTTTAATATTCTCTCTTTGTCTTTTGCTCTTGGTATTTTAATTATGATGTGTCTTGGTGTGGTCCTCTTTGGATTCCTTTTGCTTTGGGTTCTGTACACTTCCTGGACTTGTAAGTCTATTTCTTTCACCAGGTGGGGGAAGTTTTCAGTCATTATTTCTTTAAATAGGTTTTCAGTATCTTGCTCTCTCTCTTCTTCTGGCACCCCCATAATTCTGATGTTGGTATGCTTGAAGTTGTCCCAGAGGCTCCTTATACTATCTTCATATTTTTTAATTCTTTTTTCTTTTTGCTTTTCTGGTTGAGTGTTTTTTGCTTCTTTGCATTTCAAATCTTGATTCTTGTGACCCTCTAGTCTGCTGTTAGATCTCTGTATAATATTTTTTTTTATTTCAGTCAGTGTATGCTTAATTTCTAGTTGGTCCTTTTTTATATCCTTGAGGGTCTCGCTAAATTTATCAACTTTTCTAGAAAATTCTTGAAAAACCTTATAAACATGGTTTTGAACTTTATATCTAGTCATTTGCTTTCCTCCATTTCTTTCATTTATGATCTGTTTCTTTGTCTCCGCATTTTGGCTGCTTCCCTGAGTTGATAGAGTGGCTTTGTTGCTAAGTGTCCTTTGAGGGCAGTGTGCACAGTTTTATTGTAGCTAAGTTTTGATTGTTGTTGATATTACTGAGAGGAATTGACCTCCAGGCCAATTGGCTGTGAAGATCAGCTGTGTCTACGATGGGAGAACTTCTGTGCTGGAGACACCCTTATGAGACAAGACTTGCAAAAGCCTCTGTGCTCAGTTTGGTTGGAGTGGAGTCTCAAGGCAAAGCAGACAGTATTGGTTTCCCCTCAGCCCTGCCCTAATTGGCTTCTATGTCTCAGTGTCCCATGGTAATCGCTGCAAGCATCTCTGAGAGAAAGCCACCCTTGAGTTTCACCCACTGCTAGACAGTCCAGTTTCTCCCCGAATGAGTCTGGGTCCCCAGAGTGTCACCCAGAACTGGAGTTCAGCACAGTCAGGAGTTTTTGTCTCCCTCCCGCTTGAGAAAGCTAGCATGTACTAAGTTGCCAGTCCTCTCTGCATGCGCATCTCAGTACCTCTACCTCCTGCAGCTTCTCTGAGTCTCAGTGTGATTTTCTCTTTCCTTCTAGTTGTAAAATTTCCACTCAGCCAGCCTTCCTGTGGTTCTGGATGATGTCTGTTTTGTCTTTTAGTTGTAGTTTTGAAATTGTTGTGTGAGGCAGTAGTTTAGACGTTTACCTATGCCACCATCTTGGTTTCTCTGTCATTTAAATTTTTCTATAGCCAGGTTAAAAAAAGTAAAAAACAAAATTGAAATCCAAATGAAATTAATTTTAGTAATATTTTTATTTAACCCAGTATATCCAAAATATTACTTCAACATGTAATCAGTATTTTTAAATTATAAATGTCATATTTTATGCTCCTTTACTCATACTATGTCTTGGAAATTCAGTGTATATTTTACACTTATAGCACTTTGAATTCATGATAACTACATTTCAAGTGCCCAGTAGATTCATGTATCTAGTGTTCCCATGTTGGATAGCACATGTCTATAATATGAAGAATTTGTACCATACTATTTAATGTGTAATTCTAGAGTGCCATTATGGGTTTGTTTGTTTGTTTGTTTGTTTATTTGTTTGTTGTTTTTGTCATTTATCTTTATTGTTGAAAGTATTACATATGTCCCCTTTTTTTCCCCTGTTGACCCCCTCCACCCCATTCCCGCCCCTGAGTGCAGGTGTTTCCATGTGTCAGTCCTTTCCCAAATACTCTCTAGGCTCTTTTAAGAAGGGAATTCTTAGAATTCTTCTGGGATGCAGTGTTCAAGCACAGTGGCCAGTCATTGAAGATTTGCTGATCAACAATTTGGTTGCATTTAGAAATCCTAGAAGGAAAAACACAGCGATGTGATTTCCTTCATCTTCTGTTACTTTTATCACTATGTAAGTGTGCATTGTTTATCTCAGGATGTAAATACTCAGTGTATGTGGAATAATGCCATTTGAAGATGGGTATTAATAAATCTGCTCTGGCATTAGTGTGAATAATGCAAGAGGCAAAAACAAGAGTGGGTATTGCCTGTGGTAATGCTTTGCTTATAGATTAAACAGTCAATTTAAGGAGCTTCTAGGTATGAATGGAGAAAGACATCATCTCACCACCACACCTAAAAGTGGTTCTCCAGTTTTTTAAATGTCTACTTATCAGTGATCAAAAAAATAGTAGTTCACTTTTTATTGACAACTGCACTGTGGAAGAAGTGGTTGCTTTTAAGGCACAACTAGGGACAGCACACCATATGGAAAGCATACACCTAGTGTACTACACAATACTCAGGTCTTTCCACAAACCTTTAAAGCATGACATGGTAAAGAATTTGTCACATCTTGGCCTAATAATTTTTAGAAATTCAGATAAGAATAAAGTTATACAGTACGCATACAAAGGTTTTTCAGAGCATATATAGCCACATTACAACAATGCCATAGATTCAGGTGGAAGTTTGATTTCTAAACATAATCTTTGTTTAGAAAGTAAACATAGTTGATAGTATGAAAAATGTCCAAGTTACATGAAAGGAGCAGAGATTTGAAAAACGTATGACTTACCCATGAATCACTAAATATCCTGGGAAAGAATATTTTGCTTTTTTATAGTTATGTGACTTAAAAACCTTTAAACTATATCCTGGTTATTGGGTTGACAAAAGTTAATACTTTCCATATTATATTACATTATTTGATTGAAAATGTGTCTTGTCATTTCTTTTTCTGTGTGTAAAGCAAAGAAGAACATTCCAAAAGATACTGACATATAAATATTTCTCTCTTTTCCACATCCAGCATGGCTAGAGAGTGGTCCAGTTTCTGAAAAGGGGCAGCTGGGGATTGAGAAAATGAAAGAAAGAGACAGACACAGAGACAGAAGGAAAAAGCTGGGGCCGGGTGGGACAGCTGTCCTCTGATGGAGAGACAGTGACCCAGACCCAATACAACCTGTTTATTTTATACAGCAAAATACCAGGAAGTTTTACTAAAGCCCAAGACAAAGGAGATTATGTGCATTCTTGTGGCTTCTTTGTAATCATCACTTCTGGGTGGGCTGGGATAATCCTTTTTGTTCCTGGCACTTGGCTGGTTTTAGATAATGAACCCACCCCTGGCGCTTGAGCTGAAGGTCAGGCTGACAACACACCTGCCTCTGGCAAGGTATGTTTCCAGGGCATGGGTCTGCCAGGCACTGCTGGATTCAAATGACAATCAGCTCAGGGGCCTTTCCCAGGCTCTCTCTACACTGACATCTGCTCTCATGTTGAAAAACTGCCTTCCAAACATATTGCACAAAATACTATGTTATTGGATACAATACCTAATAGCAACTTGACTTACATCTCAATGTCAGGGCATTTCATTTTATTTTCTAATTTTTAGCTTTCTTATAAAAATTCTCACAAAGGGCATGAACAAATTTTATTTTTCCCATCAAGCCTTCCTGAATTGAGACTCCTCTTCCTTCTCTGAATTCTTCAGCAATTTCTATGTGGACACAAATTTGGTATTCATCAACCATCTATTCATTATGGTTCTTTCTCCACATGCCTATATAAAAGCTGTAGCATACACACATAAGCTTCTTGAAGTTACAAGCCATGCCTTATTCATCTCCTGTAACTATCAGCAGAGCCATGGATAGAATAAACATTCAATAAATGTGCTAGAAACCATAATGATTTTGATTATAATTTACAGGAACATCATTCAGCAGACCAATGACATATTGTAGTAGTTCAGCCATTATGAATCCACAGTAACATTTTTATACTTCTACCTATTCAATTTCTTGACTATCCTATTAAATATGTCTGGCTAGTGTGACTCCATGGTTGAACAGCGACCTATGAACCAGGAGGTCTCCATTCATTCAATTATTGGTCAGGGTACATGCCCTAGTTGTGGGCTTGATCCTCAGTAGGGAGTGTGCAGGTAACAGCCACTCAATCATTGTCTATCATCATTGATGTTTTTATCTCTCATTCTCCTTTCCTCTCTCTATAATCAATAAAAAAAACATATTTTAAGTAAAAGTGCTTAGTATCTCATCAGCATTTTCATTCCAAAAACTCAAGTGAAATTTATTTTTGAAACTTAAAATAAAAGCCTAATTATATTCTAGCATCAAACAACTCTTTTTCTCCCTTATAGTTCTATTTTAACCATAGTTAATATGGTTCTATCTAACCATAGTTAATATTTCAGTTTACAAATACATATCTAATGTGGGGTTTTTCCACATTTAATAATATCCTGAAACTTAACTTTGTTTATTGGATTCATTTAAAATGTGGTTGCTACACAACAATTTTGGAGAAATGTGTATTACATCAGATATAATATTCAAACTAAACCCACAAGTTAAAGCTCTATAAATAAGAAAAGCAGAAATACTCCAAATACAAAGCATGAAAGCCAGAGGAAGTTAACATGCCCCACAAAGTCACATGGCCTCCTGAACACTCTGCCCAGTGAATTCAGCTGTAAGAAAATGAAGCATGTGAAATGCATAGGGGGGAATGCAAGTGTGTGGGCTCACTGATGCCACACTACAGAAGTGGCTCAAGAGTAAGAGGCCATTGATCAGAAGAAGGTTGGATTAACTCTGGCCTCTAAGTTACCCCTGGAAAGTGAGGAGCACTCAGTTGTGAGAGGTGCATTAACCTCTTCCGACCACTAGGGTTCAAAGTCTTTCATAAGGGGTAATTTATTAAATGGGTCCTAATTGCTTGGTAATGTACCTTCCAAAAGTCACTTCACTATGCTATGATTAGGCCTGGGATTTGCCTAGCGCTGTCACTCTCTTTATAACTCCATAATGGAACTCTAGGATGTGGGCAGCTGATCCATTGGAGAGCTGTATATCTAATCCGGGTCCAGAGTCCTACCAACAAAGCTAGGCAACCTTTCATTGAATTTTCCAGTGTGTAAACACACAGATACAAAATTGATATACCTCATAGTAAAATATGCCTTTTACTAAATAAATATACATTTTTCTAGGTTATAGGTTATTGGTTATATTGTTTTGAAAAGATAGACACATTTTTAAGATTTGTGAATTTGTCCATTTTATTAAATTGTTTCTTAAAAGTATAAAATAATCATGCCTTTTGTTTTCACCATCTACAAGCAAATTTTCTTTTGACTTCTTTGTTTAATATGAAGGCCAATCAGCATGACTTTCTTACTGGGGTCCAACACAAAACAGTGTGCACACTATCTGCCATCCACTGGGCAATGCCTTTGTTAATTAGCAAGGCCAGCAGAGGGAGTGCAAGAACACTGTTACAAAAAAAAAATTTTGTAAATGTTAATAACAATTACAAGTAGAAAATCTGGTAAATGACAGCAGAATCTAGACATAGAAGCAGTTTTGGTAATATCATATGGGCCACAGGCTAGAACCGAAGAGACAGAACTTCTAGTCACTGCCATACCCTTCTAATAAATAATTCATGAACTCAGCAAATATGGCTGTGCCTTACTTTTTTAGTCTTGAAAATGGTGGATTTCCTTAAGATAAGAAAAGCTTCTGTCCTTCTTAAAAAAAGAATGATTACTTAAAGATTGGGAATTATTGTCACAAGAAGGAAGCTGATGTCATTCTGTCTTTCTGGGCTGTAGGTCATTTCTTAGACTTGACCATGAGTGACATACAGCTAGGTAGTATTCCCATATGTCCTCAGACAGGAACTTGATTGGATCATGGAATTAACATATATCTTATTAACATGAACAAATAAAAACAATTAGGCTTCAAAATTGCATGGGGAAACCTTTTTATCTGAGAAAAAAAAATTATATGTTCTAATCCCATACTTGGTTTTACAGTTCCTATTTCCAGACCATTAAAGAAGTTACACATTTTCTAAAAAATGTTTTCAGACTATTTGTTACAATGCAGTTTTATTCAAATCCATCACTCATTGGTTAGTGTTAATGAAAACCTCAATTTCACCCTTAAGGGGATGTGCTAAAGTCGTGTTTTCCAGAAGTCTTTAAGAGCATTTCTTACAAGATAATTTGTGTGGCCCTCATAACCACTTTTCCCTAAAGGGCATCTTTGAAAAAATGATAACCAAAATAGACCAGGCTTTACACCCTACAGAGCTACATAAAATTGTTCTTTGTTTTAGGACTTTGGGATAATCTTGAGGATAAATCTTGTCTGGAAACTTAGCAGGAAAATAGTTTGGAAAGTAAATATTCAGTTCTGCTTTCTCCAGTAGATGTCACTTTCTGTACATAGGATATCGAGATATATATAAGATGAACAGTATTCCTTACAATAATGATAAAAATAACTGAGTTCCAGCTATATGTAACAATTTTTTAGCTTTCATTGGTATTTTCTAGAGTTAAGAAACTTAAGGAATAGTAAAGGCAAAGGAATGCTATTAATTAATCATCGTACATATTTCTATGTAGCTTTTGCAAAGTCCATTAAGCATAACACATGATATAATACTGCTGGTGCCTTTTCAACAGTTACAGAAAGCTAAGTATTATTCCACATCACAGCATAAAATTAATTTGCCAAAAACAAACATGGTATCTGAGTAAATAAGCAGTCACTAATAATACAATGCATACTTACCAAGAACCTAATTAAATATGGATTTACTTGATCTATTATAATTTCAAGAGTTATTCTTTCCAGGTCCTCCACTTCTTTTAAATATTAACATCAGCTTCATATGTCTGAGAAAAGAAAAATCTAGCTCACTTAAGAGATAGCAATTAGGACCCATTTAATAAATTACCCCTTATGGAAGTAAGGTGTTTTACTACACAGCAAGAGATAGAACAATCGAATGAGAAAAAGAGAAAAGAGAGAGAGAAGGAGAGAGAGAATTATAAACCTAAAATAGAATTTTTATGTCATCCACATGTACAAGAATGAAAATCAAGTGATGGAAGAATATTAATAGTTGGAATTAGATTAATTCTTCCTAAAATACTTTCCAAAACGCTCTTTGCATTTCTAAACATAAGCCTCATTATGCTGTTCTATTTGTATTCCAACGCCGTTGAATTTTATATTTGAGTTGTTTTAATAGATGACTTTGAAATGACAGAGGAGAGCACATTTTTGTTTCTTATTGATCCAATTAAGATTTTGCTTGTAGCTACCATAACTTGAAATAATAGCAAGGCTACGGAGGCTTTTTAAAATGTTGACGTCTGGGTCACATCTGATACAGTCGTTTTATTGATAAATGTGATTTGATAATTGCCAAATTAAACTCAAGAGAAAATTACTTAAACAACTACTTTTATTTTTAGATTCTTTAAACCAAAGATACAGAAGTTTGGTAGCAAATAATGATAGGGTGCTGAAAAAAAATTCCCTAAGAAGGCCAAATGGGCATGTGGCTTTTACAAAACAAAGGACTTTATCTGGTCATCAAAACAAACAACAGCCCAAATGGTCCCTTTGGGTTTTAAATATTTTGTGCAGATTGTAAACCCAAACAGCCCAATTCTTATCTGAGGTAAGAGATTTCTTCACATGTAACTGGGAAGTTCATTCCTGTGTATACTTGGTTAACACAAAGAGATTATAGGCTTAGAGTAACAAAAGTATTTAGAAGCTTTTTCACCTCTAGGCTACTGAGTCAACTCCATTTCAGGTTGAAGAGACTAAAGTCCTGAATGTACCCAGGGCATAGGGTTTACTTTGAATGCAGCTTGAATTAGGGTCCCACTTCATAAAAAGCCTAGAGCATTATTTCAACTTTTCAGAGCAAATAGGGTTGCCCAACCTAAAACAAAGACTGAACTGGCAGAAAGGAAACAAACCCTAGTAACTGCGGAGGAAATAGCCCCCACTGCTACATCTATCTACTGAGTATTTTCAAGAACAGTGTCAGCTCTCCACCACTGCTGGATTATGTCAGTATTGGTCAATAAGAACATCTGAATATAGAATTTTGAAAGGAGATGGTGCCACGGGAAGGATCTCCAAAGCTACTGGTTGTATCATGCAGTGGGATTCCTTTGCTTTTGTGTGATCTCAGGGAGATCCTCGCAAAGCTCACACTCCACTCCCTGTCGGTGCCTTTTCCTCCGTCTGGCAGGAGTCGGTTTGCACAGCTAGTCCCACTCAGGCAAGAGGGCTCTGGAAGAGCTGGAATTCCTTAGCAACCTACTATGTGTTTTTCTGTTTCTATACTTCCCTTTTCCCTATAGTATTTAATGCCCTGTTTGTTTAATTGATTGGAACAGAAAACTCAGGACACTTTGATCAACAGTCAATTGTTTAATGCCGCAGCCTTAATATTTTAAATATAATGATTTTATTACCATTATTTGTACCATGTTTTATTTTTCTCCCTTAAATATGTTTAGCAAGTATTAAATTAATGCAAAATAGTATTTATAGCATTCATGTAAAATGCACAAGTGAATACTTAAGGTAGGCTTGTGTATTCTGTTCCTCAATTTAAGAGATGAATGGAGCAGTCCCTTCAGAATCATGAGCCCCTCCCAACCTATCCCTCTACCCTCCCTTTCTTTGTAGATAATACCATTCCAGATTTTGTATTAATAAGCCTCTTGCTTTTCTCCCCTCTTTTTTAAAAAATAATATAAGTACTACATAGGGATTCTTGAATATTGAATATTTGTTTTTTTAAAAAAAACACTTGAAAACATAGAGGTATACAAGCTATTTAGATCAGTTACAATGTTTATTCAAAATGGTCTGTATTATTAGCATTCATTAAAAAATCAAAACTTTATAGAGTGTAAGAATGCTTCTACCTGCATACATCACTGTAATCCTATGCAGTGCTCTGCACATACATTGTACTTTTAAAAAATGATGTTTTCAAGTCATAGAGTAAAAAAAAAACAAAAGGATTTTTAAGTATATGTGTTATATATCCTTTTGTGGAGGCTCAAAGAAACCTTTTTTTTCAACCTATAGGTTCATATGAGCTCTCACCCAAAGATAGGATTGGGGTCTAGATGACAGATGATTACACTTTTGAGTATATTATTAAGGAAAAGATTCCTCAAATTGCTTAGTCACCCCACCAGCCTGGTCTCAAGATCTGAAGATAAGCAAGTCCTAAAGGGGGAGTTGGAGAGTGTGAGCTCAGAGTCCTCTGAGTGGAGAGATCTGAGGATAATAGAGTGAGACCAGACGCTCCCTGAGGCATCCTGCCCTCTCCTCTTGCATCTCCTTTTCTCCTGCATTCCAAGGTGTACTCCAGACCCATTCACCACAAATACATAGCATAATCAAAGTGTTATTACTCAGCAGCAAAGTAACTCCAAGCTTGTACCTGCTTCTTTTCTTCCCCAGAACATCCCCCCTGGACACACAGGCACATCCCATCTTTGGATCTTGTAGCAATACCACTGACCCTGGAGTTACCTCTTTACAATTTGAGAGGAGACATCCATTTAGCATTTAGGAGTGTCTAAGTCATATTTTACTAGTAAGGTATTGTTTATGATAATTTTAAACAAAACATTAGATGATAACATTTTGTGCTAAAGTTAGAGTGCCCTAAATTCACATATGTTATCGATCTGAGTGTTTTTAATTATTTAAAGATATTAAGAAAAATCCCAGGCCTGAACCCTAAAATAGGAAAAATGAGATATTTAAAGCATCAGTCATTGGAATTGTGAATAAGACCCTTGATGGATTGATTACCTAATGGCAAGTATGACAAATGTGACAACAGATTCAAGAATAACATTACTACCTCAGTACAAAATAAACATGAATATTACTAATGATTAATTTATTTAATAGTTTAAGTAATTTTGCAGGCATCAAAGATGTTGAAAATTAATATTAGCAAGTTGAAGTTTTGTATAATCATCTCTGTCACAATACCTTTTGCATATCATCTATTCCGTATATTTCAGACGTGTTTAAAATTTTTATGCGTTAGTTTATCTTACTGCCACATTTATTCCTGCCTTTTTTTTCTTCCCATAGCTACCCTACAACTAAGTCCTTAGAGTATCTTTTGCTGGGACTGTTTTTCATGTCTTCTAAGTTGGACCTTCAAATCATTTTACATGGTATTACCAGACTGAGCTTTGTAAGCCAGAGCTTTTCTTCTTTTGCTTCACTTTAGATGAGCTCCAATTTCCAATAGGAATAATACTAACTCCTTAGTATGGTATTTAAATAAGTCTTCTACCTAATTTTCCAGCCTTTTCCCCAACTACTGCAAAATCTGTACAATTTCTAATCTAATGTGTGACCATTTTCATATACAGCCTGAATTAGGGTCTGCTTCCCCTACAATGCTCTACCTTGCCCTTGTCCCATTGTGTATTTTAGCCTGAAATCTTTCTGTTCCCCCAAACCAAAGTACTGATTTCATGTGCAAGCCTTCAATTAATCCCAAATCCTTAGAGCTTTCAAAGCCCTTTGGTCATGCTTGTAACATAGCATTCATCTTACACTGTCTCATATATTAATTATGAAGTGTGTGGGTCTTATTAACTCCTCCACTCCCTGGATGTGGTTTATGCATAACACCCTCTTAAATGTAGACTACCACACAATCAGCACAGTATTTGTCAAAGTGAATTAAATAGTTGAATATATACACTAAGTGGCCAGATTATTATGACCATCCCATCAGTACTTCGTTGGGCCATCTTTTCCTTTAATACTGTGGCAATTCTTGGAATTGACTCCATGAGATGTTGAAAGGTGATGCAAGGAATCTGACACCATGCCTGATGAATAATACTGTCCAGTTCTGTGAGATTTGATGGTTGTGGAACCAGCTGCCTGATGGCTCTTTTAACTTCATCCCACAAATGCTCAATTGGATTGAGATCAGGTGATTGTGGGGGCCACCTAAGCAAGGTAAAGTCTCCCTCATGTTCTTGAAACCATTCCTGCACAATACAAGCACCATGGCATTGCACATTGTCTTGTTGGAAGAAGCCATCTCCGTTGAGATATGCTGTCAACACGATAGAATAAACTTCATCAGCAATGATACTTAGGTATGTTATGCTATTCAGACGTTGTTCCACACAAATTAAAGGGCCAAATCATGCCAGGAAAACATGCCCAAACCATAACACTGCCCCTACCAGCTTGAAGGGTTGTATTCATGCATGTGGGATGCATGCTTTCCTGCTGTTTCTGTGAAATTCTCACTCTGTCTTCTGCATAATGTAACTAGAAACATGATTCGTCAGACGACATGACTTTTTTCTAATACTCGACTGTCCAATCCCTATGTACCTATGCGAATTTGTTGGTAACTGCAGACAATAGACAGTACAACAAAAAATGTACACACACATACACACTGTATGATAAAAAAAAAGAAGACCCTTATCTTTTATCAAGATCTTGAAAGAAAATTACTTGAGTGTAATAATTGTATAGGTAATTTGTTACAAATTTACTACACAGCATTTTTTTTTCAAAGAATGTTTATTTTGAGTATTTTTAAGTCCCAGGATCAGTGCTGGTCTGAGAATTCAAATATAATTAAGACCCACCCTGACTTCTAAAAGCTCAAGTCCTTGGAAAGAAGAACAAATACAATCCTGTATAATAAAAAGCTAATATGCAAATGGTCATCACACCCTCATGCTTATCAACAGGAAGCTATGTGTGCAGCAGGCATACGTGGGTGGGTGGGACTGCGTGCACAACTGGTCACCAGAAGGTGCATAGAGCACCTTTCGGTCCCTCCCACCCCCAGCTCCTGCAGGTGGCGGTGGCGGCTTCTCCCTGCTCCGGAGGGCACTGGCAGCTCACTCCTGCCTCCCACAGAAGCAGCAAGGCTCTCTCCCACATCCCTCCTGGGGAAGCGGTAGGCAGCCTACTGTGCATGATTTTGCTCACTGGACCACTAATTAACCATAACACAGTGCTGAAAAAATCCAAGAAAAGGTTAAAACCAAAATGCCCTAAAAGCACAGAGCAATTAATTCTTTTTCTTTTTAAAATTTAACTCTTGAAGAAGGGAAGTGGGAACAAGGTGGATCACCTTAGGATCCCTGAAGTAGATCTTAAAAGAGAAGTAGCTGAGAAGCCAAGCCTGGAGTAGCCATGGAGGAAGGTGGTACATGGTTCAACTTTAGGGAAATCATCCAATTAAAGTACAATGCAATAGTGCCCCCTGGAGGTGTGCAAGAATGTAGCCCAGATAAAGAACAGACCTGGTTAAGAGATGAAAGCAAGGCTAAGTAGCTGTCTTGACATCACATATAAATTCAGTTAACATTTTATTAAGATTTTTACCTTCCATTTTGTCTTTTCTAGGCCTCCCTTTTATACGGTTTTAGGAATTTTGTTTACAACCTCTATTTAAAAGAAGAAGCCAATAATATGGTTGTTCTTGCTACCATAGTATTCATTGGAATAGTTATGGAACAAAATAGGTTGCAGATTCAAATTGGCTAACCATAAGAAAACTTAGTGACCATTACTTTTTGAATTCAATGTTTTTTGAACTGTTAAAGTCATTTCCCTTTACTCAAGTTAAATGCTGGTAGGATTAATATGCAAACAAGAAAAAAAATGATGGTCTTAGCCCTGAGTTCCACCAGCTAGTGTTCCCACCCCATCAAGATTTGCTGGTTTTTCAGGGCCCTGGGGCTTCAGAGGTACAATTTGAAAGTTGCTGCTTCTAGACCAACCTCTTCTTTTACAATTGAGGAAACAGAGATTCAAAGAAATTGAAGCACCTTGTACAAGTTCATAGCACAAGTTAGTGGCAGAATAGGAAACACAAGTCCCTTAACTGCCACTCCACTGCTCTTTCAAGATAAAATTAATTCTATTTACATAGCAAAATGAACATGAGGTCCAAGGGTCTCCCAAAGTGACACTTAGAATAGACAGAGACTGTTTCTTTTGCATGATAAGACAGGACTTCATTAGAATTCAGTAAGTTAGTGATAAGTAATTCAGAATCAATGCTAACTCTTTTATTTTATTCCATCTTTTTTTCCATTTTGATATTGAATTATGAGAAATGACAGCTCCCAGGCCCTCTTACTTCTTGATCTAACAAAGGAGCTGGTTAAAGAAACTCATCTCCCTGCTGGCCTTAGCCAGACAGGCACTTTGCTGCTGTACAAATCCAGGTTGGATATATTATCTCCCCAGTTTAAAAAGGCAAGAAAAACAAAGACTTTTCTCTCATAACCTAGATCAGTGGTCTGCAAACTGTGGTGGCTCGAGAGCCGCAGTTTGCCGCTCTGTTGACTAATGATTTTGCTGGCCACTGGCCTAGATTGTATGGAAAAGCAAAATGACTACAGTCCTTGGCGAGTCCAATACATTATGTTTTAATTTAGAGATTAAGCAATTTTTAAAACTATATCTGTATATTCACTATCTATAGACCTAATCAAAATAATCAAATATATGTGTTGCAAATTATTCTCCTTTGACAAGAAAGTTTTAGTATCTAAATAGAATTAAAATAATGTTGGAACTAAATAAATGGAACTACAGTAGAGGAAAATAGTGTTTGCTATATGTAGACCCCTGCTACTGGCAATCATTAAATCAAATATTGTAGCTAAACAACTTAAAAGAAATTGGGATAACTTAAATAGCCTCATACTATACTATGACAAAACATTTGCTCAGAAGAGTAATAGAAATGCTTGCTTATTACAATCAAATTAGTTAATAACTTTGAAAGAGTCAATACATTTTTAGTTATAGAACTAAAATAACAAGATATGGTTTACAAATATGCTCATCATGAGCTGAATCAATACTGAAAAATCATAATTTCAGACTTCACATAAAGATCTTAAAATTACCAAGGCCATTGCTTTTGGAAGTCATGGATAGTCCTGACTATTAATAGCATAGAGGTCATCTCCGCTTCTTTCCTAACAGAGCAGATAATTGGAGACAATTAAATTCTCTCTTCCTAATTACACCACATCTGAATTTCACCTCCCAAATCTAAATGTCTGCCTTAAAACATGGCCCAGAAAGAAGATATAGTTTAATTTTCTAAACAGACCACAGTCCCCAGCCTCTTCCAAAATCAGTGCTATTGTGTGCCACAATTTTCACGTGATGCTACTAACTTCATCAATCATCCCAGCAAGCAGACAGAACACAATAAAGAGTCTGGCAGAGGCGACTCTTGGAGACATACATTATAACTTACAGATAGTAGTAGCCCAAGTAGAAACTTCTGAGAAAAATTAATTGAAAACCTTTCTACTTTAAGGCAGGGCCTAAACACAGCTTTCATTTGTAAGTCCTACCACTGCAAGGTCTCTCCATGCAAATATGTGCACTCACACATAGCCCAAATCATCAATAACAAATTAGTGACTGGTTACTTGCTGAACAAAATTAAAACATGTTTATTTAAATTACGAAGTTGCCTATGTTTTATATTTCAAATTATTCTAAAGTATTCTTACAAATTGTTTTTATACTTTGAATTCACCTGCTTCTAAATTAAAAAAAAACACACACACACAACATTGCCCTGACCGGTTTGGCTCAGTGGATAGAGCATCAGCCTGTGGATTCAAGGGTTAGTTTCCAGTCAAGGGCATGTACCTTGGTTGCGGGCACATACCCAGTAGGGAGTATGCAATAGACAGCTGATCGGCGTTTCTCTCTCATCGATGTTTCTAACTATCTCTCTCCCTTCCTCTCTGTAAAAAATCAATAAAATATAAAAATACAACATTAAATTTATCTCCAATGGAAGCTATTTTGTCATGAAGGGATTTAAGAGTTGAGACGTTATCTAAGTTATGTATGCCAGATAATAACCTTTACTTCAGAAAGCAACTCTATAGGAATCGGTGTATATTGAATTCTGTTTAGCAGAGCAAACAAGGGCACTGCAGGCATAGCCTGAAACTCAGTCTCTGAAAAGGAAACTCTGTGTTGTGGGGGAGAAATATGATGTCCAACCACTTTCTACCTGGCTGGTCTCCAAGAGTGTGATGAATTGGAAAAATATAACACACAAAAGAAATATTTATGTGTCTTCCTCCTTCATCAGATACACAGTATTTTTTTCTCCCATGTCACAAAAACTGTAACCGCAATTTACAAGTATATGCACAATCAAATTGCTATTGATTTAGAGATGCATTTCTTTGGTGTCCCTTGCCTTAACCTCATTTATAAAGCTGTTTTGCATTATTTCAAACTGTCAATGATTTGTGACTCATGAATATTCAAATCTAATTTGCACTTACCTTTTTGGTAGGCATGCTTACTTGCAATATGTCTCTATATTTGCCCTTTTGTTTTGTATTTATTTGTGGATTGTTTTATTAAAATAATACTCCTTTAAAAGCATGGTAAGTCTATTTAAAAAACAACAGGAGTTGTTGATGACTGACTCTTCTTGATCTCAGAACATCACCTTTATAATTTGTTACTTAGCAAGTTCAGTCATTCTGCAAAGGTGTCTCTGGTATTAAAATAGCCTTTTTTTCTGGTTGATGTCAGTTTCAGTGAGATGGGTTTAGTTTTGCTGGGCTATGTGTCTCTAGGAAAGTGTCAACAATTTTAGATGAACTTGAGCCCTACAGAGAAAGAGAGACAGGACTAGGTCTGTTGCAAAAACAAAAAGTTCGTGCAGAATTGAGCCCTTCATGTCATTGTGGATCAACTTTTCCACTTACATTGTGAAATGCAAGAAATGAAACCTAATGCTCTCAAGCACTAAAAAACCCTTTTAGATGTCTTTCAATGATGATAGCTAAAGGAGACACCCAGGACTTTGTGGATTGCAGGCATGTCACTGGTGATTGAAGGTCCAAAACAGCAGAGCAGTGAGCCACCTGCCTACAGAATGGGCAGGATTTCTTCTTGTAAAACCTGTTCAGGGACAAATATAAAGTGTCATGTGAAAAAAAAAAGGTCTAAAGAACATCCCTTTTAAAACTGATTTCTGGATTCAACTGAGATTTCTAAGAACATTCAAATAATTAAATGCCCTATTTTGCCAAAAGAGAAAAAGAAAGCATTTTCGAATATTTATGTTCTCATGCCAGCAGCTAAAATAGAAAGGTAACAGCACTTACAATGCAATAGCTGCGTGTTTCCTTAATTTGTCTCATGTTCAATTTCTAAACTACCTTTTTAAGCAATAAAGAAGTCATTGGTCGCTGATTGCTTTCCATCACATGATAAAGTTGTCCCCACATCCATTGATTCTGCAGACAGGATGGACACACATCTCAGTGCATCCTATCTAGCCAACAGCATATTTTTCTTTTTACAAATGTCTCATTGACTCTCAGTTGTACATATTCCCCCAGGTAATATGATCTCCTTATAAAAGCTACTGAATTGCTAAGTAATCTCTTTTGTAGTCTTTTTTTTTTCCACTTAGAAAACTATGTTTTTAATTGCTGGGGAAAGGTTTGGGTACCATAAAGTCTTATTGCTTATGTATGCTTAAACAATTACCCTTTGTTTCAAATAGTTTATAATGTTTTCCCAACTTTATCATTTTATTTGTGATAGTGATATTATTATTCCCTCCATTTTGAAAACCAAACATTAGTTTCACCAGACCCCACAGTAGGCTACCCAGAGCTACCTACAAGGCAAAATCCTCACAGGGTATTTCTATCCACTTAACTAAATGGTTATCCTGATCTCTGATCCATGGATCACAGGACTCTGCTCTGAGAGATAGAAAGCTGTTAGGATCAAGGGTTCTAGCATTACACTCCTTAATTCTACTACTAAGAAACTGTACATGAGAGCAAGTTGTGTAACCTGTGAAAGGCTCAATCTCCTCATCTGGGAAGAAAGGGCAATAATAGTTCCTGCCTTGAATTATGAGAATTAAACAAGCATTTTTTGAATGCAGTGCTTAGCACACTGCCCAACAACTAGTCAGTTCTCCATCTGGAACAGCTACTCCTAAAGCCCAGTGTTTGCTGGCAATTGCACCTTGTTTCTAGTCCATTGTATTTTAAACTGAGAAAACATCGTCTTCTCAGACAATTCCATATCTCCCCCTTTTTGTATTAGTAACACAGTAAGAGTGGTGCTCCTACCTCCAAGATTACACCTTTCCTCTAACCAGTAGTCACTTCAGGACTCCTGGTTAAGCCTCCCACAAATGAGATGTGAGAGGAAGTTTGCTAGGACCTTCTCGGATTCCTTTTTTGCCCATCTTCTAACATCAATATTCAAAGAAAGAAAAACAGATGACTCTTCACCTGTGTTGCTGTGGGAAGGCAGAGTCCCAGAGCTGCAGAGGCCACCTGGCCATCAGCCTGAGGATGAGGATGAGGCACCTAAAGGGCAGAGCCAAGAGGATTGAAGGAAGGAGAGGTGGAGCCTGCCCACATCTTGCCATTGATCCAGCTTTATTTCCCTATTAGAGGCCCAGTGCACAAGTTTGTGCACTGGAGCGGGAAGGTGGTCCCTCAACCTGTCCTGCACCCTCTCACAATCCAGGACCTCTTGGGGGATGTCTGACAATCATGGGCCTAAAGCGACAGTCAGACATCCCTCTCGCAACGTGGACCTCTCACTCCTATTCGCCCACCTGCTTGTTCCTTACTGCTTGGCTTGCTGCTCCTTAGTGCTACCATGGAGACAGGAGAGGCTCCTGCCACCACTTCTGCGCTCACCAGCTTTCAGCCTGGCTTCTGGAAGCACAATGACCACCAATGCTCCTACATTGTGCATCTGCCCCCTGGTGGTCAATGTACATCATAGCAACAGATCATTCCATCATTTGGTTGATTTGCATATTAGGGTTTTATTATTTGGATTGCTTAAGCCAATCTGAACTGGGTTTTCTGTTACCTGCAGTCAAACACACTCTCCTGTTGCACAGAGACAGCCAAGCACCATGAATTTTACATACTAACTCCTAGGAGGACACTCACAGAGCAGCATGGTCCAGTGTCTAAGTTTACCAAGCATGTAAACATATAATCTCTCCTGCTTTTTCTAAGTCAAGTGCCCCAGTCACATGTCCACAATGAGTCTACCTTTCTGAGAACAAGAAGAAAAAAAAAATACAGAGTGAGTCCTCCGAGATTTGTCCAGTCTTCTAAACACCCAGCAGAGCCCACAAAGTGTATTTCTGCTTTTGGAAGAATAGAATCCACAGCCAGGGTGCGGCCTCTAGTTCACTGCTGTAAACTCATCTCAGACGCACAAGCTGCAAATTTCAGGGCTCAAAAATGTACTCCAAACTTTACATTCTTGGTCTTCGAGAAAATCACCACCCAGAGGAGAATGCATCTTCTCATACATCTAATCACATGGCATGAGTGAAAATTATTTTATGATTTGTAATATGGTTTCATTGTTTTATGTCTAGTTGACCAGTCCAACCTGGTATCTGTAACCTAAAAATAAGTTGATGTCTTTAAGCTTCATTTGCATCTGTCTCAGAAGGATAAATTCAGTTTTTTTTGAGCTTTAAGAAACCTAAATAGTGACTTGTCTGATCAAGATGAATAATTCACAACTGAATATCAAACAGTAAACATTTTATGGTACCAAATCAGTTCAATCTTTCCCTACCTTCCCCTTACCACCCATGTGCCCCAAGCTATCCATGATTTAATCTTATCGGGAGCTCTCAGGATTATAGTTCCAGCACCCCTTTGTCTAGGCAGTGAGAGGGAGACCAGGTAATTCTCTGTTACCCTAGATTATATGGGACCACAGATCTGGAGACATCTTTAGATAGTATCTAAAGGGCCAGGCATAGATAATGCCAGATGAGGGTCACAGTGCTGGAAGCAAGTTCTTTGAATCTCAGCCCAGCCATACACCACTCTGGCTCCCATATAAAGTGGTTCTTAAAAGATGTATGAATGAATACATTACTCATTTTAACCTGTAGGACAGCCCTTTGTTGCTTAATTTATCTCCCAGGAAATCTAAGTACATCGTATCTCAGCTTTATGATTATTTAAAGAATACTACTTTTTGGAAAAATAAAAACACTGCTTTTTTGTATTTAAGGTAAAGAAAGTTAAACCATTGCCCTATTTTATTGTAGATTTCTTAATAGCAGGTTAGAAAATGTCCTTTTTTGTGTTGCCAAAAACTAGAAGTATGAAAAATATATTTTTAAATGTAGTTTGCTTATTGATCCTCTTATTCTGGGACATAACTAACATTGGTGTCCATTGTGATTGTGGGCTTGCCTCTAGTCACATGGAGTGCATGTACAGTCCTTGAATGAGAGCTCCTTTTGTCCATCCAACAAATACCAGTCCTAAGGATACTAATTATAAACATATGCGATTTTTATAGATTTTTTTTTAATTTAGATTAGGAATACATCAGTGCATTCATTTAAGTTCTTACCTTAATTTGTTGTGGTAGCTTAAAAACTATTTTTCAATCTCTCTATTTTTCTAACTAAAGTGAGAGTAATTATGTTAGTGGTATATTTCCAAATATTGCTGCAAGAACTAATGACATAAAACACATACTTTCACAGATTCATATTTTGACCTCACATACATATGTGAATTTTATGCAGCAGTGTGACAAAATAATCACACACACAGCAAACATACACACAGAGTTTTAAAACTCTGCTATTTAGAAAGCAAGCGATTAAAGTAAAAATTATGTTCTTATACTGGGTAATTTCTAGTTTTAAAAGTGTCTGTTTAATTCAAAGTTAAAATAGGATTCCTAAGGAGAATCATTAGATTTATTTTTTTAAGAAATATTTCAAGACCAGCTGTAAATCACTCATATGTGAAAGAATATCAAGGATCCCTAAGATTAATAATCAACAGGAAAGCACCAGAGGGGAGCTGAATCCAAGTAAACTTCCTATGGTGCCTTCTCTCTCCTGATGGTCATTTGGGCCATCTAAGCATATCTTAAGAAATGTGAAAAAGCACAAAGGGATCCTATTAACCATAAAACGGTAGCAATAAAAAAGTGAACGTGTATATAGATACAACAGACATTAAAATATAGTGTGAAAAGACTAATATACCTTATTATGCAATAATAAGTTTGAAAACCTAGATAATATAAATAAATTCATCTAAAAGTATAAACAACAAAACCTGACTTAAAAAGGAATAGTAGATCTGAATTGTCATATAATAATTATTAAATAAATTTAATCAGCAAATTAAGAATCATCTGTTAAAAGAAAGCACATAGTATTTTATAGTAAACTCAAATTTTTAAGAAACAGATTTCAACCATATATCAATTTATCTAGAGAATAAAAATGGGGAAACCTTCCCTAATTCTAATTTATTATACAAAGCCAATATAACCTTGTTAACAAGATTAGGCAAATATGATAAAAAAAATTAAGGAGGGGGTAGGGAGAGAAAAGATAAAAAGAAAAATGACTGGCTTGGCCATTCTTTTGCATCAATAGAAATTCAAAAATCCTAAGCAAAATATTTATAGTGTAAACCTAGCTGTGTGCAATAAAGATATTATCATGTTCAACTTGGATATAGTCCAGAAACACAAGTCTAGTTTAATATTAGAAAAACTATAAAAGAAATGTCCCACAGTCACAGAGTAAAGGGGGAAAATGATCATTCTATTATTCAAAAAAATTTAACAATCATTTATTGTTAAAAAGGCTTCTAGAAAACTAGGCATGAGGGGAAAAACACTTCTTTAACCTGATGAAGATTATTATCAATTAACTACAGTAAATGGCATTTTTCATGGAGAAATGCTAGAACACTCATTTAAATTAGGAATGTGATAATGATGCCCATTATTGTCTTGAAGATCTGGTGCTAGAAAAGAAAATAAGACCGAAAGAAAAAGAAAAAGAGAAGGAGGCGGGGGAGAAGGGAAGAGGAGAGAAAGGAGAAGGGAGAGAAAGAAAAAGAAAGTATTAAAGTCATAGAATTAGAATTGGAGAAAAGGAAATAAAACTGTCATTTTCTGTAGATTATACTATTACCTACATTGAAGCCCCAAAGAATTTATAGACAAACTGATATATGAGAGAGATGGACTAAAGATCACTGGGGAAGTAATGGAATTGGGATGTGGGTTATCCATACAGAGAAAATGAAAATGGATTCTTACCTCACTCCTACACACAAAAATCAATCCCTGTTGGTTAAAGAATTAAGTACAAAAAAACAAAAACAAAAAACAATCAAATTTACTAAAGGATTTTATTTAAAAAATATAACTTTAGGATATGAAAGAGTATTTATACAAGACAACAAAAAATGCAAGTCTTATGAGAAAATATTGATAAGTTAAACTACAATAAAATTTAAAAGTTCTGTTCTTCAAAACACATTTTAAATAAAGACAAAATTACCAGTTGTTAGAGAGAATGTAGATAATAGAATATCTTACATATAATTAGCAGGAGTAAAAGTAAACATAATCACTGGGAAATAATTCATGTTATCTGGGAAAACTGAACATTTACATATCAAATGAATCTGACAATTCACCACTAGGTTTATACTCAAAATCTAGAAAAATTATTTGCACATAGACATCAAGAGACACATACTAGACTACTTATAACAGGATCTTTATAATAGCAGCAGCAACAATAAAAATAGCAACAATCTAAAAGTGAAAAGATAAATAGTGTTATAGTTACATAAAGATATATCAAGCAGAAATTAAAAAAGAGTGAACTTAGCTATACGTAAAAAATTAATCTTAAAAAGGTAATGTTGAATGAAGAAAAGAAACCAGAAAAACTACATTAAGTATGATACTTTAAAAAAAAATGAAACAATATATTGTTTAGGAATATATATACATATAATACAAGAATATAGAAAATAAAGAAGTTAGGAAGATATATATTAACAGTATATTATGTTATTATATTGTATATAATTTATATAGTTTATATAAAATATATGGAGTTTAGTAATCCATGCACACAAAAGCTGTTTTTTAGATGGAGTCATGTTTTATTATTAATTTTTCAATTTTACTGAGACATAACTGACATATAGCATTGCATAAGTTTAAGGTGTGCTACATAATAATTTGATATATATTTATTGTGAAATGATTACAACTCTTAGTTTAGTTAACCTCACATAATGATCAAAAACTAATTTTAAAAATTCAGGGTAGTAGGTACCCTAGGAAGCAGCAGCAAAAAGATGAAAAGGAAAGAACACATGGATATATGCAAAGTTCCCTTCTTAAGTTGAGTGGCTAGTTCACAGATATTCTTTTTATTATTACACTTTGTAACAGCCAAACATGTTACATATATGCTTCTGTAAGTAAGAAATATTTTAGTAAACATAAAAGTAAAAAGATAATAGTAGCCATCCTTATTAAAAAAGAGTAATGTTATGACTCAAAGAACAGGAAGTAATAGAAAGAAAAGAGAAAATATTAGAGAGCTCACACCAGATATCCTTGGGTTCAGTGAAGGAGGAAGTGAAATCACCTGAGAATGAGAGGAGTGAGAGTATAGAGTAGTTAGGGGCTTCTGAGTTGGCACTGAAAATGGACAGAGGGAAGGAGGGAGACAGGAAGGAAGGGAGAAAAAAGAATATCTACATTTGAGGTCATGAAAGTAATTTTAAGTCCGAAGTACAGCTATAACTGTGGATGGCTGAAATGCAGATGTGTGCATGCACAAACACAATGTGAACAGAGATGAATCTTGGTGTGGGGTTGTCAAAAAAAGAATGAAGCAAATAAGGATGATCAAGATCTTCGGACAAGAGCAACTTGAATGACAATAAGCCAGAGTTATACAATGTTTATTTTGAACTTCAAAAAAGAGACACAAATATTTATCACATTACTCTGGTGAAGTACATTATACTTAGGTATCATATTTATCAATTATAATTGAGATGCAAAAGGCCCACTTTGTGATGAATAGTTAGAAATAACCTGTTAAGTTTTGTTATATTTATTAGTACGTCCAATTATATATAAATGTATCCTGGGTACTGAAATAAATGGCTCTCCTTTCTTCTCCATGCATTGGTCCCAAATCATTTTTCAAAGTATATGTTTACATTTCAAATAAGCCTGGTCTAACTCGTTATATAAATGGGATCTAACTGGTAAAGTACATTTAAGCAATCTTCTTTGAAGGTAATAGTTTCCAAGGAGTCTGTGTAAATATCTTTTACTTTTATTCTAAATATATTTTTATTAATTTCAGAGAGGAAGGGAGAGGGAGAGAGAAACAGAAATATCAATGATGAGAGAATCGTTGATTGGCTGCCTCCTGCATGCCCCCTACTGAAGACTGAGCCTGCAACCCTGGGCATGTGTTCTTGACTGGAATTGAACCCGGGACCCTTTAGTCTGCAGGCTGCACTCTATCCACGGAGCCAAACCAGCGGGGGCAAATATCATCTTTTAAATGTACCCTTCTTTTCCTGTCATACACTCTAGTCACCAAATGAAACATTATTTAAATTATTCTAAGTTTCCACATCTACCTCAGCCACTAAGTTTCCACATCTACCTCTGTCACTATAATACAATATTATATGTGTGGGGCTTTTCTTTGTTTGATTGCTAATATTTATATCAATAAGAGCTAAATATTAATAAACTGATATCATCCACTTAGAAAGGTCTGGAAGGCTCAAATGTAAGTGGACTGAGACAGATTTCTCTTTTCTAAGACCCAGTTCTGACCCAGGAAAAATCTCTTCTCTCAATGCTCCCCACTCCACTCAACCTCTTCAAAGTGCCCATAGTTACCTAGGCAGGTTTTTACCTTTGTTTATACCAAAATCTGCTTATAATCTACTTTTGTTCCATTCTGTGAACCTATGGAAACAGATAATATATTTAATTAATATGTTAGCAACCATAAAAGTTCCTGGAGAGTATTACAAGGTTAATAAAAACTTGTTTGAATGATTGAATGAAAGTGGGAATTAATGGTTTCCATCATGTTGCTGGTATTATCAAGTTGCAGATTTCTTGGGCAGGAATTTGGTATTTAGGTTCTGTGTGAGTTTAGAGTAAAGCAGCATACTCTAAAGAATTAGCAAGTTCTTACTTAATCTGTACTGCTAATGCAAAAATCAGTCTTTATTTGAAAATTCCCTATATGTCTTAGAAACATTATGATGCCTCCTGGCAAAACTTCCAATTATGTGTTCATAAATTTGTTTTTAACCTGTCAAGTACATATTACTTCTCTTCTAACCTACCTATTCTACTCTTAGTGAAATCACTGGATTACAAATTGCAACAGTATGCTTTATTTCAGCAATAATTTAGCAGAGACAAATCCAATGCTACATGGAAAGACACATTATCTTCTGTGCCTCTGCCTTTAACTCATCCAAGACTTTCTCCAACATGTATGACTAAATGATCTCCCTCCGCCCCCAAAAGTTTTGCTCAACAAACTGCTGTGGAAAGAGCAGGGAACTGAGAGCTGCTAGTCCAGGGATTTGGTCCCAGGGATGTTACTATCTTGGGTTAGTTAGACTTTGAGTTCATATCTTAACCGCTGGGCCTCCATTTCTCCATATATAAAATGTGGAGGTTGCAGCAAATAACAATTAAGACAATAACTAAAAGTTGTGTTTTCTTAGACCTTTCCTATATACAAGGAACCATGCTTTGTGCTTTATGTACATTATCTCATTTAATTTTAATCCTCCAAACAAATTTATAAGGTGTATCAGTCAGGGTCCAGTGGGAAACAGATGGTGCATATCAAATTGAGCAATTTGAGGAATGCTTCATAAAAAGACTATGTGAAAAAGGTGTGAGTGGGGTGTTAGGGAACAACAAGGGGCAGTACAGTGCCAACACTAGTAATGGAGAGGACAGTGATTACCTGAACCCAGAGAGAGCTCTCTGAAGAGGGCTGCTGAAGCTGTGGCGGGGTGCAACCAGCCCACGGAGACCCTGGCATTAATACCTCACTCTACTCATTCAATGCAAACCTGACAGGAAGCAAGGACCAAGGCAGCATTCTGAAACCATTCATACCAGCGTTCAGGACCACAGAGCAAGATGGGAATAAGTGAAGAGTGGATCTGGAGGAGCCAACTGCAGATACCCAGTAACATTTAGTTATCCTAATTTTATACATGAGATTACCAAGGTTCAAAGAAGTGACGTGTCTTACTTAAGATTACACAATTGGCACAGGACAGCTACAGGATTCAGCCCCTCTCTGTCAGAGTCCAGAGCCTGGGCTTCTGACTGACCAGAATCTCTTTTCGTCCTTATGGGGTTAGAAACAGCCTCAGAAGTGGTCCAATTTAACCCTCTCCCTTAGAAATGCTTGAAAGAAATGTCTTTCCTTTTAGGGCATGAGCCTTACAGAGGCCTCAGCTAGTAGTCTGTGTGGTCCTTCTTCCTGTTCCTATCCTTACAGTTTATATCCTGATGGTTTGATTTCTAATCCTGATTGAGACACTGGTAGGGACAGAATTGGTAGACAGTCACAGGAAGAGAATAGCATTTTTTATTATTAAAAAGAAAATATCTTCTGACATGCTCTCTAAATTAAGCACAATTAAAAAAAAATCTTATTTTCCAAAGAGTAACCTAGTGTGTAGTGTGGGGAATGAACACTGAGTAAACTTATGATTGGATTTTCCTATTTCATGTGCTAGAATTAAAACACAGACCAAGACCATACTAAATGTGTCTCAGTAAACTGTGGAAGAAGCGAGCAGAATGCAAGATGTTTAAACAAAGTGAAACTAAACACTAGTATTAAACATATTCTTCAAAATCCTTGTGGGGGCCCTTAAGATAAGGAAAGGAAAGGAAATTCTCATAGAGTTAGTCAGAGGTTGTTAATTATTCCTTGTGTGAGAGTGAAATTTGTGTAAGAAGGAAGACTGTAGTCATTATCTGAGGTTTAGGGGTCCATCCCCAATCTGTCTGTCTGCTCCTCAATCAAACAGAGATAAAAGTCCTACTCAGGACTCTTAATAATGGAGAACTCTGGCCCTCCAAGCAATTCCTGACCTACAAACAAGTTGTGGTCCCAGAAAGCCCGTAACTCGGTTGTTGGGAATATGAAGTAAATCTTTTACAAGCCCAGGCTGTTATGCACTGTAGCTCAGGGTTGGCCCCGCCCTCACTGCCCATTTAATTCCAGGATCTAATTCAATGAGGCTTGCAAATGTATTTCCTGGTATGAAGCAAGAAGAGAAGTGGCAATACTGGGAACGTGGCCCCGCCCCATCACAGGTCAGATCCTGCACCTCGCCTGTTCTCATTGCCTCTCAGGGGTCATGACTCAAGCACCTTTAGGACCAAGGCAAGCATGGAGCTTCCTGTCCAGATAGGCAGGAGTGTGACTTTGGTCAACTATCATCTCTGTAATATCAGGACTTGAGAGGCTGGGGGAGGGGGGTGGGTAGTGAGTGTTTGGCCCCAATATGCCTCACTTTGAACTCAAATGCCTTTGTTGTATGTATTTTTATGCCCCAATAGGTTATGTATCCTTGATTCCACCTTTTAAGGTAGAACACTTACAATTTTGTTTTATAAGTACCTCGAGCTAACCAATTGTGCCACTGGATTATTTGACAAACTTCCCAATTTTAGCAGAATGTCTGCCCATAAATAAGGAGGCACTATAAGTTAAGAAAAGGGGCACTTTAATACTTTTGCAAAGACTATCTTCATAGCTGGAAAGAACACTCTCAGGAGAGAAAATTCAGTTTGGGGCTCAGTTTTAACTAGCTAGTTAATTATAAGAAATCTCCAAAAACCCTGGATGTGACACCTTTTCCAAGAAAAGTGATTTTCCTACCACTAAGTCCTTGCTATCCAGCTTTTAGATTGCTTGATACTTGGTAGTGAGTGAAAATGAGGTTAGGGTGGACTGAGGGGAAAGACACTCCAGCGCCCCATGGTCTCTCTCCTCAAAGAAGCCTGTGGGTGTGTGAGTGACAGTCTACTACTTTGTGAGAGATTGGAAAGTGAAAGGGGTTCGTATTTGGACCTTCTGGAGACAAAAAATGGTGAGCTTACTTCAAATTCCACCTCCAAATTAGTTTTGACTTAACAGTTTTCCTAGTAATTTACCCAGACTGGGGGACTATAAGAGCATCTAAGAAACCTATCTTTTAGGATAACTGGGAATTGGGGGAAGGGGGGAGTGGAGGAGGCTAAAAGTAAGAAGGGGGAAAAGTGAGAGAGAAAAAAGAAAACGGAATGGAGAGCGAGGAAGGGAAGGAGGGAGGGTCAGAGAGAGAGAGAGTTAACTTTCATGAATCCACCCCCTCTGAGCTTCTATTGTTGCTTTGTTTATGCAAAGTTAGCCTGGGTGAGGCTGAGTGAAGGAACTATGAGGTCCATGCTGCAAAGGGCAACAATAATTTTTAAAATGTAAATGAATCTAAGATACACACACACACACACACACACACACACACACACACACACACCTTCGGGTCGGGCAACCCTGCCTGCAGACTCTGAAATGAAAACACCCTGAGGAGGGGCGGGTGGGAGGCCCGGCACCGGCGGGGAGCGCTGTCGGTGACCGAAGGAGCTCTGGTGAATATCAGGTTCGGATTAGTGACAACTCAGAAGTCAGGCCGGCGGTGGGGGGCTGGGAGTTTGCCAAGGTCTCCGAGCTCCACCGAAGGGAGCGCAGCTTCCCCTGGCGCCGGGCGGAGCTGGGCGGAGCTGGGCGGACCCAGAGAGACCTCGGTCCCGGGCCGAGCGGGCCCGGCGCGCGGACACCCCGCCCCGAGATGGAGTTTGTCAGCGATCATAAAATGGGAATTGATTATTTCAGCCACCATTGATTAGGGGAGAATGCTTACTGCAGCAGCGGGGGAAAGGTTAAGAGGAAATTGACCTTCTTCCTAGGTGACATAAAGTCATTAGGTAAATGAGATATTCACACCGGGGCTTGGAAAGGTCAGGCTCCATTTTTATTGGTAGTCTGAAGAGTCCACCTGAAGCCGGGGCTCCGGGCAGGGACCCCGCTCTTCGGTCCCGGTGCACCCCCGGGGAGAGCGCGCTCGCGCGGCGCCGGACAGGAGCAAGGGCGGGGACGGAGCTATTGTCTCGGGAGGTTCCCTTTGGAATGGGCGGGGGCCTGGGGACCCCGAGCTTTGTCCCTCCTGCCGGTCCCGAGTGCGTTTCTGTGTACACGTGGGCGCCTGAGTGTCCCTCCGAGGGTCTGCGCTTGGTGCCCGCGTCTCCTCGGCTCCAGCCGCCGATCAGCAAGGGGGTGTCGGGCAAAGACGGACAATTGAAGCCCCTCACTGACCACAGCCGGCCTGGTCTCACACAGTGAAATGGACTGTGTGTGTGTGTGTGTGTGTGTGTGTGTGTGTGTGTGTGTGTGTGTTAAAGGAGAGTCTCTGAGATGTACTTATGCACATATTTATCCCTCTAATTATAGGAATTAATCCTCTTACTTGTGGCTAAAAGGTAACGTCGAAGGACGTCCCTTTGATGTGGGAAAGCGTCACTTATGACTCACATTCATACTGATTAAGGAATAATTGTTCCTAAATGCTTTACCAGAGGAGAGTGTTTAATTGAGGGGCATTTGTGATTTTACGGCTTAGCACAAAATTAAGCGTAATTAAAAAAAAAAAAACCTCAGAAATTCCAACTAATTTTTCCAATTATTTTTATTGTCTGGGCTAATTGTTACACAAGAGTATCCCTTCTCCCCAAAGGCATTTAAAAAGAAAAAAAAAGTTACCGTACCATTCCCAAATATTCCCCGCCGGGGAGGATTCGAAGCTGTCTGGATACAGGACAGGTAAGGGACCTCCCTGCCTCCCCCTCCCCCGACCCCTCCCTGCCCAGCTGTAATTAAGCCACTCTCCCCTTTCTCTGGGTTACTGCAACACCTAGGGATGTGAGAAAGTGGTGGCAGTTCTCTTCTGCAGCTCATCACGGCAAAACTGGAGGTACAGTATCTGTAGAAGGTTGATGAATTTCTTGAAGCAACACTTGTACACGGCGGACGGATTTTTAAAAACTAAGTAAACACAGCTCTCTGGGGGGGCGATCCCTGGATGCCTCAGCCTTCGACTGCGAGGCAGGAGGGAGGTAAGAGGCAAACAAGAACTGGGAGATGTTTATAAACGTGCACACAAGGACATACAGATACACACAGGAAACTTCTTTTGCTGCTTTTCTTCTTTTTTTTTTTTTAAGGCAAGGGTGGGTGTGAGCACCCTTCTCAGTTGGATTTCTTTTTATTTTCTAATACTTGGATTGAAGGCATAAAGCCAAACTATCTTTGTACTCGTAGCTTCTCTTAATGTCCAGCAAGATTTATTTAAATACATTAAAAGGTTTATAAAAAAAAGTGCTTCAGTGTTATGGAAATGAAAACACATTTCCATAACACTCATCCAGAAGTGGCCCGGTCTTTCCAATCAGGCTTGAAGGGAACCCAGGCGGGGGGTTGGGGGGGGGGGCAATAAAATTAGGCAGAATGTGAATTTATAAATTTCAATTAGTCCAGATTCTAGACAGAGAGCATGGAGCATTGGAACCTCTTTCACGAAGCATATTTAATTTCTCGGTGATTTTTAGGATAGAGACTATCCTAAAATTTAGAATAAGTGGATTCAAGTTTTGCATTCCCACCACCCCCACTCCCAATAAATGACTGCCTCTGATCTGACGTGGCAGGTGAAAATGGATAGAATTAAAACTGTCAATTCTATTCCCAACTTGTGTCTTTCGGCTGAGTTCAAAGCTTTTAAAGGTAAAACCTTTCATTTATGTATATTATTTAGTTTTTCTCCTATCATTGCTTTTTTTTTTTGAGAGAGAGAGAGAGAGAGAGAGAGAGAGAGAGAAAGTAAATGTATTTTCCCTTAAGATTTCGATCTTCCAGGTAATCTGATGACGGGCCCTGACATGTGTGAGGTCGTCTGCCCATTGTAGCCGGTTCACATGTTCCGCCAAGGAGGGACAGTGAAGTCCGGTTTTTCTACCTCAATGATTTACTTGAAGCTGTGACTTGGCTATTTAAATCTGAAGCTTTCCAAATGCTACAATGTTATTTCAGAGAAAAGGTTAGAGGAGGCAGAGTTGAGGAAAAAGGAGGAAGGCTCCCTTTGAAAGTTACAAATGGTGAAAAAGACATGTAATCCGAGGTGGAAAATTGAGTAATAGAGGCACTGCACACTTTAGCTCAGAGGAAGATTGCTGAAGCCTTTGAAGAAACTGACACGGATTTTCCAGAACTGGGAGGAGAGAGATGGGGTGGGGGTAGGGGAATCCTAGGGTGGGCATTTTATGTAAATGAGTAAATTCGAAATGTAGTACAAATCCAGAATAGTAAAACTGACAGTTCTGACAGTATTGACAACATAAATATATGTTTGAACACTGCACTTTCAGACACTTAACCGATGAAGCAATAAAAAAAATTCGACTACAATATTTCAGATAATCGACATTGATGTTTTGATACATCATTTTTATACTCTGAATCGATCTATCACTCTGGGGCTGGTCAATTTTAAGTAAAAATGGGCTGCAATTATTTGCACCTTGGCTAATGATGACCCAGTAACAGCCCTCAATTAATTATGCCCGACCTGCGCTTTCCTCCTTCAGCGGGGAGGTGGGGGTGAGATTCCTGAGGAAGGGAACCTGTGGTTGTGTCACCCTACCTCCCCCGCCTTTCTATTCTCTTTTTGAGATTGGGGGCCGGGTAGCAGGGAGGACTTCAGAATTAGGCAGAGGTCTTTGTCTGAGTATCACAGACACTGCAGGCTGGAGTCGCCTGGCTGCAGGTAGTCACTAACTGGGTCTGTATCCGGGATACCGTCCGCACTTTTACTTCGCAAGGTCAAAACTAAATTTTAAAATTTGCAAAATATAAAGTTGCATGAGCCTAACCCCTCCTCCTCTCCCATGCCCCATATCCTTTCCTCGATTTCTAGGACTAGACGGAAGAAATTTGCTTAAAGGGAGGGTTGGACAGTTGTCTTAGGTTCAGTGTGTGTGTGTGGGGGGGGACGGAAGGAGGGAGGCAGGGAGAGAGAGAGAGAGAGAGAGAGAGAGAGAGAGAGAGAGAGAGTCTAAAGCACCCAGTCGAGTTGAATATCTCCTTTGCTCCTTCCCCCCCTGACTGCTCTCCACATACCCCGGAGGGTTTGCGAGCTAGTGGCTTTGGTTTTTGTGTTTCCTCTTAAGCCACACGTAAGAAAAAAAAGACGCATCTCCGTGAGAGTTTGAACGCGGATGCCGGCGAGTGCCGCATCCTCAGGCGTGCGTTCCGAAGTCCCTGGCTGTCGCCGTTCTCTTTGCTCGTGGGGTTTCCAGGGAGCATCTCTACTCCCATTCCCCCGACACCCCATTCCTTTCCGAATTTTATGTGAGTGGTGGGAGGCGGGGGGAGGGAGGATACAACCAGTTCATATTTAAAAAGAACAATAAAATTGTGGACAGGCCCAGGACAAACGCTTGAGCAGTTCATTGCGCTGTAGGATCCGGCGGGCGGGACTTGAGGGGGCGTGGGGAGGCAGGCGCCCCCAGGCCAGCTCTCTCCCCGAGGCGGGAGCCGCGCGGTGCTGTTCCCACGCCTGGGAAGCCCGACCCTCCCTCATACTCGCGCGGAGACGCGGCCTCTTGACCTAAAACTTAGCTGGGCTCCGCGAGCCGCGATGCCAGTGTCTGCTTTCCTTCCTCCAAACTTCGGAAACACAGTTTTGAGCCACTCCGACCCACACCAGCGGAGACGCTGGCGCTTCAGCCACACGCTCAGCAGCAGGAAGATGCTAAGCAGAGGCCCAGGATGGGTGCGACCCACGCCGCCGGGGGAAGGCGGGAACCCGAAAGAGCATCCTCAGCCGGTTCCGCTGCGGGTATCAGCCCCTGACCGGGTCTTCCCGAGCCCCGAGCCGTGGGCCCTGGAGGTGCAGGTGGAAGCTAGAGGAGGAGGAGGACCAGGGGATGGGATCAAGGCAGCCAAAGAGACGGGGGGGAAGAGAGGAAGGAAAGGAGAGCAAAGAAGGAAGAGAGCGCGGGACGGAGCCTGGCTCCCAGAGCGAGCGCACGCCGCGGTTGGAGCCCCGCCAGATAGCGCTAGAGGGCTACTTATGGAAATGCTGGTGTTCTGCGAGAGGGTGCAGCAGCTACAATGGGGAGAAAGGAGACATCAGAGCGAGTAAAAGGAAAGGGAGTGCAGTGAACCCACTCGTCTTATTTGGGAAGATAACTGTGGGGTGTTCTGCTGTTATTAATGAGGAGCGGGGGAGAGGGGGGAGGTGGTAAAAAGCCTAAGTGGGCCAAAGGGCCGACCGACCAACCCACAAAACAAAGGTTCCCTGCCCTCCCTGAACATGAAGTAGGAAGAGAGTGAGCAAAGTTAACAGGTAAGGAAGTGGAATTCTCCCCAGCACAGCTTTCTGAGCAGCTGGCTTTACTGCAGGGAAGGTCAAAAACAGTTCACCGGGATGAGCTGAGGGTTCTAGGGATGTTTTTAAATAGATGGCTGCGAGGGGGGCGGGGAGGGAGAGGCAAACACGTTATTGGAAACGCCAAATAACATATGTATCAAAAATTCCAACTGTCAGCCAGCAAGTCTGGGGCAGGAGAGCCCCACTGCCTTTGTCCCGGCAATGCGAGGCGCAGGGCTGCAATCAAGCTCCTTATACCAGTGTATAAATACTCTGGGAAACTTGGAGAAATAGAGCTTGACAACAAAAACTCACTGTTGCACGCAGAACCCAAAGGACAGTGAAGCGGACGAAGAGAGAAGACCTAATGACAGAGTTGTAGCCTTAAGAGAGGTAGGGGAAGAAGAACATATTTTCATCCTTTTTACTTGCTCAGGTCAGTAATGCAAACAAGAAAACGTCTTTCAAACAATAAAGTATTGATTTTGGTTTTATTCTAAAACCCCTGGCATCTCATCTTAAATTACACTTGCTTTTTACCTGAAGAAATTTTTGAATCAGAGCAATAATGAATATATTTCTTCCAAACCAGCAAACAAAACCTCTATAAATAAAAAAGAGTAACCTTATATAGCACCCCTTCAAACTGCTTATTCCAAAATACTTCAATTCAAAACATTAACTAAAGTTACAAATAAGATTAAGGATAGATTTATTTGCTCCTCTAGCATGGCATCAATTGTTCTAACTATTGTAAGAGGACAACAAAGATTTAAACCCAGCGATTTTAATACATAGATCAAAACTAACACTTCGGACCTCACTGTTCTGAGGAATTCGGAGTTATCTGTGCTAAGGACCTATAACTTTCTGTGGGGGGGAGGGTGAAAAGAAACAGACACAGGGGCTCCTTAAGGAAAGAAGCTCCTTAATCTAAAAATAGAATCTAGCTTCATGAAAATCATTTCGATTAAATACCCCCCTATAAAAGCCAATGCCCCTTAAATTAAGTAACTATAGGGGGATCCAATTATTCTTTTAAAATCTTGATTGTTATCTGTAATAGCATTTCATGTTAAGGCCAAAAAAAAAAAAAAAGAGGAAAAATAGAAAAGAGGCAATTCTCAAAAGTCCTGGGGATGCTTCAATAAGAAAGATGTGATTAAAAACAGACTCTTAAATTTGAGAGGCCCATTCCCCTTCGCACTTATCCCCACCCGATCTGGTCTCCTCCCTTTCACCTCTTTTTTTTTTTTTTATGCAACACCCCTACCCCCCACTCCAGAGCTAAGTAGCCTTATTTGGGATTCTGAAGAAATAGGTTTCAGCATCCATATTTGTTCTGGGGCACTTGTAAAATGCGATTTGTAGAGGGTCTTTAGCCTTCTGATTGTCTTTGAATTGTTTTTACTGAAACAGATCTTTTGCAGTTAATGAGTCCCCACGCAGCTGGACAGCTCCTCTCGGACACTGAGAACTCTAACCCCAAAATGACCCCAATTTGACACCGCAAGATGAAATTTTACCGCCTGTTAAAACCATTTCCAGCCTAGGCAAAAGGAGCTGACTGTTGACGGAGGTGTGTGCCACCCCTGCGACCCTCCTCTCCAGCCTGTCTCCTAGGCCTGCCCCATCTACCTACTTTTCCTTTGCCCCAAATGTTGGAGAGCAGATGAGCATTGCAGCCTGCGTGAGAGTTCCGAGGCTGGAATGGAGCATCAGCAGAGCTTGAAATCAGAAAGTATCCCAACCCTGCTGCTTTTCAATCGCTTCTATCAAAAGGGGGTGGGGGGAACCAGGAAGTTCTTTTAAATGTTTTACAAAACATCAGTAAGTTGGTGATTAAAAGTAATAGTCCTTTGAATTAATCAGATTGACCAAGAACCTACACCCTGAATCACCTCCAACTTGATCTTGTGTGTAATCCATCGAACTGTGATGCTGTTTTAAACTAAGTTTCATAAATGACATTCAACTAGGTAAGTGAAATTTAAATTGCAAGAGATTTGGAGTTCTCACCTTAAGTAATGGAGAATTTTTAAATGACTCAGATTTCCCTCTAGTAGGGGGTTACTTTTAACGCTCTCACACGTCTTAACTAAAGTCTTTGGGATTAAATCTTTTTTTTCTTTAACAGTATCTTAAAATGTCCCTTTTCTCTCTTCTCCCTCCTATATCAAACCAAATTGTCCCTGTTGTTTGCTTTAATGTATTCCATAAAATAGAAAAGAAGTTACAGAATCAGAGAGAGAGAGAGAGAGAGAGAGGTTAAAAAGGCTTCTGCATTGCCCCAAAGATGAAAATAGATTGCAAACTTTTTTTCTTTTGTAAAACCCAAGATCATTACGGAGCAATCAACCCATTATTATTTTAACAAGTGATTGAAAATATAGAAATCACCTATTAGTCTGAATTGTTTTTACTCGGATGCAGTGCCTCACAAGAAACAGGTTTAAAAGAAAATACTAGTGCAGTTTTTCTAAATAGAAGCTATATAGGAGTGCTAACTCCACAGTATCACTATGAGGGGGGAAATGCGGTGATAAAAGCAGCAGAAGGTAACAACGTTGAATCTTTAAACTCGGAGATGCAGAGGTTCGGTTCAAAGTTGATCTTTAAAGGAACGTGTATCAAGGAAATTGGGTTTCTTTTAAAAAACAGAAGTAATCGGTACTTACTATACAGACATTTAAACAACAATAATTCCCATTGGCGACAATAAATATGCAAGATTTAAAAAATCAGAGGAGTAAAAATGGGAAAACCGAGTATAAACTTCTCTGAGAGCGGCGCTGCACGGGAAACTTGGATCCACCAATATGTAGACCTCTCTGCAAAGTCAAAACCTTTCTGCGGTGAGACCAGCTTGGTTTTTTTGTTTTTTCCGCTCTCATCCTTCCCGCCCCGGCTAAACTGGATTCGCCTAACTGTCCCTGGAAATAAAATTCTGGAAGCCAACTTTTTCTTTTCTTTCGCGTCTTCTTTTCTTTGTTACTCACCTTTTCTTATATGTCCAGGAGCAACTCAGTAACAAATAAGAAGGATTCATTTAATCTTGGAGTTTCTTCTAGGGGAAAAAAAAAAAACCCGAGGAGGTGGAGGGTAAGAACCCTCCCCCCAACCTGCAGGCTTCATACCCGTAGGCTCTTGCAGGCTTGAGCCCGGCATAAGCGTGGCTGAAAACCTGGGCTAAAGTCTCCTTCCCAAAGCTCCGCGCGCCCGGCCGTCCCTTCTCAGGCCACCCTGGCAAACACTTAGCGTCCGGAGCCCCGGTCCCTGGCGTCGCGCTACCCTCGCTCTGCCAGGCCTTCCGCACTATCTTTATATGTGAGGGCCAATTTCCAGCAGACATCATTGTTATGATGGCTCATTTAATCAAACTGTTTAATTGCTCTGGTAATCACTATCATCATCACAGGTGCTCAATCATTCATCATTTTTGGAGGGCTTTATTGACCTACAGAGCTCATTCCCCAGCCCTATTAAAAC